>CM077671.1:428937978-429537978 GCA_039707655.1 Elymus sibiricus | reverse complement strand
CATCTCGCAAAATAACAAATTTTCCCAAATGGTAAACTTCAGCTTCATATGTCAGCCACATAATCTCACAATTTGATAACAGAACCAAAAGGAGCTGCCTGAGGAATTATTTGCTGTCAGAATGTACGCATTAGTGACCAGCCAGCCGAAGGTCGCAAAAAATGGAAAGAGAGGACGACCTAAAAATATGCCCCGTGTAATCCACTCTTGAAACACCCCAGATTAAGCAGACTGTTGTGCCAGCATATTTGTCTGGCGATGTATTGTTGTCGACTTGTCTTGAGTTCCAAGCACAGAAAATTTCAGGCACGCTTTTGCTCTGTGTACATTTTGTTTTGAACAGGCTGTTTTTTTTTTCTCTCCTGAGATCGAATGCATTGGTGTCAAAACTTAACGCCTAAGGCATCTAGCATCTTTTGATTCTGAAAGGGAGGGCATCTGAAACCAACGATGCCCATGTGCTTCTGATGCCCCAACTGCCTGTAGATCTGTGCTATGATCCATAGAATTATTATGAATGAGAGGAATGAGTACCTAGGTGCATCTCTGAGAGGTACTACATACTGGATCGACGTATTCCATGTGTGATCTGCAGCTGCAAGAATGACTTCAAATTTGACACGCTCTGATTGTGCAACATTTTTTATACGACGCAGAAATTACCACCTGTGGTTTTATCCTTCATGATATGCAGAAGTTATTTATTTTAGATAAATGTATGTACAAGTTTGTGCAGTCTTCTGACAGTGCAAGACTAGCCGGAATATCCTTCAGATATCCCTAGGACCCAGAAAACTCATGACTTGGACCCCGAAAAGAACATCTTTGCATCATACTCTGAACAACCGAGAACTAAAACCAAAGAGAGAGAAAAATGACAAGCGTTGTTGCAGAATGTAGCTATTTTTTTTTCCGAAACGGATCAGAATGTAGCTATTTATCCTAGCTAATATGAAGATGAATCCTATAGCATCGACTACAAGGAATTGCCCATTGGCTGGGGATGAAATTTTAAGGCAAATCGAACATCTTCACACCGTAACAGGCATCGGCACATGCCACAGGAACTCCAACCCACCGTAGAAAGGCGAGAGGAGCTTCGTGCCTAACCTCGACCTACAAATCCTCTTTAAATTTTCTTCATGCGAAGAACACGTTTATGCGTGTCAGCTGAGCTTCGCGGCGATCTTGGACGAAGGCAATGTCCCGAAAACGGCGTCCCAGAGCGATGAGGTGATGCCGAAGCCCTTGTCCTGGATTCTGAAATGGTGGCTGAGGTGATACCGCTGCATCATGAGGAAGATTTATGAGGAGTGAGTTGCATGGAGTAGCTAGGGGCACTTCAAGTTGAATCATGCTATAGTCACCTTGAGATGCTTTGCTGGATCTCTGGATGGCTGTCCATGGTGCAGGTAATAGTGCGTGCAGTCATACATCACATATCCCAGCAGGCCCCCGGCAAATAGTGCAGGAGTGGTAGATGGAGATGCAAAGAACGACACAACATTCCAAAACTGAAAAATTAGAAGAAAAAAAAAACAAGCACTTTGATTAGATGGGTTAATGGTTATGTTTCATGGAAGCAATTTGCAAAGGTCCAGCATTTCCATTTCATGGGTTCAGGGATATTTACCGGCACACACAAGATCGCTGCCCCAGCAGGAGGGAATACGAGCCTGAGCGAG
Organism: Elymus sibiricus; assembly: GCA_039707655.1. Taxonomy (NCBI): domain Eukaryota; kingdom Viridiplantae; phylum Streptophyta; class Magnoliopsida; order Poales; family Poaceae; genus Elymus; species Elymus sibiricus. The sequence goes on along the minus strand of CM077671.1, from coordinate 429,536,293 downwards.
TCCATAGGATGCTTATGGTGGCATCCATGGATGAGGTAATGCGCGGTGTTCGACCTGCAACACCGCATCGATCATCAGTTATGAGCATAACCACGACACTTATTATGAATCGGAGGGAGCACAATTTACAAGCACGAGGAGGATCCCGACAAAAACATTCCCAGGTCAAGGTTGATAGGTTGTTACCAATAGCTTTTCGTCTCGATGTGGAACAGGAAGCGGTGCAAACTGTACTCGATCAATGTCCAAACAAATACCCCAAACAGGGCCATCGGAATTACTTCCTGAATGGTGTGACCCATCAGAATAGACTTGGCAAACAGCCAGCAGACGACAGGTAGCCATATGACTGGCACGGCCCACCACTTTGTGCGTGTCAAGAACTGCACGAAGAATTTTCTTTTTTATTACGTATGACAGTTGAGTTTCCAAAATCCCCAGTGACGTTGGTACACCAGACTAGAGCGCATTAGGGTTACCTCCATGGTATCATTTGCGAAAAAGCGTGGACCTTCTTTGCTCACGATGGGTTGGTGAACCCATTCCTGGTAATGTTCCTCGAGATGGCCAACCTTGATCCACAAAATGCACAACACGGTCAAAAATAGTTTGCTTCAACTGTCAGGCAGAAGCAATTCTAGATAGCCCATAAGTTGACCAGCACAGCACGTTCTTTCAGAAGAGCAGAGCATGCTCACCAAGCATCGCTTATAGAGTTATAATAACATTCAAAAATTCAAACATTTCAGCAATTGAGCTGGTGATCAGCACGTCGGGATTGTAAGCCAGTCACAAGCCCGAACGCGGCAGAAAAATCTGAAGAGAAGAAGGAACCGAAAACGCACACGGCATCGACAGAGCAGATGCATGGTACCTGGAAAACGAGAGGCTTGTTGAGATCGACGGCGAACTCCTGGACAACCATCTTCTGTTCTTCCCCAATCAGAGCTGCACCGTAAAATTACACGCGATTCATCATCATATACAGGACAAGTAACAGGCGAGCCAATACGGGACCATACAGCACAAAAAGAAGCCCTGCTCACTGCTCACTGCGAGTAAGGCGTGATGGCCGAACTCAATTTTGGACGACAATGGGCAGAGGCAGCACGCACACCACTACAGTAAAAAAAGCACTGGTCTGAAGACGTGTATCACGCCTTGCGCTGAAGTAAGGAAGGCGTGATCGCCGACCGCAGTTCTGTGGATGGCAATGGGCATGGGCAACACGTAAACCATTAATGAGGATAAGCACCGGCCTGAAGGCTGAAGAGGACGCCATAATCGCCACCTTTTTCAGCCCTATCCCCCACGAAAACGCCTGCTGGGCCGAGCAATCACCCACATGATCACACGTGACTCTGCCACACAAGGCAGGCAGATGCAGGCTTCATCAATGATCAATGATCAACCACACAAGGCACATCTATCACACGGCGATCGCTCACACGGAATCCGCAAAGCACCACCTGCCTCAGCATTACAGCACTAGCACCCCATTTGGTCCACACGACCCCGACCTAAATTCGCCGCCAAACAAAGGAAAAAAAATGCAGGGACATCCCCCTAGATCCGATTCCGCCGGCCTTCGCCGCGTCGGGCAGCGGAACCGCCGCCCCGAACTGTCCCTAGGAATTTCACATCTACTGACGGCCGGAGCCATGTCAAAAAGGGCAGAAAACGCCGCAAAACCGCGACGAAGACGGCGAGGAACGGCACGGACTCGAGATCGCGGGGCGAGGGTACCTCGGGAAGAAGCGCCAATGGCGGGCGGCCGTGTAGCCGCTACCCGCCGGTACGAGAGGAGAGGAGATGAGAGGAGCCCGTTGGCGTCCCCGTCCCTGGGCCGAGGGCGACGAGAGAGAGAAGGAGGAGGAGGCAGCAACGGCAGGCAGGACGGATGAGGCGAGGCGGAATAGGACGGGAGGCCGGGGGGGTTCCTGCAAAAAGAGCCGCCTCCGCCCTCTCCCTTACGCCTTCCCTGCTGGGTGGGGCCGCCGGGTAGGGTTGGGAGCGGTGTGGGTTTTTCGATTTACTTGGGGGTGGATCTGCAACAGTTGGGGAGAGCGATCCGCTATGCCCTCTTGCTCGCTCTCTCAAATAGGGGGGCTGGGGCTGGGGACGGGCTGGGTGGGGCCCGCCTGCCAGCACGGCGACGCGCTGTGCTGTGCTCTGCTGTGTGATGTGCTGTGGCCAGTGGAATATCAGCTAACGACATTTTCAATAAAAAAAAAGACAAAAAAAGTTAACGACTGCAAATACCATCAGCAGCCCCATGGTTATACCACGTGACACATGTGGTAAGCAATCCAAACTATTCAAAAAGCAGCCCATGGTTATCGAAGGAAAGGAAAAAAAAAATCGGTTTCATTTGGTTGCACCGACCCAACCACAGGACCAGGATAGCTCGGTGGATCCCGATCCACACCCACGTGCATTGCATTTGACTAGATCAGCAGATCCCGTCTGACCGAACGGCGCGAGCTCGAAGGTTTCTGTTGCCACTCTGCAGTGGATGTCCAAGTAGTAGAGGTTTTCGTTCGTTCAGAGCGTCTACGACCGCAACGCCGTATGCCCAAACGTCCGGCGGTCTGCCCGTCACTGCCCAAACATTAGAGCATCTACAACCGACCCGTCATATCCTTCTCAAACGTCCGGACAGGCCGTCCGGTCACTGATCGGTCACAAAAAATCGACCCAGACGGGCCTCTCAAACCGGCCTCAAACGTCCGAGCTGACCGGCACCCCTCATTTCCAATCCAAATATGGGGCGGATATGGGGGAGCCTGGGCACACCCGCCTGGTCCGCACTGGCCCGCATCGACCCCACATATATTCGTCCTCATCCGTTCGCCGGAGCAAACCCTAGCCACTTCACTCCATCCCCCTCCACTCCCATCCACCACCCTTGCTCACCTCCGGCGATCTCCGGCCGTCTCCGGCATGGAGGGCAGCCGATCTGACTCCGACCAGTCCGGATCCGGCGACTGGGGGGTCGTCCCCTGCGGACTGGAGGAGGCAATGGCGGTTCCCATTGCACTCCGCCGCTCCCGCGAGGACAGCGCCCGACCGACGGTAGGCTCTGTCCGCCTCGACAACATAGCGTCTGCTCAACGGGCGCTCGGTTCCTCCGGGGGATCGTCAAGGTCCCGGCGGGCGGATCCGGAGGCCTTGGAGTCCCACCGGGAACGGGCTGCCCGCCAAGGGAAGGAGCGGATAAGGATCGCCGAGGCCTTTCTCGCGGAGGAAATGGCGGAGGCGGAGGCGGTTGATGCGGCGGCGCGAGCGGCCGCAGAGGAGGAAGCCATCCGCGCCCACATTTTGAAGAAACGACAACGGAGGAACACGCGCGCCCTCGCCCGCGAGCAGAATCGGGCCGTCCGTGAAATGGCCGGACTGCCAGTGAAGGAGGAGAAGGAGGTGAGCTCCGGCGACAAGCAGATCCGACTCGATCCGTACTGCGTCTTCGACTGGTACTTCCGCGAGAAGGACGACACGGGCTCCGGGAAGGGCAAGGGTAGCCGTGGATGATCTCCATCATAGACAAACATGCCAAATTTTGGTAGTCCGATGGCATGTAGTGACGGAGTAGATCAACGTAGTATTAGCTGCATGCATAATACGGATTTGTGATATGAGATTTGAGGTGTCCGGTTGTAGAATGCATTATTTGAGGTGTGACCGGTCAGTATCCGCGGACGTGCCCGGGCGCGTCCGCGGGCGTTTGAGGGCCCTGATTTGAGGGGTCCGGCTGTAGATGCTCTTAAATTGCTACCCAAGTAGACTTAGCAAACTCAGTCCAAACGTCTGGGCTCTCGGGCATCCCATACCCATCTCATGTGTGGGGCGGATATGGGACGCTCATACGCGTCCGTCGCTCCGCATCCCAGACCAAACCCTAGTCACTTCAGTCCGCTTGCAAGCTCCTCTTCAGCGATCGCCGACAAGGCGGACAGCGAATACGACCCTGAGATCTCCGGGTCCGTCGACTGAGACCTCGTGCCATGTAGGGACCATAGCTCTTCACCGGTCTCGGGAGGAAATCTTAGCTCCGCAGTCGGAGTCACTCCAGCGGGTATCCATCGCGTCCGTGCAAATGGTACTTGGATCTGGCGGCGCCGGCTAATCGAGGCGCGTGACTGCCGCGAAGCCAAGACGCGGCGACCATCGGCTAGAGATACCGCGACGCTGGACCAGAAATCCCTGGTCACTACGAGAAATCATGTCATGGCCATATTGCCTCTCCCTTTCCCCAAAGAGAAGGAGAAGGCTAGTGACGGACCAGACATCTTCGACGGTGAGTATATTTGGCTTGATCTATTTTACGTCTTCGATCGCTATTTTCGCAACGAAGACGACAAGGGCAAGAGCGACCGTGGGTGAACTTCCTTCAATGTCATATCATTCATATTTAGTAGAACATGTCAATTTTTGATAGTCCGATGACACGTATCTGTTCAACTACATGTGTAAGTTCAGATTTGAGGATTTGCTTTGAGGGACAAGGTTGTGGACGTGACTTTTGAGGGATGATCGGTCACTGTCCACGGGCTCATCCGCTGACGTATCAGGGCCCGGATTTGCCCAGTTCAGTTTGTAGATGCTCTGATCCGTTTAACCTTGCAAGAAAAGAAAAATCAAAACAGAGACAATTTTTTTACCTCATTCCTTCATCTTATTAATTAAGAAGAGTTTAGGAACAAGAGTAAGAACCCAAAGCACAATCACCTTTTCGAGGATACATATGAAACTACTCTGGTAGCATCAAAGATCTTAAGTGTTTCACCCCCCGCCCTTCCTCATAGCGCGTCCTCGGTCTTGATTTTGATCACGATGGAGCCTAGCATCAACGAAACCTTTCTAAAAACCGACACCAAATTTTTCTTACCCTGAGCCGATCTCTCTTCATCGGAGCCAGGGTCTGTCGTGTTGTCAGAGTCAGCATACTTGGTGAGAGCCGCCATGAACTCCCCCATGTCTTGGCATGAGCGTTTGAGCAGGCCAAGCTTCTGCTTCAAAGGCGTGAAGTGGCAATTCTTCTCTAGAATCAAAACCGCTTGAGCCGCCGTAATCTGTTCAGAAGAGTGGATGATGGTTGAGACCCGTCGGACCCAGTGATGAGCTGACTCGTCCTCACGCTGCACACAATGGTCCAAATCCACAATCGTCATGGGCTGCTTGCACGTTCCTTGGAAATTTTTGATGAATTTCGCCTTCAATTCGGCCCAGGAATTAATGGCGTTGGGTGGCAAGCCCTTCAACCACGTGCGAGCCGGCCCTTCCAGCATCATGATGAAATATTTGGCACATACTGCATCACTGACATCGAACATCTCCATGGCTAACTCATAGCTTTCAATCCAAGCCTCCGGAGGTAGGTCAGCAGTATAATTGGGCACCTTGCGAGGACCCTTGAAGTCCTTCAGCAGACGCTCATTCCGCAAAGCCGGCGCCAAGCACGGCACTCCCACAGCCCTGGAGGTTACTCCTGCTCCTACTGAGACGGAAGGTGCAACTGTGGGTTCCTGATAAGCCGCCGCCGCCGCCAGAGCCGCCGCTTCTCGCTGTGCTCTTGCCCGATCCACCAGTGCCTGAGCATCCAGAGCCACCCGATCAACTCGCGGCGGGTTCCGACGTCGTTCACTGCTAGAAACCGCCGGCGACTCATAGCGCCGGCTGTAGCTGCGGCTGGGGATGGGGGTTGAATGCACGCGACTCCGGCTATAAGTGTATTTCTCCTGCTGGGCCGCCGCCGTCTGCAGGTATCCGATGGCATTCCGCACCTCCTCTGCGAAGGGCGCCTCATCGGGGATCGGGATTGTACCAAGCCTGGTTGCCGCTGCCACCATGTTCTCCGCCGGGTTAGAATAATGACCCGGCGGTGTTGGAAAAGATGGTGGCGGGTTTTGGTTCCGTCGGGGCGGGTCTGGCTGCTGATGTTGAACCGCCGCCCGGCTTCCAGGTACTTCCGCCGTCTGGGTTACGGTTAAAGGCACATTCCGTCCCGTCCCTGGCGTGTTAAAAAGATTCCTAGCTTCATACTGATCCAGCAAACGGGATTGATGCCTCATCCGATGAACCGCCGCTGCAGACTGCTGCTCTAGCTCCAGGCGGAAAGCGTCCGCCCTAAGGCGCTCCGCCTCAGCATCCATCTGAGCCTTCAGCGCATTGATTTCCTGTTGGACTCCGGCCATCTGGTTCTTCAACCTCGTGATCTCCGCATTACGGGCCGCTTGGTTTGCAGCAGTGACCTCAGTTTCCATCAGGGTTGTAAGCTCGTTCATCAAATCCAGAAGAAACTGAGCCAGCGGCCTGCCAGCCCCAGATCCAGTCGCACCAGCTGCTGTGCTGATGGGGGCCGGCGCTGAACCCGCCATGAAGACGGCAGCGCGGTTCGGTGGCTCATAATCCTCCGGCTCATGATATTCCGACTCGGGGTAATGCTCGACGTAGCCCCCAAGCCCACCATTGTGAAGCTGATAGATCGATTCCGTCTCTCCGCTCGAGGATCCATCCTCTGAGTAGATGAGAGTTTCTTCCCGCGACATAGAACCCTCCAGCTCCATGCCCTGGGTGAAGCCGACGAAGACATGCTTCCTACCCGGGTTAACACGGGCGGGTTGCACGCGTCGGGCCGGCTCGACGAGGTCGGTGCAGATGTCCGACCCGGGTTTAGATCCGCCGATCTTGCCGATGAAGACGTGGATTCCGCCGAAGGGGACCCGGAAACCATACTCGATTGAGTCGGCCTCGGGGCCCCAGCCGGCATCGTCGATGTAGAGCTTTCCTCGACGACTCTTGGTCATCCTGCCGACGGCGTACCCCTCGATCCCTGGGAGAGAACCCTTTGAGAACTCAACACCACCGAGCGCTAGCCCCACGGTGGGCGCCAACTGTCGTGGTTTTGTCACGGCAGATGTCCGAAGACTTAGGTTCGAGGCCATCGCTGAGGCGGTGGACTCAAAGGGGTTGGTTGAGACGAGGGACACGAGTTTACCCAGGTTCAGCCCCTCAAGAAGAGGTAAAAGCCTACGTCCTGCTTGTATTGTATTGACTGGTGTATCGATTACAAGGGAGCGGGTTCGCTTGACCTAGTTCTCGATTGATTGGTTTTCTGTCTAAGCCGCCCCAGGGTCTCACCTTTATATAGGAGGTCAAGGCCCTGGGTTACACGAGTCCCAAACCGACTCATACAACGTAGTCAATCCTGCCTCTAAACCGCCTTGCCATATTGGGGAAGCCGTCTCCGGGCGGCTTAACCGCCCGGGTCTCACACCATCTTCTGTCTCTGGGCCTCCGTCTTGGCCCGTCTAGTAAGCCGCCATGCAGCCTGGCCTTCATCTTCCGGCCCACTTTAAGGGTCTTGGCTATGAGCCGCCAGGTATGACCCGGCCCCTCCTGGGCGGGTCTTACCACGGGGTTATATCCCCAACACCTTGTGTCGAATCTATAAATTTGGTTTGAATACTCTACCCTCGAAAACTGTTGCGATCCCCTATACTTGTGGGTTATCAAGACCTTTTTCTGGCGCCGTTGCGGGGAGCATAGCTATATTTGTTGAGTAACTTGGGATTTATATCAATTGATCACTATGAAGAATCTGAAGGATCCAAGAACAAAGATTTTTCCCTCTAAGACGAGGGGGGGTAAGGAATTGCCATCTAGCTTTGTACTTGATTCTCCTTCAGTTATGAGTAAACTTGCAACACCACCACATGCTATTAATCCTGATATGTCGCAAGTTATTGATGATGCTACTTCTGCTATGAATGATGCTTATGATGATGCTAGTACCATGCATGATGATAATGTACCAGGATATGATTTACTACTTCTCTGAAAAATATTTTCCTTCTCATAAGAAACAAGCTGCCTTACAGGAAATATGTAACCTTGTGCAAATTGAAGAAGAGAGTCTCCCACAAGCTTGGGGGAGGCTTCTCCAATTGCTTAATGCTTTGCCTGATCACCCTCTCAAGAAAAATGAAATACTTGATATCTTCTATAATGGACTAACCGATGCTTCTAGGGACTTCCTAGATAGTTGTGATGGTTGTGTTTTCAGGGAACGAACTGTTGAACTAGCTGAGGAACTATTGAATAATATATTGAAGAATTATGATGATTGGACTCTCCCTGAACCGCCACATAAACCCACTCCGAAGAAGAGGGGTATCTTATTTCTCAGTCCTGAAGATATGCAAGAGGCAAAGAAATATATGAAGGAAAAAGGTATTAAAGCTGAGGATGTTAAGAATTTACCACCTATTGAAGAAATACATGGCCTTGACACACCACCACCTCCACAGGTGTTAGAGGTAAATTCTTTATTAAAGTTTGATGAAAGTGATATCCCTTACAATAAACATCCTAGTCAATGCTTATATGAGTTTGATAACTACATTAGGAAACAAGATCACTTCAATGCAAATGTTCTGAAATAATTGAAATATAATTCTGATACGATTGCTCGCTTGAGTGACTTGTTATTTAGAATCAGTAATGATGTTAGAGGTGTAGGAAAACATGCCTCTATGGTTCAAACCCAGTTAGAACAAGTTGCTAAATCTCAAAGAGAATTGCTTAATGAAATGAGTAATAATATGAATGATCATGTTATCAGAGTAGTGACCAAAGGAGGTAGAATGACCCAAGAACCTCTTTATCCTGAAGGTAATCCTAAAAGAATTGAACAAGACTCTCAAAGAATTAATGCTGATGCACCTAGTCCTTCTAAAAATAAAAAGAAAAAGAAAAATGATAGGACTTTGCATACCTCTAGTGAACCTGAGATAGAAAAACCTCCTAAAGATAATGATGTCTCTATTTCCGATGCTGAAACTCAATCTGGTAATGAACATTCACCTAGTGATAATGAAAATGATAATGATGATGTTCATGAAGATACTGAACCAAATAATGATAAAGAACCAGATAATGATGTTGAAATAGAGCCTACTGTTGATCTTGATAACCCACAACCTAAAAATAAACGTTATGATAAAAGAGACTTTGTGGCTAGAAAACATGGTAAAGAAAGAGAGCCATGGGTTCAGAAACCCATGCCTTTTCCACCTAAACCATCTATGGAAAAGGATGATGAAGAATTTGAATGCTTTGCTGAAATGATTAGGCCAGTCTTTTTGCCTACCCGCTTAACTGATATCTTAAAGATGGCCCCTTATGCAAAATACATGAAAGACATCATCACTAATATAAGAAAGATACCTGAAGCTGAAATCTCCACCATGCTTGCTAATTATTATTTTAAGGATGGAGTTCCTAAAAAACTTGGAGACCTTGGAATACCAACTATACCTTGCTCCATTAAAAGAAATTATGTCAAAACTGCTTTGTGTGATTTAGGAGATGGTGTTAGTGTTATGCCTTTATCTTTATATAAAAGACTTGATTTGAATAAACTCACACCTACTGAAATATCATTGCAAATGGCTGACAAATCAACTGCCCTACCTATCGGTATTTGTGAGGATGTGCCAGTTGTTGTTGCAAATGTTACTATCTTAACAGACTTTGTTATTCTTGATATGCCCGAGGACGACAACATGTAGATTATCCTTGGTAGACCCTTTTTGAATACTGCAGGGGCTGTTATTGATTGCAATAAAAGCAAATTCACTTTTCATATCAATGGTAATGAGCATACGGTGCACTTTCCGAAGAAACAATTCCAAGTGAATGGTATAAATGTTTTTGAAAAATCTCCGACACTCACTATTGGAAGTTTTCAACTACCTCTACCTAGTGCCAAAAAGAAATATGACATACTTATTGTTGGGGATATGCATATCCCTATTGAGGTAACTTAGTGTTTTACAAAAGTTCTTCGGTTTCATGCTATTCGGAAGTGGTTGTTAATAAGACTTGATCAACCTTATTAATGGATCATTTTTGAGAAGTATGAAGTTGATGAATCTAGTAGACACAACCTTCTACCCCCACTTTTTGTTTTCTATTTTTCTTAGTTAAATAAAATAAAATGCCATGTTTATCCTATTTTTTGTTTCTCTGTGCAATAAAAATGATCCAAAAATAAAAGTTCTCAGAATGTCCTGAAAATTTAACATGATTTTTTCTGAATATTTCTGAATTTCTGGTGCAAATAACATCAGAGTGGGGTGCACCTGGTGTCCACAAGACACCAGGGCACACCAGCAACCCCAGGCGCGCCCTGGTGGGTTGTGGTCCCCACATGGGCCCCCTCACTTATCCTTCAGCCCATTCCATCTCCTACCTCTAGAAAAAAATCACCATAGCTATCTCTCATGTGTTCTTGCTCTAAAACCCGCGGATTTCGATTTCTTTGCTCGGAGCTCCGTTTCCGAAACTGTTTTGGGGGATTGCTACTTGGTATATGACTCCTCCATTGCTCCAATTAGTTTTTGATTTAGTGGTTTATTTTTAGAATAATTAGCTGTTGGGGAACGTTGCATGGGAAACAAAATTTTCATACAAACAACCAAGATCTATCCATGGAGATGCATAGCTACGAGAGGGGGAGTGTATCTACATACCCTTGTAGATCGATAAGCGGGAAGCGTTAAGACACGTGGTTGATGTAGTCGAACGTCTTCGCGATCCAAATCGCAATCCGTCCCGCGATCCAATCACGATCTAGTGCCGAACGGACGGCACCTCCGCGTTCAGCACACGTACAGCTCGATGATGTCTCCGCCTCCTTGATCCAGCAAGCGAGGGCGGAGAGGTAGATGAGTTCTCCGACAGCACAACGGCGTGGTGGCGGTGGTGGTGGAGCAATCTCAGCAGGGCTTCGCCAAGCACTGCCGCAGATGCGTTTTCGGTGGAGAAACATATCTAGGGAGAGAGGGAGAGATGCACCTATGCCTTGGGGTGTTGCTGCCCTCTTTCTCCTTCTCTATATATAGGAGGAGGGGTAGATGGGGCGCAGCCCCAGCCCTTCCTCCAAGGAAGGGTGCGGCGGTCAGGAGGGAGGAGTCCTCCCTCCCCAAGGCACCTCCTAGGTGCCTTCCCCTTTAGGGTTTCCTACCCCCTAGCCGCATGGGCCCTTGGGGGCTGGACCAACAAGGCTTGGACGCCCCCTTACATTCCATGCACGTCCTAGGGGCTGGAGGGACCCTTCCGGACTCCTCCGGAACCTTCTGGAACCTTCCGGAACCTTCCAGAAGCTTCCTGGTACAATACCGGAAAAACCTGAAACTTTTCCGGTAGCCAAAATATGACTTCCCATATATAAATCTTTACTTCCGGACCATTCCGGAGCTCCTCGTGACGTCCGAGATATCATCCAGGACTCCGAACAACCTTCGGTCACCAACATATATAACTCAACAATACCAAATCGTCACCGAACGTTAAGTGTGCAGACCCTGCGGGTTCGAGAACTATGTAGACATGACCGAGACACCTCTACGGTCAATAACCAATAGCGGGACCTGGATGCCCATATTGGTTCCTACATATTCTACGAAGATCTTTATCGGTCAAACCACGATCTCAAGGATTCAGACAATCACATATGCAGTTCCCTTTGTCCATCGGTATGTTACTTGCCCGAGATTCGATCGTCGGTATCTCCATACCTAGTTCAATCTCGTTATCGGCAAGTCTCTTTACTCGTTTCGTACCACAAGATCCCATGACTAACTCCTTAGTCACATTGCTTGCAAGCTTCTTGTGATGCTGTGTTACCGAGTGGGCCCAGAGATACCTCTCCGTCATACGGAGTGACAAATCCCAATCTTGATCCATGCCAGCTCAACAGACACCATCAGAGATGCCTGTAGAGCATCTTTATAGTCACCCAGTTACATTGTGACGTTTGATACACACAAGGCACTCCTCCGGTGTGAGTGAATTACATGATCTCATGGTCATAGGAACAGATACTTGACATGCAGAAAACAATAGCAATAAACTTGACACGATCATATGCTACGTTCATAGTTTGGGTCTTGTCCATCACATCATTCTCCTAATGATGTGATCCCGTTATCAAATGACAACTCTTGTCCATGACTAGGAAACCATAGCCATCTTTGATCAACGAGCTAGTCCTTTAGAGGCTTACTAGGGACAGATTGTTGTCTATGTACCCACACATGTATTTGCGTTTCCAATCAATACAATTATAGCATGGATAATAAACATTTATCATGAACAAAGAAATATAATAATAACCATTTTATTATTGCCTCTAGGGCATATTTCCAACAGTCTCCCACTTGCACTAGAGTCAATAATCTAGCTCACATCACCATGTGATTAACACCCAATCAGTTCTAGGGTTTTATCATGTTTTGCTTGTGAGAGAGGTTTTTAGTCAACGGGTCTGCAACATTCAGATCCGTGTGCACTTTGCAAATCTCTATGTCATACTGTAGATGCTGCTACCACGCTCCACTTGGAGCTATTGCAAATGGTGCTCCACTATACGTATCCGGATCGCTACTCAGAGTCATCCGGATTGGTGTCAAAGCTTGCATCAACGTAACTCTTTACGACGAACTCTTTATCACCTCCATAATGGAGAAACATTTCCTTAGTCCTCTAGTTACTAAGGATAATACTGACCGCTGTCCAGTGATCCACTCCTGGATCACTCTTGTACCCCTTGAAAGACTCATGGCAAGGCACACACCAGGTGCGGTACACAGCATGGCATACTATATAGAGCCTACGGCTTAGTCATAGGGGACGACCTTCGTCCTTTCTCTTTTTTCTGCCGTGGTCGAGCTTTGAGTCTTACTCAACTTTAGACCTTACAAATCAGGCAAGAACTCCTTCTTTGACTGATCCATTTTGAACTCCTTGAAAATCTTGTCAAGGTATGTACTCATTGAAAGTCTTATCAGGCATCTTGATCTATCTCTATAGATCTTGATGCCCAATGTTTAAGTAGCTTTATCCAGGTTTTTCCTTTGAAAAACTCCTTTCAAACAACCCTTTATGCTTTCCAGAAATTCTACATTATTTCCGATCATCAATATGTCATCCACATATACTTATCAGAAATTCTATAGTGCTGCCACTCACTTTCTTGTAAATACAAGTTTCTTATAAACTTTGTATAAACCCAAAAGCTTTGATCACCTCATCAAAGCATATATTCCAACTCCGAGATGCTTGTTCCAGTCCATAGAAGGATCGCTGGAGCTTGCATACCTTTTAGCATCCTTAGGATAGACAAAAAACTTCCAGTTGTATCACATACATCCTTTCCTCACGGAAACCGTTAAGGAAATTCTGTTTTGACATCCATCTGCCAGATTTCGTAATCGAAAAATGCAGCAACTGCTAACATAATTCCAACAGACTTTAGCATCACTATGGGTAAGAAAGTCTCATCGTAGTCAACTCCTTGAACTTGTCGAAAAGTACTTTGCGACGAGTCGAGCTTTATAAATGGTGACATTTACCATCAGCGCCTGTCTTCTTCTTAAAGATCCATTTGTACTTAACGGCCTGCCGTTCATCGGGCAAGTCTACCAAAGTCCATACTTGGTTTTCATACATGGATCCTATCTCGGATTTCATGGCTCCTAGCCATTTGTTGGAATCCGGGCCCACCATCGCTTCTTCATAGCTCATAGGTTCACTGTTGTCTAACAACATGACCTCCAAGACAGGATTGCCGTACCACTCAGGGCGGTACGATTCCTTGTCGGCCTACGAGGCTCAGTAGTAAATTGATGTGAAGTTTCATGATCATCATCATTAGCTTCCTCTTCATTTGGTGTAGGCGCCGTAAAAACATCTTTCGGTGTCGTGCTACCATCCAATTGAAGTGACGGTTCAATAACCTCATCAAGTTCTACCTTCCTCCCACTCAATTCTTTTGAGAGAAACTCTTTCTCGAGAAAGGACCCGTATTTAGCAACAAACACTTTGCCCTCGGATCTGAGATATAAGGCATACCCAACTGTTTCCTTAGGGTATCCTATGAAGACGCATTTGTCCGCTTTGGGTTCGAGCTTATCAGGATGAAGTCTTTTCATATAAGCATCGCATTCCCAAACTCTAAGAAATGACAGCTTAGGTTTCTACCAAACCATAATTCATACGGCGTCATCTCAACGGACTTTAGATGGTGCCCTATTTTAAAGTGAATGTATTTGTCTCTAATGCATAACCCCCAAAAATGATAGTGGCAAATTGGTAACAGACATCATAGTACGTACTATATCCAATAGAGCACGGCTAAGACGTATGGACACACCATCACACTATGGTGTTCCAGGCGGCGTGAGTTGTGAAACAATTTCCACATTGTCTTAAGTTGCATACCAAACTCGTAACTCAGATATTTACCTCCACGATCATATCGTAGACATTTTATCTTCTTGTCACGAGGATCTTAAACTTCACTCTGAAATTGCTTGAACTTTTCAAACGTTTCAGACTTGTGTTTCATTAAGTAAATATACCCATATCTACTCAAATCATCAGTGAAGGTAAGAAAATAACAATATCCACCGCACGCTTCAACACTCATTGGACTGCATACATCAACATGTATCATTTCCAATAAGTCACTTGCCCGCTCCATCAAACCGGAAAATGGGGTCTTAGTCATCTTGCCTATGAGGCATGGTCCGCATGTCTCAACCGATTCGAAATCGAGTGAGTCCAAAGATCCATCAGCATGGAGTTTCTTCATGCGCTTTACACCAATATGACCTTAGCGGCAGTGCCACAAGTATGTGGTACTATCATTATTAACTTTGCATCTTTTGGCATCAATATTATGAACATGTGTATCACTACGATCGAGATTCAATGAACCATTCACATTGGGTGCATGACCATTGAAGGTATTATTCATGTAAACAGAATAACCATTATTCTCTGACTTAAATGAATAACCGTAAAACACGATCCAATCATGTTCATGCTCAACACAAACACCAAATAACATTTATTTAGGCTCAAAACTAATCCCGAAGGTAGAGGGAGAGTGCGATGGTGATCACATCAACCTTGGAAACACTTCCAACACAAATCGTCACCTCGCCCTTCAGCTAGTCTTCGTTCATTCTGTAGCTTTTATTTCGAGTTACTAACACTAGCAACTGAACCGGTATCTAATACCCAGGTGCTACTAGGAGTACTAGTAAGGTACACATCAATAACACGTATATCATATATACTTCTGTTGACGTTGCCAGCCTTCTTATCTGCCAAGTATCCGGGGCAGTTCCGCTACCAGTGACCGTTCCCCTTATTATAGAAGCACTTAGTCTCGAGTTTGGGTTCAACCATGGGTTTCTTCATTGGAGCGGCAACTAGCTTGCCATTCGTGAAGTTTCCCTTCTTGCCCTTGCCCTTCTCGAAACTAGTGGTTTTACTAACCATCAACACTTGATGCTCCTTCTTGATTTCTACCTTCGTGGTGTCAAACATCGCGAATATCTTAGGGATCATCTTCTCCATCCCTGGCATGTTATAGTTCATCACGAAGCTCTAGTAGCTTGGTGGCAGTGACTTGGAGAACTATGTCAATCACTATCTTATCTGGAAGATCAACTCCCACTTGATTCAAGCGATTGTAGCACCCAGACAATCTGAGCGCATGCTCACCGATTGAGGTATTCTCCTTCATCTTGCAGGCAAAGAATCTTGTTGGAGGTCTCATACCTCTCAACACGGGCACGAGCCTGAAATCCCAATTTCAGCTCTTGGAACATCTCATATGATCCGTGACGTTCAAAACATCTTTGGAGCCTCAATTCTAAGCCGTAAAGCATGACGCACTGAACTATCAAGCAGTCATCAAGAACGTGTCTGTCTGATGTTCTCAACACCCACAGACGACGCTTGAGGGGTGGCGCACCGAGCGGTGCATCAAGGACACAAGCCTTCTGTGCAGCAATGAGGACAATCCTCAGTTTACGGACCTAGTCCACATAGTTGCTATTACCAACTTTGAACTTAGTTTTTCTCTAGGAACGTATCAAAATCTAGGGGAGCTACAGCGTGAGCTATCGATCTACAACATAAACTGCAAAGATATTTTGACTATGTTCATGATAATGAGTTCAGTTAATCATATTACTAAAGAACTCCCACTCAAATTGACATCCCTCTGGTCATCTGAGTGTTACATGATCCAAATTCACCAACCCAAGTCCGATCATCACGTGAGATGAGCTGGTTTCAATGGTGAACATCTCCATGTTGATCATATCTACTATATGACTCATGTTCGACCTTTCATTCTCTTGTGTTCTGAGGCCATGTCTGTACATGCTAGGCTTGTCAAGTTTAACCCGAGTGTTGTGCATGTGCAAAACTGGCTTGCACCCGTTGTATGTGAACGTAGAGTCTATCACACCCGATCATCACGTGGTGCTTCGAAAAGACGAACTTTCGCAACGGTGCACACTTGGGGAGAACACAATTTTATCTTGAAATTTTAGTGAGGGATCACCTTATAATGCTACCATTGTCCTAAGCAAAATAAGATGCATAAAAGGATTAACATCACATGCAAATCATAAGTGACATGATATGGCCATGAACTTGTGCTTTTGATCTCCAGCTCCAAAGCACCGGCATAATCTCCATCGTCACCGGCATGACACCATGATCTCCATCATTGTGTTTCCATCGGGGTTGTCACGCCAACCATGTTTCTACTACTATTGCTACCGCTTAGCGATAAAGTAAAGCATTACATAGCGCTTAATGATTGACACGCAGGTCATACAATAATTAAAGACAACCCTATGGCTCCTGCCGGTTGCCATATGCATCGACATGCAAGTCGATATTAACTATTACCAAACATGATCATCTCATACATCAAATATATATCATCATGTCTTTGGCCATATCATATCACAACATACCCTGCAAAAACAAGTTAGACGTCCTCTAATTTGTTGTTGCATGTTTTATGTGGCTACTATGGGTATCTAGCAAGAACGATTCTTACCTACGCAAAACCACAACGGTGATATACAAGTTGCTATTTCACCTTCTACAAGGACCGCCTTTGTCGAATCTGATTCAACTAAAGTGGGAGAGACAGACACCCGCCAGCCATCTTTATGCAACAAAGCTACATGTCAGTCGATGGAACCGGTCTCTCGTACGTGGACGAGTAAGGTTGGTCCGAGCCGCTTCATCCCACAATACCGCCGAATCAAGAAAAGACTAAGGAGGGAAGCAATCTAAATATCAACGCCTACAAACTCCTTTGTGTTCAACTCATGATGCCATCTACGCATAGACCTAGCTCTGATACCACTGTTGGGGACCGTTGCATGGGAAACAAAATTTTCCTACGAACACCCAAGATCTATCCATGGAGATGCATAGCTACGAGAGGGGGAGTGTATCTACATACCATTGTAGATCGCTAAGCGGGAAGCGTTAAGAAACGTGGTTGATGTAGTCAAACGTCTTCGCGATCCAAATCGCAATCCGTCCCGCAATCCAATCACGATCTAGTGCCGAACAGACGGCACCTCCGCGTTCAGCACACATACAGCTCGTTGACGTCTCCACCTCCTTGATCCAGCAAGCGATGGTGGAAAGGTAGATGAGTTCTCCGACAGCACAACAGCGTGGTGGCGGTGGTGGTGGAGCAATCTCAGCAGGGCTTCGCCAAGCGCTGCCGCAGATGCGTTTTCGGTGGAGAAACAGATCTAGGGAGAGAGGGAGGGCTGCACTTATGCCTTGGGGTGTCGCTGCCCTCTCTCTCCCTCTCTATATATAGGAGGAGGGGGTAGATGGGGCGCAACTGTAACACCCCAAAAATTTAATCATGTTTTATTAATTAAAATTTTCCCAGGAATACTTATTTTCTATTTTCTGGAATTTTTCTGTGGATTTCAGAGCCATTTCTTTTCCCTGGATTTCAAATTTTTCCTCTTATCTGAAAATTTTTGATTAATATGGTGGGACTTGAATGTTTTATTAAATCATTTTATTTCATCCATTCAAACCAGTGGAATAATTCTTATAATAAAAATTTGTCAAGATTTAATTCATTCAATAGCCTTTTAACACTTTTAGAACCCCAATTGCACTGCAACTATTTTATAACTTCATCAATAAACTCTACAAAAAATTTGTAGAAGTTATGTGGTGTCCCTGGATCACTTTTATGCAAAAACCCAGCTTTGTCAATTGTAAAGTTTGAGCACCACTTCAAGTTTTCAAATCTGGTTTAAATTGCAGTTTGCACTACAACCTATTTAAATAATCCTTTAAAAATTCTATAAAAATTCTGGGATGTCAATAGAAGTATATAACTCAGTTTTATGCAATAATACATTTGAGTTCTTTGGAATATTTGAGCAAACCATCCTCATCTTTATTCTGGCCCAGATTGGTAATTTGTACTACAACCTTATTTTATCTTGCCCCATCACTCTTGAGATTTTTCCTGCTATTAATATTTGCTACCAAACCCTTAAGTCCAGAATATTGGATCCATTGAAATAATTTTTGCACATGAAATAATAGTCTTCAGTTTCTGCCCAGATTTGCTTTTCTCCAAGAATTGCATTAACAAGTTTCTGTTTCTCCCAATCTAGCCTCGCCATCCCAACCTACATCTAAAGAGACTCTAATCTGGAAATTTTGGCCACCAGAAGAGATGCCTAGATGCCCTTGGCATTTCATCAAGCAGGTTAGGAGCATGGCCAGATTTGGCATTGCTTTTAGACTTGCATTATGAAGTTGCTCAAATGACCAGAGCAGCATGTCATATGGATTGGCTTTGCCCTAAAACCCACCCCTGCTTAACCCCATGTGCATTGGAGTCTCCTGGAGGGCCTTGTCATTTTGCCGAGCACTTGTAGTGCATGTCCAGATTTTGGCATGGTTTTAGTTTTGCATTGTGAACTTGTTCTATGTACCAAACCATCATGTCCCCTAGACCTCCCATTGCATTTAGCCGAGACCTGTTAATTTTCATTAGCCCCTGAGCAGGTTTAGCCTCCCTGGCATTCCATCGAGCACATGCCGTGCGAGCGCCGGGCGCGAGCAGAACGTGCGTATTGCACGCATCTGCCCGAGCCGCCGCGTCCTTCTCCCCTGTCCCTGGCCCTTGCTAGCCCGCAGGGCCACGCCCCGTTCTTATCCGCTCGTCGGAGCCAGCCAAGCCTCCCTACAGCGCCGCCGTCAGGTCGGCCATGGCAGCTAGCGGACGGCCGCAGCATGCCCCTGCCATGGCAGCACCGCCCAAGCCGCCCCAGCTCGCCAGCTGCCCTCTGGGACAGGCCGTCCTCATCCTCTCGCCCTGCCAACACCGCTAGCCGCCGCCACATCGCCCTGCAGCAACAGAACGTCGGTTCTCCGGCGATCTTATCCACGGCCGCCTCGGAACCGACCTCGTCACGCTATAAATAGTACCCCTCGAGCCCCCTGCCGTCCTCACCGCGAACCTGCAGTCCCCTGTGAACCACCCCCTAGCTCCAATTTGACCAGAGGAACCCATTCTCCCCTGTCCCTAGCCGAACCACCGCCGCCGCCCTCCGGTTGATTCCGGCCAGACTAGGGCCTCCCCTTCCCCAAGCTCTGCACCAGTGGCTTTCCCAGGACCTATAGAGCCCATTCCCCCTGTCAATTTGAGCCGTGGCAGCAGTAGGCCGACGCCATGATCGCCGGAGCTCCCGGTCCGCCTCGGAGGAAGAGGTGCTCAGCCCCGAGCTCCCGGGCGCCCTTTTTGCCCTCCAGAGGATGGGGCCCTCCCTCCTGAGCACGCCGGTGTGCGCAGCTCCGGGAGAGGTACCTTCTAGCGCCGGCAATCGCCGCCCGAAGCTCGCCCCTGCTCTCTGTCCTCGCGCGCGGAGAGAAAGAAGATGAACCCGACAGGTGGGTCCCACCTGTCGGTCACTCATCCATTCGGCCAGTGGCGCTATCCCCTGGGTACGTCTTCTTCGCAGGTAAGCGTAATGATGTGCAGGCGTTTTCTGTTTCTGGAAAGCGTAAACCCACCGAAGTACGCCTTCTGTTTCCGAAAACGTATTTCCACCCGAACCGTTTTCCTTTTTCTGATTTTATTAAAAACAGAGTTTGACTGAAACTTTGACTGGCCATATCTTTTTAAATAAAACTCCAAATGAATTGATTCTTTTTCCTACCTCTCTGAAATTTCATCTAGTTTATTTTCATATTTATTTCAAAATTTTCCAAGACAACTTTTTGTACTATTTTGAATTGCGTGTTAATTCGAATACTTTTCGAAATAGGAATCGGAGAGGGAAGAAAACTTGCAATAGTTTTGTGGTGCACCCTACACCTCTGCACCTGAAAGGCAAGCATTCTGAAACCTGGTTTAATGTTTGTTGTGTGTTGTTTTGGCTTGACTACAACACCAAGGTGTTTTGGAAACATTCGTTATTTCATATGGTATTTTGAGCATGCCCTGGAGTGCATGATGAAAAATTTCTTGCTATTGGAAATAAAATACGATGACAGTATTCACCCTCCTATACCTCACATGCCCACCGGAAGGAATCCGGAGAAGTCTCTGTCTCGGGTAGACACGAGCTCGGTACTGACATCTCGTTGGAGCGAGGATGGTCAGTAAGGCATGAGGGGGTATGAAGAGCGGTGATTTCTGTCTGATGCTGTGAAAATAATTGTTGTGCTAACCATGCAGGGAACACATAAGCCTCCTGAGTCGACCATAGATCGAGTCTTGTTCCAGTAACCCCCGTACTTGTTTCATACTACCACTCGTCCCTGCCACAGGTAGGGTACGGTTCAGTAAGTTGTCAACCCCTTTCTTGGCACACACCGTACAGAGAGGCCATGGTGGAAGATACCGGGTGCATCCGGTAGGCAGGCCACCTGGTCCGGGGGCATGGGTGTTTCCGGTCCGGGACCGAGAGGGGGGCACCCCTTAGAGCGCGCGAATATAAATTCGATACCATGCTAATCGAGGTTGGAGCCTCCCCACTTAGAGTTTTGCTTAACGAGTGTCGTGGGTGATTCCAGGCATCGGTAAGTTAAGCTGGTATGTGCAAGTCAGGTGTGTTTTCAATTCAAAGACCGTAAACGGAATTAGTCCCGGTGGACTAAGGAAATCCGTTACTCGTGGGTAAAGAGTACACCCTCTGCAGAGTTTATATCTATTCGAATAGCCGTGTCCGCGGTTAAGGACTACAGTCTGGGATGGGTCAAGTGTCGGTCTTAGTGTCGGTCTTCGGAGGGAAAACTTCTAAACCGGAATATTAATCATGGCATGTGACAAATGATGATTTTGACTATTATTATTGTGGACTAACCATTTTTTTTAAATTTGTATTATTGAGTATCCTTGGGACGGTTCTACCTCCTGGATACTCGTTGTTATTATTTTTCAATATAAGCCCTTTCTGTGATGTCGCGCAGACGTCCGACTGTGGCATGCTTGTCGTTTACTTTTCAATATAAGCCCTTTCTGTGATGTCGCGCAGACGTCCGACTGTGGCATGCTTGTCGTTTACTTTTCAATATAAGCCCTTTCTGTGATGTCGCGCAGACGTCCGACTGTGGCATGCTGTTATTTATTTTCCTTATAAGCCCTTTATGTGGTGTCGCTCAGACGCCCGACTGTGGCATGTTTTATATTTTTATCCTTTCGAGGCGTCGCTTCAGACACCCGATCGGTTTATTATATTTTTATTCTCTGATTGCTTATTTCTGTTTAATATGAATGACCTGCTTGCATGCGTCATGAATTTTATTTCGTGACTGATTAAGTGATCATGAATTATTTCAGTGCATGATTATCATTTGTTATATTATACCTGTTTTCATGATGTTTGCGAGTACATTCAAAGTACTCACTGGCTTGTCCCTGGCTATTGTCTTGGCCAGATTTCTTGCTTGGAGAGGAGCGAAATGACGACAGCCCCGGAACCTAGGCACTGATGATATCAGCCGCGCGAAGATAGGAGTTATCCAGGTCAGCTGTTCCTGTGGGAAATGGAGTCCCATAGACGCTGACGACCCCGAACCGCTTCCGCCATCAACCACTAGCAAACCTTTTGTTGTACTCATAGACCACAATGGTCTTGTACTACATATTTTGTATCTTGCTTGGAATTTCTGTATCAAGATTGTGCCTCATCAGCTAACAGTAATCCTGGGGCTGGTGAGCACAAGGACCATTTACTAGGAAATTAATATCCTGGAAAACCGGTCCTGACAGCAACCCAGCCCTTCCTCCAAGGAAGGGTGCGGTGGCCAGGAGGGAGGAGTCCTCCCTCCCCAAGGCACCTCCTAGGTGCCTTCCCCTTTAGGGTTTCCTACCCCCTAGCCGCATGGGCCCTTGGGGGCTGGTCCAACAAGGCTTGGACGCCCCCTTACATCCCATGCACGTCCTAGGGGCTGGAGGGACCCTTCCGGACTCCTCCGGAACCCTCTGAAACCTTCCGGAACCTTCCGGAAGCTTCTCGATACAATACCGGAAAAACCCGAAACTTTTCCGGTAGCCAAAATATGACTTCCCATATATAAATCTTTACCTCCAGACCATTCTGGAGCTCCTCGTGACGTCCAGGATCTCATCCGGGACTACAAACAACCTTCGGTCACCAACATATATAACTCAGCAATACCAAATTGTCACCGAACGTTAAGTGTGCAGACCCTGCGGGTTCAAGAACTATGTAGACATGACCGAGACACCTCTACGGTCAATAACCAATAGCGGGACCTGGATGCCCATATTGGTTCCTAAATATTCTACAAAGATCTTTATCGGTCGAACCACGATGTCAAGGATTCAGACAATCCCGTATGCAGTTCCCTTTGTCCATCGGTATGTTACTTGCCCGAGATTCGATCGTCGGTATCTCCATACCTAGTTCAATATCGTTACCGGCAAGTCTCTTTACTTGTTTCGTAACACAAGATCCCGTGACTAACTCCTTAGTCACATTGCTTGCAAGCTTCTTGTGATGATGTGTTACCGAGTGGGCCCAGAGATACCTCTCCGTCATACGGAGTGACAAATCCCAGTCTTGATCCATGCCAACTCAACAGACACCCTTGGAGATGCCTGTAGAGCATCTTTATTGTCACCCAGTTACGTTGTGACATTTGATACACACAAGGCACTCCTCCGGTGTCAGTGAGTTACATGATCTCATGGTCATAGGAACAGATACTTGACATGCAGAAAACAATAGCAATAAACTTGACACGATCATATGCTACGTTCATAGTTGGTCTTGTCCATCACATCATTCTCCTAATGATGTGATCCCGTTATCAAATGACAACTCTTGTCCATGACTAGGAAACCATAGCCATCTTTGATCAATGAGCTAGTCCTTTAGAGGCTTACTAGGGACACATTGTTGTCTTTGTACCCACACATGTATTTGCGTTTCCAATCAATACAATTATAGCATGGATAATAAATATTTATCAGGAACAAGGAAATATAATAATAACCATTTTATTATTGCCTCTAGGGCATATTTCCAATATTAGCTACTCTTGGTGCTGCTGTAGATGGGCTTGCATGTTGAATTCTTAGAGTTCTAAGTAGTTTGAATGCTTAATATGCCCTCTATGCATCCTTGGGAGTAGTTGCTATCAATCTTACGAAGTTTTGTTAATAAAAATTTTTTGGACTAAAATTTTCAGAAATTTATTTATAGGAATAAGATGAATTACTTTAGGAAGTTTTCCTCCAAGAATAATGCTAAAGGAGTCATTGGGGAATCATCGGACAATGACCTCCACACTCCGAGAACGGCGGAGGTGCGGCCGTGTGAATGGCCGCATGATGCCTTCATGGAGGAGGCCGGGTTCTATCAAGAGTTCGCCCAATTCATTGCAAATGCTGGGCTGACCGACTTCCTCGGTCATGCCAGAGGACATTATTGCCTATCGGAACAACCTGGCAGCGGCTGAGGAGGATCCCCAGGAGTGGGACGCTCAGGTGCCGTCGCCATAGCACTTCCACTTAGGACTGGATGGCTATTACGGATGGTGATTACCAAGCTAGGCCAAAAGCCTAAGCTTGCGGGAGTACGTATTTCCACTGACATTATATTCATGTTCACACATTTCATTCCAGTTGTCGGTGTCCACACTTTTTCATTGTATTATCCATGCTAGATTTATTTTCTTGCTTTCTTTTTGTGTGTTTTAAAAACTTTGAGAAAATCCAAAAAAGATTTCTTGCTTCTTTTTGGTTTTTCTTCCTAGTTCAATTAGTTGAAGTATTAACAGAAAACCCAAAAAGATTTCTTGTTTCTTCTTTTGCTTGTTGGGAGCTCTCCCGTGTAATTAGTTTTTCTTGTTTTTGTTTTTCCTTTTTCCAATTTGCTTTCTTCAAGAAAAACTAAAAACTACAAAAATATTTCAGTGTGTTTCTCTGAAATTCTTTTATTTTTTTTTGAGTCGTACCAAGGAGAAGACCACGATGAAAATGTTGAGTGGCTCTCATATTCATTATTGTTGATCTAACAAAGAGCCCAAATTACTTTGTCTTCTCCTTTTGAATAAAATGTTTGTAGATTCTAGATTAGTTCACGGCACCCTTGCACTATTATTAATTTCATATCGTTCGGTCGTGCAAGTGAAAGGCAATAATGACAATATTTGATGAAGTGACTGTGGCAGAGAGAAGCGGGTATGAACTCAACTTGTTTTTGTTTTTGTAAATATGTTTAACCTAGTATCCATGATTCAACATATTATGATCAAACATGTTGCAATGAAAATTAGAGTGGATAATGATTTATCTTGGATGTCAACATGCATTAAAATGGTTGTGATGTAGTATGATGATATGGTATCCTCCTCTGAATGTTTCGAGTGGCTGGACTTGGCACACGTTCATGCATGTAGTTGAATCAAAACCAACATTGCCTTCAGGATATTTATGTTCATGGTGTCCATATCCTCCTCATGCTAGTACTCAATGTTTATTATTCATAATGCATGTTCAGGACCGTTTTCGCTCTCTAGCTGGCCGCTTCTCAACCTATTTGCTAGCCTTCACCTGTACTAAGCGGGAATACTGCTTGTGCTTCAAAATCCTTAAACCAAAGTTATTCCAGATGAGTCCACTATATCTACCTATATGTGGTATTACCCTGTTGTTCCAAGTAAATTTACATGTGCCACCTCTAGAATTTCAAATGAACATATGTTTTGTGTGCCTGGACCGCTCATGAAGCGATAGGGGGCGGTCAGTATCTTCCATGTTAAGCGGGTTATTCTCATGATGAGTGTTTATTCACTCGTCCTTACACGAGAGGGGCGGTAATAGGGATTCCCAGTCCCGAAATCAAAAATTGCAAATAATTAAACAAAACACCCCCAGGAATGTTGTTGGTATGGATGGTACCCGTGGATTCGGCTAGCCGTGGAGTGTGTTTGTTGGTGGAGGGGGAGTAAACCTTTACTTTTACCGCTTGGGAACCGCCGCTAACGTGTTTAGCATGGAAGATATTGATAACTCTTGGTCGTTGATGTCTACTACGCAACCTTCTTCTTGTAGATTCGTGTTGGGCCTCCAAGCGCAGAGTTTTGTAGGACAGTAGAAAATTTCCCTCAAGTGGATGACCTAAGGTTTATCAATCCGTGGGAGGCGTAGGATGAAGATGGTCTCTCTCAAACAACCCTGCAACCAAATAACAAAGAGTCTCTTGTGTCTCCAACACACCCAATACAATGGTAAATTGTATAGGTGCACTAGTTCGGCGAAGAGATGGTGATACAAGTGTAATATGGATAGTAGATATAGATTTTTGTAATCTGAAAATATAAAAACAGCAAGGTAGCAAGTAACAAAAGTGAGCAAAAACGGTATTGCAATGCTTGAAAACAAGGCCTAGGGTTCATACTTTCACTAGTGCAAGTTCTCTCAACAATACTGACATAGTTGAATCATATGTAAATCCCTCACGTGCGACAAAGAGTTCACTCCAAAGTCACAAATAGCGGAGAACAAACGAAGAAATTATTGTAGGGTACGAAACCACCTCAAAGTTATCTTTTCCGATCAATCTTATGAGCTATCCCTATAAGTGTCACGAACAGCCCTAGAGTTCGTACTAAAATAACACCTTAAGATACACATCAACAAAAACCCAAATGTCACCTAGATACTCCAATGTCACCACGAGTACCCATGGGCTTGATTATACGATATGCATCACACAATTTCAGATTCATCATGTTCAAACCAACACAAAGAACTTCAAAGAGTGCCCCAAAGTTTCTACCGGAGAGTCAAGACAAAAACATGTGCCAACCCCTATGCATAGATTCCCAAGGTCACGGAACCCGCAAGTTGATCACCAAAACATACATCAAGTG
This sequence comes from Elymus sibiricus, assembly GCA_039707655.1. NCBI lineage: Eukaryota > Viridiplantae > Streptophyta > Magnoliopsida > Poales > Poaceae > Elymus > Elymus sibiricus. The sequence goes on along the minus strand of CM077671.1, from coordinate 429,510,007 downwards.
GATCAATAGAACATCCCATTGTCACCACGGATATCCCATCGCAAGACATACATCAAGTGTTCTCAAATCCTTAAAGACTCAATCCGATAAGAAAACTTCAAAGGGAAAACTCAATTCATCACAAGAAGATAGAGAGGGGAAAACTCCATATGATTTATCTATATTAATAAAGCTCGCTGTACATCAAGATCGTGTCATCTCAAGAACACGAGAGAGAGAGAGATCAAACACATAGCTACTGGTACATACCCTCAGCCCCGAGGGTGCACTACTCCCTCCTCGTCATGGAGACCGCCGGGATGATGAAGATGGCCTCCGGTGATGGTTTCCCCCTCCGGCAGGGTGCCGAAACGGGCTCCCGGTTGGTTTTTCGTGCCTACAGAGGCTTGCGGCGGCGGAACTCCCGATCTAGGTTTCTTTTTGGGGGTTACTGGATATATAGGGGTACTTGGCGTTGGAATCACGTCAGGGGGATCCACGAGGCGGCGACAAGCCAGGGGGGCGCGCCCCCTAGGCTTGTGATCGCCTCGTGGCTCTTCTGGCCCACCTCCAATGCTCCCTGGGCTTCTTCTGGTCCATAAATGATCACCGTAAATTTTTATTCCGTTTGGACTCCGTTTGATATTCCTTTTCTGTAAAACTCAAAAACAAGGAAAAAAAACTGGCACTGGGCTCTAGGTTAATAGGTTAGTCCCAAAAATAATATAAAATAGCATATAAATGCATATAAAACATCCAAAACCGATAATATAATAGCATGGAACAATCAAAAATTATAGATACGTTGGAGACGTATCAAGCATCCCCAAGCTTAATTCCTGCTCGTCCTCGAGTAGGTAAATGATAAAAACAGAATTTTTGATGTGGAATTCTACCTAACATATTCATCCATGTAATTTTCTTTATTGTGGCATGAATATTCAGATCCATAAGATTCAAAACAAAAGTTTAATGTTGACATAAAAACAATAATACTTCAAGCATACTAATAAAGCAATCATGTCTTCTCAAAATAACATGGCCAAAGAAAGTTATCCCTACAAAATCATATAGTCTGGCTATGCTCCATCTTCATCACACAAAGTATTAAATCATGCACAACCCCGGTTTTAGCCAAGCAAATGTTTCATACTTTAGTGTTCTCAAACTTTTTCAACTCTCACGCAATACATGAGCGTGAGCCATGGACATAGCACTATAGGTGGAATAGAATATGGTGGTTGTGGAGAAGACAAAAAAGAAGGAGATAATCTCACACCAACTAGGCGTATCAACGGGCTATGGAGATGCCCATCAATAGATATCAATGTGAGTGAGTAGGGATTGCCATGCAACGGATGCACTAGAGCTATAAGTGTATGAAAGCTCAAAAAGAAACTAAGTGGGTGTGTATCCAACTCGCTTGCTCACGAAGACCTAGGGCAATTTGAGGAAGCCCATCATTGGAATATACAAGCCAAGTTCTATAATGAAAAATTCCCACTAGTATATGAAAGTGACAATATAGGAGACTCTCTATCATGAAGATCATGGTGCTACTTTGAAGCACAAGTGTGGAAAAAGGATAGTAGCATTGCCCCTTCTCTCTTTTCTCTCATTTTTTTCCCTTTTTTCATTTTTTTCTTTTGTGGCATCTTTGGCCTCTTTTTTTTATTTGGGCTTCTCTGGCCTCTTTTATTTTTTTTATAAAATCCGGAGACTCATCCCGACTTGTGGGGGAATCATAGTTTCCATCATCCTTTCCTCGCATGGGACAATGCTCTATAATGATGATCATCACACTTTTATTTACTTACAACTCAAGACTTACAACTCGATACTTGAACAAGATATGACTCTATATGAATGCCTCCGGCGGTGTACCGGGATGTGCAATGATCTAGCATAAGCCATGAAAACATCATGCTAGCTATCTTACGATGATGCTAAGCAATATGACAATGATGGTGCGTGTTATGATAAACGGAACGGTGGAAGTTGCATGGCAATATATCTCGGAATGGCTACGGAAATGCCATAATAGGTAGGTATGGTGGCTGTTTTGAGGAAGGTATATGGTGGTTGTTTTGAGGAAGGTGGGTTTAATGCACCGGCGAAAGTTGAGCGGTACTAGAGAGGCTAGCAAAGGTGGAAGGGTGAGAGTGCGTATAATCCATGGACTCAACATTAGTCATAAAGAACTCACATACTTATTGCAAAAATCTATTAGTCATCAAAACAAAGTACTACATGCATGCTCCTAGGGGAAGGGTTGGTAGGAGTTAACCATCACGTGATCCCGACCTCCACACAAAGGAGGGCAATCAATAAATAAATCATGCTCCGAGTTCGTCACATAACGGTTCACCATACGTGCATGCTACGGGAATCACAACCTTTAACACAAGTATTTCTACCAATCCACAATTACTCACTAGCATGTCTCTAATATTACCATCTTTATATCTCAAAACAATCATAAGGAATCAAACTTCTCATAGTATTCAATGCACTTTATATGAAAGTTTTTATTATATCCCTCTTGGATGCCCATTATATTAGGACTAAATTCATAACCTAAGAAAATTACCATGCTGTTTAGAGACTCTCAAAATAATATAAGTGAAGCAAGAGAGTTCAATAATTTCTATAAAATAAAGCCACCGCCGTGCTCTAAAAAGATATAAGTGAAGCACTAGAGCAAAAGACAAACTACTCCAAAAAGATATAAGTGAAGATCAATGAGTAGCCAACAATTAAATAACTATGTGAAGACTCTCTCATCTAAGAATTTCAGATCTTAAGTATTTTATTCAACAGCAAGCAAAAGAAAAATAGCACTCCAAGAATAGCACGCATCATGTGAACGAATAAAAATTTAGGCTCAACATAGGCTAACCGATAATTGTTGATGAAGAGAGGTGGGATGCGTAGCATCCCCAAGCTTAGATGCTTGAGACTTCTTGAAATATTTACTTGGGGTGCCTTAGGCATCCCCAAGCTTGACCTTTTGTATCTCGTTCAATCCTCTCATATCATGGTTTCACCTATTCTCAAAAACTTCATCCACACAAAACTTGAAAAGAACTCGTGAGATAGGTTAGTACACATAATAATAAATCAACTCTTTATGTACTGCCAAGACAAGTTGCACAATAATTTTCAAACATCATCTACTGTTTACTATCGTTTCCACAATTTATATCTACCAATATAGGCTATGGAAACTCTAGGATAAGTAGATAACGAAACTATGACAGCAATCTGTCCAAACAGAACAGTCTGTAGGAATTTATGAAAACAGTGTACTTATGTAACTCAAACAATTATGAAAATTTAGGACATGCTAAATAATTTATATGACAATACTGTGTAAAAATTTCAGAAACTTTTCACGTTCCAGTAAAATATGAAAATTCAAACACTACAGAAAAAGTTTCTGTTTTTACACAGCACACATCAAACATGCAATGCAAGCATCCTAAGGCAATTCATGGAACTTTTTATTGAAAAACAAGATTATAAATCACACCTAACAGAGAACAAGAAAATAAAATGACGCTCCAAGCAAAACTCATATTATGTGACGAATAAAAATATAGCTCCAAGTAAGATATACCGATAGTGTTGAAGATGAAAGAGGGGATGCCTTCCGGGGCATCCCCAAGCTTAGGCGCTTGAGTATTCCTTGGATATTACCTTAGGGGTGCCTTGGGCATCCCAAATCTTAGGTTCTTGTCACTCCTTATTCTCCTCATATCGGTGTCTCACCCAAAACTTGAAAACTTCAATCACACAAAACTTAACGGAACTTCGTGAGATGGGTTAGTATAATAAAGATAGATCATTCACTTAGGTACTGTCAAGACAATATTCAGAATTGTTCCCACATGATACCTACTGTATTCTACCATTACCATAATTTATACCACTAAATATAACTATGGAAACACTAAAACAAGCAAACTATGCATGCAAAACAGAATCTGTCAAAAACAGAACAGTCTGTGAAGATCTGTAGTGTAACTATACTTCGCTGTCTCTAAAAATTCTGAAAAATTAGGAAACCCTGAATAATTTGTATATAAAGACTGTGTAAAAATTTCAGATCATTATCACGCTCCAGTAAAAAATTAAAATTCCTGTACTGGAGTCAAAAGTTTCTGTTTTGGTTCAGCATCAGTTCTACTCATCTTGTGAGTCATCCCAAAGGCTTTACTTGGCACTTTATTGAAACAAAAGCTATAAAACATGATTGCTACAGTATCTTAATCATGTGAACATACAAAAACAGTAGGTATAAATATTGGGTTGTCCCAACAAGCACTTTTCTTTAATGCCTTTTAGCTAGGCATGATGATTTCAATGATGCTCACATAAAAGATAAGAATTGAAACATGCAAGAGAGCATCATGAAGCATATGACTAGCACATTTAAGCCTAACCCACTTCCTATGCATAGGGATTTTGTGAGAAAACAACTTATGGGAACAAGAATCAACTAGCATAGGAAGGTAAAACAAGCAAAACTTCAAGATTTTCAACACGTAGAGAGGAAACTTGATATTATTGCAATTCCTACAAGCATATACTCCTCCCTCATAATAATTTTCAGTAGCATCATGCATGAATTCAACAATATAACTATCACATAAAGCATTCTTTTCATGATTCATAAGCATAGAAATTTTACTACTCACCACATAAGCAAATTTATTCTCATCAATAGTAGTGGGAGCAAACTCAACAAAATAACTATCATGTGAAGCATAATCCAATTGAAAATTAAAATCATGATGACAAGTTTCATGGTTATCATTATTCTTTATAGCATACATGTCATCACAATAATCATCATAAATAGGAGGCATGCTTTCATCATAATAAATTTGCTCATCAAAACTTGGGGGACTAAACATATCATCTTCATCAAACATAGCATCCCCAAGCTTGTAGCTTTGCATATCATTAGCATCATGAATATTCAAGGAATTCATACTAACAACATTGCAATCATGCTCATCATACAAAGATTTAGTGCCAAACATTTTATTGACTTCTTCTTCTAACACTTTGGCACAATTTTCCTTTCCATCATTTTCATGAAAGACATTATAAAGATGAAGTATATGAGGCAACATCAATTCTATTTTTTTTGTAGTTTTCTTTTATAGACTAAACTAGTGATAAAACAAGAAACTAAAAGATTCAATTGCAAGATCTAAAGATATACCTTCAAGCACTCACCTCCCCGGCAACGGCGCCAGAAAAGAGCTTGATGTCTACTACGCAACCTTCTTCTTGTAGACTCGTGTTGGGCCACCAAGCGCGGAGTTTTGTAGGACAGTAGCAAATTTCCCTCAAGTGGATGACCTAAGGTTTATCAATCCGTGGGAGGCATAGGATGAAGATGGTCTCTCTCAAACAACCCTGCAACCAAATAACAAAGAGTCTCTTGTGTCCCCAACAAACCCAATACAATGGTAAATTGTATATGTGCACTAGTTCGGCGAAGAGATGGTGATACAAGTGTAATATGGATAGTAGATATAGGTTTTTGTAATCTGAAAATATAAAAACAGCAAGGTAGCAAGTAAAAAAAGTGAGCAAAAACGGTATTGCAATGCTTGAAAACAAGGCCTAGGGTTCATACTTTCACTAGTGCAAGTTCTCTCAACAATACTGACATAGTTGAATCATATGTAAATCCCTCACGTGCGACAAAGAGTTCACTCCAAAGTCACAAATAGCGGAGAACAAACGAAGAAATTATTGTAGGGTACGAAACCACCTCAAAGTTATCTTTTCTGATCAATCTTATGAGCTATCCCTATAAGTGTCACGAACGGCCCTAGAGTTCGTACTAAAATAACACCTTAAGATACACATCAACCAAAACCCTAATGTCACCTAGATACTCGAATGTCACCACGAGTACCCATGGGCTTGATTATACGATATGCATCACACAATTTCAGATTCATCATGTTCAATCCAACACAAAGAACTTCAAAGAGTGCCCCAAAGTTTCTACCGGAGAGTCAAGATGAAAACATGTGCCAACCCCTATGCATAGATTCCCAAGGTCACAGAACCCGCAAGTTGGTCACCAAAACATACATCAAGTGGATCAATAGAACATCCCATTGTCACCACGGATATCCCATCGCAAGACATACGTCAAGTGTTCTCAAATCCTTAAAGACTCAATCCGATAAGAAAACTTCAAAGGGAAAACTCAATTCATCACAAGAAGATAGAGAGGGGACAACTCCATATGATTTATCTATATTAATAAAGCTCGCGGTACATCAAGATCGTGTCATCTCAAGAACACGAGAGTGAGAGAGATCAAACACATAGCTACCGGTACATACCCTCAACCCTGAGGGTGAACTACTCCCTCCTCGTCATGGAGACCGCCGGGATGATGAAGGGTGCCGGAACGGGCTCCCGGTTGGTTTTTTGTGGCTACAGAGGCTTGCGGCGGTGGAACTCCCGATCTAGGTTTCTTTCTGGGGGTTACTGGATATATAGGGGTACTTGGCGTTGGAATCACGTCAAGGGGATCCACGAGGCGGCGACAAGCCAGGGGGCGCGCCCTACGGGGGGGCGCCCCCTAGGCTTGTGATCACCTCGTGGCTCTTCTGGCCCACCTCCAATGCTCCCTGGGCTTCTTCTGGTCCATAAATGATCACCGTAAATTTTTATTCTGTTTGGACTCCGTTTGATATTCCTTTTCTGTAAAACTCAAAAACAAGGAAAAAAACAGAAACTGGCACTGGGCTCTAGGTTAATAGGTTAGTCCCAAAAATAATAGAAAATAGCATATAAATGCATATAAAACATCCAAAACCGATAATATAATAGCATGGAATAGTCAAAAATTATAGATACGTTGGAGACGTATTAGTCGTAACGTTGACAGGAAGGGTGTACCTCCCAAAATTATATTTATCTCTGATTTAAGCTTTGAGCTCTGGCACCTCTGCAAATCCCTGCTTCCCTCTGCGAAGGGACTATCTATTTACTTTTATGTTGAGTCATCACCTTCTCAAATAAGCGCCATACCTGAGAGCACTATTGTCATCCTCATGCATTGTGTATAGTTAATGTTGGCTGTAGCATGACTGGATCTTTTCTACCATGAATTACAATGTTTAGTCGCTGCTTGAACTTTGGAGGTGCTCTACATTTATGTTTTGCGGTTTCATAAAGGGCTAGCGAGATACCACTGTTGTCATATTGTATCATGATTGTTTTGACAAAATGTTTGCATTTGAGATATTTTATTATTGCTCGCTAGTTGCTTATGACATTGATATGAGTTAATATAATTTCTAAGAGTTATTGTAGACATGGTTAGACATGATCTTTGCTGAAAACCTGAGTGCTACTTAAGCATATGTATGTAAACAAGAACAAAAGAATTCGTAAAAGTTTTTCTTTATCACTTTCAGTTTGTCAACTGAATTGCTTGAGGACAAGCAAAGGTTTAAGCTTGGGGGAGTTGATACGTCTCCATCGTATCTACTTTTCCTAACACTTTTGCTCTTGTTTTGGACTCTAATTTGCATGATTTAATTGAAACTAACCCGGACTGGCGCTATTTTTAGCAGAACTACCATGGTGTTGTTTTTGTGCTGAAATAAAAGTTCTCGGAACTCGATGAAACTTTTTGGAGAATTATTTTACAATAAATAAAAAATACTGGAGCCAAGAACCACCGGAGGGGGCACCCTGGTTGAGCATGATACACCAGGGCGCGCCAGAGGCCCCCGGCGTGCCCTGGTGGGTTGTGCCCACCTCGTGGGCCCCCTCACCCTAATTCCATCGCTATAAAATCCTATTTTTGGAGAAAAACATAGGAGAGAAAGTTTCATCGCAGTTTACAATACGGAGCCGCCGCCACCTCCTGTTCTTCATCGGGAGGCCAGATCTGGAGCCCGTTTGGGGCTCCGGAGAGGGGAATCTTCGGTCTTCGTCATCATCAACCCTTCTCCATCGCCAATTCCATGATGCTCCCCACTGGGAGTGAGTAATTCCTTCATAGGCTTGCTGGTCGGTGAGGAGTTGGATGAGATTCATCATGTAATCGAGTTAGTTTTGTTAGGGCTTGATCCCTAGTATCCACTATGTTCTGAGATTGATGTTGCTATGACTTTGCCATGCTTAATGCTTGTCACTAGGGCCAGAGTGCCATGATTTCAGATCTGAACCATTTATATTATCACCATTATATCTTTGTTCTTGATCCGATCTTGCTAGTCATATGCACCTGATATGTGTTATGATCCGTAAACCCCGGAGTGACAATAGTCGGGATACTTTCCGGTGATGACAATAGTTTGAGTAGTTCATGTATTCATCATGTGTTAATGCTTTGTTCCGGTTCTCTATTAAAAGGAGGCATTAATATCCCTTAGTTTCCTTATGGACCCCGCTGCCATGGGAGGGTAGGACAAAAGATGTCATGCAAGTTCTTTTCCATAAGCACGTATGACTATTTACGGAATACATGCCTACATTACATTTATAAAGTAGAGCTAGTTCTGTATCGCCCTAGGTTATGACTGTTATATGATGAATATTATCTAACGAGTTCACCGATCCAGTGCCTACGAGTTTTCCACATATTGTTCTTTCTAAGTTACTATTGCTACTGCTACTGTTCCAATTGCTACAAAACTATTGCTATCACTGTTACCGTTACTGCTACTGTTACCACTGCTATCAAACTATCATACTACTGTGCTACTGATCACTTTGTTGCAGATATTTAATCTCCAGGTGTGGTTGAATTGACAACTCAACTGCTAATACTTGCAATTATTCTTTGGCTCCCCTTTGTGTCGAATCTATAAATTTGGGTTGAATACTCTACCCTCAAAAACTGTTGCGATCCCCTATACTTGTGGGTTACCAAGTACCTTTCGCCTAATTTGGAATTTGCTTTCATAGCCTTCCCTGATAGGTGTATCGTTGTTGGGCTATGATGCTCGTACCATATACTTCAAAAAATAACACATGCTTATTGATCAATATCTTTGACTATGCTATGCATAATACTTATATGTCTGCATGAAGTATTGATGTCTACCACGCAACTTTATTCTTGTAGACTATGTTGGGCCTCCAAGCGCGGAGTTTTGTAGGACAGTAGCAATTTTCTCTCAAGTGGATGACCTAAGGTTTATCAATCCGTGGGAGGTGTAGGATGAAGATGGCCTCTCTCAAACAACCCTGCAACCAAATAATAAAAAGTCTCTTGTGTCCCCAACACACCAAATACAATGGCAAATTGTATAGGTGCACTAGTTCGGCGAAGAGATGGTGATACAAGTGCAATATGGATGGTAGATATAGGTTTCTGTAATCTGAAAATGTAAAAACAGCAAGGTAGCAAGTGACAAAAGTGAGCACAAACGGTATTGCAATGCTTGAAAACAAGGCCTATGGTCCGTACTTTCGCTAGTGCAATCTCTCAACAATGCTAATATAATTGGATCACATAACCATCCCTCAACATGCAACGAAGAATCACTCCAAAGTTCTTATCTAGCGGAGAACATAAGAAGAAATTGTTTGTAGGGTACGAAACAACCTTAAAGTTATCCTTTCCGATCGATCTATTCAATAGTTCGTACTAAGATAACATCAAGTTATCCTTTCCGTTCGATCTATCTAAGAGTCCGTACTAGAATAACACCATATGATACGCATCAACCAACTCTAATGTCACCTAGATACTTCAATGTCACCACAAGTATCCATGAGTTAATTATACGATACGCATCAAAGAATTTCAGATTCATAATACTCGATCCAACACAAAGAACCTCAAAGGGTGCCCCAAGATTTCTACCGGAGAAAGTAGGACAAGAACGTGTATCAACCCCTATGCATAGATTACCCCAATGTCACCTCGGGAATCCGCAAGTTGAGTACCAAAACATATATCAAGTGAATCAATAGAACACCCCATTGTCACCACGGGTATCCACATGCAAGACATATATCAAGTGTTCTCAAATCCAATATTCAATTCAACATAATGATATCTCAAAGGGAAAGATTAAATTCATCACAACAAGATAGCAAGGGAAACACACCATATGATCCAACTATATTAACAAAGCCCGTGATACATCAAGATCATGACATCTCAAGAACACGAGGGAGAGAGATTGAACACATAGCTACTGGTACATACCCTCAGCCCCGAGGGTGGACCACTCCCTCCTCGTCATGGCCTCCGCCGGGATGATGAAGATGGCCACCGGAGATGATCTACCCTCTCCGGCAAGGTACCGGAACGCCTCCAGATTGGTTTTTTGTTGATACAGAGAGTTGCGGCGGCAGAGCGGAGAGTCTAGGGTTATTTTTGGGGGTTTCTATATATATAGGATTTTTGGGCGTTGGTTTCACGCCAAGATGGGCCACGAGTGGGGCACGATACACCTGGGCACGCCAGAGGGACCTGGCGCACCCAGGTGGGTTGTGCCCACCTCGTGGATCCTCTTCGGTGGTTCTTCGCTCCAATATTGCTTATTTGGTCTAGAAAAAATCATCAAAAAGTTTTGGGCGATTCCGAGAACTTTCATTTTCTGCACAAAAACAACACCACGGTAATTCCGCTAAAAACAGCGTCAGTCCGGGTTAGTTCTAAATAAATCATATAAAGTGCATTAAAACCATATAAAAGTATTGTAAACATAGATGAATATGGCATGAATACTTCATAAATTATCGATACGTTGGAGACGTATCAAGTACATACGCTGATATAGCGTCTGCATTCTATCTGTGCAGCCATCTCCAGAATTTATTGTTGTGTGATAGCTTGTGGTCTATGTTGGATGTGTCTAACTCAAATGAAGACATCCCAACGTATGGCAAATGATCTAAATGTTACTTGCCTTGGTAATTTAGTTCAAACATCGCATATTTTTTAAACTACCAGCGTTATTTACCTTCGTACTGCACCTAATCTGTTGTGCAGCGGAATTCACCAAGGATGGCTCTGGTTCCCTGCTTGCTCTGTCGCCATATCGTAATCACGATTCTCATTTGCTTGACAATCTATGTGAACCATATTTCACATGTAAGACTATCTGCAAACTTTATAATCTATTTTTGCTTCGCATAGTGTAATTGTATTTTTCAGTATAAAGTACCAGATTAATTACTACTCTGCTTATTTGAAAATATGACTTGGTTACCTTTAGTATGCAGGACAATCTGACTTGTGATGTGAGCATCGAAATCCAGAGAGCATTCCGGTACCGAGAAATTTGTAATTGCAGCTCTCTTTTCATTGTTTGCCTCACAGGACAATGGGCTTTTTTGTTTTTCTGGAAAATGAGTTAACGACAGATGATACTTATGAAATCATTGATATTTGAAGAGGGAAAACATTAATTGTTTAGTCGTGCAAACGCACCTTTGTAAGCTCTAGCTTTATGACCGTTGGCCTTGTACTTGGTCTTCCGTATTAATTGTCCAACTAAAATGGCTTTCCCACTCTTTGTAGTTGTTGGAATTAAAACAGCGATGTCCGACCGTGCAATATGTTAGGAATCATTACAAAAAAGAAAGGAGCTATACAAAAGTTTAAACATACTTCCTGCTGTTAACCATGTCTACAATTTTATATGTTTTGCATAATTAATGAGCTACATAAACTAGATGCATTGCGAAACAAATCTTCTATGTGCACTTCTTAGAGCTTCTTTTTCATCTAGTAATTCACTGTCATGCAGTGTGTCCCTCTTTCTCTTACTATTCAAAGATTGTAAAAGCTGCTGTCCTTGTCTGCCCAGTCTAGAATAGCAAACTAGGTGTGGTTCTTTGAACTGTGAACAGGAGTTTTGTTACAATATGCAAAGATCATATTTATAAACTTGAGATGCGTGACCATGTGGATTACCTGGTGTTTCCCAAAAAGACGGCTACTTGACCCTTCTACATAGGTAGTGTCCTCCTCTATTAAGTGTTGAACCACGTCTTCGTGAAGAGGGAAGCCCGTGGAAGCACATTATGAGTTATGTTGCCGCATCTTGTTTTTAGATTGTCCAGATAGTGAACCTGCAAATTGCATAGTTGGATCCAATCAATGTGTACTACTGTGCTTTTTATTAACATGTAAAACATGTTCCAGCTTCTTGCCTGCAGGTACGGTGGACAACCACCAAGCTTAATATGTGGGCATTTTGCCCTAATCTGAGCCTGAGCACACCTCGCCTCCTCCAGAATTCTCTTCCTCATGTATTCCGACCAGTTGAACGAATGTATCTCGGTTGGATCAACAAGACTAGGAATGATCTCAAATGGGAATGCAATTTTGCTTCCATTTACAACAAGCGAACCAGCTATTGCTACGATTGTTGCAGCAACTATGAAACCCATCTGTTCGCGGAACGACATCTCCCTCGTGTATTCTCTAGTGACAATGTCCTCCATGTGATTCATTATGAAATGTGCGCATCTGCTATTTCCCGCAGACAAGAACCTTTTGACAAGGTCTACATGTGACCTTGATACCAATGGTGATCTCTCCATACGAAAAACTGATTTTCAAGAACATGGTAAACAAGTCACAATGTTTACGTGTGTATCTTAGATATGTACGATACAGTTGTTCTCCAACCTTATACAAGAGTTGCCTGCATCCACCCTACTTAGTAACCATAAGTATTGCATATCATCGGGCTCCTTTATTACTGGAATACTGCAGATTCCAGCAAATCCAGTTGCCTGGAGCAATTTGACCTTCTCTTGTGTGAATTTTGAGAAAATCTTGCAAACAGATTCTGGATCACCGTTGTACTAAACAATTGTGCATGATTCATCTAGAAACCTTGTATTTGCACACTGCGAATTGCTCTGAGGTTTTCACAGATCGGTTGCTAAAACTTTACTACTTCATTGGCCTGCCATGTTGGTTCGATAGTTAGAGTTTGAAATTTATTGATATATTACACCATAATAACAAAAAAAAATACATTCGTTTATGAAAAGAATAAAAAAACTGAAATGTCAAAGCACGAAAACTACTTGCCCATCATCACATGCATGCTTTCCTATCTCCTTTGCCTGACTTTGATCAATCCATACATAAGGGGTTGATTTCATTCATTGCACACGCTTTTCGGAGTATTATGTACTTCAAGGAACAAAATATGACATCAAAATATGGGCCAATATTTGCATAACACTTTGGTACGCGTGTTCAATTATCAAACAAGATAGAATGATATCATAGTGTAAAATTGTCGTGATTCAAAACATATCTTCACCTGGTTTAACTGATTACCGGGGTACCAATTGTACGAAACATCATCAGCAAACATCATGACTGAAATATCTTCATAAGGTTCAAGATTGAAAATACAATACATTTCACAGTGCCATGATTAAAAAGGATTTATTGCATCCGAATGCAATGGAGGACCGTGCAGGAATGATTCTGATACATTCTAATTTCACACAAAATACCTACATACCACACTGATACCTACTAAGACAAATAACTGAACTTGGCAAACACCACACTTCAGTATCATGTCTCATACATTAGCACTACATAGGGGCATGTCATTGTTTCACATGATACAAGTCCACATGTAAATGTGTGTTCATTCAGAATCTGATAGGATAACTATTGTTCTCTGGTGAAGAACAGATGCTTTGATTGCAAGCTCTAGCTGCCTCTCTTCTTCAATTTCATATGCAGCATCTATCTTAGACTTGCCAAGGGCGTACTGAATAGGTTCTTCATCTGTGTTAAAAGCCAGATTAGGTGATGCAATTGCTTCCTCCTCCTCCTCATTCTCGAGCTTATCCCAGACTATTGGGTCATCTAACTCATCATCTGCAACATTTGACATCTGGTTGTCTTCTTTCACATGCACTTCACATTGACCAGGGTTCCTATTGAGAGATGAGAATGGGCAGCACCTCCGATTGTGGAAAGCGTTGCTGGACTCTGGAAGTGCCCTGCCTCTCAGTTGTGCACACCGAGAAGATGAGCCATACTCCATTCTTGACGCGACCCCGCGCCGCCTATTCCTGCCAGCAGCGACGCTGGCTGCACGACCTTGGCGGCCTCACCCTCTGCCTCTCCCGCCAGAATAATGAGGCAGCTTCGGCGGAGGCGCATTTGCCTCCAAGATTCCAAGCAACCACTCCATGCGGCGCCCCATCGGCTTGATTTTCTGCTTGTGATTCCTCACGGCGACTTTGATTTCGTGGATGTGGCCTCTTTCGTGGATGGGGAGGAAGCAGAGGAGGAAGAGAGTAAGGGTGGCGGCTGTGTTGGGCTAGGATGTGGGTGTATGCGGGTCAGGGTGATATACTGATGTGCGCCACTCGTGCAAAACCAGACTAGTCACATTATAAATTAGAAATAAAGCAATTCTGGTTACCTCCGTCAAAATATCGATTGTACATCTAAGTACTATGTGCGTACAGATCTCATTTCACTCATGTATCATGCAAAAAATAAAAAACTTTTGTAAGCATAGTTCCGTGTGTGGCCAGGTTTCTAAATCTACCAGTTTTGGGGTGTGTCTATATACCAATTGACCAAAGTATGACGAACAGTATGGGCACTGTGTTGCCAATATGAAATGTGTACAACACTTCAGATCTGTGTTGCTTGTTCATATAAATCTTCCACGGTGACATGGATCTGTTGAGATGTTCTACCATGGGTGCCAAGTACTGCATGTTTATCATACATAGCCACTGCGGTTTGTTGTGCAGTTCGTTAGATAGAGATGGGATGAGAAGCATAGCAAACTGTTGGGTTTAGGATCTAAATGTGGTAGCTAACTTGAAGAACCAGAGATGTATCAACAGCAAATCGGTTTTGTATTTGGAATGCATACCTCATTCGCAGTTGCTTCCTGCGCCTCCTCGTGCGAGCGGTGAAGACCTCGGTGTTGACTCATTTGGAATCGCCAGTGATTGAGAGGGGGGATGGAAGGGGATTTTAGCAGATGCTACTGGCAGCACACGGGACGCGTTCTTATAGCCATATGGATGCCTGGCAAGGGGAAATGTGCACGGGCACTGTTTCACTTAGGCATGGGGCCTGTAGTCCACTTCTATTAATTGGAATGGTAGCAGTCTACCACCTCTCTCTCCTAGCATTTATCTCAGCAGGTGTGTCATGATGAGTACTACCCTTGTGTCCATACGCAGCTGATGTCTTTGATACGCATGACATGAGGTTCATGCATGTATTATATTGTCTTGTCAACTGGTGTGACGTGATAGCATCGATATTAGCAATGGGATTGAGTAGTATCTATGTGATGTAATAAGTTGTTTGCTATTACACTTCTACTAATACCAGCACTATATAACATTTTATGGATATTTTGTGAAATATAGAGTACAAATATTTGTTTGCCATTCGTATTGTATGTTTTTTCCAAAACAAAAAAACACTTTTGTGCGATGGCATATCATGTCACAAATTTGGGTAACGAGCAAAATTACTACAATTTATTACCATGGCTTCATATTGTCATTAAATGGAAATTGAAATTAACAAATCTCAACCAATATGCTTTCATATTTTGATGCTCAGCGGTTAACATTATACTTGTGGACTGTTCTGTCCAGTAGCACTGTATGCGAGTAAGGTTGTACACTGAATGTTGTGGGAATGAGAAGAGGTGTCTAGAGGGGGGGTCGAATAGACTACTTGACCAAATAAAAACCTAACCTTTTCCCAATTTTATTGGTTGGCAAGTTTTAGCAATTCTATCAAGTCTAGCACACCCTACATATGCAAATCTACGAGTATAGTAGCGGAAAAGTAAGACATGCAAAGTAAAGAGTAGAGATAGGAAGATCAAACACAATAGGGACTTGAATATTTTTCCCGTGGTTCCGATAGGTGGTGCTATCGTACGTCCACGTTGATGGAGACTTCAACCCATGGAGGGTACCGGTTGTGCGAGTTCACGGAGGGATCCACCCATGAAGGGTCCACGAAGTAGCAACCTCGTCTATTCCATCACGGCTTACGTCCACGAAGGACTAGCCTCACTCGTGGTAGATCTTCACGAAGTAGGCGATCTCCTTGCCCGTACAAACTTCTTGGTTCAACTCCACATGAATTGGAGGCTCCCAAGCAACACCTAACCAATCTAGGAGATACCACTCTCCAAAAGGTAATATATGTGGTATGGATGATGAACTCCTTGCTCTTGTGCTTCAAAAGATAGTCTCCTCAACACTCAATTACCCTCTCACAGATTTGGCTTGGTAGAAGAGATTGATTGGATGGAAAGCAACTTGGGGAGACTACAAATCAAGATTCATATGGTTGGAACGAAAGATCTTGATCTCAACACATGAGTAGGTGGTTCTCTCTCAGAAAATGAATGGGGAAAGTGTTGGCTTGTTCTGAGTGCTCTCTCTGTGAATGAGAGGGAGGTGGAGGGGTATATATATCCATCTCCAAAAATTCAACGGTTACAACATTGTTGCCCAACTCGGTGAAACCGAAGCAAAAACTCGGTTGCACCGACTAGTGCAAAATGTTGCAGCTTTTGGGTTCTCGGTGAGACCGATATAAAGAATCTCAGTGAGTCTGATTCGGTTGACCTAGGTAGTTCCTCACTTCGGTGACACCGTTTTGCAAAACTCGGAAATTCCGAATTTTAGCAAATAGATACCAGAAGGTTGGTCCATGCTTTTTGGTTGTACCGAACCAAAACTTGGTTACACCGAGTTGCTAGGGTTTGGCTCTGGAATCTATGTAAGTAAAACTCGGTAGGGCCGATTGTGGAAAGTTGGTGGCACCGAATTTGACTTTTGGGATTTGACCGAATATATTGTGGGAGAATTCATGAGGGTTTTTGGTGGCTAATCTCTAAGCACTTGAGAAACCAGATCATCATAGATACATCATCCCCTTTTAATAGTATTGGCTTTAGTATGGACTCAAGTGTTATTTCTCACATAAATGCAAAATGTAGAGTCTTAAAGCTTGAAGCTTGGCCAGTCCTATTCCTCTCCTTCATTGGGGTTTCTCCTCACATTCCCAGCCACAACAATCTTTTTGGACTTAATCTGAAACACTAGGTAAAACCATTAGTCCAAGAGATAATGTATGTTGTCATGAATTACCAAAACCTCCAAGGGAGCATATGAGCTTTCAAATACGCGAACTAACTTTATTTTTTGAATTCTTCATTTTAATGAGCTGCTTATTTGCAACGGTCTGTGAACTCATGATTGTTGGCTGGTCAAGTATATGTTTCCTCTTTGATCCATCGTCTTCCATCATTGCAACATTGCATAACCACGTGAAGTTCCTTTCAACTTCATTGTTTGGCACGAGCACATCAACGAACTCTTGTTCAAATACATGGTTTCCTCGAATTCTGACCTTGGTTGATGATTCGGCAGTATCAACAGAACTGGCTCACCTTCCTCTTTTTGACCTCCTATGCTTAGAGTTTGTCACATGATCTTTGTAAGCATCACCTGACGCGGTCCGGTCAATGTTGTCTGGATTCACGAAGCTTTGTCCATCAGGGATTGGTTGCTTTAGCTCTGATACACTCGTTCCGTACAAGGCACCAATTGTCAAGCGCTTCAAACCCAATTGTTTGGCACCAGATTTGATAACCCGCGATCCTGCATTGAGTAAGTTCGTGAAACTCATATGTGTTTGCATGCATATTAGGCAATAAATTGTACTCCCTCCGTCCTAAAATCAGTGTCGCTCATTTAACACCAAATTAGTATAAATTTTATACTAGAGCAACAGCACTTATTTTGGGACGGAGGGAGTAGAATATAAGTGGTAGTTTCCTAAAAGTAAAAGAGGTGTCATCGATATTTGAGTTGAACGTACTTATTTTGGATGATGGCACCTCGTCGTTAACTTAATTTTCATCATCAACATCCGAGCTACTATCATGTGACACCTTCTTGGTCTTTGGAGTTCCCGCTATGTCAGCTACTTTGGCATGGGCTCCAGGTGTTTTCCTCTGTTCTGGAGTACCCTTGATGCTGCTTTCGGTAAACTGTTTGTCACTGCCGTTTCCATAGCCGTGTTGCAGATTTGTGTGGCCCGCTTCTGTGTTAGCGATAGGGCATGATTACAAAGCACTAACCTTATGTTTTCCAATACATGGGTTGGCTGCAACTTCATGTGAATTGTTCACAGCGACATCACAATTAGTCTGGATTGATGACAAAGTTGAAACAACAACATTATGAGATACAAGCTGATCAAGTTGTTGCCAACCCTGCACTTTTTTCGCTTCATCAGCTAAAGCAATGGCACTTTTCAACATCTCTGTTTTTGTTGTCTTATCGTGCAAGCAAGTGATACGTCCATTTTGCATCATGATTTCCTACTGTTATTTATAATGTTTTTATGCATAATAATGCTTTATGGAGTAATTCTAATGCCTTTTCTCTCATAATTTGCAAGGTTTACACAAAGAGGGAGAATACCGGCAGCTGGAATTCTGGACCTGAAAAAGCATATCAGAGACACCTATTCTGCACATCTCCAAATAAGCTGAAACTTCACGGAGAATTATTTTGGAATATATAAAAAATACTGGAGCAAATAACTACCGGAGGGGGCCACCTGGTGAGCACAAGATACCAGGGCGTGCCAGGCCCCCCCCCCCCCCCCAGGCGCGCCCTGGTGGGTTGTGCTCAGCCGAGCCCACCTCTGGTGCCCATCTTATGGTACTTAAGGTCTTTTGACCTAGAAAAATTAAATAGAGGACTTTCGGGACGGAACGCCGCCGTTTCGAGACGGAACTTGGGCAGGAGCACTTTTGCCCTCCGGCAGAGCGATTTTGCCGGGGGAACTTCCCTCCTGGAGGGGAAAATCGAAGCCATCGTCATCACCAACACCCCTCTCATCTTTGGGAGGCCAATATTCATCAACATCTTCAACAACACCATCTCCTCTCAAACCCTAGTTCATATCTTGTGATCAATCTTTGTATCGGAACCTCAGATTGGTACCTGTGGGTGACTAGTAGTGTTGAATACATCTAGTAGTTGATTACTATATGGTTTATTTGGTGGAAGATTATATGTTCAGATCCATTATGCTATTTAATACCCCTCTGATCTTGAGCATACATATTATTTGTGAGTAGTTACCTTTGTTCTTGAGGTCACGGGAGAAGTCATGTTGCAAGTAATCATGTGAATTTGATATGTGTTCGATATTTTGATGATATGTATGTTCTGATTCCCTTAGTGGTGTCATGTGAACGTCGACTACATGACACTTCACCATCTTTGGGCCTAAGGGAATGCATTGTGGAGTAGTTATTAGATGATGGGTTGCTAGAGTGACAGAAGCTTAAACCCTAGTTTATGTGCTACTTCGTAAGGGGCTGATTTGGATCCAAACGTTTAGTGCTATGGTTAGATTTTATCTTAATACTTTTCTCATAGTTGCGGATGCTTGCGAGGGGGTTAATCATAAGTGGGATTTTTGTTCAAGTAAGAACAACACCCAAGCACGGGTCCACCCACATATCAAATTATCAAAGTAGCGAGCGCAAATCAAACCAACATGATAAAAGTGACTAGATGAAATTCCCGTGTACCCTCAAGAACACTTTGCCTATTATAAGAGACTGTTCTGGCCTGTCCTTTGCCACAAAAGGATTGGGCTACCTTGCTGCACTTTATTTACCGTTACCGTTACTTGCTCGTTACCAATTATCTTGCTGTCAAACTATCTGTTACCTACAATTTCAATGCTTGCAGAGATTACCTTGCTGAAAACCGCTTGTCATTTCCTTCTGCTCCTCGTTGGGTTCAACACGCTTACTTATCGAAAGGACTACGATTGACCCCCTATACTTGTGGGTCATCAAGAATCTTTTCTGGCGCCGTTGCCAGGGAGTGAAGCGCTCTTGGTAAGTGGAAATTGGTAAGGAAAAACTTATACTACGTGCTGAAATTATTGTCACTTGCTACTATGGAAAACAATCCTTTGAGGGGTTTGTTCGGGGTATCTTCACCTCGACCAGAACCACAATTAGTTGCCCCTCAACCTACTGCAC
Organism: Elymus sibiricus; assembly: GCA_039707655.1. NCBI lineage: Eukaryota > Viridiplantae > Streptophyta > Magnoliopsida > Poales > Poaceae > Elymus > Elymus sibiricus. The sequence continues at coordinate 429,489,953 of CM077671.1, read as the reverse complement.
CTACTGAAAATATTGGTTATGAAATTCCTTCGGGTATGGTAGAACAACTGCTAGCGAATCCTTATGCAGGAGACGGAACTGAACATCCTGATATGCATCTAATACATGTGGATGAAATTTGTGGATTATTTAAGCTTGCAGGTCTACCCGAAGATGAAGTTAAGAAGAAGGTTTTCCCTTTATCTTTGAAGGAAAAAACATTGACATGGTATAGGCTATGTGATGATATTGGATCATGGAACTGGAACCGATTGAAATTGGAATTCCACCAAAAGTTTTATCCTATGCATCTAGTTCATCGTGATCGGAATTATATATATAATTTTTGGCCTCGTGAAGGAGAAAGCATCGCTCTAGCTTGGGGGAGGCTTAAGTCAATGTTATATTCATGCCCCAATCATGAGCTCCCGAGAGAAATTATTATTCAGAATTTTTATGCTCGGCTTTCTCATAATGATCAAACCTTGCTCGATACTTCTTGTATTGGTTCTTTTATGAAGAAGACTATTGAATTCAAGTGGGATCTCTTGGAAAGAATTAAACGCAACTCTGAAGATTGGGAACTCGATGAAGGTAATGAGTCAGGTATTAAGCTTAAGTTTGATTGTGTTAAATCTTTTATGAACACCGATGCTTTTACCAAGTTTAGCACTAAATATGGACTTGACTCTGAGATAGTAGCCTCTTTCTGTGAATCATTTGCTACTCATGTTGATCTCCCTAAGGAGAAGTGGTTTAAATATCACCCCCCTATTAAATAAGAAATTAATGAACCGGTCATAGCTAAAGATGAGACTATCATTTACAATGCTGATCCAGTTGTGCCTACCGCTTATATTGAAAAACCACCTTTCCCTGTTAGGATAAAGGAACATGCTAGGGTATCAATTTCGGTTCGCAAAAGTAATATTAAAGCACCTAAGCCCTCTGAACAAATTAAAGTAGAACCAAGGTTGCTATGGTTAAAGATCTCTTGGTAGAAAATATTGATGGGCATGTTATTTACTTCTGCGATGAAGCTGCTAGAATTGCCAAACCCGATGAAAAAGATAAACATAGACCCGTAGTTGGCATGCCTGTTGTCTCAGTTAAAAGAGGAGATCATTGCTATCATGGTTTATGTGATATGTGTGCTAGTGTGAGTGCTATTCCTTTTACCTTATACCAAGAAATTATGAATGATATAGCACCCGCCGAAATAGAAGACATTGATGTTACTATTAAACTTGCTAATAGAGACACCATCACACCACTTGGGATTGTTAGAGATGTTGAAGTCTTGTGTGGGAAAATAAAATATCCTACTGATTTTCTAGTTCTTGGTTCCCCACAAGATGAATTTTGTCCCATTATCTTTGGTAGACCTTTCTTGAACACCGTCAATGCTAAGATAGATTGTGAAAAGCAAATTGTCAGTGTTAGTTTTGGTGATGGGTCTCATGAATTTTTCCAAGTTTAGTAGACAACCTCGTGACCAAGAATTATCTAGTAAGGATGAAATAATTGGTCTTGCTTCTATTGCCGTACCTCCTACCGATCCACTAGAACAATATTAGTTAAACCATGAAAATGATATGCACTTGCATGAAAGAAATGAAACAGATAAAATTTTCTTTGAACAGCAACCACTCCTAAAACACAATTTGCCTATTGAAATTCTAGGAGGTCCTCCTCCACCTAAAGGTGATCATGTGTTTGAATTAAAACAATTGCCTGACACTTTGAGTATGCTTATCTTGATGAGGAAAAGATATATCATGTTATTATTAGTGCTAACCTTTCAGAACATGAATAAGAAAGATTATTAAAAATTCTGAGGAAGCACCGGGATGCTATTGGATATACTCTTGATGATCTTAAGGGCATTAGTCCCACTCTATGTCAGCACAAGATTAATATGGAACCTGATGCTAAACCCGTTGTTGATCATCAACGACGATTGAATCCTAAGATGAAAGAAGTGGTAAGAACCGAAATATTAAAGCTTCTTGAAGTAGGTATAATCAATCCCATAGCTGATAGTAGATAGGTAAGTCCCGTTCATTGTGTCCCTAAGAAGGGAGGTATTACTGTTGTTCCTAATGATAAAAATGAACTTATCGCAGAAAGAATTGTCACTGGCTATAGAATGGTAATTGATTTTAGAAAATTAAATAAAGCTACTAGAAAAGATCATTACCCTCTGCCTTTCATCGATCAAATGCTAGAAAGATTATCTAAGCACACACACTTTTGTTTTCTGGATGGATATTCTGGTTTTTCTCAAATACCTGTGTCGCAACCTGATCAAGAGAAAACCACCTTTACTTGTCCTTTTGGAACTTATGCTTATAGATGTATGCCTTTTGGTTTATGCAATGCACCTACTACCTTTCAAAGATGTATGACTGTTATATTCTCTGATTTTTGTGAAAAGATTGTGGAGGTTTTCATGGATGATTTTTCCGTTTACGGAACTTCTTTTGATGATTGCTTAAGCAACCTTGATCGAGTTTTGGAGAGACGTGAACAAACTAATCTCGTCTTGAATTGGGAGAAGTGCCACTTTATGGTGAATGAAGGTATTATCTTGGGGCATAAAATATCCGAACGAGGTATTGAGGTGGATAAAGCTAAAGTTGATGCAATTAAGAAAATGCCATGTCCTAAAGATATTAAAGGTATTCGAAGTTTCCTTGGTCATGCTGGTTTCTATAGGAGGTTTATTAAAGACTTCTCTAAAATTTCTATGCCTCTTACCAATCTTTTGCAAAAGGATATTCCATTTGTCTTTGATGATGATTGTGTAGAAGCCTTTGAAACACTCAAGAAAACCTTAACTACTGCACCTATTGTCCAACCACCTGATTGTAACTTGCCTTTTGAAATTATGTGTCATGCTAGTGATTATGCTGTTGGTGTTGTTCTGGGACAAAGAGTTGATAAGAAATTAAATGTTATCCATTATGCTAGCAAAACCCTAGACAGTGCCCAAAGAAATTATGCTACAACTGAAAAAGAATGTTTAGCAGTTGTGTTCGCTTGTGATAAATTTAGATCTTATATTGTTGATTCCAAAGTTATTGTTCACACTGATCATGCTGCTATAAAATATCTTATGGCAATGAAAGACGCTAAACCTAGACTCATTAGGTGGGTTCTCTTACTCCAAGAATTTGATTTACATATCACTGATAGGAAGGGAGCTCAGAACCCCGTCGCTGATAACTTGTCTAGGTTAGAAAATATTCTTGATGACCCGCTACCTATTGATGATAGTTTTCCTGATGAACAGTTAGCTGCAATAAATATTTCTCAAAACACTCCTTGGTATGCTGATTATGCTAACTACATTGTTGCTAAATATTTACCACCTAGTTTCACATACCAAGAAAAGAAAAAATTCTTCTATGATTTAAGACATTACTTTTGGGATGACCCACATCTTTATAAAGAAGGGGTAGATGGTATTATTAGACGTTGTGTACTTGAGCATGAACAGGAACAAATCCTACGAAAATGTCATTTCGAAGCTTATGGAGGACATCATGCGAGAGATAGAACTGCTCATAAGGTATTGCAATCTGGTTTTTATTGGCCTACTCTCTTCAAGGATACCCATAAGTTTGTCTTGCTTGTGATGAATGTCAAAGAATTGGTAATACCGGTAAGTGTCAGGAAATGCCTATGAATTATTCACTTGTTGTTGAACCATTTGATGTTTGGGGTTTTGATTATATGGGACCTTTTCCTTCCTCTAATGGGTATACTCATATTTTGGTTGCTGTTGATTACGTTACTAAGTGGGTAGAAGCTATTCCAACTAGTAGTGCTGATCATAACACCTCCATTAAAATGCTTAAAGAAGTTATTTTCCCGAGGTTTGGAGTCCCTGGATATTTAATGACTGATGGTGGTTCACCCTTTATCCATGGTGCTTTCCGTAAGATGCTTGCTGAATATGATGTTAACCATATAATTGCATCACCCTATCATCCTCAATCTAGTGGTCAAGTTGAACTTAGCAATAGAGAAATAAATTTAATATTACAAAAAACTGTCAATAGGTCTCGAAAGAATTGGTCTAAGAAATTAGATGATGCACTTTGGGCCTATAGAACATCTTATAAAAATCCTATGGGTATGTCTCCATACAAAATGGTATATGGAAAAGCTTGTCATCTGCCTCTAGAGTTAGAACATAAAGCATTTTGGGCAATTAAAAAACTCAATTATGATTTCAAACTTGCCGGTGAAAAGAGGTTATTTGATATTAGCTCACTAGATGAATGGAGAACCCAAGCTTATGAAAATGCCAAATTATTCAAAGAAAAAGTTAAAAGATGGCATGACAAAAGAATCCAAAAGCGGGAATTCAAAGTTGGAGAATATGTTCTTTTGTACAACTCTCGTTTTAGATTTTTTGCAGGAAAGCTTCTCTTCAAATGGGAAGGACCATATGTTATCGAAGTGGTTTATCGTTCTGGAGCTATCAAGATTAATAATGCCGAAAGTACTAACCCGAAGGTGGTCAAATGGACAAAGAATTAAACACTATATATCAGGTACGCCTTTTAATGTTGAAACCAATATTATCCAAACCATGACACCGGAGGAACACATAAAAGAAACCTTCCGGAACACTCCAGAATCCCAAAAAGGAGGAGGTACGTGATACGGTAAGTAAACGGACCCGGAAAAATCCGCAAAAATATTTTCTGTTAGTTTTGGAATATTACAAAAATTAGGAAAATAAGAAATAAACAGGAAAGCAACCGAGGAGAGCACGATACACCAGGGCGCGCCAGCCCTGCCAGGCGCGCCCTGGTGGGTTGTGCCAACCTTGGACACCTTCCCGACTCCGTTTTCCTTCCATATTCTTGCTTCCCAAGATAAAAAAATCTTTATATATACCCCCGACTGTTTTGACCACCGCATTGCAGAAAAATCCCCTGTTCTTGTTTCGTGTTGTTTTCTCATCAGATCTAGATCTCCATGGCTCCACCAAGCTCCTCCAAGGACAAGTTCTTCGAGAAGGTCATCAACCCGTACTTGCCAGAGGTGGAACAAGATATCTTCAAGTGCCAAGGGATGGTGGAGCGTGGACTTAGTGCCAATCACTCTATGATCACGGAATTCACCCGTGATCACATGGTGGATGGTCGGTCCATGAAGGACATCATCTTTACCTTCAACGAGCAAATCAATTTTCTGCAAAGTCAAATCTACGATCTTCAAAACCAAGTTTTTTAGTACGAAGCAAGATTTAAAGGTATGAGTTTAGCTAACAGTTACAGGACTCGGGGGACTCGTGCGTCAACTTTTGATGGTGAGCCCTTGCCCTGGAAGCCGGAGGATAAACCTACCACTTCATCACCACCACCTTCATCATCCTCACCACCAAAGGATACTTGAATACACGAGTATGGGCACTCCCCTTGGCTTGAGCCAAGCTTGGGGGAGGTTCCCCGGTATCGTATCACCTTCACTTTTATTTACCTTTACCTATTTTTAGTTCAATCCTTAGGTCTTTCATGATCTAGTTGAAATAAAAGTTTAGTATGATCTATTTTCGAGTGCTAGTTTCGTGATCCATCTATCTATGTAATCAAGTGAGAGTTATATAATAAAGTTTAGTTTGAGTTTGTGCTTCTTTACCTTTTTATGCTGCAATCAAAAAAAATAAAAAGGGAAATAATGAAAAAGATCATATGCTAATCTTATGGTGAGTAATGACACCACATAAGGAAAAGTATAAGTAGTAAAATCTATTGGAGATTGACAAACATAGCATTGGTCAATGATGCAATTCATGAAAGAATTAATAAGGGAAGAGAAGATTCACATGCAAATACACTATCTTGGACATCTTTTATGATTGTGAGCCCCCATTAAATATTATATGCCAAAATTGTTGACGTTGGACAAGGAAGACAACATAATGATTTATTTTTGTTCATATTCACATAGAAGTTATATTGTCATGGATCCTTCAACATGTGGTGCTTGCTCAATATCTTTGCTAGCCAAAAAAATCCGCACTAAGTAGAGATACTACTTGTGCACCCAAAAACCCAAAACCCAAATTCATGTTTTGAGAGTCCACCATACCTACCTACGGATTGAGTAAGATCCTTCAAGTAAGTTGTCATCGGTGCACTAAGGCAATAAAAATTGCTTCTAAATGTGTTTGAACAATTAGTGTAAGAGAAAATTGAGCGTTGTACGAACTTATGATGGCAAAGTAATAAAAGCGACGGACTGCATAATAAAGGTCGCTATCATAGGGGGCAATATAACGTGACGTTCTTTTACATTAAGGGATTTGGCATACAAACAAAAAGCGCATGACAACCTATGCTTCCCTCTGCGAAGGGCCTATCTTTTACTTTTATGTATTTACTTGTATGCAAGAGTCAAAGTATTCTTCCCTATTCCTTTTTACCTTTTCTTTTCACAATTATCATGTGGTGAGGAAAGATCTAGGCACATATATCCAGTTGGATATGAGTGAGCATGAGTTATTATTGTTGACATCACCCTTGAGGTGAATACATTGGGAGGCAAAACTATAAGCCCCTATCTTTTTATGTGTCCGGTTGAAACTTTTTGCTCATGGGTATGCTGTGAGTGTTAGCAATCATAGAAGACTAAATGATGGTTGAGTATGTGGACTTGCCAAAAGGCTCCGACACGAGACCCTTCCTGAAAATATGATGAATTGTAGATGCAAAGTTGACTGAGAACACAGTTTGTTGGTTTTCAATAAGGTTTATGCTTTATACTTTTATGTTGTGATGAATTGTTACTTGTTCATGAGAAGTTATATGATGAAGTTATATAATAAAAGTTATATGAATAAGTTCTATGTCAAAGTTTGTTGTGCTATGATAATAAGCATGATGCTTCTATGTCCGTATTTTGTTTTATCGACACCTCTCTCTCAAACCATGTGGACATGTTTTTCAATATCGGCTTTCGCTTGAGCACAAGCGAGGTCTAAGCTTGGGGAGTTGATACGTCCATTTTGCATCATGATTTCCTACTGTTATTTATGATGTTTTTATGCATAATAATGCTTTATGGAGTAATTCTAATGCCTTTTCTCTCATAATTTGCAAGGTTTACACAAAGAGGGAGAATACCAGCAGCTGGAATTCTGGACCTGAAAAAGCATATCAGAGACACCTATTCTGCACATCTCCAAATAAGCTGAAACTTCATGGAGAATTATTTTGGAATATATAAAAAATATTGGAGCAAATAACTACCGGAGGGGGGCCACCTGATGAGCACAAGACACCAGGGCATGCCAGGCCCCCCCAGGCGCGCCCTGGTGGGTTGTGCTCAGCCCAGCCCACCTCCGGTGCCCATATTCTGGTACTTAAGGTATTTTGACCTAGAAAAATTAAAGAGAGGACTTTCGGGACGGAACGCCGCCATCTCGAGGCGAAACTTGGGCAGGAGCACTTTTGCCCTCCGACAGAGCGATTTCGCCGAGGGAACTTCCCTCCCGGAGGGGGAAATCGAAGCCATCGTCATCACCAACACCCCTCTCATCTTTGGGAGGCCAATCTTCATCAACATCTTCAACAGCACCATCTCCTCTCAAACCCTAGTTCATATCTTGTGATCAATCTTTGTACCGGAACCTCAGATTGGTACCTGTGGGTGACTAGTTGTGTTGATTACATCTAGTAGTTGATTACTATATGGTTTATTTGGTGGAAGATTATATGTTCAGATCCATTATTTGAACGTCGACTACATGACACTTCACCATCTTTGGGCCTAAGAGAATGCATTGTGGAGTAGTTATTAGATGATGGGTTGCTAGAGTGACAGAAGCTTAAACCCTAGTTTATGTGCTACTTCGTAAGGAGTTGATTTGGATCCAAACGTTTAATGCTATGGTTAGATTTTATCTTAATACTTTTCTCATAGTTGCGGATGCTTGCGAGGGGGTTAATCATAACTGGTATTTTTGTTCAAGTAAGAACAGCACCCAAGCACCGGTCCACCCGCATATCAAAGTAGCGAACGCAAATCAAACCAACATGATAAAAGTGACTAGATGAAATTCCCCTGTACCCTCAAGAACACTTTGCCTATTATAAGAGACTGTTCTGGCCTGTCCTTTTCCACAAAAGGATTGGGCTACCTTGCTGCACTTTATTTACCGTTACCGTTACTTGCTCGTTACCAATTATCTTGCTATCAAACTATCTGTTACCTACAATTTCAGTGCTTGCAGAGATTACCTTGCTGAAAACCGCTTGTCATTTCCTTCTGCTCCTCGTTGGGTTCGACACTCTTACTTATCGAAAGGACTACGATTGACCCCCTATACTTGTTGGTCATCAGCAAGCATCTCCACTTGAGCACTTATCACTCTGGCTGTGCAACTGGGCAACAACCTCTTTTGCATAAACGGCAACATTGGAAACATTGGTGTCCAATGTTTCTTTCTGTTTCGTCAATTTGTTTGTGTTTGTGTCCTCCACACACACGGCTTCAACACTTTGGTGAGCATAAGTGGCTACCTCGTTGGCGTGTGTTCTCTCGCTATTCACTTTAGCAATATCATTGCCAGGTAGATCCATGCACTCTGGCTGAGATCCTGGTTTCTCTTTTATCTAGTTCTCGTGACCTTTGCCTCGTCCGTCATCTTGTGGCTTCTGAAGGCCAGCATCATCAAGATTAGGAGCAGTAGCTAGCTCTAGATCACGTGAAGAACTGAGCAACCTGCCATCACTATTGCTCACAGTGAGTGTGTTGCCATGTCTTGATGTTGATGGGCGGTCTGACAGGTTGGCTGCACCATCCAATGATGACCGTTGTGGTGGCTTTCCGGTGGTGAACCCAGATCGTCTACATCCACCAAGTAGACTAAGCATGTCAGCTCTCCTCTTCTTGTCTAGTTGAGCAATCTTTGACATTCTTTCCTTTTCCACCTGATCCTTTGCTAACATGTACCCCCTCTCAATCCTCTCAATTGACGCCTTTAAGTCATGTAAATGTGATCGCGGAATACAATGATTAGATTGGGCTATAGTATAATTAGCGAGTCGCACCAGTCGATAATTCATCCAAAATGTCTCGGCTTGCCTCTGCCAGTTCGAGAACGGCAACTTCCCCGAACGGCTGTGTAGTCTCATCGTTGATATTTGGATCATCCTCATCAGCACTTAAATCGCCTGCATTCACAATGCTTCCCTCGATACCTGCAAAAACAACCTGGCAACAAATACACGGTATTAGATATATGCTCTGCTCTGCAATAATTAATTGTTGCCAATGTATTAAATTATTGTTGTTGTGTTAAAATCATACCGGAAGTTTTCCATGTTGGCCGGAGACTTTCATGTCAAGCGTGTCTAGCGTCTCCACCATCTTAGTTGTTACATGCTTGAAGTGTGGGACGCATTAAGGGACAACAAACATTGGTGATCGTACAACACCAATGTATGTGATCTGCTCACACAATGGTAGAACAAATATAAATTTTATGTTGTTATATAGTAATGTAAATTGAATCACGCAACCATTGTCACACATGATACTATCTCTTAACTTACCAGCAAGACATGCAAACAACCATGCACATTGATGTTTGCAGCTCTAGACTCCATGTACATTCGTACACCGTCGACTACGCAATCTGCCACAAATGTACACCAATCCATCTCAGGGATGTGGTAGAGGTTCTGAACAATTGATAGAAAATTCCTGTTGATGACATGGCCACTTGCTGGGGCAAGGTACACACACAACACAATAAGTAGGAAGTACTTCTTGAACTTTTCCCTATCCATTATTCCGGCCAGCTTGTCAAAGTGCTTGACTGGTTTTCCGCCGCCTCTTGACTCCTTTCTGAATTCCTTTTCTTCATCGGTTGGATCCCTAAGATTATGCTTACCAGGTCCATGACGAGAAATTGGAACTTCTATCCTACCATCGGGTAGTCCCAACATCCTCTTGACAAGCTTTCTGATTTTTATGTACTTGCCTCTAATTACAAGTGTTTTCTTCTTCCAGTCAACCTGGTCAATTAGCCATAGAGTTATGGCTCTTGGGAGACGGCAATTTGGCATATCTAAAAAATGAGCAAATCCGAGGTCATCCACCCATACTCTCTGATCATCATTCAGAGGTTAGACAATTTCATGAACTTTGTGAGGCGCACACTTGAACACGACGACCTGAATTTATTTAACAAGTTTTAATTGCTATCAGCAAAACTATTTGTAATGACCGTGGATACCGATTATATTCGTGAAGGCTATACATACCAACCTATGCTCGGTGTTGGGTTGTGTGCTTTGCTTCATGTCCCTTCGAGGCAATGATTTCCTCATGTTCCGACATTTCGTGTTCCTCTTTGATGCATCTATTTCCTCCTCCATGCTATAGTCTTCTTCTTCCATCTTGGAGCTGGACACCACAATCCTGACACGTTTCTTCTTTTTTGGCTTCTTCGTCTCCTTTGCATGCTCACTGTCGGAGCTTAGGTCGTCTCTTCTCTCCTTCGACTTCCTCTGTCTTTCAGACTGCTCAGTTTCTGATATATAATCTCTTCTTCCTTTTGCATTCCTATCCATGGCTTTCATCTTCCTCTTTCCGTCAATATCATCACCCTCCGAACTGTATTCAGATTGACTACTTTCTGGGTCCTTCCTTGACTTGCTATTTGCTTTTGTTTTCCTCTTGTCTTTGTCATCTTCACTTTCCGACATGTTCTCGTGTTTCCTACGATGATTCTTGCTTCTTTTATCAAGCCTATAATTAGCTCCGTCACTTTCAGAAAGGTCCTCGTCATATTTACGGCTTTTCCTTCTTATTTTCAGGGCTTCCTTTCTACCAGCCATCTTGCTCTGCTTCCTCTTACCATGCATTGGTTCTTCAGATTCGTCCGCGTCGTATTTACGGTGTTTCCTTCTTATTTTCAGGGCTTCCTTTCTACCAGCCCTCTTGCTCTGCTTCCTCTTACCATGCATTGGTTCTTCAGACTCTGTTTTTTCTGATTCACTGTCAGCATGCTCCATCTTGCATCTTTTCTTAAATCTTGGAGATCTTCGCGCGCAGAGCTCGTTTCCGGACAGGTTTTCTTCCATTTTTAGCATTGAAAGCACAGAAAAATTCATCGAAGTCATAGCAATTGTGCACACAACGAATGGTAAAATGCCCTACATGACAGGCTGAGATAACAGAAATTACAACTACGCAACCTGCAACCAACAAGTTCCTACTCACGAATCAAGATCTGTTATATGCGCACGATACTAAGGGGGGTTTCTTATATATGGACAACCAGGAACTTAAAGCTGCCGCGGCCCGTAAGAACTATTGTGATTGAAGCGAAAAATGGAGTATTTGTGAATCGTCTGCCCGATCTAACAAATCAATGGCGGCCGGAAGTACTAAAGTGCTTCGACTTTGGTACAACTCTCGGCCGTCAGATCCAGAATACGAACCTACGCCGCTGAAAGCTTGAAGGTCCGCTCCACTTCCTCTCGCCGGCGAGGTTGCTGAACAGTGGCGGCGGGGGCGCGGTGCGGCACGGCGGGCTTACCCAGTCGAGCGGTTACCCAGACAAATGCCAAGATGCAGGGGTCCGAAAGATGGACACAATGTATTAAGTGCGGGTGTGGGCTCCAATGTATCTACTGTGTGCGAATACACAAAAAAAACATTTGGCAACTGTTGCTACTTTGACTATGGTACATGATTGATTTGTACGCACGAATCACAGAATGGATTCAACGTCTATGCGGTACGCGGTAGAAACCGGACGCTAGTTTTTCATTTCGCGGAACAGATAGATAAGCAGAGAGATCCATCACAATACTACAACTACAAGAGTATACCTGAGCGAGCATACAAATATACCGTATATCCACAAGGACCGAGGCAGAGAAAACACCAGACACAAGATGCGCAAAAGATGAGAAACCGCTACTACCAAGAGCACACGAAATATACACAATGAGTCAAAGAGTGAGGCAAAAACATTCCAACACCCAATATTCACAAAGACAAGAAAGAACTACCAATACTCTGTTTTTGTTGCTGAAGCGAGCGACTAATAATAACAATAATACTTGTCAGAACTTACAAGGAAGCGACGACTAGCTCAAGGAGAGCACTCGACAATTCAGGCCATCGTCAGGCACCGACCGACCGACCAAAGGATGCTGAACAAGATAGACTGCAACGCACTACTAGCCGTAGCAAATTACAAAACGGGGCACACGACGCAACCTCGACTCATCCAAGCCACGGGAAACCACAAACTCAAACGACCTGGACGTAGCCACAGACCTGAAGCGGCGGCAGACATATAGCTGCGGTGGAGCGGAGCCCGATCGCCGCTACTCCGCATCCTGTTCCTCTTCCTCCTCCTCGTCGTACTCCTCGTCGGCGGTCGCGTCCTGGTACTGCTGGTACTCGGCGACGAGGTCGTTCATGTTGCTCTCGGCCTCGGTGAACTCCATCTCGTCCATGCCCTCGCCCGTGTACCAGTGCAAGAAGGCCTTCCTCCTGAACATGGCCGTGAACTGCTCGCTCACCCTGCGGAACATCTCCTGGATGGACGTGGAGTTGCCGACGAAGGTGCCCGCCATCTTCAGGCCCCTGGGCGGCATGTCACACACACTCGACTTGACGTTGTTGGGGATCCACTCCACAAAATAGGACGAGTTCTTGTTCTGGACGATGAGCATCTGCTCGTCCACCTCCTTGGTGCTCATCTTGCCCCGGAAGCAGGCAGAGGCGGTGAGGTAGCGGCCGTGGCGGGGGTCTGCGGCGCACATCATGTTCTTGGCGTCCCACATTTGCTGAGTCAGCTCAGGGACGGTGAGAGCACGGTACATTTGTGACCCGCGCGACGTCAGCGGCGCAAAGCCAACCATGAAGAAGTGGAGGCGGGGGAATGGGATGAGATTCACGGCAAGCTTGCGAAGATCGGAGTTGAGTTGTCCAGGAAACCTCAGGCAGCATGTGACACCGCTCATGGTAGCAGAGATAAGATGGTTCAGGTCACCAACTGCATCGTTAGAACCAAAGTTATCAGTGCCCACTTCTAACTGAACATAAACTTCTGCATGTAAATTGCGGCAGGTATCTCAGAAAAGTAAAGATCAGGAGAAGATTAGCTTACAGGAAGGGGTGGCAAGCTTTAGTGTGCGGAAGCATATGTCATATAGAGCTTCATTGTCAAGCACCATACACTCATCCGCGTTCTCAACAAGTTGGTGAACGGAAAGCGTAGCATTGTATGGCTCAACAACGGTGTCTGAGACCTTTGGTGATGGGAAGACAGAGAAGGTCAGCATCATTCGGTCAGGGTACTCCTCCCTAATCTTTGAAATAAGAAGGGTGCCCATCCCAGATCCAGTGCCTCCTCCCAAAGAATGGCAGACTTGGAATCCTGTAGAGAAAGCAAGTAAAGCCACACTATTATTCACAAATGCAAGTGACGATGCAGCATGCAAAATCAGACATCTGTAGTGAACTGCAAAAGAGTACAAAGGGTGCAGCAACACTCCAAGGACACAAACAGTTTTAGCAATGTCACCATGTGCTCCACAAGACAGGAGTTCGTGAGCAAACAAGCTAGATCAGTAATGCTACACAAATGCTACTTGGGCCTGCCATATTAAATAGTACACCATAATAACTAGGGATGACCAAAGAAATGGAGCCAAGGACTTATTTATTCACCATTTAGATAGGGACTCCATATTGTATAGCTAATGTTGACCAAATAACCGAGCTCAGGTATGACAGTTCTTAATTTAGTTTTTCAACAGGGCATCAATGGGTTCAAAGTGCCAATCAAATACTACCAACTTTAATAGAATATCGGACCTACCGACAATCGAGATTGGTGAAGCTAGCTACTACTAGGTGCTTATCCAGAATAGTAGCTCAATTAATTTTGAGTCCTAGTGCATGCACTCGATCCCTTAAAGCTAGAGTAGAAGAAGCCAGCATAGTAATCACAAACAGACCACACAGTAACAGGACAACATATATATCCTACCAGCTTCAACTCTTATGTTCGGAATTGGGGCAAAATAGCGTCTTCGTAATGGACAAATTGGACGTGACCTATCATCGTACTAGGCTACTAGCTAGCAAATTACTTGGATCAACAGTAACCAGCAGTTAGATGATCAAATTCATGCAGATAACACAGAACTAGGCATGAATTGATGAGGATAACACATCAACAATTAACACAAACATCACCTCCAACGATGCAAAACAGCGCCACGCATAAATGCCAAACAGCCCCTCGCATAAATGCCAAACAGACGCCGCCGTAATCACAACCTGACCATATCTAGACCGGATCTAACTCCTGGACGAACGGCTGAGGCCAGATCTGAACGCTGGGTCACCAATCCCTGACAAAAATTCGCGCGGAAGGGAGGGAGAGGAGAGGGCGTGTCCGTGATGATAATTACCCTGGAGGCAGTCGCAGTTCTCGGCCTCCTTGCGGACGACGTCGAGGACGGAGTCGATGAGCTCGGCGCCCTCGGTGTAGTGGCCCTTGGCCCAGTTGTTGCCGGCGCCGGACTGGCCGAAGACGAAGTTGTCGGGGCGGAAGATCTGGCCGAAGGGGCCGGAGCGGACCGAGTCCATGGTCCCCGGCTCGAGGTCCATGAGCACGGCGCGGGGCACGAAGCGGCCCCCGCTGGCCTCGTTGTAGTAGACGTTGATCCGCTCCAGCTGCAGGTCCGAGTCCCCCGCGTACCGCCCCGCCCCGTCGATCCCGTGCTCGTCGCAGATCACCTCCCAGAACTTGGCCCCGATCTGGTTCCCGCACTGCCCGCCCTGGATGTGCAGGATCTCCCTCATCTTCGCCGGCGCCGGTGCCCGGGGTCCGGTGGACGGTGGTGGTGGTGGTTGCGGGGGAGGGGGGAGCGCTGGCTGGTCTGGGGGATTCGTGAATTCGGATTTCGAAATGGAGGATGGTGTTTTCCGAGCATTTATACCGCGGGCGGGGAGAGAGGCCGCGGCTTCGGGCTCGGCAAGCCCGGTGGTTGCGGGCCGCGGGCCAGAGGTGGGGCCCGGACCCAGCGGCGTGGTAGAGGGGGTGTGTGTGTGTGCTGGCGTAGCGTGGGCTCGGGATGGCTCGGTCGCTGGGCCTGAGCGTGCCAGGCTGGCGTAACCGAAGCCGCGGGGCCCGCCCGCCCGCAGCTGGCCAGTCCAGTGGGAGGGGGAGTGGAGATGAGCGGATGGGATCGGCCACCGACGGGGCGTGGGGCCCACGCAGCAGTTGGCTGTGGACGGGTCGGGTGCGGCGTAGCTGTCAGCGGCGTGTGATCGGGGATCGGCGCTGGAGGCTGGAGCCACCTGGGCCAGGTCGGGTGGGGGTATTCGTGTGGATGGGGACGAGAGCTGCTGATGACACGGCGGTGGGGCCGGCCGTCGCCGGTGATCAGGTCACGGCGGAGAATCCCACAAGGCACGGCGAGGAATCCATGCATGTTTCCCCATTTTAGCCTGCTTTTATTTCTATTTTTTTCACGGAAGATTATTAGTATGAAAGAAGCACGTCAAAGTACAGTTGAACGACTGCAAGCTATGGCAGCAGTAGCACCGTTTCACATATATTCCCTCCGTCCCATAATTACATTATTATGGGACCATCCCCTCCCGTATCCGAAAAGGCCCTGAACTGACCGTAGTTACAGGACGGCGTGCTTGTGCAACAAGCTTAATAAGGAAGAATGATTGGACGACGAATGATAGCGGCGGCGATTTTTATGGAGGGGATAGGGATGCTTCCCTAGCAATCCAATCAGTCTAGTGTAGCGTACTGGACTGTATGTAGCAGCTGCGGTCTGCAGAGAGGTGGAGGGCATTGCAAGTGTATTTGGACGTCCTCAAAGCACATTCTCAAAAAAAAAAAAAAAAAAAAAAAAAGCACGTAGCTGTTGCTTGGGAGAAACGACAGAGACAAACCAACAGCACCCACCACCTCTCGCTTTCAGCAGCGTCAAGTCGGCCCGGCCCGACCCGATCGGGAAACAAAAGCAGGCAGCTGTATCCTGTATGTATGTGATCCTCCGAAGTGGCTGAGATCGCAAGCCAAGCTTTCTATCGCGCACGGAAAGGGCTCAAATGGCGGGTCTTCCTCCACCCAGAAAGTAGCAAACGGAAAACATCCGTCACTTTTATTGTTACAACCATTACGATGTCCAATGTTTTCAACCCATAGCGATGGTGGATAGATAGATAGATGACGATGCCCATGTTACAACCATAATAGTAGTGGTGGATCCATAGGGGGAGGGACAGCCCCACGGTCTTCTCTGCTGCCAACCTTGGATGGAACACACAGAAAACCAGTATGCCGGTCCTTGATTTAAAGATGGGGCTAGAACGATTTCTTCTCGTACGACACTAGCCCGTGGATGCCTCCCTCCACTTGAGCGGCGCCGGTCCTCACCTGGTAAGGAAGATTACCAAGACTGAGAATGTCAGTTCTGTTGTTAATACTGTCTAGTATTTCCCAATTGGAAGATACAAAGTAGTCCCGCCGTTCCAAATTACAACAAGTTCTAACTTTTTCTGATTCGGATGTATATAGACACGTACTAGTGTGTTTATTCAATCATTTCAGTCCGTATGTAGTTCATATCGAAATATCCAAAACATCTTAAAATTCAGAACGGAGGTAGTACAAGACAAAAATGAGGTTCCAAAGCAGTCAATGTAAACCTAAATCTGTGGTCAGTATTCACTGTTTGAAATGACAAACATGTATGCAAACTATCAGTATAAGCATCTTCAGGGAAATTTCGATGCACCTCTTTTGCACTACACATCCATGAGCAGGCATGGCACTTCTCATTCACTGTAACAAGTACTATGAGCATAATTCTACGTAAACTGTGATGTGTGATCTTGGTTCTAACTGGGACCGAGGCCAGGTATATTTGGTAAGAGAAAGAGACAGATGAGATCCTTTTTATTAACATGATAAGATCTGGTTTGGGACTATTTCGTCAAAAAATGAGATTAAAGGTGCCATGGTCTGAAGAAAGAAAAGGAGTGAGCAGATAAGTGCAATGACAAAAGAGCGTTCGAACTTCCATTGCAAATCAAATTTCACTTGGGAGTGAATATGGAATAGCAGAAACCTTAAGTGATTTAAGACTTAGTGATCCAGAATCCCTCTAAACAGTGAATATATGCATTAACTGCTGATAATGACAAAGTAAAGTTTCTTAGTCTATACACGGAACAGATTCCTGAAGAATCAGCAAAAGGGGATATTTTTGGAAGGAGTGCTTTGGAGCGGTACCACCCCAGGAAGAGCAACGATATTAATGAGAAGGGCACACATCCTAAGGAAAGAAAAGCACCTTAAACTAGATTCAGTGACAGATATTCTCATACCACAGTTATCCATTCAACAGGCACGTAAACTAAAAATAGGCTATTTTGCAAGGTAAACAGTTGAAATAATTAAACTAATATGAAGTCTGGCAACTGCAAATAACTTTCAGGCAGATCACTAAGTTAATGACCGTTAAGGACAACGATCTATAGAACTTAGCAGTTAGCAAATGAGCGTTGAATATTACGGAAAAGAAGGCACAATGCCAATGTCCACCCCGAAACAGAACCAAGAGACACTAGGTCTCAGTGTTAGTTAATCACCATTCCAAAAATCAATGATTTATTTCAGCTGCAGATATGAAAACATTCTTTTGGCCTGTGAATATATGTCAGCAAAGAAAAGCACCTTAAACTAGATTCAGTGACAAATATTCTCATACCACAGTTATCTATTCGACAAGCACGTAAACTAAAAATAGGCTATTTTGCAAGCTGACCAATTAAACTAATATGAGGTCTGTCAACTGCACAATAGCTTTCATGTAGATCATTGAGTTAATGACCGTTAAGGACAACAATCTATAGAACTTAGCAGTTAGCAAATGAGTGTTGAACATTACGGATAAAGAGGGCACAGTGCCAATGCCCATCCCAAAACAAAACCAAGAGACACTAGGTATCAATGTTAGTCAATCAGAAATGTTGCTCATGAACAGAACCATGGGCTTGTGATTTATGTCAGCTGCAGATATGAAACATTCTTTGGGCTTGTGAATATTATTATACGAGTTGTACCTAAGAAACATGGGCTTCGTCCATTATCTAGAAAAGAAATAACTGATTTGCACATTTATCAACAAAAAACTATTTCTCTATTTTTTAGGTATTTCGAATTATGAATCACTCCAAATAAATAAATAAAGAGGTAAAGAGCAGATATGTAATCCAGCAAGTAAATACCTCTAATCTAAGAGTTTCCGCTCGTAAAAGATCATGAGCTGACTGCAAAGAGGATGCACCAAGATCTTGGAATCCTTGCTTAACAGCTTGCATTGTATACGGAATAAATCTCAGAACAGAACCTTTGTCAGCTACCGCTCCAACAACTCCCTGGGCAACTTTAAGCTTCAGAGTATCACCAAGATACCTTGCATCGCTCCCCTTTGTCATGGCTTCGAGGGAGCCCATGCCTCTGTATTTTTTCACTCGATGGCCGTCCTAGCAAAACACATTCAAAGAGTCACAATATTAGCCAGAAGTAAGTAAAATTGCAAACTTCAGTTAAAGAAGAACATAAAAGTACACTTAAACATAGCATAAAAGTACACTTAAACTGACCAATATATTTGAATACTTCGATCAACTTATACATGAATCCTTAATGGCATTGTCTGGTTAGACTTTATGATATCTAAGTACACTGAAGTACTGAACTACTATGTGGCCATTAAGGGACCTTTTTAATTGCAGTGGACAAATAGAATGTATATTTGCATGTACATGATTATAGTTTTCATCAAAAGTAAAGAGTTTAGTCTCTAATGTGGGGATTTGTGGACTTGAGCACACATGACTACAGGACATTCAAACTTAACCCTGTTGCAAAAGGCTAAAATATACACATGTATACCTTGTATTCATAGGCCCCAGGAGCCTCATGGCTGCCAGCCAAGAAACTGCCCATCATAACAGTTGATGCCCCCAGTGACAAAGCTTTCACAATATGCCCAGAGTATGAAATACCACCATCAGCTATAACTGGCACATTCTGATCCTTGGCATATGATGCAACCTTGTAAACAGCAGTGGCCTGTCAAACCAAAAAAAAAAAAAACATCAAATTAGTCGGTCTCTACATAATGTGTTGATGCACCTGCAGCCATTTGAAACCAAACATATAAAATTATTTTCTATCATAGACCAGCGAGACTGCGGGGCTATGTGGAAACATATGGAGCAAGTAGCATCCAAATCAAATTAGATTGCAGTTCTGAACTACAGATGAAAAAATCATTATATAAGGTCCCATAAACAAAATGCTACTCACCTTTCAAGAATGGGAAATTAAACTACATCGTCTATAATACATCTGATTGCTTTACATCTTTCAACATCCCAAAACCTCCTAAGAATTTCAAATTATTTTTGGAACTCCAACCCCCAAAAAGTGACATATTAAGCATGAACAGAACTATTAAATTGTCGTGTGTTCCAACCATATGTTGTACATGGCATCCAGACTCGTTCCTGTGCTAATGCAAATGGACATGAGGCATTTTTCCTGAGAGTGCTTGCTATGTGCAATGTGTGAGTTCAGAAAGTCGATTAGTGATAGAGCTTGAGCTCAATTATTTTTGCATGATAAATATTTACATATTTCAGTTGTTGGGTGGCCACTTTCAAAGCCGCATACTGCAATAGCACTATAAGGTTCAGCCACTTACTAATTACTTGAAATTATACGTTTGATAACGATCTAAATAGGACGTTTGGCATGAATATGGGAGAGAGTTTGATGTATTTAAAATTTCCAGTAACTTATCAGGCTTTTCCCCATCTTGGTTCTAACAATAGGATTGTAAATTTTGGATAACTTTACGCTCTACAAACAGCATGCTCATGCTGGTCCTACCAATTGCAGAGGATCTAAGCTGATAGGCAAGATGAGCAACTATCTGACAGCAAACAAAATGAAGTTAACAAACATGAAAACAAACTAAACTATTAAGGGTGCAGGAGTTTATGAGAAATATACCTGTCCTCTACCAACAGCACAAACCTCCTGAGTAGTGCAAATTGAACCAGAGCCCATTCCAACACGCAGACCATCCACTCCTGCAGCAATCAAATTCTGCGCCTGCCCAATTGTCACCACATTGCCTCCAATCAAATCCACCTCCGGGAACGTCTTCTTGGCATACTTTATCATATCGAGCTGGTAGGTGGAGTTCCCCTGCGAGCTATCGATCACAATAGCGTTGGCCCCTGCCTGAATTAGCTGCTCTAGCCTTCGCTTGTCGTCCTCGCGGGTTCCAATAGAGGCTGCAACTACGAACTTCCCATCTGCTCCGAGAGATGGCTTGCCTAGCTTCGGATAGCTCCGAATGCGCTCGACGTCCTTGGAGGTGATGAGGTCGATTACCTCGCCCTCCTCGGACACGAGAGGGGCGTAGTCCAAGCCCTCGTCGGCGAGGAAGGCTGCCGCCTGCTCGAAATCAAAGGAGGCGGAGGCCCAGCGCGGGGCGGGGCGCATGTACTCGGATACAGGGGCGGGAGCCTCGGGCGAGGCGGCATCGGCGGCCACCGCGACGCCGACGAGCTTGGAGAGCGAATCCCCGCGCTCGGTGACGAGGGCGTAGTCGTGCCCCGCGAAGTCGTTGAGCGTCGGGGTGGAGGCCGGGGAGAAGATGGGGACGGAGGAGACGAAGGGGAGGCGGCGGGACTTGGCGGCGCGGACGATGGAGGCCTGGATGCGGGGCTCGGTGTTGGAGTGGACGACGGCGACGCCGCCGAGGGAGGCCATCGCCGCGGCCATGGCGGCCTCGGAGACTGTGTCCATAGGGGAGGCGACGCAGGGGATGGAGAGCGGCACGCGGCGGGAGAGGCGGGTGGAGAGGTTGACGGCGTCGGCGGGGAAGTCGATGAAGCCTGGGAGGAAGATGACGTCGTCGTAGGTGTAGGAGACGCCCTGCGAGAAGAGACGCGCCGCCGAGAAGCCGTCGTCGGCGCCCGCCATTTTTTGTGAGGTTTAGGGTTTTCCCGGCGGCTAACGCGGCGGCTTGGGTTGGTGACTGGATGAGCTTCTCAAAACTTTCCCAACTCTAGCGCCGCGATTCCCCACCTGGCTTGTAGAGCGAAGCCGCGGCTGCTTTCGGCTGGCCGGGCGGGCTCTTCCTCCCCGTGCGTAAGTGGGCAGCCAGCCCATTAGGGTGGACAGGCAGGCTGGCCTATTTGCTTCTAGCCCAGGCTGAAAGACGGGAGATGGGCTGGGCAGTAGGTAGACTGAGCCACATGCGGTTGTGTTGTTCTCCCACCTCCAAAAAAAAAAAGCCATAAAAGACAGAGAACTTTTAGCATTCTCAAAAAAAAGAAGATATGGTTGGTCATATAATACAACACGATTTAATGGGCAACATCTAACAAGATGAGTACTACGTTAGAAAAAACTTACAAAACTTGCATTAAGGGGTCCCGAGTGCATATTAATGTGTGGCTATGAATTTATGATCTTTTATATTATTTTTATCATCATTTCAAAATCTCAAAGGAAGGTTTTGTTGAGCCTTGTGAGCGAGGCGCGGTGATACCTATACTCTCAATTTCTTTGTTAACCATGTAACTATGTAAGGCATCTTTGGTTCATACAAGAACTTGATAAAAATCAAATAAATGGGGATTTTTTTCATATTGTGGTACTATGTATTTGTCTGGTTCAAATGCATGGAGCAAACAAGAAATGCAGGAATTTTTCTCTTGATCTCTTTTTTTTCTCTTGATCCCAATTTCAAATGAAAAAGACATTGTAGATTTAAAATCCACATGGAGCACTTTTTAGAATTCCTACACATGAAGTACAAAAACAAGATCTTTAGAGTTATAAGAACACATTAATTACTTTCTTCTCAAGTGGTTTGACTTTAATTTGGCTATGTGATATCAATGTTTTTTATATTCATGTGAACTGACATCTTAATTTGTAAAATTCTTGGGTTTTCTAAAACTATGTTTTCTACATGTTGCACGCATTCATATCACATTCTTGTGTTTTGCATATTCCTAAGATTTTTGAATCCCATGAGCCAAAAAACCTATAACTCAATCATATGTTCAATGAGGTGGGCAAAATAACATGCATGCATGTCCATCATCCTATCTAACTCACTAGAGCTGGCCATTTGACCCATCTAGTATCTCATGAGACATTTCACTAATTCACTTATTTGTTGCTTCTCATGCCAGGTCAAAAGAAGATTCAACGCTAGTTCATTCCTAGAGATGTCCATGTTATGACCACTTGCAGGTGGAGTTGAAGCATTCGATGCACAAGAATAACATACTTTTGTATCTTTCGGAATTTGTGGAACAAAATCCGGATCCCTCTCGCATCAAATAAAGTGGAGATTATCTTTGTCCTGGAGGCGAATGTAGTTGTGCAATGTCATAGTAGTCGCAACAATTATCTTATGTGTTTCAATCAAGTAGTTTGGCAGCTTGAGTAAAATTTGCCATATCATCTTCAAGAGGTGAAGCATAAATAAACTACATATCTAGGCATGAAGCAAAATGGCAAGATATTTTAGCAACATGTGCATTCTTGGTTTCATTAGCACAAGCACTACGCGTCCTTTAATTTGGATGTGATCTATGATCGTAATGCGAAGTCGCTACTCCTTTGATGGTACCCATTTCAAATGTCGTCATGACGTACTGTTGTGTGGTTGCATAAGTGGGAAGAATGTGGCCAACGGGTGGAGATCGTAAGTTTTGCTTCTTGTTGGTCTACGTATTGGTTAATTCATTTATTCACAACTTGATAATCATGTAATTGTAGCGTGGATGCGCCACCGCAATGTACGAAAGGACGAAAGGCAAAACTTCACATTGACACACTATTGGATGAAGCTCAAGGGGCAGCCCATCTGGGTGAACAACATGTGTCGATGAAGAAATTCAAGCTTGACATTAAGGCTACTTTTCGAGGTGTATGGTTCAATTTGAAATGGATGAATTTAAAAAGCTTGTTGAATAGCTGACGCTTTTATTTATAATTTAAATATATGGTCGAATTGCTATTGAAACAATGATACAAAGCGAGGATGCATGGCATACATTTTTTATTTAGTTTTATTATGTCTTTCTTAAAAGGAGTGGACATTTAGTGCGCCGGGTTGGACGACCACCCCTATCTGTTGTCCGCTGACACGTTCGAACGTGTCCGCGGACATTTGGCGTGTTCTGTTTTAATATAAGCGGAGCCTACCATGGGGAAGGAGTAAAGGGTGCAGCCGACCGCCATGGGAAGGTTGAAGCAGCGCTGCCGACGACGGGGAAGGAAGCGAGCGTCTAATTTGATAGGCCAGCCTTTCGGGGTGAAAAAAATAGGCGAGCGTGCGGTGTTGTGGGCTAGAGTTGGTGAGCGTGTGATGGGCCAGCCTTTCAGAGTGGAAAAAGAAGAGGCGACCGGAACAGTGAGGTGAGAAGCGATAGAGCTTAAAAATGCGATGGTTCTGAGGAAATAGAGGCGACCGTGCGGAGGAGAAGTGGCACCAGGGAGAAAAAGATTAATGTGACGTCAGCCAATGACGTGGCATCGCCGGAGCACAGGAAAATTTCTTAGTGGGAGGCATCTATTTAAGAATAGAGGATGACGTTGGAGTTCCCCTTAGCTATTTGAATGATCCACCATGAATCCGTAGAACATTATTTGTTCAAGAGAAAAGAGGATAGATAAAGGCACATGTCGCATTGGACTTCCAAAAAATGAAAAGAAGATGTTTGAGGGAACGTTTAGAATCCTCCAAAGTATAAATGAAAGGGTGGATTCTTATAGGAATTTTTATTAAAGCCAGTTCCATAACCCCAAAGGCATCATCTAAAAATTTCTAAAGGATTTCATTTCTATAAAAAATTTACAAAAAAATCTTTTTTCCAAACAGGCATTAGGGCGGCTCCAACGCTGACCCTCAAATTGGATACCGTACCCGCCAGCGGACCAGTGAGGACCAATTTGCGGACATTGATGCGGAAGCTAGCCAACCAACCGTAGTCGCATACAATTCAAAGCGGATTTCAACAAATCGGACAAATTCATGCAAACCGGATGATTTTCAAATAAACTGAAGCACATCCATTACATTTTTTATATTTTTCATTAAAAAGAGTGACCAGACATAAACCTAGCCGATGGCGACGCCCGTCCTCCACATCCTTGTTGTTGCCTTCCGGCGATCGCCGGGTGCATCTCATCGTCTTCATGAGCGGTAGCGATGAGACCCGTGATGTGAAGGTGGCAAGGAAGAGTAGGACATGGGAGACGAACCGGCCCACTTGGTACTCGAGGCCTCACCGCCTCCCATGCACTACTCCTCCTTGACATGTTTACCGCTGGTGGACTTGAGGTCCACAATGGACATGGACAGGCCGGCACGCTCATCGTCCGACCGACGCCCTCAAAAGTTCGTTGCAACGTTCTCGTCCGCGATCACCTGCGTCATGACCGTGTCCGGCTGCGCCGCAACCGGGTTGCGAGCAACAACTTGAGCGCACGCGGCCTCGTAGAGCGCTCGCTTCTCGGCGACGAAGTTGGGGTTTGTCGTGGCCATGGCTGCCACGGCTTCCTCGCTTGTGTGCTCACTGTAGATTTTGCCCTCCGCCAGCCAGTGATGCTTGAAGAGGAAGAGGTTGTACCGATGCTTGAAGAGGAAGATGTTGCCGTGGCCATGGCTCACACGCATGTCGAAACACCGTCATAGACCTGGGCGGGCTCCGATGCTGATTCATCATCGGAGCCCGTCTGCATCGTGGGGCCGTCGCCGAAGACCTCCAGGGATTTTGTCCGGCATGCCGACCTCTATCTGCCTGGCACGGCGGCTCTGCCAGACGAATGCTAGGGTGGCCAACTTGAGCTTCTGCTCTGTCGACATGCTCTCCCACAACGCGTTGTCGCTCGCAGTCATGGTGGATGTGGTGCACGGGAGGAGGGTGTGGAGCGGGCGTAGAGTAGAGTGGTGTGGTTTGAGCCGGGAGTGGACGCCTTTAATTATTGGATGTCGATGAGGCCAAGCGTCCGGGTATGTGATATGTCTACAATGTATCTATATTTTTTGATTGTTCCATGCTATAATCTTATCATTCTAGAATACTTTTTGGGCATTTATTTACTGATTCATATTACTTTTGAGCACTAACCTATTAACCCAGTGCTAAGTGTCAGTTGCTGTTTTCTGCATGTTTTTGCCTTTTCAGGTTTACCATATCAAACAAAGTCCAAATACCCCAAAACTTTTTAACGATTTTTATGAACAAAATAAGGACCTGGAAGCTTCGGAGGGAGACATGGGGCCACATAAGGTGTCCCCAAGCCAACAGGGCGCGCCTAGGGGGGTGGTCGCGCCCTGATGGCTTGGGACCACCTCCCCGGCCCTCTGGCGCCTATAAATTCTCATTATCCCAAAAACTCTAGAGAGCCTCCCGAAACACGTTTTCCGCAGCCGCAAGTCTATGCTCCACCGTGTGCCTATCTGGAGCCCTGTTCCGGTCCCCTGCCAGAGGGGGGATCGATCATGGAGGGCCTCTACATCAACCTTGCTGCTCCCATGGTGATGTGTGAGTAGTTCACTACAGACCTACGAGTCCGTAGTTAGTACCTAGATGGCTCGCTCTCTATGTTCTTTGTTGCCATGATCACCGCAATCCCCGCGGTGATCTATCTTATGCAATCACTCTTTGGGGTTCGTTTGTTGGGACAAGACACGTATTTGTAGTGGGTTCAATCTTGCGGTGCTCTGTATCCCAGTGACAAAGTAGGGGACAAGACACGTATTTGTATTGCTGCCACTAAGGATAAAACGATGGGGTTCATTCATATTAATTGGATTTACTTTGTCTACATCATGTCATCGTTCTCCAAGCATTACTTTGTTTGTTATGAACTTAATACCTAGAGAGGCAAGCATAAAAGCGCTCTCGAAGTGGAGTAATAGTAGTAGATGCAGGAAGGAGTCGGTCTACTTGTTTATGGACGTGATGCCTATATACATGATCATTGCCGTGAATAAATATTGCATAACTATGCGCTTTTCTATCAATTGCCCAACAGTAATTTGTTTACCCACCGTATGCCTTCTTCGAGAGAGAAGCCTCTAGCGAACACTATGGCCCCCGGGTCTATTCACATATATATTTACAAACGCTCTTATTATCTTGCTGCCATTATTTACTTTTTATTTATTTTGCATATATTTATTCAACTATTGTCTACACTATTCATTTGCTTGCAAGTAACGAGTTCAAGGGAATTGACAACCCTCTTGCCCGCGTTGGGTGCAAGTGTTTGCTCTTTTGTGTGTAGGCGCCGAAGACGGGACTTGTGTGATCCTCCTATTAGTTCGATAACCTTGGTTCTCACTGAGGGAAATACTTAACTATACTGTGTTGCATCATTCCCTCCTCTTCGGGGAAAAACCCAACGCAGATCACAAATTATCAAGTACCTTCGCACAAATTATCATTCACCTGTTCTACTTTTTATTTGCTGTTATATTTAGCTTGCTATAAAAAATCAAAAATACAAAAATATTTATCTTTGCTAGTTTACTTATTTGCTTGCTTTACTTGCTAGTTTGCTTGCTTCACTTGTTACTTTGCTTGCTTGGTCACCACGTCTCAAGATAATACCAAGTTGTGTGACTTCTCGAATACTAATAACAATGATTTGTTTAGTACTCCTATACCACCCGCCGCTAGGCGGAGTTTAATGATATTAATGCTGCATACTAAATCTTGTGATGAAAGAACAATTTTCTGGAAGTCCTAATGAGGATCCGACTGCGCATCTCAATACTTTTATTGAATTGTGTGATATGCAAAAGAAAAAGGATATGGATAATGATGTTTTGAAATTAAAATTATTTTCTTTTTCACTAAGGTATAAAGCTAAGGCTTGGTTTTCATCTTTACCGTGTAATAGTATTGGAAGATGGGATAAATGTAAAGATGCTTTCATTACTAAGTATTTTCCTCCTCCTAAGATCATCTCCCTTAGAAATAAAATTATTAATTTTAAGCAATATGACCAAGAACATGTTTCACAAGCTTGGGAGAGGATGAAATTAATGATTAAAAATTGCCCAACTCATGGCTTGAACTTATGGATGATTATACAAAATTTCTATGCTGGACTAAACTTTGTGTCTAGAAATCTTCTAGATTCTGCTGCAGGTGGTACCTTCATGGAGGTGACATTAGGAGAGGCCACTAAACTTCTGGACAACATCATGACAAATTATTCTCAATGGTATACCGAGAGAGCTCCAACTGGTAAGAAGATTAATTCTATTGAAGAAATCGTTACATTGAGTGAGAAAGTGGATGCTGTTATGAGTATGGTTGCTAGTAAACATGCTCATGTTGATCCCAATGATATGCCTTTGTCTACCTTGATTGAATAAATTATGATGCTATTGATGTGAACTTTATCTCGCGAAACAATTTCAATAACAATGCTTATAGAGGAAATTTCAATGCTAGACAGTATCCCAGTAATTCCTCTAATAATTATGGTAATTTTTATGGAAATTATTCTACAAATAATAATAGGATATCCTCTGATCTTGAGAACACCATTAAAAATTTATTAGTTCTTAAAAGTTTTTCAATACTATGATAGAAGAAAAGTTGCACAAAGTTGATGATATGGCTAGGAACATGGATAGGATTGCTCTTGATGTGGAAACTCTTAAAAATAAAAATTTGCCACCTAAGCATGATATAAATGAGTCCATTAAATCCATCCAAATATCTATTAATGAGAGTAAGGAGAGGACCGCGAGGTTGAGAGCCAAGCGAGAATTCCTAGAAAAGGCTCTTCCACCCTGTTTTTACCGTAATCATGATGAAGATCTTAAAATGATTGATACTTCTCCCATTGAGTCTTTGTTTACTTCTCTGAAAATATATGATAAAGGGACCGGATATAAGTCAACTTTAGCTAGAGGGCGTCCCGGTTTTTCGGAGGGTGATGATTCTAATGATAAAATTAAAAAAAGTGGGTTTGAAGAGGTCAAAATTTTAACCAGTGATGAGCCCACTATCTTGGATTACAAGGACTTTAATTATGAAAGTTGTTCTTTAGTAGAATGTATTTACTTATAGCAATCCATTATTAGCTCACCTAATGCCTATGAACAAAACAAAGCTTTTACTAAACATATAGTAGAAACAATGATAAAAGCTTATGATGAGAAAGTTGAGCTAGAAGTCTCTGTACCTAGAAAATTGTATGATGAATGGGAACCAACTATCAAAATAAAGCTTAAAGAATATTAATGCAATGCTTTGTGTGACCTTGGTGCTAGTGTTTCAACTATACCTAAATCTCTTTGTGATGTGCTAGGTCTCATTGATATTCAAGATTGTTTCCTTAACTTGCATCTTGCGGATTCTACCATTAAGAAACCTTTGGGTAGAATAAATGATGGATTATCCTTGCTAATAGGAATTATGTGCCTGTAGATTTCATTGTGCTTGATATTGAATGCAATCCGTCTTGTCCAATTATACTTGGAAGACCTTTCTTACGAACTATAGGTGTCATTATTGATATGAAAGAGGAAAACATAAGATTCTAATTCCCATTAAAGAAAGGGATGGAACACTTCTGTAGGAAGAGAATTAAACCACCTTATGAATCTATCATGAGGGCTACTTATGGAATGAGCATCAACGATGACAACACTTGATACTATGCATTATGCCTAGCTATGGACGTAAAACAATAGCGCTAGTTGGGAGGCAACCCAATAGTTATCTTATTTTTATTATTTTACTTTCTATTTGTTTTAGATAACATGATTGCTTCTACTGTAATGATTGTGTTTTTTATGCTAAATAAGTTTTTGTGCCAAGTAAATCCTTTGGGATGACTTGCATGATAAGTAGAATTGATACGGTGCAAAAACAAAAACTTTTATGTCCAGTGCAGAATTTCTCTGATTTTACTGGAACACCTTGTTGATCTGAATTTTTTACACAGTACTGGTATACAAATTCCCCCGGTTGTCCTATTTTTTCAGAATTTTTGGAGTTACAAAAGTATAGTTTCTTCACAGATCATTACAGACTGTTCTGTTTTAGATAGATTTTGTTTTTTGCTTGCATAGTTTGCTTGTTTTCATTATGCTATGGATTGTATCGGGGGTATAAGCCATGGGCAAGTTAGAATACAGTACCTTATGCAGTAATAAAATATGACTCACTTTCTAACAGTACCTAAAACATTTGATATGTTTATTATACTAACAGATCTCACGAAGGTTTCTGTTGAGTTTTGTGTGCCGGAGTTTTCAAGTATTGGGTGCTATCACAATGGATGAAGGAATAAGGAGCGGTAAGAGCCTAAGCTTGGGGATGCCCAAGGCACCCCAAGTCAAATTCTAGGAATACTCAAGCGTCTAAGCTTGGGGATGCCCCGGAAGGCATCCCCTCTTTCGTCTCAATCCATCGGTATGTCACTTGGAGTTATATTTTTATTCATCACATGATATGAGTTTTGTTTGGAGCGTCGTTTGCTTTAGTTTTCTTTTGTTTTATTTTTCCACACTCATTGTTTGTTGGACACACCTATTTGAGAGAGACACATGTTCTGTTGGAAATATGCCCTAGAGGCAATAATAAAAGTAGTTATTATTATATTTCCTTGTTCATGATAATCGTTTATTATCCATGCTATAATTGTATTGATTGGAAACTCAATTGCATGTGTGGATACATAGACAACACTGTGTCCCTAGTATGCCTCTAGTAGACTAGCTTGTTGATCAAAGATGGTCAAGGTTTCCTGGTCATAGACATGAGATGTCATTTGATAACGGGATCACATCATTAGGAGAATGATGTGATGGACAAGACCCAAACTATAAACGTAGCATATGATCGTGTCAGTTTATTGCTATTGTTTTCTACATGTCAAGTATTTGTTCCTATGACCATGAGATCATGCAACTCACTGACACCGGCGGAATACCTTGTGTGTATCAAACATCACAACGTAACTGGGTGACTATAAAGACGCTCTACAGGTATCTCCGAAGGTGTCTGTTGAGCTGGCATGGATCGAGACTGGGATTTGTTACTCCGTGTGACGGAGAGGTATCTCAGGGCCCACTCGGTAATACAACATCACAATAAGCCTTGCAAGCAATGTGACTAAAGTGTTAGCCACGGGATCTTGTATTACGGAACGAGTCAAGAGACTTGCCGGTAACGATATTGAACTAGGTATAGAGATACCGACGATCGAATCTCGGGCAAGTAACATACTGAAGAAAAAAGGGAACAACATACGGGATTAACTGAATCCTTGACATAGAGGTTCAACCGATAAAGATCTTCGTAGAATATGTAGGAACCAATATGGAAATCCAGGTCACGCCATTGGTTATTGACCGTAGAGGTGTCTCGGTCATGTCTACATAGTTCTCGAACCCGCAGGGTCTGCACACTTAACGTTCGGTGACGTTTCGGTAGTATTGAGTTATGTATGGTGGTGACCGAAGGTTGTTCGGAGTCCCGGATGAGATCCCGGACGTCACGAGAAGCTCCGAAATGGTCCGGAGGTAAAGATTGATATATAGGAAGTCCCATTTTGGTCACCGGAAAAGTTTCGGGTATTTCCGGTAGTGTACCGGGAGTGCCGGGAGGGTTCCGGGGATCCATCGGGAGGGGCCACCCACGCCGGAAGGCCACATGGGCCTTAGGGGTGGCGCACCAGCCTTTAGTGGGCTGGGAAATCCAGCCCCTAAAGGCCCATGCGGCTAGGAGGTGGGAAAGAGGCAAAAGCCCAAAAAGGGGAAGGGTTTCCAAGTGGGGAGGAATCCTACTAGGAGTAGGATTGGAGTTGGACTACCCCCTCCTCCCCACTTCGGCCGACTCCTAGGGGGAGCCCTAGGGGCGCCGGCCCCTCCCCTCCCTCCTATATATACTAGAGGGAGAGAGGGCCAAAGACACCCCAATCCTAAAGGCCACGGTGCAGCCCTCTCTCCCAATAGATCGTCTCCTCTAGTTTTCGGCGGTGCTTAGGCGAAGCCCTGTCGGAATAGTTCCACCACCACCACCGCCGCCGCACCGTCACGCTGCCGGAGAACTCATCTACCTCTCCGCTCCCTCTTGCTGGATCAAGAAGGCGGAGATCGTCATCGAGCTGTACGTGTGCTGAACGCGGAGGTGCCGTCCGTTCGGCGCTAGATCGTGATTGGATCGCGGGACGGCTAGCGATTTGGATCGCGAAGACGTTCGACTACATCAACCGCGTTTCTTAACGCTTCCCGCTTAGCGATCTACAAGGGTATGTAGATCCACTCTCCCTCTCGTAGATACTCATCACCATGGATAGATCTTGCGTGTGTGTAGGAATTTTTTTGTTTCCCATGCAACGTTCCCCATGAGTGGCATCATGAGCTAGGTCTATGTGTAGATGAGATCACGAGTAGAACACAAAGGAGTTTGTGGGCGTTGATGCTCAGATTGCTTCCTCCCTTGGTCTTTTCTTGATGCAGCGGTATTGTGGGATGAAGCGGCCCGGACCAACATTACTCGTACGCTTATGAGAGACCGGCTCCATCAACTGACATGTAACTTTGTTGCATAAAGATGGCTGGAGGGTGTCTGTCTCTCCCACTTTAGTTGGATCGTATTCGACAAAGGCGGTCCTTGAGAAGGTTGAATAGCAATTTGTGTATCACTGTTGTGGTTTATGCGTAGGTAAGAATAGTTCTTGCTAGATACCCGTAGCAGCCACGTAAAACATGCAACAACAATTAGAGGACGTCTAACTTGTTTTTGCAGGGTATGTTGTGATGTGATATGGCCAATTACATGATGAGATATATGTGATGTATGAGATGATCATGTATTGTATAGAATATCACGACTTGCATGTCGATGAGTACGGCAAGGTGAGGATGGAGATCATGCCGGTGCTTTGGAGATGGAGATCAAAAGCACAAGTTCATGGCCATATCATGTCACTTATGATTTGCATGTGATGTTAATCCTTTTATGCATCTTATTTTGCTTAGGACGACGGTAGCATTATAAGGTGATCCCTCACTAAAATTTCAAGATAAAATTGTGTTCTCCCAGAGTGTGCACCGTCGCGAAAGTTCGTCGTTTCGAGACACCACGTGATGATCGGGTGTGATAGACTCTACGTTCACATACAACGGGTGCAAGCCAGTGTTGCACGTGCGGAACACTCGGGTTAAACTTGACGAGCCTAGCATGTACAGACATGACCTCGGAACACAAGAAACCGAAAGGTCGAACATGAGTTATATAGTAGATATGATCAACATGAAGATGTTCACCATTGAAATCACCTCATCTCACGTGATGATCGGACTTGAGTTGGTGGATTTGGATCATGTGACACTCGAATGACCGGAGGGATGTCAATTTGAGTGGGAGTTTTTAAGTAATATGATTAACTAAACTCATTATCTTGAACAATAGTCTAAGTTGTTTTTGCAAAAATTATGTTGTAGATCAATGGCTCGCACAGTAGCACCCCTGAATTTTAATGCATTTCTAGAGAAAGCTAAGTTGAAAGATGATGGAAGTAACTTTGTGGACTAGGCCCGTAATCTAAGGATTATCCTTACGGCTTCCCAAAAGGCTTATGTCCTTGATGCACCGCTTGGTGATCCACCCGCTCCAGTAGAGTCTGCAGACGTTGCGAATGCCTGGCAGGCACGTTCTGATGATTACTCTATAGTTCAATGTGCAATGTTGTATGGCTTAGAACAGGGACTTCAAAGACATTTTGAATGTCATGGAGCATATGATATGTTCCTGGAGTTGAAGTTTATCTTTCAGAAGAATGCCCGGATCGAGAGGTATGAGACCTCCGATAAGTTCTATGCCTGCAAGATGGAGGAGAACGGGTCTGTCAGTGAACACATACTCAAAATGTCTGGGTATTCCACCCGTCTGGCTGAATTGGGTATGCCCCTTCCGCCAGAGGCGATCACTGACAGAGTTCTTCAATCACTGCCACCTAGCTACAAGAGCTTCGTGTTGAACTATAACATGCACGGGATGAACAAGTCAGTCGCCGAGCTGTTTGCGATGTTAAAAGTCGCCGAGTCTGAGATTCAGAAGGAGCATCAAGTGTTGATGGTCAATAAAACCACTAGTTTCAAGAAGAATGGCAAGGGTAAGAAGGGTAACTCCAAGAAGAGTGGCAAAGCAGTTGCCCCTCCCGTGAAGAAATCCAA
Organism: Elymus sibiricus; assembly: GCA_039707655.1. Taxonomy (NCBI): domain Eukaryota; kingdom Viridiplantae; phylum Streptophyta; class Magnoliopsida; order Poales; family Poaceae; genus Elymus; species Elymus sibiricus. The sequence continues at coordinate 429,456,624 of CM077671.1, read as the reverse complement.
GGCTGGACCCAAGCCAGAAACTGAGTGCTTTCATTGCAAGGGAACAGGTCACTGGAAGCGAAACTGCCCCAAGTATTTGGCTGACAAGAAGGCGGCCAACACGAAACAAGGTATATATGATATACATGTTATTGATGTGTACCTTACCAACTCTCGTTGTAGTGCCTGGGTATTTGATACCGGTTCGGTTGCTCACATTTGCAACTCAAAACAGGAACTGCAGAATAGACGGAGGCTGGCAAAAGACGAAGTGACGATGCGCGTGGGAAATGGTTCCAAGGTTGATGTGATCGCCGTCGGCACGCTCGCTCTTCGATTACCATCGGGATTAGTGATGAACCTGAATAATTGTTATTTAGTGCCTGCGTTAAGCATGAACATTATATCTGGATCTTGTTTATTGCGAGACGGTTACTCATTTAAATCAGAGAATAATGGTTGTTCTATTTGTATGAGTAATATCTTTTATGGTCATGCACCCAATGTGAGGGGTTTATTCTTATTGAATCTCGATAGTGATGATACACATGTTCATAACATTGATGCCAAAAGATGTAGAGTTGATAATGATAGTACCACTTTCTAGTGGAACTGCCGCTTAGGTCATATTGGTGTAAAACGCATGAAGAAGCTCCATGCTGATGGACTTTTGGAGTCACTTGATTTTGAATCACTTGATGTTGGAAATATGCCCTAGAGGCAATAATAAATTGGTTATTATTATATTTCCTTGTTCATGATAATCGTTTATTATCCATGCTATAATTGTATTGATTGGAAACTCAAATACATGTGTGGGTACATAGACAACACTGTGTCCCTAGTAAGCCTCTAGTTGACTAGCTTGTTGATCAAAGATGGTTAAGGTTTCCTAGCCATGGACATGAGATGTCATTTGATAACGGGATCACATCATTAGGAGAATGATGTGATGGACAAGACCCAAACTGTAAACGTAGCATTTGATCGTGTCAGTTTATTGCTATTGTTTTCTGCATGTCAAGTATCTGTTCCTTTGACCATGAGATCATGCAACTCACTGACACCGGAGGAATACCTTGTGTGTATCAAACGTCGCAACGTAACTGGGTGACTATAAAGGTGCTCTACAGGTATCTCCCAGGGTGTCTGTTGGGTTGGCATGGATCAAGACTGGGATTTGTTACTCCGTATGACGGAGAGGTATCTCAGGGCCCACTCGGTAATACAACATCACAATGAGCCTTGCAAGCAATGTGACTAAAGTGTTAGCCACGAGATCTTGTATTACGGAACGAGTAAAGAGACTTGCCGGTAACGAGATTGAACTAGGTATAGTGATACCGACGATCGAATCTCGGGCAAGTAACATACCGAAGAACAAAGGGAACAACATACGGGATTAACTGAATCCTTGACATAGAGGTTCGACCGATAAAGATCTTCGTAGAATATGTAGGAGCCAATATGGGCATCCAGGTCCCGCTATTGGTTATTGGCCGTAGAGGTGTCTCGGTCATGTCTACATAGTTCTCGAACCCGCAGGGTCTACACACTTAACGTTTGGTGACGATTAGTATAATTGAGTTATTATGTTGGTGACCGAAAGTTGTTCAGAGTCCCGGATAAGATCCCGGACATGACGAGGATCTCCGGAATAGTCCGGAGGTAAAGATTGATATATGTGATAATAGTGTTTTGATCTCCAGAAGAGTTCCGGAGTTCACCGGAAGGGGTTCCGGATGTTTACCGAAGTGTTCGGGTGCAGCAACACTTTATATGAGCCAAAGGGATAAAGCCCACAAGGTATTGGAAAGTGCAAAAGTAGTTTTGCTGCCGCGTAAGCGGTACTACCGCTTGGTGAAGCGGTACTACCGCCCGAGCGGTACTACCGCTTGTGTGAAGCGGTACTACCGCCCAAGCGGTACTACCGCTTGTGTGAAGCGGTACTACCGCTTGTGCGCGGCTGTGCACGGTTCGGCAGGGATCCGAGTTGGACTCTTTCCCTGCGGGCCAAACCGACCTTGTGCGGGCAAAACCGACCCGGAGGAGGCTTTTACTCCAAGTTTAGACCCCAAGGCTCAACATATAAATAGAGGGGCAGGGCTAGCACACGGGATACATCAAGATTTCCCCAAGCCGTGTGCGGCAACCCTAACCCTCTAGTTCCTCCGTCATAATCTCCGTAGTGCTTGGCGAAGCCCTGCAGAGATTGTTCCTCACCACCATCACCACGCCGTCGTGCTGCTGGAACTCAACCACTACTTCACCATCGCTCGCTGGATCGAGGAGGTGAAGGCGTCATCAAGCCGTACGTGTGTTGAACGCGGAGGTGCCGTCCGTTCGGCACTAGATCGGAAGGATCGTGATTGGATCGCGGGACGCTCGGCGATTTGGATCGCGAAGACGTTCGACTACATCAACCGCGTTTATTAACGCTTCCGCTTAGCGATCTACAAGGGTATGTAGATTCACTCTCCCTCTCGTAGATGCTCATCACCATGGATAGATCTTATGTGTGCGTAGGAAAATTTTTGTTTCCCATGCAACGTTCCCCAACAGTGGCATCTGAGCTAGGTCTATGCGTAGATGAGATCTCGAGTAGAACACAAACGAGTTGTGGGCGTGGGTGTATACATATTGCTTGCCGTTACTAGTTGATACTTGATTCCGCGGTATTGTGAGATGAAGCGGCCTGGACCGACATTACGCGTACGCTTACGCGAGACTGGTTTCACCGCTGCGTGCACTTGTTGCATAAAGGTGACTGGCGGGTGTCTGTCTCTCTCACTTTAGTTGAATCGGTTCAATGAAGAGGGTTCTTTTAGAAGATCAAAAAGCAATCACTACACCACGTTGTGGTTTTGCGTAGGTAAGAACGGTTCTTGCAAACCCGTAGCAGCCACGTAAAATTTGCAACAACAATTAGAGGACGTCTAACTTGTTTTTGCAGGGTATGTTGTGATGTGATATGGCCAATTACATGATGAGATATATGTGATGTATGAGATGATCATGTTTTGTATAGAATATCACGACTTGCATGTCGATGAGTACGGCAACTGGCAGGAGCCATAGAGTTGTCTTTAATTATTGTATGACCTGCGTGTCAATCATTAAGCGCTATGTAATGCTTTACTTTATCGCTAAACGTTAGCAATAGTCGTGGAAGCAACAGTCGGCGCGACAACCTTATGGCGACACGTTGATGAAGATCAAGATGATGGAGATCATGGTGTCATGCCGGTGACGATGGAGATCATGCCGGTGCTTTGGAGATGGAGATCAAAAGCACAAGTTCATGGCCATATCATGTCACTTATGATTTGCATGTGATGTTAATCCTTTTATGCATCTTATTTTGCTTAGGACGACGGTAGCATTATAAGGTGATCCCTCACTTAAATTTCAAGATAAAATTGTGTTCTCCCCAAGTGTGCACCGTTGCGAAAGTTCGTCGTTTCGAGACACGCCGTGATGATCGGGTGTGATAGACTCTACGTTCGCATACAACGGGTGTAAGCCATGTTACACGTGCGGAACAGTCGGGTTAAACTTGACGAGCCTAGCATGTACAGACATGGCCTCGGAACACAAGAGACCGAAAGGTCGAACATGAGTCATATAGTAGATATGATCAACATGAAGATGTTCACCATTGAAACCACCTCAACTCACGTGATGATCGGACTTGAGTTGGTGGATTTGGATCATGTTACACTCGAATGATCGGAGGGATGTCAATTTGAGTGGGAGTTTTTTAAATATGATTAACTAAACTCATTATCTAAGAACAATAGTCTAAGTTGTCTTTGCTATATTTATGTTGTAGATCATGGCTCGCGCAGTAGCACCCCTGAATTTTAATACGTTCCTAGAGAAAGCTAAGTTGAAAGATGATGGAAGTAACTTTGTGGACTGGGCCCGTAATCTAAGGATTATCCTTACGGCTTCCCAGAAGGCTTATGTCCTTGATGCACCGCTTGGTGATCCACCCGCTCCAGTTGAGTCTCTAGACGTTGTGAACGCCTGGCAGGCTCGTTCTGATGATTACTCAATAGTTCAATGTGCAATGTTGCATGGCTTAGAACCGGGACTTCAAAGACGTTTTGAACGTCATGGAGCATATGAGATGTTCCAGGAGTTGAAGTTTATCTTTCAGAAGAATGCCCGGATCGAGAGATATGAGATCTCCGATAAGTTCTATGCTTGCAAGATGGAGGAGAACGGGTCTATCAGTGATCACGTGCTCAGAATGTCTGGGTACTCCACCCGTCTGGCTGAGTTAGGGATGCCCCTTCCGCCAGAGGCTATCACTGACAGAGTTCTTCAATCATTGCCGCCTAGCTACAAGAGCTTCGTGTTGAACTATAACATGCACGGGATGAACAAGTCAGTCGCCGAGCTGTTTGCGATGCTGAAAGTCGCTGAGTCTGAAATTCAGAAGGAGCATCAAGTGTTGATGGTCAATAAAACCACTAGTTTCAAGAAAAATGGCAAGGGTAAGAAGGGTAACTCCAAGAAGAGTGGCAAAGCAGTTGCTCCTCTCATGAAGAAACCCAAGGCTGGACCCAAACCAGAAACTGTGTGTTTTCATTGCAAGGGAACTGGACACTGGAAGCGGAACTGCCCCAAGTATTTGGCTGACAAGAAGGCGGCCAACAAACAAGGTATATATGATATACATGTTATTGATGTGTACCTTACCAACTCTCGTTGTAGTGCCTGGGTATTTGATACCGGTGCGGTTGCTCATATTTGCAACTCAAAACAGGAACTGCGGAATAGACGGAGGCTGGCAAAGGACGAAGTGACGATGCGCGTGGGAAATGGTTCCAAGGTTGATGTGATCGCCGTCGGCACGCTCGCTCTTCGATTACCATCGGGATTAGTGATGAACCTGAATAATTGTTATTTAGTGCCTGCGTTAAGCATGAACATTATATCTGGATCTTGTTTATTGCGAGACGGTTACTCATTTAAATCAGAGAATAATGGTTGTTCTATTTACATGAGTAATATCTTTTATGGTCATGCACCCAATGTGAGGGGTTTATTCTTATTGAATCTCGATAGTAATGATACACATGTTCATAACATTGATGCCAAAAGATGTAGAATTGATAATGATAATACCACTTTCTTGTGGCACTGCCGTTTAGGTCATATTGGCGTAAAACGCATGAGGAAGCTCCATGCTGATGGACTTTTGGAGTCACTTGATTTTGAATCACTTGACACATGTGAGCCATGCCTCATGGGCAAGATGACTAAAACTCCGTTCTCTGGAACAATGGAACGGGCAAGTGACTTATTGGAAATCATACATACTGATGTGTGCGGTCCGATGAGCATTGAGGCGCGCGGTGGTTATCGTTACTTTCTCACCTTCACTGATGACTTAAGTAGATATGGGTATATTTACTTAATGAAACACAAGTCTGAAACATTTGAAAAGTTCAAACAATTTCAGAGTGAAGTTGAGAATCATCGTAACAAGAAGATTAAATTCCTACGATCTGATCGAGGAGGAGAATATCTGAGTTATGAGTTTGGCAGTCACTTAAGACAATGTGGAATTGTTTCACAATTAACACCGCCTGGAACACCACAGCGTAATGGTGTGTCCGAACGTCGTAATCGAACCTTATTGGATATGGTGCGATCTATGATGTCTCTTGCCGATTTGCCACTATCGTTTTGGGGTTATGCATTAGAGACAGCTGCATTCACTTTAAATAGGGCACCATCGAAATCCGTTGAGACGACGCCATATGAACTTTGGTTTGGCAAGAAGCCAAAGCTGTCGTTTCTTAAAGTTTGGGGATGTGATGCTTATGTCAAAAAGCTTCAGCCTGAAAAGCTGGAACCCAAAGCGGAGAAATGCGTCTTCATAGGATACCCAAAAGAGACAGTTGGGTATACCTTCTACCTCAGATCCGAAGGCAAAGTGTTTGTCGCTAAAAACGGAACATTTCTTGAGAAAGAGTTTCTCTCGAAAGAATTGAGTGGGAGGAAGATAGAACTTGATGAGGTTATTGAACCTTTACTTCAACCTGAGAGTAGCGCAGCGCAGAAAGTTGTTTCTGTGGAGCCTACATTAGCTGAAGAGGAAGTTAATGATGATGATCATGAAGCTTTGGATCAAGTTGCTATTGAACCTCGTAGGTCGACAAGGACGCGTACTGCTCCCGAGTGGTACGGCAACCCTGTCTTAGAGGTCATGTTGTTAGACAACGATGAACCTACGAGCTATGGAGAAGCGATGATGGGCCCGGATTCCGAGAAATGGTTAGAGGCCATGAAATCCGAGATGGGATCCATGTATGAAAACAAAGTATGGACTTTGGAAGTATTACCTGAAGGGCGTAAGGCCATTCAGAACAAATGGATCTTTAAGAGGAAGACGGACGCGGACGGTAATGTCACCATCTATAAAGCTCGACTTGTGGCAAAGGGTTTTTCACAAGTTCAAGGAGTTGACTACGATGAGACCTTCTCACCCGTAGCGATGCTTAAGTCCGTCAGAATCATGTTAGCAATAGCTGCCTTTTTCGATTATGAAATTTGGCAGATGGATGTCAAAACAGCGTTCCTTAACGGTTACCTTAAGGAAGAGTTGTATATGATGCAACCAGAAGGTTTTGTCGATCCAGAGAATGCTGACAAAGTTTGCAAACTCCAGCGATCCATTTATGGACTGGTGCAAGCATCTCGGAGTTGGAATCTTCGTTTTGATGAGGTGATCAAAGCGTTCGAGTTTATACAAGTTTACGGAGAAGCTTGTATTTACAAGAAAGTGAGTGGGAGCTCTATAGCGTTTCTAATATTATATGTGGATGACATATTACTGATTGGAAACAATATAGAAATGCTGGAAAGCGTAAAGGAATATTTGAACAAGAGTTTTTCAATGAAGGACCTAGGAGAAGCTGCTTTCATATTAGGCATCAAGATCTATAGAGATAGATCGAGACGCTTAATAGGACTTTCGCAAAGCACATACCTTGACAAAGTTTTGAAGAAGTTCAAAATGGATCAGTCCAAGAAGGGGTTCTTGCCTGTTTTGCAAGGTGTGAAGTTGAGTAAGACTCAATGCCCAGTGACTGCAGAAGATAGAGAAAAGATGAGTGTCATCCCCTATGCTTCGGCCATAGGCTCTATCATGTATGCAATGCTGTGCACAAGACCCGATGTCAGCCTTGCCATAAGTATGGTCGGAAGGTTTCAAAGTGATCCAGGAATGGAACACTGGACGGCGGTCAAGAATATCCTGAAGTACCTGAAAAGGACTAAGGACATGTTTCTCGTTTATGGAGGTGATCAAGAGCTCGTCGTAAAGGGTTACGTCGATGCAAGCTTTGACACTGATCCGGATGACTCTAAGTCGCAAACCGGATACGTATTTATTCTTAATGGGGGTGCGGTTAGCTGGTGCAGTTCCAAGCAAAGCGTGGTAGCTGATTCTACATGCGAAGCGGAGTACATCGCAGCCTCGGAGGCGGCGAAGGAAGGTGTCTGGATGAAGGAGTTCATGACAGATCTTGGAGTAGTGCCTAGTGCGCTTAACCCAATGACTCTGTTTTGTGATAATACTGGTGCCATTGCTCTAGCCAAGGAACCAAGATTTCACAAGAGGACCAGACACATAAAGCGACGCTTCAATTCCATCCGTGATTACATCAAGGAGGACGACATAAATATTTGCAAAGTACACACGGATCTAAATGTTGCAGATCCGATGACTAAACCTCTTCCAAGGGCTAAACATGAACAACACCAGAACTGCATGGGTGTTCGATTCATTACAATGTAAATCACATAGTGATGTGAACTAGATTATTGACTCTAGTGCAAGTGGGAGACTGTTGGAAATATGCCCTAGAGGCAATAATAAATTGGTTATTATTATATTTCCTTGTTCATGATAATCGTTTATTATCCATGCTATAATTGTATTGATTGGAAACTCAAATACATGTGTGGGTACATAGACAACACTGTGTCCCTAGTAAGCCTCTAGTTGACTAGCTTGTTGATCAAAGATGGTTAAGGTTTCCTAGCCATGGACATGAGATGTCATTTGATAACGGGATCACATCATTAGGAGAATGATGTGATGGACAAGACCCAAACTGTAAACGTAGCATTTGATCGTGTCAGTTTATTGCTATTGTTTTCTGCATGTCAAGTATCTGTTCCTTTGACCATGAGATCATGCAACTCACTGACACCGGAGGAATACCTTGTGTGTATCAAACGTCGCAACGTAACTGGGTGACTATAAAGGTGCTCTACAGGTATCTCCCAGGGTGTCTGTTGGGTTGGCATGGATCAAGACTGGGATTTGTTACTCCGTATGACGGAGAGGTATCTCAGGGCCCACTCGGTAATACAACATCACAATGAGCCTTGCAAGCAATGTGACTAAAGTGTTAGCCACGAGATCTTGTATTACGGAACGAGTAAAGAGACTTGCCGGTAACGAGATTGAACTAGGTATAGTGATACCGACGATCGAATCTCGGGCAAGTAACATACCGAAGAACAAAGGGAACAGCATACGGGATTAACTGAATCCTTGACATAGAGGTTCGACCGATAAAGATCTTCGTAGAATATGTAGGAGCCAATATGGGCATCCAGGTCCCGCTATTGGTTATTGGCCGTAGAGGTGTCTCGGTCATGTCTACATAGTTCTCGAACCCGCAGGGTCTACACACTTAACGTTTGGTGACGATTAGTATAATTGAGTTATTATGTTGGTGACCGAAAGTTGTTCGGAGTCCCGGATAAGATCCCGGACATGACGAGGATCTCCGGAATAGTCCGGAGGTAAAGATTGATATATGTGATAATAGTGTTTTGATCTCCAGAAGAGTTCCGGAGTTCACCGGAAGGGGTTCCGGATGTTTACCGAAGTGTTCGGGTGCAGCAACACTTTATATGAGCCAAAGGGATAAAGCCCACAAGGTATTGGAAAGTGCAAAAGTAGTTTTGCTGCCGCGTAAGCGGTACTACCGCTTGGTGAAGCGGTACTACCGCCCGAGCGGTACTACCGCTTGTGTGAAGCGGTACTACCGCCCAAGCGGTACTACCGCTTGTGTGAAGCGGTACTACCGCTTGTGCGCGGCTGTGCACGGTTCGGCAGGGATCCGAGTTGGACTCTTTCCCTGCGGGCCAAACCGACCTTGTGCGGGCAAAACCGACCCGGAGGAGGCTTTTACTCCAAGTTTAGACCCCAAGGCTCAACATATAAATAGAGGGGCAGGGCTAGCACACGGGATACATCAAGATTTCCCCAAGCCGTGTGCGGCAACCCTAACCCTCTAGTTCCTCCGTCATAATCTCCGTAGTGCTTGGCGAAGCCCTGCAGAGATTGTTCCTCACCACCATCACCACGCCGTCGTGCTGCTGGAACTCAACCACTACTTCACCATCGCTCGCTGGATCGAGGAGGTGAAGGCGTCATCAAGCCGTACGTGTGTTGAACGCGGAGGTGCCGTCCGTTCGGCACTAGATCGGAAGGATCGTGATTGGATCGCGGGACGCTCGGCGATTTGGATCGCGAAGACGTTCGACTACATCAACCGCGTTTATTAACGCTTCCGCTTAGCGATCTACAAGGGTATGTAGATTCACTCTCCCTCTCGTAGATGCTCATCACCATGGATAGATCTTATGTGTGCGTAGGAAAATTTTTGTTTCCCATGCAACGTTCCCCAACACTTGACACATGTGAACCATGCCTCATGGGCAAGATGACTAAGACCCCGTTTTCTGGAACAATGGAACGGGCAAGTGACTTGTTGGAAATCATACATACTGATGTGTGCGGACCAATGAGCATTGAGGCGCGCGGTGGTTATCGTTACTTTCTCACCTTCACTGATGACTTAAGTAGATATGGGTATATTTACTTAATGAAACACAAGTTTGAAACGTTTGAAAAGTTCAAGCAATTTCAGAGTGAAGTTGAGAATCATCGTAACAAGAAGATCAAATTACTGCGATCTGATCGAGGAGGAGAATATCTAAGTTATGAGTTTGGCAGTCACTTAAGACAATGTGGAATTGTTTCACAATTGACACCGCCTGGAACACCACAGCGTAATGGTGTGTCCGAACGTCGTAATCGAACCTTATTGGATATGGTGCGATCTATGATGTCTCTTGCCGATTTGCCACTATCGTTTTGGGGCTATGCATTAGAGACAGCTGCATTCACTTTAAATAGGGCACCATCGAAATCCGTTGAGACGACGCCATATGAACTGTGGTTTGGCAAGAAGCCAAAGTTGTCATTTCTTAAAGTTTGGGGATGTGATGCTTATGTTAAAAAGCTTCAGCCTGAAAAGCTGGAACCCAAAGCGGAGAAATGCGTCTTCATAGGATACCCAAAAGAGACAGTTGGGTATACCTTCTATCTCAGATCCGAAGGCAAAGTGTTTGTCGCTAAAAACGGAACATTTCTTGAGAAAGAGTTTCTCTCGAAAGAATTGAGTGGGAGGAAAATAGAACTTGATGAGGTTGTTGAACCTTTACTTCAACCAGAGAGTAGCGCAGCGCAGAAAGATGTTTTTGTAGAGCCTACATCGGTTGAAGAGGAAGTTAATGATGATGATCATGAAGCTTCGGATCAAGTTGCTATCGAACCTCGTAGGTCGACAAGGACGCGTACTGCTCCTGAGTGGTACGGCAACCCTGTCTTAGAGGTCATGTTGTTGGACAACGATGAACCTACAAGCTATGGAGAAGCGATGATGGGCCCGGATTCCGAGAAATGGTTAGAGGCCATGAAATCCGAGATGGGATCCATGTATGAAAACAAAGTATGGGCTTTGGAAGTATTACCTGAAGGGCGAAAGGCCATTCAGAACAAATGGATCTTTAAGAGGAAGACGGACGCGGACGGTAATGTCACTATCTATAAAGCTCGACTTGTGGCAAAGGGTTTTTCACAAGTTCAAGGAGTTGACTACGATGAGACCTTCTCACCCGTAGCGATGCTTAAGTCCGTCCGAATCATGTTAGCAATAGCTGCATTTTTCGATGATGAAATTTGGCAGATGGATGTCAAAACAGCGTTCCTTAATGGTTTCCTTGAGGAAGAGTTGTATATGATGCAACCAGAAGGTTTTGTCGATCTAGAGAATGCTGACAAAGTTTGCAAACTCCAGCGATCCATTTATGGACTGGTGCAAGCATCTCGGAGTTGGAATCTTTGCTTTGATGAGGTGATCAAAGCGTTCGGGTTTATACAAGTTTACGGAGAAGCTTGTATTTACAAGAAAGTGAGTGGGAGCTCTATAGCGTTTCTAATATTATATGTGGATGATGTATTGCTGATTGGAAACAATATAGAAATGTTGGAAAGCGTGAAGGAATATTTGAACAAGAGTTTTTCAATGAAGGACCTAGGAGAAGCTGCTTTCATATTAGGCATCAAGATCTATAGAGATAGATCAAGACGCTTAATAGGACTTTCACAGAGCACATACCTTGACAAAATTTTGAAGAAGTTCAAAATGGATCAGGCCAAGAAGGGGTTCTTGCCTGTATTGCAAGGTGTGAAGTTGAGTAAGACTCAATGCCCAGTGACTGCAGAAGATAGAGAAAAGATGAGTGTCGTCCCCTATGCTTCAGCCATAGGCTCTATCATGTATGCAATGTTGTGCACAAGAACCGATGTCAGCCTTGCCATAAGTATGGACGGAAGGTTTCAAAGTGATTCAGGAATGGAACACTGGACGGCGGTCAAGAATATCCTGAAGTACCTGAAAAGGACTAAGGACATGTTTCTCGTTTATGGAGGTGATCAAGAGCTCGTCGTAAAGGGTTACGTCGATGCAAGCTTTGACACTGATCCGGATGACTCTAAGTCTCAAACCGGATACGTATTTATTCTCAATGGGGGTGCGGTAAGCTGGTGCAGTTCCAAGCAGAGCGTGGTAGCTGATTCTACATGCGAAGCGGAGTACATCGCTGCCTCGGAGGCAGTGAAGTAAGGTGTCTGGATGAAGGAGTTCATGACAGATCTTGGATTAGTGCCCAGTGCACTAAACCCAATGACTCTGTTCTGTGACAACATTGGTGCCTTTGCTCTAGCCAAGGAACCAAGGTTTCACAAGAGGACCAGACACATAAAGCGACGTTTCAATTCCATCCACGATTACATCAAGGAGGAGGACATAAATATTTGCAAAGTACACACGGATCTGAATGTCGCAGATCCGATGACTAAACCTTTTCCAAGAGCTAAACACGATCAACAACAGAACTGTATGGGTGTTAGATTCATTACAATGTAAATCACATAGTGATGTGAGCTAGATTATTGACTCTAGTGCAAGTGGGAGACTGTTGGAAATATGCCCTAAAGGCAATAATAAAAGTAGTTATTATTATATTTCCTTGTTCATGATAATCGTTTATTATCCATGCTATAATTGTATTGATTGGAAACTCAATTGCATGTGTGGATACATAGACAACACTGTGTCCCTAGTATGCCTCTAGTAGACTAGCTTGTTGATCAAAGATGGTCAAGGTTTCCTGGCCATAGACATGAGATGTCATTTGATAATGGGATCACATCATTAGGAGAATGATGTGATGGACAAGACCGAAACTATAAACGTAGCATATGATCGTGTCAGTTTATTGCTATTGTTTTCTGCATGTCAAGTATCTGTTCCTATGACCATGATATCATGCAACTCACTGACACCGGAGGAATACCTTGTGTGTATCAAACATCACAACGTAACTGGGTGACTATAAAGATGCTCTACAGGTATCTCCGAAGGTGTCTGTTGAGCTGGCATGGATCGAGACTGGGATTTGTTACTCCGTGTGACGGAGAGGTATCTCAGGGCCCACTCGGTAATACAACATCACAATAAGCCTTGCAAGCAATGTGACTAAAGTGTTAGCCACGGGATCTTGTATTACGGAACGAGTAAAGAGACTTGCTGGTAACAAGATTGAACTAGGTATAGAGATACCGACGATCGAATCTCGGGCAAGTAACATACCGAAGAACAAAGGGAACAGCATACGGGATTAACTGAATCCTTGACATAGAGGTTCAACCGATAAAGATCTTCGTAGAATATGTAGGAACCAATATGGACATCCAGGTCCCGCTATTGGTTATTGACCGTAGAGGTGTCTCGGTCATGTCTACATAGTTCTCGAACCCGCAGGGTCTGCACACTTAACGTTCGGTGACGTTTCGGTAGTATTGAGTTATGTATGGTGGTGACCGAAGGTTGTTCGGAGTCCCGGATGAGATCCCAGACGTCACGAGGAGCTCCGGAATGGTCTGGAGGTAAAGATTGATATATAGGAAGTCCCGTTTTGGTCACCGGAAAAGTTTTGGGTATTTCCGGTAGTGTACCGGGAGTGCCGGGAGGGTTCTGGGGGTCCATCGGGAGGGGCCACCCACGCCGGAAGGTCACATGGGCCTTAGGGGTGGCGCACCAGCCCTTAGTGGGCTGGGCAAGCCAGCCCCTAAAGGCCCATGTGGCTAGGAGGTGGGAAAGAGGCAAAAGCCCAAAAGGGGGAAGGGTTTCCAAGTGGGGAGGAATCCTACTAGGAGTAGGATTGGAGTTGGACTCCCCCTCCTCCCCACTTCGGACGACTCCTAGGGGGAGCCCTAGGGGCGCCGGCCCCTCCCCTCCCTCCTATATATACTAGAGGGAGAGAAGGCCAAAGACACCCCAACCCTAAAGGCCACGGTGCAGCCCTCTCTCCCAATAGATCGTCTCCTCTAGTTTTCGGCGGTGCTTAGGCGAAGCCCTGCGGAATAGTTCCACCGCCGCCGCCGCCGCCGCCGCCGCGCCGTCACGCTGCCGGAGAACTCATCTACCTCTCCGCTCCCTCTTACTGGATCAAGAAGGCGGAGATCGTCATCGAGTTGTACGTGTGCTGAACGCGGAGGTGCCGTCCGTTCGGCGCTAGATCGTGATTGGATCGCGGGACGCCTAGCGATTTGGATCGCGAAGACGTTTGACTACATCAACCGCGTTTCTTAACGCTTCCCGCTTAGCGATCTACAAGGGTATGTAGATCCACTCTCCCTCTCGTAGATGCTCATCACCATGGATAGATCTTGCGTGTGCGTAGGAAATTTTTTGTTTCCCATGCAACGTTCCCCATCATGTTCACCATGATTTGATAGAATACTCTATGTGCTTCACTTATATCTTTTGAGCTAAGCAGTTGCTTTAGTGCTTCACTTATATCTTTTAGAGCACGGTGGCGTATATATTTTATAGAAATAATTCCACTCTCGTTCTTCACTTAAATTTTTTTGAGAGTTAATAAATAATGACGGTAATTTGCATGGGTTATAAGACTAGTCCCAAAATATTAGATATTCAATGAGTGCATAATCAAAACCACATGTAGCACATAAAAGAGAAATTGTGGGTTAATGATATTGATGTGGTAATATGAAGGAGCGTGAGTGCATGGTTGTCGGTTAGTAGAAATATCGATAGTTAAAGGGTGTTAATTTGTTGTTCATCTAAATATTGGTTATGGCATGATGATGATGTCTGATCATTCTTATTCCTCGTTGAAAACCTAGTGTTGTTTAGGTCAGAGGCGCGCGATGGTTAACTCCTCCCAACCTCCTCCCTAGGGGCATGCGAGTAGTACTTTACTTCGAGAGAGCTAATAAAACTTTGCAATAAATATATGAGTTCTTTATGACTAATATGAATCCATGGATGTACGCACTCTCACCTTTTCATATTTGCTAGCCTCTTCAGTACCGTGCATTGTCCATTCTCACCTCGAGGATCAGTGCAAATTTCGTCGGTGCATCCAAACCCCGCGGCATGATACGTTGTGTTGCACATAAGCCTCATTATATCTTCCTCAAAACAGCCACCATACCTACCTATCATGGCATTTTCATAGCCATTCCGAGATATATTGACATGCAACTTTCACCGTTACATCATATGACTAGTACACTCATTGTCATATTGATTTGCATGATCATGTAGGTGACATAATATTTGTGGCAAAGCTACCGTTCATCATTGTTTACATGTTACGCTAGATCATTGCACATCCTGGTACACTGTCAGAAGCATTCATATAGAGTCATATTGTTTAGTAGTTTTTCAAATTGAGTTGTAGCTAAATAAATGTGTGATGGTCATCATTATTAGGGCACTGTCTCAGTGAGGAAAGGATGATGAAGACAATGATTCCCCCACAAGTAGGAATTAGACTGCGGATGAAAAAAAGGGGGAAATAAAGAAAAAAAGAGAAAAAGGAAAAAAGGAAAGAAAAAAAGAAAAAAATAAATGAGAGAAAAAAGAGAAGGGACAATGCTACTGCCTCTTTTTTCACACTTGTGATTCAAAGTAGCACCATGTTTTTCATATAGAGAGTCTCATGTTTTGTCCCTTTCATATGCTAGTGGGAATTTTTCATTATATAACTTGACTTGTATATTCCGATGAGGGGCTTCCTCAAATGCTCGAGGTTTTCATGAGCAAGCAAGTTGGATGCACACCCACTTAGCTTCATTCGAGCTTTTATACACATATAGCTCTAGTGCATCAGTTGCATGGCAACCCCTACTCCTCGCATTGATATCTATTGATGGGCATCTCCATAGCCCGTTGATATGCCTGGTTGATGCGATACTTTCTTCTCCACTTTTTACCCCTTTGATATCTATCACCATATTCTATTCCATCTATATGTTATATCCATGGTCCACGTTCATGTATTGAGTGAGGAATAAAAAGTTAAAGCGCGTTAAAAAGTACGATCCAATTGCCCGACTTAACACTGTGGTGCTTGACATTTGTATTTATGTGGTGAAGACGGAGCCATGTAATGCTAATATGATAAAATGAATGGGAGGTAAACATTCTTTAAGGATCATATATTTTAAAAGTTGATGATTGTGTTATTTATGCTTATGGATATTACTATGTTGCAAGTAACGAGTTTAAGGGGATTGACAACCATGTTGCCCGTGTTGGGTGTAAATATTTGCTCTTTTGTGTGTAGACACTGAAGACGAAAGTTGTGTGATCCTCCTATTGGTTCAATAACCTTGGTTCTTACTGAGAGAAATAATTATCTATTTTGTGCTGCATCACCCCCTCCTATTCAAACACAGATCACAAGTATGAGTATGTCAGTGTGTGTGTGGGGGTGGGGTGGGGGGGGAGGGGGCGGCGAGCTGCATCATCATCCCCTCCTCTTCCAGTTTACTGGAAACTTGCCGCCGCTGACTGCATTAGGGCCGGCGCCGGCGAGCTTATAATATGCCCATTCTTGAGGCATAGACAAAAACTAATGTAGGATGAGACGCAGCGGCACAACTGAAGCATTCATGCTAGGGTGCAATTACAATTGACGTACGCGCTTACCTGGGAAGATCACTCGAATGTGAGTGAGCCATATGATCATCCATGACCCAACTCTTGATCCTCGCGATCGAGTGCCATCACCATCGTTTTGATCGATCAAGTAAACTAGAGTATAATCCAATCTTATAGCCTAACTAATACAACAGGCCCAATGCCGTAGCCAAGCTTAATGCGCAAAGCAATACTACTACTACTATCGAATTCAAGTATTCAATTGCAAACCCCATCAGACGGGTACCTGAAATGACATCTTGTCGCGCTCCTACAAAGTCGAAGAAAATGGAGGCAAAAGTGCGTCGCGTGCTCTTTTGCTTTGACCTTTCACGTTGTCAACCACTATCCACGTAGAAAGAGCGCTTCAGCTTAATTATTATTTCAAATCAAGAGCGCATGGTCAAGATGAGAACGGCTTGCTAGTGCGTTGAGCGTTTCAGGTCATACCACCTTCTCCATTTCTTTTAGCAGCCCAGCACTGCACCGCCTGGCGTACTAGTGTTCATGCTTAGCCTATAAATGCTCGTCTCCTGCTAATTACCTGCAGATACATGCATTACGGCAGTATAGGTATAGGTGTAGCCACCATTTGCGGATTAGCTAATCGAGTCCGTGCGGACGAGCTTAATGATGAGGCTGCTCCCGTGCTTCTGCATCTGTTTCGTCGTCCTCGTCCTCGTCGTCGGCGGCTCCTCCCCGGCAGATCTTCTGGCCGGGCGCTGCCCGCTGCACCACCGTAGGCAGCTCGAGGATGGCTGTGGCGGCGGCCTGCAGGCCACGGCGGTGGCGAGCACCGCGGCCGGGGTACGGACGCCGCAAGTGAGCGCCGATCTGGTCGTCTATGGGACCTCCAAGAGGCTCAGTCCTGGGGGATCCAACCCTCAGCACCACCACTGATCGAACCTTGGGTGTTCATCGGTGATAAGGAGTACGTCCATCGGCTTCATGTATACTTCAGTTGATTTGCGGCAGGAGAAGAGATTACTATACGCAAAATAAAAAGGAAAGAAAAACTAGAGTTTCATACAGGAGTCCGTCAATGTTCCTACGATCGACCCCTCCTAACTCCTAAGCAACTTGTGCCAACTATGTTTCTCCGGCTAAGCCGTTTGGAAATTGGAACGTTGGAAATATTTCATGTCAAAACCAAAACGTTGGAAGTATTTAATCTCCTGGAACTGAATAATACCTTGACTAGTTCGTAGTGATTTCGTTTCGCGAAAATCGTAATGTTCTCTTTTCGTGTAAAATATCTCCCATTTCAAGCAAGGCTTTTTTTTGGTACGTTATTGTTTCTGCCATGCAACCTGAATGTGTGTGATCCGAACAAGCGCTGATATGTGGTTGTCTTCCCTCCTCCTTAAGAAAAGTCTTCTTCCTTCTATCGCCGGCGCCGCCGCCGGTCCGCCTCGCCTCCGATGACCTTTGGTCCACGGAGATGCGCGGAATCTTGGCCCCATGTCGGCGGGAGGGACCTTGATCTTGTTTCTGTTAGGTTCAACGTTTTGGTTGGGGGCGTGTGGCGGTGACGATGTTCCTCGATAGGAATAATGTCTCCCTCATCTGATCTCTGTCCCGATGGTGCCTATAGTGTTGTCGGAAGGCGTGTGAATGTGTGTCTCTGTCGGATCTCATGGGATTCGGTCGGTGCTGGTCTTTGGTGGATCTATTTGGATCAAGTATTCATTCATGTGGTTATAAGTTTGATCTTTCTGATCTACAACTCTCTTCATCGGTGATGGTTGATGCTCTGGTGTGCTGTTTCTTTGTGGCCTTAGCACGAAAACTTCTCGATTGCCTACTATAACAAGGTTTGCCCGGCTCGCTCCGGTGAGGGAGGAGCCATGACGGCGGCCCGCCTTTGGCTCGCTCCATGGACCTGGTTATAACTTTTATTACCTCTAGCATTCTCTCTACTGTCATGATTGACTGTGAATAGATCAAAAATTTCTCTAGCAATTGTTTTTAATACAAGACCTCTTGGTGATGACAAAGATTGAACCGTCACAAGCTTTAGTTTTTCAAAAACATATATATCATTGTTGAAATATCCAAAGGCACTAGTAGAAAAAGGGCTATTTGTCCCGGTTCGTAAGGGCCTTTAGTCCCGGTTCTGGAACCGGGACTAAAGGGTCGGGACTAAAGCCCAAAACCTTTAGTCCCGGTTTGCTTACGAACCGGGACCAAAGGCCCTTCACGTGGCGCTGCCTGGGGCGGGGTTGGAAGGACCTTTAGTCCCGGTTGGTGTTACCAACCGGGACTAAAGGTGGATCCTTTAGTCCCGGTTGGTAACACCAACCGGGACTAAAGCAGCACAAGCGGTACTACCGCGTCCTACAAGCGGTACTACCGCTTACAAGTGGTTCAAAAAATATTCAAATTTTTTTGATTTGTTTTTAATTTTTTCCTGATTTTCACAATTTTGAATTATTTGACAATTTAATCTCTAATCACCCCTCCTCACTGCTTCAGAATTTAATCTCTAGTCTCTAATCAGCACTCATTCCAAATCGTTTAACTTCCCGGCCGGTCACCCATCCTGTCACTACTCTAGCCCCAGCACGCTTAACTTTCAGGTTCTATCTCCCCTAGTTTCCAAGTCTGCACTTGTTGTTTTCCTGACAATCTTAAGCTATCAATCCTGTTAACCCTTAGGTCTTGATGTCACATGATTTAATTTTTTGAATTCTAAACAATTATTAAAATAAACAAAATAAGTACTAATAATATTAAATTTCAATGAAAATAAAATAAGTAATAATATTATTTTATTCATTTTTTGCCATTTATTCATTTAATATGACATAATTAATATCTTTAAATCTGTAAATCGAAATTCGACAAATAATATATCCATTATTATCAGAAAAATGTGAGGAATCCAAATATGACATCTTATTTTTAAATAAAATTAATTTTTAAAAATTTTAATTTTTTTTTTGATTTGAAATAACTTTTTTTACTTTTGGATTTTTGAGAATCTGAGAAAACTTCACCGGGTAAACCCGGGTGAAATCGAGTCCCAATTTTTCTCTAGTTTTTTTTTATATATTAAACTTTTTTTTTCGACGTCGTATGCAAAAGTTATGGCCGTTTATTTTCTAAGCCACGCAATTTTCTACAAAACTAAAAAAGGCGATCCACGGGGGGGGGGGGGGGGGGTAGAGTTTGAAAATTTCAGAACCCCTTTAGTCCGGGTTGGTGTCCATCCAATCATACCGTCGACTACACATCTGCTAGCACCGTGCCAGCCAGAGTCACAACTAAGGTTAACCAAGTCAGAAAGGTATGCGGCCGTCGGCTTCGAAGTATCAGGGTTTCAGACGAAAACTCGTCTGTTACAAAGGCATTTCATTTTTTTAAACTTATTTCAACTCCAGACTTTTTATGTGTTCATTATGCATCATTCAAAGCCACGCCATCAATTTTCAACCCTTTCTGACTTCATTTGCTATTTTCATGCATTTACTGATTTTTTTGAGCTAAATGACCCTGAAATTGACAAGCACTACAAATGAACTCTGAAAAGGTTGAAACTTGGCATGGTATCATCATTTCACCCACATAGCATGTGCTAAAAAGTTGAGAGGATTACGGCAAAAACTGGATGCACTTCGTGTACAAAATGGATAATCTCTTTCGAAGTATCAGGGTTTCAGACGAAAACTCGTCTGTTACAAAGGCATTTCATTTTTTAAACTTATTTCAACTCCAGACTTTTTGTGTGTTCATTATGCACCATTCGAAGCCACGCCATCAATTTTCAACCCTTTCTGACTTCATTTGCTATTTTTCATGCATTTACTGATTTTTTTGAGCTAAATGACCCTGAAATTGACAAGCACTACAAATGAACTCTGAAAAGGTTGAAACTTGGCATGGTATCATCATTTCACCCACATAGCATGTGCTAAAAAGTTGAGAGGGTTACGGCAAAAACTGGATGCACTTCGTGTACAAAATGGACAATCTCTTTCGAAGTATCAGGGTTTCACACGAAAACTCAGCTGTTACAAAGGCATTTCATATTTTTAAACTTATTTCAACTCCAGACTTTTTGTGTGTTCATTATGCACCATTTGAAGCCACGCCATCAATTTTCAACCCTTTGTGACTTCATTTGCTATTTTTCATGCATTTACTGATTTTTTTGAGCTAAATGACCCTGAAATTGACAAGCACTACAAATGAACTCTGAAAAGGTTGAAACTTGGCATGGTATCATCATTTCACCCACATAGCATGTGCTAAAAAGTTGAGAGGGTTACGGCAAAAACTGGATGCACTTCGTGTACAAAATGGACAATCTCTTTCGAAGTATCAGGGTTTCAGACGAAAACTCAGCTGTTATAAAGGCATTTCATTTTTAAACTTATTTCAACTCCAGACTTTTTCTGTGTTCAGTATGCACCATTCGAAGCCACGCCATCAATTTTCAACCCTCTCTGGCTTCATTTGCTATTTTTCATGCATTTACTGATTTTTTTGAGCTAAATGACCCTTAAATTGAAAAGCCCTACAAATGAACTCTGAAAAGGTTGAAACTTGGCATGGTATCATCATTTCGCCCACATAGCATGTGCTAAAAAGTTGAGAGGGTTACGGCAAAATTTGGATGCACTTCGTGTACAAAATGAACAATCTCTTTCAAAGTGTCAGGGTTTCAGACGAAAACTCGTCTGTTACAAAGGCATTTCATTTTTTTCAACTTATTTCAACTCCAGACTTTTTGTGCATTCGGTATGCACCATTCAAAGCCACGCCATAAATTTTCAACCCTTTCTATCTTCATTTGCTATTTTTCATGCATTTACTGATTTTTTATAGCTAAATGACCCTGAAATTGAAAAGCCCTACAAATGAACTCTGAAAAGGTTGAAACTTGGCATGGTATCATCATTTCACCCACATAGCATGTGCTAAAAAGTTGAGAGGGTTACGGCAAAAACTGGATGCACTTCATGTACAAAATGAACAATCTCTTTCGAAGTGTCAGGGTTTCAGACGAAAACTCGTCTGTTACAAAGGCATTTCATTTTTTTAAACTTATTTCAACTCCAGACTTTTTGTGCATTCAGTATGCACCATTAAAAGCCACGCCATCAATTTTCAACCCTTTCTATCTTCATTTGCTATTTTTCATGCATTTACTGATTTTTTTGAGCTAAATGACCCTGAAATTGAAAAGCCCTACAAATGAACTCTGAAAAGGTTGAAACTTGGCATGGTATCATCATTTCACCCACATAGCATGTGCTAAAAAGTTGAGAGGGTTACGGCAAAAACTGGATGCACTTCGTGTACAAAATGAACAATCTCTTTCGAAGTGTCAGGGTTTCGGACGAAAACCCATCTGTTACAAAGGCATTTCATTTTTTTTAACTTATTTCAACTCCAGACTTTTTGTGTGTTCATTATGCACCATTCGAAGCCACGCCATCAATTTTCAAACCTTTCTGGCTTCATTTGCTATTTTTCATGCATTTACTGATTTTTTTGAGCTAAATGACCCTTAAATTGAAAAGCCCTACAAATGAACTCTGAAAAGGTTGAAACTTGGCATGGTATCATCATTTCGCCCACATAGCATGTGCTAAAAAGTTGAGAGGGTTACGGCAAAATTTGGATGCACTTCGTGTACAAAATGAACAATCTCTTTCAAAGTGTCAGGGTTTCAAACGAAAACTCGTCTGTTACAAAGGCATTTCATTTTTTTCAACTTATTTCAACTCCAGACTTTTTGTGCATTCGGTATGCACCATTCAAAGCCACGCCATCAATTTTCAACCCTTTCTATCTTCATTTGCTATTTTTCATGCATTTACTGATTTTTTTTTAGCTAAATGACCCTGAAATTGAAAAGCCCTACAAATGAACTCTGAAAAGGTTGAAACTTGGCATGGTATCATCATTTCACCCACATAGCATGTGCTAAAAAGGTGAGAGGGTTACAGCAAAAACTGGATTCACTTCGTGTACAAAATGAACAATCTCTTTCGAAGTGTCAGGGTTTCGGACGAAAACCCATCTGTTACAAAGGCATTTCATTTTTTTAAACTTATTTCAACTCCAGACTTTTTGTGTGTTCATTATGCACCATACTACAAGATGTTAAAATCTACAGAAAGAACTAACTAAAAATAATAAAAAACAACAATTAAATGACTAAAACAACTATATAAGCAAAACAGTATTGTTTTAATTAAAATCCTAATTTAAATTATTCTAAAAATAACCAAATAAATCTTACTGTGACTACAATCTAACACGTGACTAGGAGCAAAAAGAATTAAATTAAAAACTATTTGTAAACTCAAGTTATTCACAATCTAGGGTTTGAAGAAAATTTGAATAAATTCAAATTTAAACCATTCAAATTTGAAAAATAATGGCACAAACATAAACTAGACAAAAATTTGAATCCAATGCAAAAAGAATCACTCAAAAACATCAAATATCCTAAAAGATATAAGCAATTTAAAACAGAAACTAGTGGACGGAGCAGTACAAGCGGTACTACCGCTCAACCCCTTTAGTCCCGGTTGGTGTCTCCAACCGGGACTAAAGGGGGGGCCTTTAGTCCCGGTTGGAGATACCAACCGGGACTAAAGGGTCTGGCACCGTTTGAAGCCGGTCACAAACCCTTTAGTCCCGGTTGGTCTCTCCAACTGGGACTAAAGGTCCCGTTCGAACCGGGACTAATGCCTGCGCCGCTCGAACCGGGACTAATGCACCCATTAGTCCCGGTTCGTAACAGAACCGGGACTAATGCTCTGTTCTGGGTTGGACCAAAGCCCTGTTTTGTACTAGTGAGGGTCTACCGGTAATTTTTAACTAGGTGAAAATCAAAAAACTATCGAGCAAAAATACTTCAACCATATAGTTTTTTTTAATCGAAGCCACATGCACTAGTAGAAAACAGGGCTTTGGTTCTAGCTGGATCAGAGCTTTAGTCCCGGTCGTGTTACGAACCAGGACTAATGTGAGCATTAGTCCCGGTTTGAGCGGCTAGGACGCCGACCGGGGTTCGTCACGCATCAGTCCCGGTTCGAACGGGACCTTTAGTCCCGGTTGGTGACACCAATCGGGACTAAAGGGGTTGCGCCAGGAGCGAGACCCTTTAGTCCCGGTTGGTGTCCCCAACCGGGACTAAAGGTCTGTCTGCAGTCCCGGTTTTAGACCCCAACCGGGACTAAAGGGGTGGTGGCAACCGTTCGCCTGGCGCGAGCCCTTTTAGTCCCGGTTCGTGGTTCAAACCGGGACTAAAGGTCCCAACCGTTCAAATCCCGCGCCTTGGAAGTTGTTCCGTGCGAAATCATACATGGGAAACGCTACAGTAACGCGACGCTACAGTAAACGCAACCGACCTCCATTTCTGTTCGTCTTCCTCTCCCCTCTTCTTCCCCATCCTCCACCATGAATCCAATCACTCGCTACGGGAACGTGCTCGCACATGGCATGACCAATCTCCATGTCGTCTACACAAACGACAGCGCCAAAGTCGGGGGTTTTCTTTCCATGTTTGAGGAATGGCTTCAAGAGGAGAAACACAATTTCATGGGCCTCGATCTCGAGTACACGGTCGATGGTCGCAATGTTGCCGTCGTCCAACTTTGTTTGAAGCAACATGTCATGGTCTTCCAGTGGGCAAGGTAATACGAAACTTGTCATAGTTTTAATTGGGGCTTTTCTTTGATTCATAGGATAGGAAAATTGCATAGGAATAGGAGGATTGGGAATGTCGAGAACATGTCATAGTTTCCTTGATTCATAGGAAAAATGCATAGGAAAATTGGGGCTTTTCTTTGATTCATAGGAAAATTGGGGCTTTTCTTTGATTCATAGGAAAATTGCATAGGAATAGAAAATTGCATAGGAATAGGAGGATTAGGAAAATTGCATAGGAATAGGAATAGGAGGATAGGAATAGGATAGGAAAATTGCATAAGAATTTTCCTTGTAGTTGCATATTGGCCATCGTGGGAGAACATGTCATAGTTTAGGGGCTTCTTTTGATTCATAGGATATGAAATGCATAGGAATAGGAAACTTGCTATGATTCTTATTATACTTGTTATGATTCTTATTATACTTGTTTCGAATTATACTTGTTATGATTCTTATTATACTTGTTCTAAATTATACTTGTTATGATTCTTATTATACTTGTTATGATTCTTATTATACTTGTGCCGAAATATACTTGTTATGATTCTTATTATACTTGTTCTAAAATATACTTGTTATGATTCTTATTATACTTGTTCTAAAATATACTTGTTGCAGCAGTATTTAACACATTTGTTCCATTTTGTTGTTGCAGTAGTGACAAGCACTGTCCCAAACTCATGGAGTTCCTTCGCAGCGGCATATATTTTGCTAGCGTTGATATAACGAATGACAAGATCAAGATGAGGCGCACCTGGGGTATTGAGATACCAGCTGAATGCCACATTGATCTTCAGGGCAGGTTCAGGCTTGAGCATGACAAGACTTCAATGGCTGATATGGCAGCCGCCCTGATTGACGAGGACTACGCTGATATGAAGACAAAATTCCCCAAGTTAGGGCACAAACATTGGGAGAAGACCCCACTTGACCCTATGAACATCGAGTATGCAGCAATAGATGAGTACGTTGCATACGAGTTGTACCGCAGGATTGGAATCTTCAATTATGGGCAGCGTCACCTCGTACCGCTAGTACCACCACCAGTGCCCCATGGGTCTCCTGCTTGGGGGTATTCTGATCCGGACGACGAGTAGTGTTTGCAATGGCGAACACTTTTATCTCTATTATGTAGTGCTTGGGGGTCTCCTGATCCGGACGAGTAGTGTTTGCAATCCGAAAGAGTAGGATTGGTATCTTCAATTATGCAGTACTTTCTGTAATGGATATCTGAACTATTATTTCTATTATGTCCCTGTTTAAGTACGGTTTGTGTGTAAGAATATTTAGTATGATGTGAGCAAGCTTTCTGAAGCATTGTGATGTATGTGATGAAGATTGTCCATGGTTACGACGCAATAAGCAAGGGACACACGCGAAGAAAAAGTTTTATACCCCAAGATCCCACTCTAGGATGTGATCGGCTTCACCGTCATCACTTTCTTCTCTAGTGAGTAGCCGAGATGGTCCAGTTTGTACACGAAGTGCATCCAGTTTTTCCTGTAACCCTCTCAACTTTTTAGCACATGTTATGTGGGTAAAATTATGATACCATGCCAACTTTCAACCATTTCAGAGTTCATTTGCAGTGCTTTTCAATTTAGGGTCATTTTACCTCAAAATAAATCATGAAATGCATGAAAAAATAGCAAATGAAGTCAGAAAAGGGTTGAAAAGTGATGATGTGGCTTTGAATGGTGCATATTGAATGCAGAAAAAGTCTTGAGTTAAAATATGTTTAAAAAATTGAAATCCCTTTGTAATAGACGAGTTTTCGTCCGAAACCCTGATACTTCGAAAGAGATTGTCCAGTTTGTACACGAAGTGCATCCAGTTTTTTCTGTAACCCTCTCAACTTTTTAGCACATGCTACGTGGGTGAAATTATGATACCATGCCAACTTTCAACCATTTCGGAGTTCATTTGCAGTGCTTTTCAATTCAGGGTCATTTTAGCTCAAAATAAATCATGAAATGCATGAAAAATAGCAAATGAATTCAGAAAAGGGTTGAAAAGTGATGATGTGGCTTTGAATGGTGCATATTGAATGCAGAAAAAGTCTTGAGTTAAAATATGTTTAAAAAATTGAAATCCCTTTGTAATAGACGTGTTTTCGTCCGATCAAAGTTATTTAACTTAATATTATATAAAATTTATGCAACTAAAATTATCAAAGTTATTTTTGTTAAAAACTTTAATAGCAAAAAGAAAATTCATAAAGTATTTTTTTAAGAACTTTTAATATGCAAAAAATAACATAACAAAATATGCAAAAAATTCAAAGACACTTTGAATTTAGGTTTGAATTTAGGTTGAATTTTTTCTATAAGCGCATCTATTTTCACTTTAGGCCCCACAGGGCAGAGATGGGCGAGGTCAGACGGTGAGCTGTCTGGGCTTTGAGAGGAACTTAACAAGGCAGAGAGGGGCGGGCTTATAAACCGGTGCGAGCGCCTCTCGCTTGGCGAGGTGGGACTAAACTCCTACCACAGCCAGGACAAACCCTTTAGTCCCGGTTGGTATCACCAACCAGGACTAATGCCCCCCTTTAGTCCCAGTTGGAGCCACCAACCGGGACTAAAGGGCTGGGCTTCCCGCCCTTTGGGCTGCTGAAATTCACCTTTAGTCCCGGTTGGTGGCTCCAACCGGGACTAATGCCCCCCTTTAGTCCCGGTTGGAGCCACTAACCGGGACTAAAGGGCTGGGCTTCCCGCCCTTTGGGCTGCTGAAATTCACCTTTAGTCCCGGTTGGTGGCTCCAACCGGGACTAATGCCCCCCTTTAGTCCCGGTTGGAGCCACCAACCAGGACTAAATGTTGGGGTATATAAGTGTACCAAAATCCATCTACAGTTTTCGATCTCCATTTCCCCCGACGACGCCGCCAGGCTGCCGGACCTCGCCGTCGCCTCCCCGAGCCCGCTCCTCGTCGCCGCCCCCGTCGCCAACCCCGACGCCATCCCCGTCGCCGTCCCCGTCGCCGCCCCCCGAAGCCGTCGCCGCCCCGAGCCCGCTCCCCCTCCTCCTCCTCCTAGGTGAGCCGCCGGCCACACCGCCGTTCCCCTCCTCCTATTCCCCCTCCCCCCCCCCCCCCGCGGTCACCGTCGTCGCCCGCGTCCGTCGCCGGCCGAAGCAGTGGCGGCGCGCGTGGGATCCAATCTCTATTGTTTGCATAGTGTTTGCATATTTTGTTTTGTAGCTAGATGACACCTTTTGGTCCAGTTTTGAACTTTGCTTCAAAATTCATCATAGAAAAGGATAAAGTGAATGCAGCAAACTTTACCACCTAGTATAGAAATTTAGAAATTATTCTCAAGCACGATAGAAAGAACATTTTCTAGATGATCCACTTTGTATGCAGAGGAACCTACAAAACAAATGTGTTTCGAGGGGAGAATAGTGTATATCGTTTATACCGAGCATTAGCTAGCTCTTGCCTATAGCACACCTTAGAAGGGTCACGACCTGATAAGAGTATGAGATGGGGGTGGTTTTCTTTCCGGTTCATGCAATGGGCGGCTCTCTTCTTGCCCCCCCCCCCCCCGCCTTTTTTCTTTGCTATTAAACATGCATCTCAAATCCTATGAGTAGGATTAGAAAAAGATATGTCATTTTGGTATTAAATATGGTATTGTTGTTATTGTTGTTAAATAAAATGATATTTGCTATAGCCACAATTTGTTCTCGTCGACGATGCCAATCCCGCATCCTCGTCGTCGAGTCGGCGCCGACAACCAGTTTAAGAGGTGCCATGTCCGGGACTGGGCTCCGCCGGGCTGGCACTGGGAGGTGCTACCTTCCGGGGCGCGCACCTTGGTGAGAAATCCGGGTCTCGTCGTCGACCCGGAGCTTCTTTGGTGGCGGTCGCGTGGGCCACTATCGGTGCAGAGGGAGCCGGCCCCCGCGGAGGTGGTACGTCGCCGTGTCAGGGAGGAGGACGAGCACGTCCATCGCTACATGGCCGCGTTGGACGCCAGGTTCTCCAATACCTGGCAGGTTATTCAGGGATCTCACCCGAGCTATGATCCGGCGATGGTTCCTTCTCTTTGGGTGTCCATCGCCTGCGCCGTGAGACGTCAACTCGATCTGTATTAATTAATGATATTATATGATAATATTCGAGTTGTATTACCGATAATATTCGATGCTTCGTTAACTGGATTATTCGAGTTGTGTTTCTTAGATTGCAATAAGGCATGTCATGTTATGAGTTTTTAAAAGATTCACATTATATATCATAACTTACATCTATGAACTATTCTACATTCGGAAATGAAATATAAAAAAAGTGTTAATTGTATTTTCTTATGTTTGATAACTGCTTGGGCTTATTAGGGACCATGAGGCGTAAGATCTGTAAGGTGTGCCAAAATTCATGTATGGACAGTCTTGAAACTGCAGTGCAGTTCGGGGTATATTTGAGAAAGGGATTTCAAAAATCAGTGGTAACAGTCTTTAACTTGAATTTGTATTGAATTTTGATCATTTGTTTCCCTTTTTTACTGACTTTATTGTTGATTATTAACTGTTGCATAGTGTGTTCCATGCAACATAAGGGAGGACTTCAACAATTCATATGGTAACGTGTTGTACTTTGAGGATGATGAGGAGCGCGAATTCGAATTGGATCTGCGCAAAGGAAAGAATAAAACCATCATATATGGTGATGGATGGGAGCAGTACATTGCAGTGAACAATTTTAAAGGAGGAGAACTCGTAGCTTTTTCCTTAATAGGAGAGGTGAATAGGTTAAGGACATTATATGTCCAAAGCGATGATGATGACGATGACGAAGATGACATCGTCAGCCAAGATGACCAAGATGACATCGACAGCCAAGATGAAGATGAGGACATCCAAGATGAAGATGAGGACAACCAAGATGAAGAGGAGGACGTCGAAGATGAAGATGATGGTCCTATCCTTTCTGCAATTTTTTCTCAAAGGATGAAGAAGCTTACTCGGGATCATAAAGCTAGTGTGAAAGAAAAGTTACCATCCTCTTCGGCGTTCTTGGGGAAGCCCTTTGTGCACCATCTAACAAAAACAAACATGGTCAAAAAAGTTATGGTGAGATGTTTTATATTCTTTCATCTCTTTTTGGTCATAACCAAGTATGGTGAGATGTCTAACATTTTGTGCTCTCTGTTTTCTCTTAATGATGGGGTCTTCAGAAGTTACCTTTGAAGATGCTTTCCGGAGTGGACATCCCCACCGTCGGCACTGCTGGAGTAATCCATGGACCAAGAGGGCCTGTCACGAACGTCCAATACAAGACAGACCCCGACGGGCGCATATCATTCCACAAGGCCGGCTGGCAGGAGTTCATCAAGGGAAAGAGAGAACTAAGGGTGGACACCCTTGTGGTAATCACTACAAGGAAGAGCAACCGCAAGGACTATCAGATGATGGTTGTTGTTGACCATGTTTAGAACTAAGTCATGAATATATCAGCTGGAGAACTGTTAGTTAATTAATTAGTATGTTAAGATGAATATGATACATTCATGTTTGTTTCTTAAGTTGAACAACTTTCAAGTGATACTAATGGTTCTTTCTATATATTGATCATGACGATGTTATGTAATGGTTCTTTCATTGCTATATGTAGTAGCTAGTGTCGAGTTGAATGAAAAGCATAAAATAAAAATGGTAAAAACAAAAATAAAAGGGGGAAACACAATATGAAAACCCCTAAACCCCTCCTTGCAAAAAAAAAACAGAGCCTGTCAGTTGCTGACGCGTGGTTGCCTTTTAGTCCCGGTCGGTGTTACCAACCGGGACAAAAGGTCCTCCTACCAGGCGCCCCACGGCGCCCACGTGGAGCTCCTTTAGTCCCGGTTCGTAAGCCAACCGGGACTAAAAGTGATGGGCATTAGTCCCGATCGTTTTGTCCCGGTTGCAGAACCGGGACTAAAGGCCCTCTGGAACCGGGACTGATGCCCTGTTTTCTACTAGTGATGTTTAAATTGAGGATGCGGAAATGGATGAATTGCCAAGTTTCTATGAACACAAGGCACTTGCTACGGGGACTCCCCTTGAGTTGTTGTCGGTTGTCAATATTAAAAATACTTTCAAAGAAAAGCATGTAGTTTATTCCATAAGAAACATATGTTTAGATTAATTGTCAAATGTAATTTCAAACAATATACTTTTTGTTGCATATTATACATGTTTTATTAGTTGAATCAAATATCTAAAAATCCAACTTATAAACCCAACTGGAGATAATATTTATATACATGCGAAAGAGAAGAAACATTGCCACTCGAGGTCTCATCGACTCTTCATGGCTTGTTTGGTTTGGTGAGGGCTGAAGATGATTGAAGAAGATTGAGTGAGATTAAACCATCGAAAGTCAAAATCTCCCCAAGTTCTCTCCAATCCTCACCAATGGTGAGGAGATTAACCAAACAAGGCTTCAATTGTCTTCGGGTCATGAGTGGCCTTTAATTAGGACCTTTTAAATCATTGTTGCTTGTGCAAGGGCCATTGGTGTCCAATGTATATGTTTAAATTTATCATTGAGATGGAAACATGACATACATCATATACCACTCTTTTTTCCTGAATGGTACTCCCTTCGTTCACAAATATAAGATGTTCTATTTTTTCTTTTTGATTCAGATGTATCTAGACACATTTGAGTGTGTATGTTCACTCTTTTCAATCCATATATATGTAGTCAATATTGAGATATAAAAAATTCTTATATTTGTGAACGAAGGAATTACATCATAAGCCACTAAGTAAAATGCACCACAATGTATATAGCCAACTTAGTTGGTAAACAGAGACATGAACTACTCATAGCTTTGTAAACAAAATTTATTTTTACTTCGCTACGGGATACCATTTATTTTGAAGATCGTAGGTACTACGAATAAGTCCAAGGGTTGGCCCTAAGTTTTTTTTAAGATGGAAAAGATCAACCTTCCTAAGACCGAGGGGAGTACTACCAATGTGATTTTATTAGGGTGTTTCAGGCCGCGTTGAGATGCGTGCTAAGAATGAGGTGTCAAAATCCCGGAAAAAGCAAGGGGGAGACTATGAGGCCATGTTCCATAGATTCTCTTTCCGGGTGGGAGGGTTATGGAAAAACGAAAACGCTTGTAATACCGGGTTTCCCGCTTCCCTGCACACAATGTGCCCCATGGGATACCATCACTAGTTTTTCAAATAGCCCATTGTTGCAATTTTACCACCATAACAACTGGTCTGTTGTGGACCCGAAGTAAGACGAAGGCGAGGCGGCTACATCTAGATCCCCGCAGCGTCGAACGAGTGACGCGCGTCACCCAATGCTTCGGCGCCAGCGCCGACAACCGCCCACCTCGCCGAAGAGGACAATGGCGACGACGGTGCAACCGAGGTTGGGCGTGGTGGCCGCCTCTGCCACCTGCTTCTGATGACCCACAAGTATAGGGGATCAATCGTAGTCCTTTCGATAAGTAAGAGTGTCGAAACCAACGAGGAGCAGAAGGAAATGACAAGCAGTTTTCAACAAGGTATTCTCTTCAAGTGCTGTAAGTAACAATGATAGATAGTTTTGTAGCAAGATAGCCCAATCCTTTTTATAACAAAGGACAGGCCTGAAAGTTCTTTTATATAAAACAAAGTGCTCTCGAGGACACATGGGAATTTTCGTCTAGTCATGTTCATCATGTTGAGTTGATTTCCGTTCGTTACTTTGATAATTTGATATGTGGGTGGACCGGTGCTTAGGTGTTGTTCTTACTTGAACAAGCAACATACTTATGATTATCCCCTCTCGCAAGCATCCGCAACTACGAAAGAAGAATTACAATAAATCTAACCATAGCATGAAACATATGGATCCAAATCAGCCCCTTACGGAATAACACATAAACTAGGGTTTAAGCTTCTTTCACTCTCGCAACCCATCATCTACTTATTACCCCACAATGCCTTCCCTTAGGCCCAAGTATGGTGAAGTGTCATGTAGTCAACGTTCACATGACACCACTAAAGGAAGCAACAACTTACATATCATCAAAATATCGAACGAATACCAACTTCACACGATTACTTATAACAAGACTTCTCCCATGTCCTCGAGAACAAAAGTAACTATTCACAAATCATCATCATGTTCAAGATTAGAGGTGTAATGAATGTGATAAAGGATCTGAACATATTATCTTCCACCAAATAAACCATCAAGCATCAACTACAAGATGTAATCAACACTACTAGCACCCCCCATGTACCAATCCTAGGTTTTGAGACAAAGATTGAGTACAAGAGATGAACTAGGGTTTGAGATGAGATGGTGCTGATGAAGATGTTGATGAAGATTGGTCCTCCCACGAAGGAGGAAGCATTGGTGATGACGATGGCTTCAATTCCCACCTCCCGGAGGGAAGTTTCCCCGGTAGAATCGCTCTGCCAAAGAGCAAAAGGGCTTCTGTCCAGGTTTCCGCCTCGAGACGGCGGCGCTTCGTCTCGAAATTATCCTTCTTATTTTTTCTATGTCAAAACCCTTAATATAGCAGAAGAGGGGCACCGGAGCCTGCCTGTGGGCCTCCCAAGGCAAGAGAGCGCGCCCGGGGGGGGGGGCGCCCTGTTGCCATGGGAACAATAGGTGACTCCCCCTCTGGTGGCTCTTGGTTCCAATAATTCTCATATATTCCATAAAAATCTCCGTGAAGTTTCAGGTCATTTGGAGTCCAGAAATTTTCCAGCTTTTCCATGACCTTCAGGTCCAGAATTTCAGTTTCCGGCAATTTCCCTCTTTGTGTAAACCTTGCAAATTAAGAGAGAAAAGGCATTAGAATTGTATCATCAAGTGGAATAATGACCAAGAACAATATAAATATTAATAGGAAATCATGATGCAAAATGGACGTATCAGCCTCCACCACGACCGTCGACTGTGCGCAGTGCTCCCACCTTGCCAGAGAGGAAGATGGCAACGAGGCGACCTGGCCGGAGGCCTAACGCTCGCCGCCGACAGTGCGATGGCGGGGACGGGTGGTGTCGCTCCTCCCTCATCACCGTTTCACGGGAGCTCGCGACGAACGACCCACGGTGACTTCTTTCTTGCAACATCCTCCGAGTTGCAAAACTCTCATCCGTAACGCCTAACGCCTATATACAGGCGAAGACAAAAAAATTCTGCAACATTAGCCCTGTTGAAAAATAATCTATAACAATACCTTTTGTTGTAAAACTTCTGCAACTTGAACAAACATCTGAGCGCAACATCATCCTTGTTGCAAAGCTTTTTTCTAGGAAAGAAGGATTACACCCGAACTCTGCATTCCTTGTTGCAAAGCTGGCAACTAAATCTGATGGCCATCTCACGTCGAATCCAATGGCTCGCGAGGCGGTGAATCCTTTAAAAGGATCCGCGGCCGACGAGTAGCGTTGCCCATAAAAAAATCCAGGTAAATTTATCATACATATCCAAGCAAATCAATAAAGATATCCAACATCATGAATGCATAGAAAAATATATCCGATTTGCTCAACCATAACTCGCCCGAATCTTTTAGATTTTCTGGATACTGTTCAGATAGAGCAAACGACAGCTCCCGTGCCAAACTATATGCCCAATTGTGTGCAAAGTAACCGGTTGAGAGACGTACGTATATATGAGCTCGTTTGATCGGACGAGGATTTAGGACACACAAGTACGGGCGCACTTAGGTCCATGGTATCGCCTTTTTATTTTGGCTTCAGAATTTTAAAGTTTTGTATCTTTTAAATGAAAATCCAAATTAAGTTTAGTTTTATTCGTGGTTTTCATGAGCAGCGTTTTCAAATAAGATCCATTTTAAATATATTTTAATGACTTTTAAAAATACATGTTAAGTTCTAATGTTGAAATGTAGTACGGGCGAGCGATAAAAATCATTATTTTGCGTCTATGGCTGACAAAAAAAATTTGCTTACAATTATATCTTTGAAATTCGACAATTTTAGATGCAAAAACCGTAGGTTATATCGTTGAAACTTAAACCTTACTGTGCCATCGTGTGGGATACAACTGTTACACGAATCACGCGACAAATCGAGCGGACGGCGGGACTTGATGGATGAGTTTGATCATGACCAGTTTGAAAACGAACCACAGCAGACCACAACCATCGACCGTTCGACCCCACATTCACTTTCAGGACACAGGGAAGATGCATGGATGGGTGACCACACCAGGCGCTTAACTACAGGAGATATAAATGGTGACGTGACACTTGGACCAAACCAGGTCCAATGAACGAACAATCAGCATATATGTCCACGGGGCAGAATAGAAAGTTGGCGCCACGAAGGATATCGGTTCGGCGATGGCTGTCGGTCCATGAAGGTGGTCGGGGCGCGCGGTGTCTCTTGGTAGCACGGTGGATCGCGGTCGGTTCGGACCGTTCGGTTGCACAAGCACGATCACCAGCGAGGCACTGTTCCTTCCTCTATCTTTCCTTTTCAAACACATCACAAATGTCCTTGTTCATTAACTTTTTCTAAGAAACACAGACGCGTGCACTTACATATACATACACACTTATCCCTATAAAAACACCCAGACATACCATACCTCTATGAGCATTTACGAATGGCCGAGCTGACATGTATTGAGATTATCAAAGACACTACAAGTACCTCGTCTTAATGAGACAGATAGGTGTCAACCCCGGAGTTTGATCCTTGACGGGTATGGTGTACAACCAACCTCCTAAGCACCCGATCATAGGTTGGTTCTTTCTCCAATGGTTAACAAACACTAGGTAGTACGTAATAGGTTGGTTCTTTCGTCCTATAGACATATCAACCCCGACTAAAAGAAACCAAATACATCACAATCCAAAAAAGACACATGCACCCCCTCCTCGCTGATCGATAATGGGTGTTCCATCGTGCCGGTCTTTAGCACATGTGTTGATTAGGACTCCCAAAATGCTTCCATCTTATCACGGTTGACTCGAGAAGACATGGCCTCCGCAAGCATGTGCTCCTCTCGTAAGATGGTGACACATGTGAAGGCTGCCACACGCACCAATGACCCCTCTTAATGTTTGTGGGCTCAACAACAACCATGATGGCACCGACGAAGCCACTAGAAGAGAACTCACCAACACCATGGATGTTGAACATGCACATGCGTCAGCGACCAGCACACACCATCCACCAACAGATGATCTCCCATCTAAGGATCCAACAATGCTAGCAGACTCACTACCACACCATTGCCTCTCGAAATCTCTAGGCGGGCTTCTAACTGAGGTTAAGAGGGGAGACAGATTAAATAGAACGAGTTCGAAGGCCAAGAGCGGTGACCTATCGGAAAATTAGAAAGTTAGAAGAGGAAGCATCGACTGACCTCGATACGATCAACAAGATCCTGCACGAAGACGAAGGAAAAAATAGAGTGGAGATCGTTGAAGTAGAGGTATTAGGACCGATATTCAATGACTAAAGCAAAGACCAAAGAGAAAGTAGAGCTTACTGAAAGAAAAAAAACCCAGAAATACCATGACCCAATGACGTGATTCCAGACCCGAAGGGAAGGGGAAGACAAGTGGATCGCATAGTAACAAGGAGGTTATTAAAGAGGGGACACACCTAATCCAAGAGAAGCCATCCTTGAGAAAGACGATGGACACACCTTTGATTCAAGCAATACACTTGACACATCAAATCTTCAACATTAACGAGACAGGGCCCCAACCGACAAGTATGAACACAATAAAGTCGGGTGGGGTGGGGGGTGCCCCTACTCATCGCCTGTGGAGTAGAGAGGAAGGCCCTGCGAAGGAGGACGAAAGAGGTGCAGGAAGGAAAAGGCCGGCGATAACAAGGCTCGCGAGAGAGGGGAGAGGAACCCCATTTTCGTGCCACCGCTTCTTCCTAAAAATCTACTAATTCTTTGACTCAATTCTTTAACTCAATCATCGAGCAAGAATACCCAAATACTTCCTATGTAAGGCTCGTTAATACACCATATACATCACCAAAAAGAAGTAGAAGAAGAAGAAGACCGTTTCACCTACTCCATCTACCACCAACGCGTGCAGGACTCTGCGATGCGTGTGTAACTTCTCGCAATTGTTGTCCTCATTTTATTCTTTCCATATCGAAAACGAGAAAGAGCCCCAACGCATCACGGCTCTGGGAGCGGGCCCGCCCGCAGGCCGCAGGATCCATCCGTCATATCCAGCCCGCCGCACGCATCGCAGCCGCTGGATCCACCGCCGCGCAGCCCCCACGCCTACACCCACCGTCCACCTCCATCCACCCCACTGACACCCCTCCCCCACAGACCCCGGACCCCACCCGCCAGCGACCCGCCCAAACCCGCACCCGCACCGGCGCGTATATGAACGCACGCCCCGTTCCGCGTCCTCGCTCGCCCCACACCCAAAGGACGCAGCCAACAGCGCTCCGCTCCCTCTGAAAAAAGAGAACAGCAACGGGAATAATCTCCTCCCCCTCCTCCTCGTCCGCGTGCGATCGACGCGGAGCCGCCGCTCCGACCCGACCCCATGGCCTTCATGCGCACCTCCGTGAGTCGCCGTCCCTCTCCCCGCTCGCTCCGATCCGCGCCGGCGGTTCGCTTCGCTTCGGTTCGATTCGCTCGTGCGCGCGTTCCTGTGGAGGTTTAGATCTGCGGGTGGTTGCACTGTAGGTCAGATCTGACCGAGAGGGTTTCATCCGGCCGGAGGCCGTGGGATCCGACGGCGCGAGAGCGGTTTATCCCGTCTGTTGCGACGGGGGTTTGTGTTTGTTTTTCCAGCAACCGCTCTGGGTTTCGAGTAGTGCAAGGTGGTGGTAGTCGCGAGTTCATCAGGGATGATGGACTGGGGACGGTTTGGTGGGTACCTAGTTTGGCGTGGGTTTGACTGGTTACCTGATTTTTTTTCCCCTGGTAGTTTATCTGTTTTCTGTAGTTATCTGTACTGCATGCCATCAGCACCAGGTGTCGATATCTATGTCGCCATGGAAATTAAGGAGAGCATGGACCACTTGGCGTGTCAGTTGGCCCTTGGATACATGACCATTATTCTTAGAGATATCAGTGGACCATGCTTGCATTATCATTGAAAACTGAGTCCCCATCGGTGGTCGAGAGACAGCCATGTTTGAACCAGTCTTTTCCTTTTTGGAGTGAGAAGTAGCCGAGTTTCCTATTTTTAGGGTGGAAGCACTCATATTCGTGCTTTAGTTTGGTTGGTAATATTGAAGACTCCTTCATTGGACTGTTCTGGTTACGCTTCCTGTCAGTCTTATCAAATCGGTTAATACATCTTGGACAATTGATCTTCTGTAAGATTGGGGTTGTTATTTTTGACAAATCGGTGTAGTTGAGCTTGCTACATGGTATTTGAACTCTTTGTCTATTGTCAGATTTTGTAGCCGTGCAATTGACATTACATGGTTCATGAATATTACTATGGTAGTTTTTATCCAGGATTGGGTTGAATAATTCAAAGAGACATAGAGATAGTTGATTCCCTGGTTGTGTTTTGGCATACCAGTGGAATCAGCTCCATTTGTTAACCGGCATGATCAATTTAAGAGCCTCGTTTCCTGTTTACTGCATATCTCTGTGTCAAAGAATGGAATCTTAGTTAGGAGAACAGGACTGGGGACGAAACCTTCCAACACAAGTTGTTAGAACCTTTTTTGAAATCACAATCAACAACAAAGCATGGCTTATCGTCCCAGGACACTAGCTTGGTCTCTGATCAGGCATACATCCTTTATGGAAACAAATCGTTTCCTTAATCCGATCCGATCCCTTGTGAATTTAAACCCAGTCTTGCAAGTAGAAGTGTAGAACGTCTGAATTTTGCACTGAACACTCCAATTGTATCAACAGGACCACCAACTAGGTTGTCTGCACATAATATGTTGGGCATGTGTATGTGTCAACTATAGTCTCATGTTAAATTACAACTTTACACTATTATCATTACAGAGGTGTTGCTGTTGATTCGTTTGATCTCTTGAACAATTGAACAGCTATTTACTTGTTTACAGTCACACATATCCAGTTGGAATGCTATGGCAGTATTATCAGCCAGGCATGAAGCCTTGTCTTCTTTTTTGATATTTGTTTGGAATTTGTGGAGAATCTGGAACGGAGAATTACTCTCAAACATTTTGTCTTGTTGTCAAGTTTTTTGTTTTCCTTCATTTCATTCTCACATTTGTTCTCTTTTTGCAGTCCAATGCATCCTCTGGCATGGGAGTTGCTCCTGATATCAGGGACACATTCCTGGAGCTTCAGATGAAGAAGGCATTTCGCTATGTTATCTTCAAGATAGAAGAAAAGCAAAAGCAGGTTGTTGTGGAGAAGACAGGGGCTACAACTGAGAGTTATGATGATTTCCTGGCTTGTCTCCCAGAGAATGACTGCAGATATGCCCTTTATGATTTTGACTTTGTTACTGGGGAGAACGTGCAGAAAAGCAAGATTTTCTTCATTGCCTGGTGAGCTTCCTAGTCACATATCCATATGCTAATGTTCGCATTAAGATGAGAAACTGTTTGCCAATTAGTCTTAAATGGCTTCTTTGGAAAAATGAACCCTAACTAGACCTTGTTGAATATTCAAGGAAGTTCCTGGTAGGGTAAGCAGTATAGTGCTTGTCATGAATCTACACTATATATATATTGTTGGCTTCTTAATTTTGCCTATATGAAGTATTGAATTATGAACCTGGACGGGTATTGAACTATTGATAGAGGAATCTCTATAGCCATGTTAGCCTTTTCTTGTTTTGTATCTATATGCTTGTAGCTGTCCAGGAAAGATAACAGTGCATGTCCACTTGTCTTCAAAATATGCTTTGCCAATAGTGTATGTTATTCTCCATTATGGAAGTTGACTTCTCTGATAGCAGGTAGTACTAGTAGTATGCATGGCTGAAAAATCACCATCTGCACTCCCTCTTTCCTCTCCCTACTTCACTTCAGCCTATTTATAACCATGATTATATTGCTAGAGGAATCTATAGCCATGATAGCCTTTTCTTATTTTGTTTGTGCCTGGTGGCTGGTATCTATGCTTGTAGCTGTCCAGAAAGAATAACAGTGCATGCCCACATGTCTCTAGAATATGCTTTGCCAATTTGTTCTTTATTGCCAAAGTTGAATTTTCTTATAGCAGTACCAGTATGCATAGGTCACCATCTGCACATGCGTGATGGCCGATGCATCCTCTATTCCCCGTCCATTGATCTCACCTCACCTTATTTATAACTAATAATGCACATGCTGCACCAGGTCCCCTGACACATCCCGTATCCGCGCCAAGATGCTGTACTCCACCTCCAAGGACCGAATCAAGCAAGAGCTCGATGGGTTCCACTACGAGATCCAGGCAACTGACCCGACCGAGGTGGAGCTCGACGTCCTCCGCGACCGGGCGCACTAGGGCGGATCGATGATCACCTGTGGGCTTCAGTCGGACGCAAATTCATGCTGTCCGTGCTAATGCTGTTGCCGCAGTGTTGTTAATAAGACAGATATATCCAGGTTTCCTGTAAAACGTATCATTTGGCCGTTATGCATGGCTCTAGCTGATGAAGTGTTGTCCGAGGTCTCTACTCGTATGATGTCGGAGCCTGTAAACGCAAGAAACACCCCCAAAACGCATGTGTTGTGGTATTAATACTGGTTTGCTAGGCTTGGATTCTCCTGAATGCTCTCCAGTGTGTCATGTTCTGTTGCATGACCTGACTTGTTACCATGGCTTATCTCTCCTGTACTTGTATTTCCCTGAAACCCATGGTTTCTTTTGGCAGTTTTTCGCGAACCTTTGTACTTAGGGTCCAAGAACTTCCAGAATGTACAAATGGTGAAACTCAGGAGGGCACTCCATAACAATTGAGCGATAATCATGAAAGAATTGCCTTTGTTGGCTTTTAAGGATTGAAAAATAAACAATGAAGAACGAATCACTTATAGCTCATTTCCAGCTTTATATGATTCCCTCTGCCTTATCTTATACAACAACAATAATAATAATAGATTCCAACATACTTTCTTTAGCATAGCTTTCCAAATATACTCTCTGTGGTACTTTTTACTCTGCATATAAGAATTGTTCAAAGTCAAACTTTGTAAAGTTTGACCATATTTATATGAAAAAATATCAACATCTACAGTGCTTAACTTACACGAAAGTCGTGACGCATCTAATGATATTGATTTCACATTGTAAATGTTGGAATTTTTTTTCTATAAAGTTGGTCAAAATTTACAAGGTTTTGACTTCGGACAAATATTATATGCGAACTAAAAAAGACTGGAGGAAGTACTTGGTTCGACTAAAGATTGAGGAGATAAGTTTTTTTAAGACATTATTGAGTAGATAAGTGAGTGCAGCGTTTCGATGCCGAGGCTCATATGCATCCGGTCAGAAAAAAATCATAAAAAATAAAAAATAATAATAATAAAAATCACATTTTTTGAATGGTAGAAAATTTATTGCGTGAGATCTGATCCAGTTTTCAGGTCATTTGAACATCTGAGCAGCTCTCAGAAAAGAGACAAATCGGCTCAGAACAGTGCATGAAAGTAAACTTTTTTACAGACCTCACGAATTGGAGCGGACCTCACGAATACCGAGCAAAAAAATGATTTGTCATTTTTCCAGTATTTTTTTGATTTTTTTATTCAGTGCGGGTGCAGATGAGCCTCGGCTCAAAAGTGGATTGTTGGAGATAAGTTTTTTTTTATGAAACTTTCAATATATTCATAATGTGGTAGCATTGGTTCCGTCCCAAATATACTTGATTCGACTAAAGATTGAGGAGATTAATTTTAAAAATAAATAAAAGAAAACCCTTCAATATATTCATAATGCGGTAGTATAGAGAGAACAACAACTATACCAATCATAGGTAACAAAAGTTACAACCAGATAGAAGGACCACTTAAAAACGACTACACTGGAGAAATCAGAGATCAGAGTGATTTTCTCAAGCGGTGCCACCGTCATCACCTGAGCCGGAAAATTTCCATTCTTAGAGCATCTCCAACACGTGCGTTATCTTAGCCGCGCGCTCGAAAAAACCATTTTTTTTTTGCACACGCGGAGCCGAAACGGGCGCTCAAGTAGGCGCGGTAAAATCACGCGTGCAGTAAACTTGGTTCAGCGCGCGGAGAAAAATGGCATCATGCGTGGCATATTTGTTGCGCCCGCTCCTGCGCGCTGGGCAGCGACGACTCGCGCGCGACTTCACCAACCGCCAGATCTGAGACCTCCAGGCGCTGGCGCCGCCGCCTGCAAGCTTTCCCATTTCCTTCGATGACCCGTCGGCGTTTCCTCCGCCTATCCTCACGCGCCGTCGTTGCTTCCTCTACCTCCTCTCGTCGCCGCCCCCCTCGAGCGCACCATTCTTCCGACGAACAGCGCACGTCGATGCTTCCCCCGCCTATCCCCGCGCGCCGTCGCTGCTTCCTCCACCTCCTCTCGTTGTCGCCGCCCCTCGAGCGCACCATTCTTCTGACGAACAGCGCCCGTCGGCACTTTCCCCGCCTATCCCCGCGCGCCGTCGCTGCTTCCTCCACCTCCCCGCGTCGCCGCCGCCCCTCGAGCGCACCATTCTTCTGACGAACATCGCCCGGCGGCGCTTCCCCCGCCTATCCCCGCGCGTCGTCGCTGCTTCCTCCACCTCCTCTCGTCGCCGTCGCCCCTCGAGCGCACCATTCTTCCGACGAACAGTGCCCGTCGGTGCTTCCCCCGCCTATCCCCGGGCGTCGTCGCTACTTCCTCCACCTCCTCTCGTCGCCGTCGCCCCTCGAGCGCACCATTCTTCGACGAACAGCGCCCGTCGGCGCTTCCCCCGCCTATCCCCGCGCGCCATCGATGCTTCCTCCACCTCCTCGCGTCGCCGCTGGCCCCTCGAGCGCACCATTCTTCTGACGAACAGCGCCCGACGGCCGTTTGTAGCTCGGTGCCCTCGAGCGCACCATTGAAAGATTATTTGTTTGAGTTGTAATAATAATTGAACTATTTATTGTTGATTTATTTTTTGCGTATTTGATCTTCTTGGTTCTAGTTTGAGTTAGATGTTTGTGCTCGGCGCATGTGTTGTAAATTTAGAGCGCCTGTTGTTGCTATAGTGCCGCGCCGTATTTTGCAGCGCCCGCTGGAGCAAGCGCCCTGCCGCGCGCAAAAGAAGCTATTTCTGCGTTGTATAAATATTTTACTGCGCCGTGCGGTTGCACGCCTGTTGAAGTTGCTCTAAGTCCATCGGTTTGTTGTTACTTCGAACATACTCTCAGTCCCACGATCCTGCTTATTCCCCTGCGCCGATCTTCCACCATGCTATCCCTAAGCCGGGCTAGGGGTTCTCATCACTTGCTTGTTACGGCCTCGCCTCCGCCATTTACGACATGTCCGCCCGTGCCATCTCCTTCTATGGCTCGATCCCGCATCATCCCCGCGACGATCGACCGTTTTGCCTTCGACTTCAGCTCGTTGTGCGGTTCATGCAAGATTGATTGATTGTGGGGGTCCATGCAGTAGCCTTGTTGAGGATTTTCTGCTGGCCATCGTGGTTTTCTCATTGTCAGGCAGACAACACGACGCTGTCGACCACGAGAGAATTAGAGCATCTACGGCTGGACCCCTATATGCTCCTCAAACGCCCGGAACGCCCTCCCGGTCACTGACCGGTCACAAAAATGCGACCCAACCGGATCCCTCATATCCGTCTCAAACGCCCGGGCTGACCGGCACCCCTCATATCCATCTCAAATATGGGGACGATATGAGGGCTTGCGGACGCGCCCGGACACGCCGCCACGTAGGACGCGACCCCACTCCGGACCACCTTTTCTCATTTCTTATTCATTATTTTCTTTCTCTTTCTTCTTCTCCACCAATCACGTGCAAGTGACCTGACATATGAGAAGAAAAATGAGAAGTGTGGCTGCGCCGACCAAATTATAGGGGCTCAAAACGGACACGCCCGGTCACTGACCGGGCGCGTCCGCGGGCGTTTAAGGGGTCATATTTGCTAGGTCCGGCTGTAGATGCTCTTACCCCGGTCAGCAGCAAAAATAAAAAAACAATAAAAATGATACTCCCTACTAAAGTTGTACTAAGTGTGGAACAATTAATATGGATCGAAGGAAGTATCAAAACTACTTAGAGCATCTCCAATAGATGATGTATATTTTGGTGGTCCAAACCGATGATGTAATACATCACCAAAAAGTGCTTTTTACATCTTCGAAAAAGGCTCAACTCCAACAGATGGTCCAAAACGGAGATGTAAAAGAGCAAGTCCAACAGATGGTCCAAAACGAAGATATAAAGTTCTAAAAACGACCAACTACTACTTCATCTCAACACAGTTCAAACATCAAATTCAAACATAGATGACATAAATTTAAAACTAGCAGCACTACTCGTCGTCCGAGGGCATCCAGTACGACTCTTCGGAGTCATCCGAGAGCCCCCAGAACTCCTCGTCCTCCTCCGACGATGACTCGATGGGGATCACCGTCGAGGGGCCGGCCTCGTCCTCCTTCTTCACCTCCTTCTTCTTCTTCTTCTCCTCGGCATCACGCTTGCAGAAGAACTCCTGCTCGGCCTGGACGTACTCGGGATGCTCCCGCGCAAACCGAGCCATCGCCGCCTTGTCGCTCTCGCCGGGAATGACAACAACCGCCGGTCTCTTCTTCTTCTTCTTCGCCGACATCTCCTCCATCTGGATGCCCTGCGGCACGAGCCACTCCGCCACCGCCCGGGTCTCGACCTCCGGGAAGATGAGGTCCGTCTTCGGCCGTCCGGCACGCCACACCGCCACGTCGTAGGCACGCGCGGCCTCCTCGGCGGTGGGATACGTGCCGAGAAACCAACGCTGCCCGGCAT
The DNA here is from genome assembly GCA_039707655.1 of Elymus sibiricus. Taxonomy (NCBI): domain Eukaryota; kingdom Viridiplantae; phylum Streptophyta; class Magnoliopsida; order Poales; family Poaceae; genus Elymus; species Elymus sibiricus. The sequence continues at coordinate 429,412,721 of CM077671.1, read as the reverse complement.
CGTAGAACTCCACTCCGAAGTTCCCGGAGGGCTTCTCCCTCACGCCGAAGAAACCCGACTTGCCCTTCGGCTTCTTCTTCGGCGCCATCGGAATTCCGTCGAACACCTTGTGCGCGGGGTGGAAGAAGATGGCCGACGATTGGATTGGTAGCCGGTCGCTACTGCGGACGGCGGCGTAGAGGAGAAGGGAGCTTGGGGGCGGCAGAGGAGCTCGGGGACGACGGCCGGCGGTTGAATCCCGCCGCGGCTGCTTGGGGACGGCGGAGGACGGCGGAGGAGCTCGGGGACGACGGCCTGCGGGGGAGGCGACGAGGGCGAGGGCGGCGGAGGGCGTCGACGGCGATTTGGGGCGGTGGCGGCGACGGCGGCGGCGATTTGGGGCGGTGGCGATGACGGCGGCGGCGATTTGGGCGGGCGGGCGGTCGCAAGCGGGCGGACGGCGGAGGAGGGCGGTGGCGGGCGGCAGCGGAGGAGGGCGGTGGCGGGCGGGCGACGGGCGAGGGCGGTGGCGGGCGGCGGCCGGTGCTCGGTGATGGGGATATGTACCTAGGGTAGGGTCATAGGCCTGACCTACATGCCCTACCTAAGGACACTGCCCCAGAAAGCTTAAGAGCTACAAGGAAGTCTCTGACTGAAATCGCCAAGATATACAAGTCACTCGACAATATACACTCGGAGGTACCTTTCACTCGACGCTTACCTTTCACTCGGAAGGACCAGAAGACAGTCGACCACAGAAGCCCAGAAGTCACCCCAGGGAGGCTAACGGGCAGGCGTTCATCAAGACCATTAATAGCATTTATGTTGTACGTTACCAGTAACGTACGTCTTTATAGCCACGATCTGACCCTTAGATGCCGGACACTTATGAGGGGCAGCGCACTCTATATAAGCCGCCCCTCCCCTCTGGCACAAGGGTTCGCACCCCCTGTAACAATACTCCTATTACACTCGACAAAGAGCTCCCGAGCACCTGAGACGTAGGGCTATTACCTCCACGAGAGGGGCCTGAACTCATACATCTGTGTGTACACCCTCGCCGTAGCTAGGACTCTGCCCTCTCCTTACGTACCCCTACCTTCTACTGTCAGACTCGTTCCCATGACAGTTGGCGCCCACCGTGGGGCAGGCGTCTAAGCGACTTCCGGCGAGGTTGCATTTTTTTTCTCCTTTGTCATGTCTTCCGGCGGTGATTTGTTCCTTGGCCACGAGATCCGTCTCGGAGTGCTCACCTTCATCGCCGACGATTCGGCATGGCTCCGGGAGGCGCCTCTAGACGTTGAGGCGCTCTCGAGTCGCGGGGCGACGCACTTCTGCGCAAGCTCCTGCGGTGTTCTTCTCCTTCAGCCGTCGTCTCCGTATGTGTCGGCCCTCCATGCTGTTCATCGCCGCAAGCGATCCGGTTGTTCGCGGCTACAGCGTTGGGTGCGACATGCGGCGGCCCGCCAGGCTTCGTCCCCGCAGATTGCGGCCATCGAGCCCGCCGAGTCACTTTATGGCGTGTTCGACTCGGCGTCAGATCGGTCCGACGTTCCCTCCGAGTGCGAGAGCTGCAATCCTGCGGCTGAAGTTCTTATGGCTGGCTCTCATCAGAGTCCGCCACCTGGCTTCAACCACGCCAAGCGCGAGATTGGTGGAACGTCGAATGATCAGCAGCGCCGGGATGAGGATGTTCTCCATACTCCCATCGTCGGCGCGACTGCTGAGGCCCAGGCCATGGAGGCTACTCGCCTTCGACTCAAAGAGATGCAGGAAGCACTCGACGAGCGCGCTCGACAGCGTCCACCGCGTCCCAATCGACATCAGCGACAGTTGTTTCCAAGTGGATCTCAGAATAACGTCGAGGTATTCCGTACTCCAGTCTTGAATGTTGCAGCTGCTGCTAGGATTGCATATTCTATCCAGCCGTCTCGGTCAGAGGCTGGTAGAGGTTTGCAGCAGATCAGAACGTTGCTCGAGGCAGCGCAACAGCAGAATGCGGCTGTTTCTCAGTCACAGAACAGATTACATAGCAATTCGCCCGGGGCGGAGACAGTTCAGTCGGCCCACAGCCCTGGGTCACCTCTGCGCCACAGAGGCGGAGGTTACCGTGAAGATCGGTACAGAGTTCAGAGGCGAGATCAGCTTGCTCCCCGTTATCACCGTGATGACCGCCGTCGAGTGCTTTCTCCTCCGCGGAGTGGTTCATATGTGCCCCGGCACAATGATGATAGGCACCCGTTCGGTGATGAGCGGAATCCTGGATTTGACGCAAGGGATGTCCTTGCTCAAAGGCGGGTGGACAGAGGCAGAGCCCACAGAGATGGTTATAACGGAGACTATCCGAGTGGAAGCAGTGCTGTTGTTTCTGGGCCCGAGTGTTTTAGCAGAGCCATTCGCTCTACAGAAATTCCCCCTAACTTCAGGTTGGCGGCTGGAATTAGCAAGTTTTCTGGCGAGTCAAAGCCCGAGACATGGTTAGATGATTACCGAGTGGCTGTGCAGATTGGTGGAGGAAACGACAACATAGCCATGAAGCATTTGTCCCTGATGTTAGATGGTTCGGCCAGAGCTTGGTTGAATCGTTTGGCTCCCTCTAGCATCTATTGCTGGGAGGATTTGGCCCGAGTGTTTATCAGAACCTTTGAAGGCACCTGTAAACGTCCGACTAGTTTGATTGATTTGCAGCATTGTGTTCAGAAGCCCAATGAGACCTTGCGAGACTACATTCAGCGCTGGTCCACCCTGCATCACACGGTGGAGAATGTTTCCGAACACCAGGCTGTTTGTGCTTTCAAGGCTGGTGTTAGATACAGAGAGCTCTATCTGAAATTTGGTTGCACTGGTGATATTTCTCTGAGCAAGATGATGGAGATTGCCACTCGGTACGCCAATGGTGAAGAAGAGGACCGCCTCCGAAGCGGTAAAGTAAAAATAGTCAACAATGACGCAGGCGGAAATTCCAATCGGAAGCAAAAGCGCAAGGCTGATCCCCCTGCTCCGGCAGAAGCGGCCGCTCTGGCGGCACAGGCCAAAAATAAAGGAAAATCCAAAGCTAAGTTCACCCCCAAGAAGTCAAAGAATCAGTCGGGTACAGATGTTATGGATTTACCGTGTGCAATCCACACGAGGAAAGATGAAGAGGGCAATTTAATATTGCCAAAGCATACCACTCGACAATGCCGTTTGCTAATCGAACAGTTCAAAGAGAGCCAGTCGAGTGAAAAAGACCCTGAAAAGGGAGATGAAGAAGATAAAGAAGAGTTTCCTGAGATCAATGCCACTCTGGCGCCGACTGTGGGGAGAGTCGACTGAAAGTTATCAACAGGGAGGTTAACATGGCGGTTCCCTCTACCCCCACACATCTCAAGTGGTCTTAGACTGCTATCACGTTTGATCAGTCAGATCACCCTGCGCATATCGCTACCCCCGGGCGGCAAGCGCTGGTGGTGGACCCAGTCGTGGGGGGCACTCGACTCCGCAAGGTTTTGATGGACGGTGGGAGCGGTCTGAACATCCTATATGCAGATACCCTCAAGGGGATGGGCATTCCGATGTCCCAACTCAGTGAAAGCAACATGCAGTTCCATGGCGTCATCCCTGGGAAAAAGGCCCCTTCACTCGGTCAAATAGCGTTGGATGTTGTGTTTGGTGACAATAAGCATTTTCGCAAGGAAAAATTGACACTTGAAGTGGTGGACTTCCAGAGTGCATACCACGCCATCCTTGGTCGTCCGGCTTATGCCCGTTTCATGGCCCGTCCGTGTTACGTATATCTCAAGCTGAAGATGCCCGGGCCCAAGGGTGTGATCACAGTCACTGGCAATCGACAGAGGGCTGAGGAGTGCCTTCAGCAGGGCTCCAAGATCGCCGATCATCAGATGGCTATGGTTGAATTGGAAGAATACAAGAAAAACGCTGATCCTTCCGACCTGTTGCGCGCTAAGAAGCCCGCTTCTGAGTCAGCTTTTCAGTCGGCGGGAGAAGTGAAGAAAGTAAACATTCACCCGACAGATCCAACTGCTGCCCCGACCAACATCTCGACGACACTCGACAACAAATAGGAAGCCGAGCTCATCCAGTTCCTCCGTGAGAACTGGGACATCTTCGCATGGAAGCCTGCTGACATGCCTGGTGTACCCAGGGAACTGGCTGAGCACTGGTTGAGAGTTGACCCGAAGGCCAAGCCTGTGAAGGAGCATTTGCGTCGGTCGGCAACGGAGAAGCGAAAAGCAATCGGCGAGGAGGTGGCTCGTCTCTTGGCGGCTAAGTTCATACGTGAGATTTACCACTCCGAGTGGTTATCGAACGTCGTTATGGTCCCTAAGAAGGACAAGTCACTCCGCATGTGTATTGATTTCAAACATATCAATCGGGTCTGCCCGAAAGATCATTTTCCACTCCCCCGCATTGATCAGATTGTCGACTCAACTGCGGGGTGTGAGCGTCTATCTTTTCTGGATGCTTACTCTGGTTACCATCAGATCCGTCTGTTTGGTCCGGACGAAATAAAGACAGCCTTCGTCACCCCTTTCGGGTGTTTCTGTTATATCACCATGCCTTTTGGTTTGAAGAACGCTGGCGCTACTTTCATGCGCATGATTCAAAAATGTTTACTCGATCAGATTCCTCGGAATGTTGAAGCGTACATGGATGACATTGTTGTCAAGTCTCGCAAAGGTTCCGACCTGTTGTCTGACTTAGCTGAAACATTCGCCAATCTGTGGAGATATGATATCAAGCTAAATCCGACTAAGTGCACTTTCGATGTTCCTGGCGGCAAATTACTCGGTTTTCTCGTTTCTGAAAAGGGAATCGACGTTAATCCTGAAAAGATCGGTGCCATCACCCGAATGAAAAGCTCTGAGCGTGTGCACGATGTCCAGAAGCTCACAGGTTGCTTGGCAGCATTGAGTCGATTCATTTCTTGTCTCGGTGAAAAGGCATTGCCTTTATACCGACTGATGAAGAAGTCTGATACATTCGAGTGGACTCCTGAAGCTGAAGCAGCGTTTGTCGAGCTCAAAGCTCTGCTTTCCACCCAGCCGGTGCTTGCTGCTCCGCACAGTAAGGAGCCATTGCTATTGTACATAGCGGCTACTAATCAGGTCGTTAGTATAGTTCTCACTGTCGAGAGGGAAGAGGAAGGTAAAGCTTACAAAGTCCAGTGTCCTGTTTATTACGTCTCTGAAGTGTTGACTCCTTCAAAGCAAAGATATCCACATTACCAGAAGCTCGTGTACGGTATATATCTGTCAGCTAAGAAGGTGGCACATTATTTTCAAGATCACTCAATTTCAGTCGTCAGTGATGCTCCATTGTCTGAAATTCTCCACAATCGAGATGCGTCTGGTCGAGTGGCCAAATAGGCTATTGAGCTCCTCTATTTTGACATCAAGTTTGAAGCAAAGAAAGCAATCAAGTCTCAAGCCCTCGCCGATTTCCTGGCCGAGTGGACTGAACAGCAGCAGCCGGTCCAAGTTTACTCGGCACACTGGACCATGTTCTTTGATGGCTCGAAGATGCTGAATGGGTCTGGTGCTGGCGTAGTACTGGTGTCCCCAAAAGGCGACAAACTCAGTTACGTCTTGCAGATTCACTTTGATTCCTCCAACAATGAAGCTGAATATGAAGCACTCTTGTATGGGTTGCGTATGGCCATTTCACTCGGCGTCCGGTGCCTGATGGTATATGGCGACTCTGATTTGGTGGTCAATCAAGTGATGAAAGAGTGGGATGTCAGGAACCCCGCTATGACAGGATACTGCAATGCAGTAAGGAAACTTGAGAAGAAATTCGAAGGCTTGGAACTCCATCATGTTCCCCGAGTGAAGAATCAAGCAGCTGATGAGCTGGCAAAGATTGGATCCACTCGGAAACCTGTCCCCAGCAATGTATTTCTCGAGCACCTTCATTCTCCTTCGGTGCAGGAAGATCCTTTCACTGAAGAGCCCCCGCAAGCAAAGAGCGCCTCAAATCCGACTGAAGTCGACATCCCAGCAGTTATTGATCTGGTTATGGAGATTTTAGTAATCATCCCCGACTGGACTGTTCCTTATATTGCGTATATTCTGAGGCGAGAACTCCCAGATGATGAAGATGAAGCTCGACAGATAGTCCGCAGATCCAAGGCTTTTACTGTTATGGATGGACAACTCTACAGAGAAAGTGTGACTGGCGTGATTCAGCGGTGTATTTCTCCTGAAGAAGGTCGACTGATTTTGGAGGAGATTCACTCGGGAACTTGTGGTCATCATGCGTCCTCTAGGACAATTGTTGCTAAAGCTTACCGAGCGGGTTTTTTTTGGCCACGCGCCAATGAGATGGCTAAAGATATAGTCGATCACTGCGAAGGATGCCAGTTTTATTCGAACCTGTCACACAAACCTGCGTCTGCCTTGAAGACTATTCCACTCATCTGGCCGTTTGCTGTATGGGGCTTGGATATGGTTGGACCCCTTAGAACAGGCCAGAGTGGATTCACTCACTTACTGGTTGCAGTCGACAAGTTCACTAAGTGGATTGAAGCTAAACCCATCAAGAAGCTGAACGCCCGCACTGCTATCAAATTCATGAAAGAGATAATATTCCGGTATGGAGTCCCCCACAGTATCATTACAGACAACGGCTCTAATTTTGACTCGGAAGAGTTCATATACTTTTGCTCCTCTCAAGGCACTCGGGTGGATTACGCGTCCGTTGCACACCCCCAGTCTAACGGTCAAGCTGAGCGAGCGAACGGTCTTATCCTCCAAGGACTGAAGCCTCGGCTCATGCGAGATCTTGATCATGCTGCTGGAGCTTGGGTCACTGAATTGCCGTCTGTTCTGTGGGGCTTGAGGACGACTCCAAACCGGTCGACTGGACGCACTCCTTTCTTCCTTGTGTATGGAGCTGAAGCCGTTTTGCAAAGTGACGTCCTTCACAATTCCCCCCGAGTGGATCTATACTCTGAAGACGAAGCTGAGCAAGCTAGACAAGATGGTGTGGATCTCCTAGAGGAAGAACGAGAGATGGCCCTGATCCGGTCGACTGTATATCAACAAGACCTTCGCCGCTTCCATGCGAGACACGTCAAGAGCCGTTCATTCCACGAAGGTGATCTGGTGCTCCGAGTGGATCAGCAGCGACCCCACAAGTTGGCCCCAGCGTGGGAAGGCCCATTCGTCGTCACCAAGGTGCTGAACAACGGAGCGTACCATCTTTTCAATTTGAAGAAGAATATTGATGAGCCACGCGCCTGGAACGCGGATTTGCTTCGACGCTTTTATACTTGACGACTGAGTTGTTTTGATGTAATAAGAGTGCTCCAGACGATGTCGTTTGTTAAGTTATGACTTCCGCAGTCTATTGTCGATTCCGATCGCACAATTTCGCATTCAAAGACTTCTCCGAGTGAAGAGCAACCCTCTTGCTCGGGGGCTTAGCTGCGAATCCGTTTCGCCTAAGTTAAAAACCCTTCCGAGTGTATAACATTCAATACACTCGGAGACTTAGCCGCGAACCAGTCTTCGCCTAAGTTCAGAAAACTTCTCCGAGTGAAGAGCAACCCTCTTGCTCGGGGGCTTAGCTGCGAACCCGTTTCGCCTAAGTTAAAAACCCTTCCGAGTGTATAACATTCAATACACTCGGGGGCTTAGCCGCGAATCCGTTTCGCCTAAGTTAAAAACCCTTCCGAGTGTATAACATTCAATACACTCGGAGACTTAGCCGCGAACCAGTCTTCGCCTAAGTTCAGAAAACTTCTCCGAGTGAAGAGCAACCCTCTTGCTCGGGGGCTTAGCTGCGAACCCGTTTCGCCTAAGTTAAAAACCCTTCCGAGTGTATAACATTCAATACACTCGGAGACTTAGCCGCGAACCAGTCTTCGCCTAAGTTCAGAAAACTTCTCCGAGTGAAGAGCAACCCTCTTGCTCGGGGGCTTAGCTGCGAACCCGTTTCGCCTAAGTTAAAAACCCTTCCGAGTGTATAACATTCAATACACTCGGGGGCTTAGCTGCGAATCCGTTTCGCCTAAGTTAAAAACCCTTCCGAGTGTATAACATTCAATACACTCGGAGACTTAGCCGCGAACCAGTCTTCGCCTAAGTTCAGAAAACTTCTCCGAGTGAAGAGCAACCCTCTTGCTCGGGGGCTTAGCTGCGAACCCGTTTCGCCTAAGTTAAAAACCCTTCCGAGTGTATAACATTCAATACACTCGGAGACTTAGCCGCGAACCAGTCTTCGCCTAAGTTCAGAAAACTTCTCCGAGTGAAGAGCAACCCTCTTGCTCGGGGGCTTAGCTGCGAATCCGTTTCGCCTAAGTTAAAAACCCTTCCGAGTGTATAACATTCAATACACTCGGAGACTTAGCCGCGAACCAGTCTTCGCCTAAGTTCAGAAAACTTCTCCGAGTGAAGAGCCACCCTCTTGCTCGGGGGCTTAGCTGCGAACCCGTTTCGCCTAAGTTAAAAACCCTTCTGAGTGTATAACATTCAATACACTCGGAGACTTAGCCGCGAACCAGTCTTCGCCTAAGTTCAGAAAACTTCTCCGAGTGAAGAGCAACCCTCTTGCTCGGGGGCTTAGCTGCGAATCCGTTTCGCCTAGGTTAAAAACCCTTCCGAGTGTATAACATTCAATACACTCGAAGACTTAGCCACGAACCAGTCTTCGCCTAAGTTCAGAAAACTTCTCCGAGGGAAGAGCAACCCTCTTGCTCGGGGGCTTAGCTGTGAACCAGTTTTCACCTAAGTTAGAAAATCCTTCCGAGTGTAAGGTATTCCTAACACTCGGAACTTAGCTGCGAACCAGTCTTCGCCTAAGTCCTAAATTCAGCCAAGCAAAATGTCGGAAAGCAAAATGCGAGTAAGACTAGAATCTCTAGCGCAGCAAAAACTTGTTCGCGCAAAGGGAAGTTCTCAGGCTTAAGGCCTGAACGAAGTTGTAATCGGTTACACCATCGCTCGGCATACCGAGGCAAATAAAGTTTTAACTGAAAGCAACATACTTCTTCAAGCTCCGGAAGGGCTTGAAGGCTCGACAAAGGTATCCAGGTCAATTCCGTCGGCGATCCGAGTAGCTGCTTCGATGAAAGTCTCCATGAAATCTTCAAATTGAAGTTTCTTTGTGTTGATCACTCGGAGGGACTTCAGTTTGTCCTCCCTGGCCTCCTTGCAATGGACCCTGACGAGTGAAAGTGCCACATCGGCACCACAACGGGCAGCAGACTTCTTCCACGCCTGCACTCGACTTGGAATTTCATTGAGGCGAGTCATCATATACTCGAGGTCAGTCTGGAGGGGGTCTTCAGGCCACAGTTCCTTGTCGACTTTCTCGAATGCAGCCCTCAGCCGAGAAACATATCCCTGGACATTCTTAAGACGAGCTTCGAGTCGAAACATATCCATGGCCACGGCGTCTCCGACGAGTGACTTCGTGGGGTCCAGATTGGGCTCGGTTTCCTTCTCAAAGTCTTGACAGAATTCTGCGTGAAGAGAAAGGGAAAAGGTGATCACAATGCCGTTCTGAAGAAATCAAAGAAATTCATTCGACAGAAGAAAGTCACCTTCAAGCATGCTAAAAATTTTCTTCGCAAAGTCTCCTAAGTGTTTTTCCAGAGCACTCTTTCCCTTGGTCTGCACTTCAAGTTTTTTGATCCAGTCGGATCGTTCCTGCTTGAGTTTGGCGTTCTCTTCTTCCAGTTTACTGGCTGCAGCAAGTTTCTTCTCAGCAGCTTCAGTTTTCTCCTTCGCTTCCTTCTGAGCATCAGCAAGTGATTTGTCCTTGTCCTCGAGCGCCTTCTTCATGGTATCTAAAGAAATAACATTGTTGAGTCGCGCTCGGAGACGACGGTTCTCATCACGTACGTCTGTTCGAGTGGATTCACTCGGTTCAAAGGATGGGAGATGAAAGTGATAATGCAATTGATCGACAAAGATTACCTCCCAAAGTCTTCAATTCGGTCTGTGCACGGTCCAGGTTGTTGTTCGTCAGCTCCAGATCCAGCAGAAGTCGATTCTTTTCCTTCTCCAGCTCGACGTACTTGGTCCCGAGCTCACAGGCTTTCTGAAATCAACAAGGAAGGGGTTCAGTCGACATGGATATTTCTCTACTCCCGAGTGGAAAAGTACAAGTGCAGTCGACTGAAAGACGGCCCGCCGCCCCACCCCACAACCCTATACAACGTCATATCATGGTTGATGGAAATGATGTCCATGAAACCTGCAGAATGGTTCTTAAGACTACTGCCCATCGTCAACGATCGACAGTAGTCTCGGGGACTACACCCAGTGGGTGCACTCAGCGTGCCCCCACTGGATACAAAAACACTCGACCAAGTCTGGCCTGTCAGAGTATAAACAAAGAAGCAAGCAAGCGAACATTGTCTCTATCAGACCCCCGCCGATACAAGCACTCGACGGCGGTCTCGGGGACTACACCCAGTGGGTGCACTCAGCGTGCCCCCACTGGACCTACTATCACTCGACCAGGCCTGTCCTGTCGAGTGACAAGCAACTTTCAAATCAACTCTAAGACCCCTGCCGATGCCTTCGTCATTCGACAGCGGTCTCGGGGACTACACCCAGTGGGTGCACTCAGCGTGCCCCCACTGGACCAGAAACTACCTGATCTACTTGCGAAGAAAACACCCAGTGGGTGTAAAATCAAGATGGACAGGAATTCAATCGGAAATGAACTTACAATAGCACTTACTCGGACGTTGGCTTGAAGCGCTGAGCTGGCATCATAGGCTAACTTGCTGGCTTCATACGCCTCCTTTGTTCGCAGCATCATCTGCCCAGCCTGAATCATGGCTTCCTTGGCAGCTCCAGTTTGGTCCTCCGGGACGTGATACAAAGGGTATGCGGGCGTCGAATGAGTTGGTGCTGTAACTGAGGCAGCAGGAGGTGCTTCAGATTGTCCAATAGGTGCTGAAGCCACCAGAATTGAAGTGGCTGGCGGAGCACTCGACAGCGGGGCCACAAGGGCTTGAGGTGTCGCAGCAGTCGACCCATGGGGCGTCTGTCCTGACGATGTTCTCCGAGTGCGTACGTGTGGAGCCTCCAGAGGCACAACCTCATCTTGCGTTCCTCGCTGCAGCTCCTCGTCATCTTCCAGTTCGATGACTTCGTCAGCTATCAATCAGCAATTTTAATCAAGTCACTCAACGATTATTCTTCAAAAAACAGAGTAGAGTGTGGGTTTGTTATACCTCGTTGGGAGGTGGCCGCATCAGGAGTGTCCACTTCCATATGGTCCCCATCATTTCGCTGGGGCGACGTCACAGAGGTAGCAGCTCTGGCGGATAAACTCCACTCGGTCAGCAGAGACATGAAGTGCCACAATCACAATTGCGGGAAAATAAACACTCACGTTGAGGCAACAGGCACAACAATCTTGATACGAGGCAGGGCCTTCCGAGGTTTTGGCGCGTCCGGCTTGAGTTGTTTCGCAGCTTTTTCAGTCGACCCTGATGTTGCGGCACGGTCATGCTTTGGGTTCCTTGTGCTCGACGCCACAGTTTTGCTCGGAGCAACCTCTGGGTCTTCTTGCTGCTTGGTGCGACGCCCGGTGCACAGAGGGACCTGAGCTTCCACCTTGCCTTCCTCCAGGTCGTCATCGCTGCTCTCGCTGTCGTTGGCATAATCGCCGTCTGCGCTGTCATCTACGCTCCCTTCTTCTTCGTCAGGCTGTTCTCCGTTTGGCACGGGCAAGTACATGTTTGTAAATTCCTGCAAGATACAAGCTTCAAAGTCAGTCGACTGAAGATCCAGTTACTCGACAAATATTAAAACAATCGACAGAGGTATAACTCACCAGGTTCTTTGGTGGGTTCAAAGCAGAAAAGGGTGGAATTCGCTTGGCTCCCTCGGGATTATCACAGGCTCCGGTGATGCTCCTGAGCCATTGAGAAACGGTCTCGTCGGAAACTTCTTCAGGATGAGTCCGAGTGGTATCCTCAGGGCCCGAGTAATGCCAGATGGTGTGATCCCGGGCTTGGAGAGGCTGGATCCGTCGACTGAGAAACGTTTCAAGGAGATCCAAGCCAGTCACTCCGCCGCGGATGAGATCAGATACAGCGTTCACTAGGATCCCAACCTGGATTTTCTCTACCTTTGTCACGTACAGTGGTTTGGGGGTGGTAGGTCGATCCAAGGTGAAAGGAGGAAGTCCAGTCGACATATTTGGTGATGCAACATCCTTGCAATAGAACCATGTCGACTGCCAACCCCGGACAGAATCAGGAAAGGTCATGGAGGGAAATGCACTCCTACCTCTCTTTTGGATCCCTAAGCCACCACACAGTTGTATTACGTGGGTTTTGCTATCACTGGGATTGGCTTTCTTGACGGATTGAGATCTAACAGAGAATATGTGTTTAAACAAACCCCAATGCGGAGGACAGCCCAAGAAGCATTCGCACAGGGCTATGAAACAGGAAAGATAGGCAATCGCATTCAGAGGAAAATGGTGGAGCTGCGCTCCGAAATAGTTCAGGAAACTACGGATGAACGGGTGGGGTGGCATGGAGAAATCTCGTTCGACGTGGGTGAGAAGCAGAACTCGCTCGCCGTCGCGTGGCTCCGGCTCGGTCTCCCCTTTGGCAATCTCCAGGACCCCGCAGTTATCAACCCGTCGACGACGAGATTTTGCACATCCTCCGCCGTGACCGCCGATTGGAGGAAATCCCCCTGGATCCACCCCGGCGGCACCGTCGACCGGGCGCCCGACGGCTTCTTCGCCTTGGCTCCTCCCTTCTTGGTGCGCTCGAGCTTCTCCGTCTTGCCCTTCGTCATGGCGGCGGCGGTCGTGGGAGCGGAGCTGAGCAGAGGAGGAGGAGGAGAAGAGCAGATTTGGGGGAAGAATACTGTACCAGCACCGGCGTCGTCGCCCCTTATATCCGCCCGTGTGGGTCACTGACCTGCGGGCCCGCCAGATCTCTGAGTATCCCGAATTCAGAGGAGGCACATCACGTGGCGATTCTGGCGGTGCGATAATCGAGGCGTCGTGTCCCCGCTTGCCTTTGCGGTTGCGTCATCCCCGCTCGGCGCGCGTTTATCCAATTTTCGAATCCCGTAAAATCCGGACCCGACGGAGCGAACCGTCACATCAGAAGACTCTGCAGACAACTCGAACCTGATTTCGAGCTCAGTTTCACTCGGACCTGATTTCGAGCTCAGTTTCACTCGGATATACTTCAAGACAGAATCGATCAGGGCGAACGATAAAGGTTCCAATCGACGCAGATTTCTAAGAAGCCTCAAAATGCACTCGGAATTTTTGTGTCTTGTCAGAACCTGCATTGACACTTTTTACACTCGAACCCCGATCCATTCGGGGGCTAATGATGGGGATATGTACCTAGGGTAGGGTCATACGCCTGACCTACATGCCCTACCTAAGGACACTGCCCCAGAAAGCTTAAGAGCTACAAGGAAGTCTCCGACTGAAATCGCCAAGACATACAAGTCACTCGACAATATACACTCGGAGGTACCTTTCACTCGACACTTACCTTTCACTCGGAAGGACCAGAAGACAGTCGACCATAGAAGCCCAGAAGTCACCCCAGGGAGGCTAACAGGCAGGCGTTCATCAAGACCATTAATAGCATTTATGTTGTACGTTACCAGTAACGTACGTCTTTATAGCCACGATCTGACCCTTAGATGCCGGACACTTATGAGGGGCAGCGCACTCTATATAAGCCGCCCCTCCCCTCTGGCACAAGGGTTCGCACCCCCTGTAACAATACTCCTATTACACTCGACAAAGAGCTCCCGAACACCTGAGACGTAGGGCTATTACCTCCACGAGAGGGGCCTGAACTCATACATCTGTGTGTACACCCTCACCGTAGCTAGGACTCTGCTCTCTCCTTACGTACCCCTACCTTCTATTGTCAGACTCGTTCCCACGACACTCGGGCGGGCGGACGGTCGCGAGCGGGAAGCGAAATGAACAGGCGGTTGGGCGTTTCGCGGCCGACCACGGTTTTGGATCAGATGTATCTCGTGATGCAAATTTGCATCACGAAGTGTTTCATTTTACATCTCCGGGAGGCAGTGCTTCAATTTTTTTTACATATGGACCATATGTTGGAGCAGTGTTTTTTTGCTCTCAGAGATCCAAAAGTTAGGTATTTTTACACATGGACCGTCTATTGGAGATGCTGTTACATTGCAAAGTCATGTATTTTATTTCCCTCTTGATTTTGCAACAAAAATCCAAAACACCACAGAAGATGTAGTATACTACACTTGTGTAACCTCAAAGCTCGACGTGGCTGAAACCAGGACGCTCCACCGAACAGAAGACCCCAAGGCATTCGACCGTTGCCCCAGTTTAAGCACCGAGCCAACGGTCGGTCACCCGTACGCCGTCACGCGCTCACGGCAGCACACTCCACAAGCTTCCAGCCCCAGCCAGCCGCCTTCTTCCACACGATCCTTCGTCTCTGCGCCTTCTCCCTCCCATCCATGTCCGTCGTGCATATAACCCCCATCCCCACGCGGCTTCCCCTCCCAACGCAGAGCACCGCACCGCAGCAATTCCCTTCCAAGCATCCCCTACCCACCTCGCCATCCTCGTACGTCCAGGCAGCTAATCAATCAAGCATCCAAGCCAGCCTCGAAGGCATCCATCCCAGAAGGTAGGAGAATGGGGTTCGTGCTGGTGATCTCGCTGCCCTTCATATTCTTCACCATCCTGCTCGGCTTCGGCTGCTACTTCCTCGGCAAGCACAAGGGCCGCGAGGAGATGCGCGCCGGCGTCGGGGCCCAGATCTACGGCACGCCCCTGCCGCCGCCCGGCCTCGGCGTCGCCGGGCAGTCCCCGGGTCCGTACCCGGCACCAATGAAGAAGGAGGGCCCCGACGCCGTCTGATCGATCACGCGAACTCTTCGGCTGGTGTTGTTTGTTGCGTGGTGTGTCCCCCGTGTACATGGAGTAAATTTGTTGCTCGTGATGTGTGTGGTGTTTACTGTGAAGGCGGAGGGGGGGTGGTTGATCCGGTGTGATAGTTTGTAATCACAGTTGTGTTTCTTTCTATGAGATGTGAAAATACATGTCATTAGCAATTTTTTTTGAAACTTTAAAATAGCAAAAAGTCACTGTTCAAAATATAGGGCTCCAATGCACCCGTTCTCCAAAGTGACTTTTTGAGAGTGGATTTTTGGAACCCGGGTGTATTGGAGGACCTTATTTTAAAGTACTCTAAAAATCACATTTAAAGTTTCAAAAAATTCCGAAAACAATTCTACGTGATCATATGGATGTATATTACATGTGTGTAAAGTTTGGTGATGAAATAAGTAAACATGTAAGCTATGCAAAAATGACAAAATGGTGATTTCCAAATAGTGAATAGTACATGCACTATTCATCTTTCCAAAAATCACGATTTTGTCATTTTTCTGTAACTCACATAGTTACTTATTTCAACATTAAACTTTGCACATGTGTAATATACATGCATATAAACATGTAGATTTATTTTCAATTTTTTTTGAAACTTTAAAATAGCAAAAAGTCACTGTTCAAAGTATAGGGCTCCAATGCACCCGTCATCCAAAGTGACTTTTTGATGAATATTACTCCTACTAGTTTGTGATAATCAGTCGTTGCTTAGTTTGTGTGCATTTTCTGCTTTCTCAGGCTTGCGTCTGAAGCTGACTGGAATTGGGTCTCTGATGGAAGGGTTTCAGATGGAGTATGGATTCAGGAACTAGATAGAGTTGAGCTGGCACTGTCCCCAACGCCCAACAGTACAACCGTTCCTTGAACGATTCTTCCAAAGCTCTTGCGAATTCCACCCTTGTGAACTAGAGTTTCACTGTGAATTGTTGAGATGTGAAAATCCAAGTACTGTAATGAATGGTACTAGTTTGTGGTAATCAGTCGTTGCTTCGTCTGCGTGCAATTTTGCTTTCTCAGGCTTGCGTCTGACGCTGAGTGGAGTTGGGTTTCTGAAGCTGATGGAAGAGTTTCAGGTGTCAAAAGTCAAGCAAAAGGTGGAGTAAGGATTCTTTTTGGAGTTGAGCTGGCACGGCCCCCAAAAGTTCCTTGAAGAATGGTTTTAGATGCAGGGAGAATTGGATAGATAAACAAGAAATGATTGCAACTCACTGATTTTGCACAATCCCAAAATGTTCCAGAATTTATCCAGTAGTACTGAAGCAGCCTAGAAGGTGCCTTGAGATCAAGGAAATTGATCCGGATTTTT
This sequence comes from Elymus sibiricus, assembly GCA_039707655.1. Classification (NCBI taxonomy): domain Eukaryota; kingdom Viridiplantae; phylum Streptophyta; class Magnoliopsida; order Poales; family Poaceae; genus Elymus; species Elymus sibiricus. The sequence goes on along the minus strand of CM077671.1, from coordinate 429,396,535 downwards.
TTTCCGAAACGGAGGCAATCTATTAATTAAGCAGAAGAGAATTGTCCAGTTAATTAACGGAAAACCGGGTCCGCTGAGCGGCACACATAGAGGGTCTCATCGAGCTAGCACACACGCGTCATCATCATCACTTCTCCCCAAGCAGCGTCATCGCCATCCCTAATCTCGAGCAAGCGACTCCGACTTAACAGGTTGGCTTCAAATACGCTGGCTGCTAAGAGTATTTTGAAGTAGGCTACTTGTGATTTTGCCCTTCTGGCACAACCAGAACAGAAACACAAACAGAAACCAACGCATCATGCTAATAATACTGTGAATTTTTATGTTTTTAATCCACATGTTTATAATTTCGTTCACAGTTTATGTCTCTCGAAATAGGCTTTCGCCCCGCTTTATAAATAAAGCAACACAACAAAGTACACGGCCGGACGATACAATGTGGTGAGGAGACCCTCTTACAAAGCAAATCCAAAGATACACGATAAACCTAGAATAAGCTAACACCTCGCCGAGGCCGGACCGACGACTCCTGAGCCCCACGACAACGCCCCCAAGAGGGTGACAACGCATCTCGTCGCCGTTGCCGAGTCCGTGTGGACAAAGATTTTCACCCGGAGCCCTGGTATAACGAGGCCCACGACGACGACTTCAAGAAGCAAGCGGCACCCACGGGCGCCACCGACGCCGGCGCCAGGTAGTGCGGAGCTTTTGCTCGGACACTCGCATACCACCAGGAGGAGTCTTGATCAACACCACCTTGAGGGTCAGCCCATCCACACCAGATCTGGGCACTGCCATAGCAGACCAAGGCCTCCAGCCACTACACCCCTTCCGCCCACACGACCAAGAAGTGGAGTCACCATCGCCACCACGGAGCCTGCCGGAAAGCTAACCGTGAAGCCCGCCGTCCGGGACCGCCGCCCCGGCATCCATAGCCCCGAACACCACCCGCCATCCACATCACAGCCCCCGACCACGGTAGTAGGAGTGAAAGGGACCTCCTTTCACTCCTAGCCCGGCATCAGCCACCGGATTTGGGTCAGCTCCTCCACAGTAGGAGGTGCCCACACCTGCCTCCCCTGCCGGTCCCGGTGGACCGCGGGGCTGCAACCCAGTGACTACCGACGGCCGCCGCCGAGCAAGCTCGAACGTTGCTATGCCCGTGGCCACCGGAGCCGATCTGTTCGACAACACGGCAGTACCCGAAGAGCCTAGCTCGGACCGACGCCATCAACAGGCAACAAACATGAAGGGCACAACGCGAAGGAACCCAACGCGGACCAAGTCGACCCCTCATACCTGCGCGCCGCCGGACGTCGTCCACCTCCACGAACCAGATCCATGCCGCCCGCCGAAGACGTCCACGCCATGGATCGAGCCACCACCTGCCAGATGAGTAGCCCCGCCCCACCGCCGCCAGGAAGCCCCAGTCGCGCCACCGTGCCAAGCGCACGAGGCCCTGCCGTCCCGGCGCTGGGAACAAGCCGAGACCTCTGGCCAAACGCACCCAAGCACCTGGCCCTGCGCGGCCCGCTGTCCCCCGCGCCAGATCTGGCCAGGTTCAAGCAAGCCCGCACCCGCTTGAGCATGCCACCTGCAGCCGCCGCACCACGTCGAAGCACAAGGGAGCAGCCGTGCCACCGCGGGATGACGCCGCCGCAACCCCGTGCGCCCGACGCCGCGCCGCCGAGCCCGCCTCAGCCCGGCGCCTCCGGCGGCTGGCCGTCCCGCGCCAGCCAGAACGCCCGCGCGAAGGGGAAGGAGCAGCCCCGCCGCCGCCCACGCCAGCCGGGCGACCGGCGGCGCCTCCAGGCGGCGGCGAGGTAGGAGGGGACCGGAGGAAGGGAAGGAGGGGCGGCGATCTAGGGAGGCTTGCATCTGAAGCTGCATGGAATCGGGTTTGTCAAGAGTTTTCAGTTGTAAAAGGCAAGCAAAAAGGAGTAGAATAGATTCAGGAACTAGAGTTGCGCTGGCACCGTCCCTTCTAAAATACACCTGGTTTCCTGAACTTCACCGTAGCTTCCTTTATGTTCCAAAATGTATCCCAAGTTCCCAACACTCTGACACTTGGTAATTTGTTCTGAACATTTTCCACAACATTCCAAATAATATCCCAACAAGAGATGGCATTTGATATGATGGCAGATTGGGGTGCCAATGTTAACCCGCTAACTTAATTTCTGATATGTGTAAAACAAACATCACAGAACAGAACAATCGCAATCCTCACAATCCTGTCACAACAGCCCAAGGATGTAAGAGGATCAAACATCACAGAACAATCACAATCCTGCACAAGGATGTAAGAGGACCAAATTTAGGGGATTAACATATATCTTCATGGTCATTAACACTGAGCTTTGAGAGCGTAATTTCGTTCTCAGCTGGTACAACCACAAAACAAAATCGAATGCATAACAAACTTTTCCTTAGTGCAGACACCAAAATTCGCAGAACAAACAGTTCTGCAGGATTAAATAGCAGTAAGCTTCATCAATCGACCCAGCAATCGAAGTCCTGATGAACACGGAGCGGATCTCGCGACGCGACCCGGGCTAATTGCAGAGCAGGAACCTGGTCAGCACGATGACGCCGCAGGCGGCGCCGAAGAGGGCGAAGACGGGGAGGTCCCTGGCAGGCCAGCGCCTGGGCCCGTCTGTGCCTCCCGCGCCGGCCTTGGCCTCGACGCGGAGGGCCTTGGCCCTGCGCAGCGCGTCCACCTCCTTGAGCAGGTCGAAGTCGAGCCCCTTGCGCTTGAGCTCGGCGACGCAGCGGCCGAGCAGCGCGGCGTCCTCCTGCTCCCGCGCCAGCACCCGCTCCAGCACGGCCTCCGTGTCGGCCTTGTACCGCAGCGCCCACAGCATGGCGAGGGAGGAGAGCAGCGAGACGAGGCAGGGGATCCAGGAGCGGCGGCAGGCGGAGGACGCGGACGACGGCGGGGAGGCCAGGGGGGCGATGGAGGCGGAGAGGAAGAGGACGAGGACGGAAGCGGCGTGGAAGGCGAAGAAGGCGCAGTAGAGGAAGGCGATCTCCTTGCGGGCCCCGTCGAGGCGGGCCTCCCGCAGCGCGACGCGGCGCGCCAGCAGGTCCTCCTCCTTGAGCCACTGCTTGAGCAGCAGCCGGTGCGTCCCGCTCGCCGCGATCTGGCTCAGCGGGTGCCGCTGCGGCGGCGGCACGGCGACCAGCGCGGCGGCGTCGGCCATGGAGCGGAACTGGATCGGATGGATGGATGGGCACTTGGCTTCTTCTCCGGCGAGGGCAGGGTAGGGTGTGGTGTGTGGCGGTGGATTCGCGTCGTGGGTGGGGGTGGGGATGGTGGGTTTCGCGTGTGGAGGCTTTGAAGGGGAATTTTTGGTAACGGTCGGGGAGGGGAGGTGCGCGTGGCTTTGCCGAAAGCGAGCGAGAGAGAGGCCGCGCACCCGAGGCGACCCAACGGTCGGAATCAGTGTGCACGCTGCTCGGGCCAGATGGGCCAAAGATTTGTTAGCGTGCTCCGTCGTTTGATCCAGGCCCGCCTCGTGGAAGCTGGAAGCCCAGGGCTTTCCTCGCTCTATACATACACACACTCCTCAGGCCCGTTCAGCTACATGATTCCGGTGCCTACCTGGTGCTCGCAGCTCCCTCTCAGCATACCAACAACTAGTGTCGCGTTGCTTTCTTTGAACCAGGGCATCTAAAACTTAGGGCATGTACAATGGTTCTATCTTATGAACGCCATGTAGGATAAATGATGAGGTGGAAGAGAGAGAAATCATAAGAAAAGGCTTGCCTTCTCTTATTTAAGAAAAAACAAGAGATGATCTCTTAGCACAATATGTCTCACCATGTTTTTAGGAATTGCTAGTTATTAAAGATAAGGCTAAGAGATGACCCATTGTAGACATGTTTTTTTGTCATCTCTAAATTACATGCAAAACTTAAGATAAGACTATCTTATCAACCATTGTACATGCCCTTACACTCGCAAGGGAAGACCTACAAAACCGCGAAGAGAGTCAGAGTATCAGATGGTCAGTTGAAGTCCAAACGACCTTTGGTGTGGTCAACTTATCACACGCGTGCACTCATGTCCTAATGCAGGTTGGGGTATGACAGATGCAATTTGTTTGTTGCATCTGGTTACGGAGTTAGCACACTTTGTTTCCCCGGATTTACACACATGTGTTCGGTGAAACATGCCATCAAGGGGTAAATTGGAATGGAAAATTATGGAATTGGAAATAGAAACTTGCATGAACACACTGAAACGTAGAGATGACTTGTAATAGAAAAACATGCGGAACCATGAATATGTATCTACACAATACGGAAATCTTTGTTTTTCTTATGCATGTAGCCCGACCACGTAGATTCATTATCTATATACATGTGGTCTAATCTCATCCATCCATTCAACCCTAGCATAATCCTAACCGCTCTACTGAGTCCCCTTCTTCCGCTAATTACCCAATTGATATTGCTTTATATAACCTTCATGTATAATAATATTTGTGGTCATGTTGGCAAAATTGAGCTATTGTATATTGTTTTTTATACAGTTTAATGGCATTTGTGTTTTGAGAAATATTCATTATTGTATCTGTACCTCTCCTTATTCGCTCTATATTTGTTTTATGTAGTATCTGCTTCCATATTTGGAATTTCTTATTATTTCTCTCATTTGTTAGAGGTTACAAAAACTAGCAGCCATAACCATTTTTCTCTATTTCCATCCCTATATCCCATATACAACTTGCATCGTATGATATTCATCGCAGTTAAGGTTTTTCGTTTACAACAATGTATACTTATTTAGTCAAAATATAGTTCATGGTATCTCAAAATTAGCCTACGTTGGTTTTCTTTGAACTAAAGTAGCAATAGCACGGTATCAGGCTAGCAAGAACCACAGTCTAACAAACCCACTATCATTTTAAGCACCGTTTCTCTTTTCTGGTGGACTATTTTATACGACACATACTCTTAACATCATTGATGCAGTTTTGTCACATAATTGCTAGAACCACACACATAGCAATATAGAAGAACAAATCACATTGCGTGTCATGCATAAAACCGAGATGGTATCTGAGAGTGCATGCTAGGTCGAAACCATGCATGTAGCTCCTTCTAATTGATCATGGAAAAGTTATGCCATGTGATGCAGGGATAAATGTAAGTGGCCTATGTATGCTAACTTCCATGTGAGAGAGTTAATAACCTTTCTAGGCATACACTTTATGAGGTAGAAGTCGGTGGAAATGCCTCATCCCAAAACTTCAGTGCCATGGATGCCTTGGTAAGGAGAGTGAGACCAAAGTCTACGATGTGATGATGTTTGCACTCGATGGTAGCATTATTTGGTGAGCATGATGACAAGAAATATGGTGAGCAATACCAATTTTCCTGAAAAAAGGATTAAGTTTATGATATTAACCCTAATCTATTTGGATGGGAAAACTCTTTTTATTAAATTGCCGCTCAACAAGTTGCTGGAAATCGTGGATTTTTTTGAAGCTTGTAGAAATAAATCACAAAAACTTACTATAGTCATCAGTAAGACTCACATAGTAATTATTGCGATTGCCACAAGTAGGAGTAATGATACGGGGAAAACCCGAGGGTGGCCCGATCTTCACGAATTGGAGGTGGATTCGAGGAAGAACACGAAGAACACGAGGGGAAAACATGGATAAATCAAAGGGGAAAACACTCTATTGGACAAGATCCACACCAATTACTTCTCAAATCACAAGCAATACATGAGGTGAATCAAGATCCAAGAACAATAACGGAAATAAAGATACATGTGTAGTTCATCCAAATATCTAAGAGAGACGGGCCTTGAAATCCCTGATGGATCTTTGCTCGAAAGGGGCCTTGACATCCTCTAGGGATCTTCTCCGGTGGAGGCCTCGGTCTCCATGAAGAGGTAGAGGAAGGAGCAAAGCTCAACTAGAAATGAGCTATCACTTTGCTAACCCTCGAAATGAGGAGGGGGAGGAGTATATATAGTGCTAGTCATGAAGGGGTAAGTGAGGGGTGCATGGGTACATGGGCTGCAACCCAAGTCTCTACACGCAGGCAGGCGCCAGATGCCTGTGCTGGGGTTCGGATGTCCGGGGCTTCACAGGGCGTCGGATGTCCAGCCATGCGCTGGTCAGGGAGCCTTGGTTTTGGGCGTCCTCGAGCTGGATGTCCGGGCTTGGGCCGGATGTCCGGGGCTGGGCCAGATGTCCGGTTGCTGTAGACTTCAGCAGCTTCATCTTCTTCCGTCTTCGCTTCCATGCTTCCCTCGCGGATGGTGTAGTCGTTCCTTGGCACTTGCACTCCTCCTCAATATCCGTGAAGCTACGACAATACCTATGTATGCACATGAGAGGAGTGTCAAGTAATATACCATCCTTGAAGGGGTCAAGTGAACACGTGTAAAGGAGATGATTCACCTTTATGTATGTGAAGTAGATGTCGCACATGTCACTTGCCAAACAGACTCTTGACATGGTGATGTCCGTAGGATGCTCCGGATCAAGCAATACCCCCAAATATCCATGAAAATCAACTCTAATGAAAAACTAGACACACTCGTCGAAGGAGGATATCGAAATTGATGCATCTTGCCGCCGCCACATCAAAAACCGACACATTATTGGAATCGTTTGGAAATCAAATTTAAATTCTCTGAAGTATTTTTTAGACAACCGAAGATGCGGGATGCTTGAATCGATTGTGCAACCTAGCAACCATAGGCTTGGTGACATCAAGACCGTGTGTAGCTTGATTTTGCTTCAATGGGTACGTTACCCTCCTCAATCTATAGTGCATCAGAACTTTTCATGTTTCTTGCTCCTCGATAAGAAAGGATGATGGATGAACGTCAAAAGTAAGTGTTATTATCAGATGCAAGACAATGCATGCAAGCAAGATTCTTGGTGGCATTAGGAACAATGAATGATGCTTTTAAGACGAAGGTTACATTTTGGGGTTTTAACCATGGCATAACCAATGCAACCAATCTTTATAATTACACCATTGGCCACATGAATCTAATCGTCACCATGATACCTGTCGCATGGGAGTGGAGAGAGGACACGCACCTGAGGCGACCCAATGGTCGGAATGAGCGCTTCCCGGGCCACATTGGCTAAAGATTTGTGCATGCTGTCAACTGCTCCGCTGACCACTCGGAAGTTGTAGGCCCACCCCCGGCTTTCCTCCTGGGTCTATATATGCACATACCCGTCAGGTGACTCAGCTACATGATTCTTGTGCCTCCTGCTTCTTCATCTCAGCCTACCAACAACTACTCAATATTGAAACCGTCAAGCTCTATTTAGACCATAGGTAGTTAAGCAAGCAAAACTTCGTGTAGGCATGAGACATTGTGTGTGTATGGTACAATGCACAAATGCTTCTTCAACGTTCGGAATGAATGACATCGGGAAAATACCTTTGACTTTTTGGTCAGGAGCCTCTGAGAGATTGTGCCCACCGATGGTCGTGTCGTGTAGCTTACTTTCAACCGTGGCATCTAAAACCTACACTCGCAAGGGCAGACAGATGAAACTGTGAAACAAGTTGGATTATCTGATGGTGAGTTGGAGTATGAACAAGATTTTCTGTGGTCAACTTATCACACACGTGCACTCATGTCCTAATGCAGTTTGGAGTATGGCTGACACAATTTTTTTGTTGCACCTGGTTACCGAGTTTGCACACTTTGTCTCCATGAATTTACACACATGTATTAAGTGTACCATGCCATAAAGGGGTAAATTGGAATGAAAAATTATGGAATTATAAACAGAAACTTGCATGAACAAACTGAAGCAGAACGATGACTTGTAGTACAAAAGCATGCAACATGAATCTGTATTTACACATGTGGGAATCTTCGTTTTTCTTATGCATGTAGCCGGGTCACATAGATTCATTATCTAGAGACATGTGGTCTAATCTCATCCATCCATTCAACCCTACCATAATCCTAACCGCTCTACTGAGCCTTCTCCCACTAATCACCAAATTGATATTGTTTTTACATAACCTTCGTGTATGATAATATGTGTGGTCATGTTGGCAAAATTGACCTAGTTTGTGTTTTTTTATACACTTGAAGGATATTTCGTGTTTAAAAAAATGTTCACTATTATATCCGCACCTCTCCTTATTCGCTCTATATTTGTTTTTTGTAGTATCTTCTTCAACATTTGGAATTTCTTATTCTTCCCCTCTTTCGCTGAAGGAATTTCAAATCCCATATACAACTTGCATCATATTATATTCATTAGAATTAAGGTTGTTGCTTTACAACAATGTGCAATATTTAGTCAAAAATATTGTTCATGGCATCTCCATATTATCCCACATTGATTTTATTTGAACTGAAATAGCAATAGGATGGTGTCAGGCTAGCAAGAACCACCGTCTAACAATCAAAATATTATTATAAGTATCATTTTTGTTTTTTGGGTGGACTACTTTATATGATACATACTCTTAACATTATTGAGACAGTTTTATCACATAATTTCTAGCACCACACACATAGCAATATACAACAATAATTCACATTGTGTGTCACACATAAACCAAGATGGTATCTGAGAGTTCATGCTAGGTCAAAATCATGCCATGTAGCTCCTTTTTAATTCATCATGGAAAAGTTGTGCCATGTGACGCAAGGGATCAATGGAAGTGGCCTATGTACGCTACTAATCCAATGCTCATAAATCTTATTTGCTTCATCTACGAACTTGTATTCATTTCATCTTCCATGTGAGGCGATGGAGTGAGAGAGATAATAACCTTTCCAGGCATACACTTTATGAGGTAGACATCGGTGAGAGATGCCTCATCCCAGAACTTCAGCACCATGGATGCATGTGCAAGGAGAGTGAGACCAAAGTCTACGATGTGATGATGTTTGCACTCGGAAGCATTATTTGGTGAGCATGATGACAAGAAATATGTTGAGACATACCAGTTTTCTAGAAAAAAAGCACTAGGTTTATGATATCCACCTCCCTAATCTGTTTGGATGCAAATCTTTTTTATTAAATTGCCGCTCAACAAGTTGTTGAAAATCGTGCAATTTTGTAATGCTTGAGGAAATAAATCACAAAAACTTACTATAGTCATTAGTAAGACTCACATAGTAATTATTGCGACCGTAAAAGTAGGAGCAACACCCCAAAAAAATCAAAAAGAAATCAACTCTAATGGAAAACTAGACACCCTCGTCAAAGGAGGATATGGCAATTGATGCATCTTGCCCCGACACATAAAAAACCGATGCAAACTAAAATTTAAATTTCTCTAAGAATTTTTCAGACGAGCGAACATGCGCGATGCTTGATTCAATTGTGCAACCTAGCAACCATAGACTTGGTGACAAGAAGATTGTGTGTGGCTGAATTGTGCTTCTACCGGTACATTATCTCCCTTAGTCTATAGTGCAACAGAACTTTTACTGTTTCCTGCTCCTCAATGAGAAAGGATGATGGACCAACTTAAGAAATAAGTGTTATTATTAGATACAAGATGATGCATGTAAGCAAGATTCTTTGTGGCATCAGGAACAATGAAGGATGCTTTTAAGATGAAGGCCCCAATTTGGGGGTCTAACCATGTCATGAAAATATGACTAATCTTTATAATTGCGCCATTGACCACATGGATCTGATCGTCACCATGATACCTCTCACATACTGCCAGTTTGTCCAGTTCACCTATTATGTGATCTATGGCCCCTGAATCAGCATACTGGCTGCGTTAAATGCTGTAGGTAGCCATGAGAGACATGTTGCGCTTTGGGTCATGAAAGATTTGATCGATTTGCTTCCAACAATCCAAGACTCCATGGCCCTATTTGAAGCACAATTGAGACGTGTGCTTCTTGTAGGTATCACCATCATAGCACTAAAATTGGAGGATGTTGCCACGTCCTCCTCCTCCAACATTTTTCCCCTGAAAAGGAGGATTTACTCACGGACTCTGCATCATATGATGCACATAATCATATTTATTAAGTATAGAGCATCAAACGTCCAATACATTATACAAAGAATAGCAAGAAAAACTAAGCTAAAAACAACCAGACATTACGAGATATAATGATACAAACACATATCCTATTATTGGATCGTCATCCAGTCCTGATGAAGGATCCACGTGTAAACATATCCAGTTGAGTGCACCCAAAGGTCGTGAATCCACTGTCCTCCACATGAAGTAGGGTAAACCATGGACGTATGAATCATGTGGCTCTGTAGATGACCTGCAAAAAATTAGGATATTTGAATTTTTTTAAAATGAGCTCATTACGACAATTTTGTAATGCCTAAAGTAAAGTAGAAACATGGACACATATGTGCCTTAAGCAGGGAGGGAGCACCCCAAATCCGATTACCGACCATATTCACCATGCCAGTTGGGGGTGGGAAATCAAAGCTACATGTACCTTTTGTCACACCAATATTGCAAATGGGCAAATGATGAATAATCACACATAAATAATATTTCTTTGCATCCCTGCCAATGACGTTTGGCCAGGTTACCTTTGGTCAAAATGACACCTCTGTGTATGAACCCCATAATGAAGATATTTATTTTCGAGGGGTGCATTAACATCCAAATGTATTTCTTTTGAAAGAGAGGTGTTGATAACATTAGCATACACCTACAACATGAAGTTACCATGATGTGCCCGCTAGAGTGGCCACCGCGGTCGCCGTGCTTGCCGAGGTAGTATCGTTTGCCACCAATATGATCACGTGACGTGGCGTTGGAGGAATACTACACCGCAGCCAAGCGTCTCGAAGGCGAGAAGCTGCGTGTACAAGACGTGAGACGATTGGCTCCATTTTGGCGGACATGTACAAGACCAACAGATTGTAGTGTGTGTCTAGTCCGGCAAAGAGCACCGAGATCAGGCCATCGTCATCGATCTTCTTTCCTGCTGCAACAGGTTCATCGATGGGGCCTCTCATCTCAGTGAAGTAGGCATTGGCCGACATCTCGTTCTTCTTCATGTTCGACATCTGCATTCTTTATTGAATAATGTGAGCATGAGATTAGGAGGAACAATGCGAGGACTTCCTTACTTTCCTTTTAGAGGAATTTTTAAAACTGTTTTAGTTTTCTCGAAACACGTTTTTTATATCTTTTTTTTTCACATTTCCATATAGAACATTCTTGATTTACCAGTCTCCACAACGCTTCCCAGCATGCGCAGCATAATGTCTCGGTGGAACAACTCAACATACAATCTTACACATAGAAAGCCTTAATTTGGTGATCCGAAGGCACACGATTGCAGCTGCAAATCCTTCTATTGTGTCAAGAACACAAGACACTGGCCAGCAACATATGCTGAACGGTAGGCATAAGTCTAGCACCTCCTAATAAACTGCATTTTTTGTGGGTAACCTAATAAACTGCTACCCATAAAGTCTAATTTATGGCATATTAAAAGCTGATATTTTAATCGATTCTAGCCGAACTTTTTGTTCACTCCGTCTTATATGAACCAACCAACCCTTTGATCGATCAACCATATATACAGCCAGCGCTCTGGTATTTCTATCTCTTAGATATGGTAGCGTACCTAATCTTTTGTGTCCAGATGGCCACAACATAAGCTTGTCATAATCAGCTACCCATCCTATATCGAGAACGAAGCACAAGCACTTCGATCGTGTCGACGCACAGTGTGCACGGTGACGTGCTCGCATTTCTTTTGGGAATAAGAGGCCTAGGGAAACTTTGACTATAGGGCTTGGAGCTGATGCAACCACCAACTTGTTTTCAGCGAAGGAGCGCTCCCAGACTAGAAGAAAATAGAATTAACTAGTCTCCTCTCTCCGCAGTGCTGCTCCTTGACAGACGAAATGGCCATGTGTGTCAGTCAGAAGCACGGTCCGGTCCGACGGACGACGACGGCCTCGTCGATGGCGCTGACGAGTGAGACACCATAATTTATCAGGGCGACGGGGTTGACTTGCTGCACAGGACGAACCAGCGGTGGCACTGCCGACGAGGAGGACGACGCCCCGCCATCTCGGAGCAGCTCGTCGTGGCGCTTGGAAGAGATCTCCACGCCCGGGAGGCTGCCGGAGCGGTCGCCGTGTTGCGCTGCCGGAGGAGGAACTGGTCGCTCGTGCCTCCATGACAATGAGAGGAATTGGCTGTGTCTCATGCCATCACAGGGGAACCTTGCTGCTCGCTCTGTGTGAGACGTCGTCGGCCGTCACCTAGGAGAAAAGGGATTGGATGTTTTTTTATTTTTGCGTGTCGAAATGGGAGCCTGAGCAAATTTTGTTCTTTAATTCTCCCCGCCGTGGCTTCCACAACAGATTGGAAGGGCCGGGTGAGCCGATCGACTGGAACCGGGCTGGTCACAAACCTCGCCATATGGCGCGCCAGTGATTTTGTTTTTCCCTCAGAAACAAAAGGGCGCTGCGCTACTCCCTCCTGTGTCGCCGGCGTGGAGATGATCTTCTTCCTGGCTTTCAAATCCACAAAGTGAAGCATCCACCGCATGGTCCATACGTTCCATATTTGGTTTAGGACGAACTTGTGGATCTATGTTGTTCTTCCAACACAAGATGGACCCAATGTCTATGCACCGTTCACTATAGTGCATGAATAATGAATTTAACTTCCAAGTTTATCAAGTGTAATTCTATATATCTCCAAGTTGCGTTGATACCCTGCAAGTGAAGCCCCTCTCATGTTCTGCCTCGGAGCACAACTAGTACCATGGTCCCTTGGTTCTATCACCTCCTCTATTGCTTCATGCTTCTCGATTTTCTCCAAAAGTAAGCGAACCAACCAAGTGCTTCAGGAAGATCTGGTAGTATAGAGGTAAATAGAAATGTAAAAAAGAAATATAAGGAGATACAAATAGAGAGTTTGGGTGAGAAAAGACCTTTCCCAATCGAAAAACTTCACCGTCCAAGATTGTTTTTATAGTTCATGGATATTTCGTGTTTATTTTTTTTCACTATTGTATCCATACATCTCCTTATTCGCTCTATATTTGTTTTTGTAGTGTCTGCTTCCATATATTTCTTATTCTTCCCCTCTTTCGCTAAAGGAATTTCAAATCCCACATACAACTCACATAGTATGATATTCATTAGAATTAAAGTTGTTGCTTTACGACAATGTGTAATTATTTAGTCAAAAATATAGTTCATGGTATCTCCAAATTGTGCCACATTGATTTATTTGAACTGAAATAGCAATAGCATGGTGTCAGACTATCAAGAACCAACGTCTAACAATCACAATATCATTATAAGCACCATTTTTATTTTCTGGGTGGACCATTTTATACGATACATACTTTTATCATTTTTGACCCAATTTTGTCACATAACACGTGGGCTTCTTGTAGGCATCATCATCATAGCACTGGAACTGGCGGAAGTTTCCACGTCCTCCTCCCGCAACATTGTTTTTTCCTGAAAAATGAGGGTTTACCCCTGGCCTCTACATCATATGATATGATGCACATAATCATATTTATTGAGTTTTGAGCATCAAACATCCAATACATCATACAAAGAATAGCTAGCGAGACATAGCTAACTAGGAGTGGAGGGGGCAAGAAATATATGGAGATGGTGGAGGGGCAAAAAAGAGAGAGGGAGGATGGAGGCATTAATGGAGGTGGTGGAGGGGCGAGAATTGAAGGAAGAAGGAATATGCAAGTGGAAGAGGAAGGAGAAGGAAGGGGAAGGGGGGGGGGGGGAGGTGGTAGATATTTTGGCTGGCGACCTTAGCAGCAGCACGGGGTAAAGACCAACGCTACTGCTAGGCGCAGTAGCTGTAGCGTGGTGCTTTTACACAGCGCTGCTGCTAAAGGGGGCCCACCAGCTGACCCGGGTAAGTATAGCAGTAGCGCTTGGTAAATACACTGCGCTACATCTATAAAGTTAGATGTAGCGTGGGGTATATACCCACCGCTGCAAAAATTGCCTGGCCCGGGGGACGATGCGGCCCACTTATCAATAGCTCTGTGTCTAAACGCCAGCGCTATTGCTAAAACTTACCTGTAGCACCCATTTTGACCCAGCGCTACTGCTACTTAACAGTAGCGCATGGCTCTTCCCCAACGCTACTACTAAGCATCTAGTAGTACCTATTAGCTATTTTCTAGTAGTGGGAGCATAGTGTTATAGAGGGTAATCATCATTCATTTTCTTTTTTCTTCTTAATGAACTAATTTATTTAATATACAAACTAATAAGTATACCCAATTTTGTCGCACAATCGCAAACACCACACAAATAACAATGTAGATGAACAAATCATGTTACTTGTCACGCATAAACCAGAGATGGTATCTAAGGGTATGTGCTCTATGTCAAAAACTAGATCATTGATGGCGCGCGTTGCCGCGCCCGTCCATTTTGGCAATTGAATGATAGAAAATTGCATAAGAGTAGACACAAAACATGAACGTCAGATGGATATATGCTTGTAAGATTACCAATTTTATCATGTGATAGAATAATACTCGTAAGAATTTCATAAAACATGGATGCATAAGAAACACCAGCTTTTGTTCTGCTCATCTTGAGCAAATTAGACAATAATGGAGATCACTATTAGCGGTAGCAACATCAGTTGAATTCAAATGGTCGATTTACATATAAATTATTGTCATAGAGTGCAAAATCAGATAATACACAGCAGACCGCAAAACCTAGATCAAACTCCATGGAAAGGACGGAACAATGCCACAATAGCGTCTCACTGTCCACTTTACACTTCTTCAACCACAACGTTACTAAAACTCTAAACAGGTTCTATAACCACATTGTGCAATGCATACTCTTTAAACCTAGAGTTGACAACCACCCACTCTTCTTTATGGCAACAATGTTTTAGAATACAACATCATCACTTTGGAAACTGCAAACAAAAATTAAAACCTATCTACCAATTCAGGATAATGTAACACCTAGTCAATTTGTACCATTTGTAGTGTTTGGTCGTTTTGTTAAGAGCGCCTTCTAGTGTTGTTAGATTCTCCATCGTTGGATGTCAAAGCATAGAACATACAAAATAGTTGAGGTGATTGATGGCACTTAAATGAGCAGCTTGATTTCTTCAGCATTCAGTTCCAGTGAACATTGGTTTTAATTCACATATTAGGAAACCTTGAACCATGCAATAGAACAAAAGATGAGATAAAAGTGATTTAATGCAACCAAAATAACACAAAATATGTTACATGCGAATGTACTAAACGTGTAACACCAATGCACAACTTACTCTGATAATCATCGTAGCATCTCCGAGCTTATCGAAAATCATGTGCGTAATGGTAGATGATGATTGCACTCAGGTAAGCCTTCGCACCCAAAAACACTTCATAATTAAATATTTTTAGCATTCAAATGATGATGCTAACAAATAAGATATAAATACATTTTCCATTTTTCAAATGAATATTTTATTAGGTGTAAGGTTCAAAGAAACGGATAGCATGCTATTATTTATTGAGAAAAAATATTTGTTTTCATTGCATAGTCTTCCTACCTTGCATTGGTTGGTGATACATGGAATGCAGCGGCATCGAGGTACCTGTCGGAGAGAATGACTTGGAAAAGTGTCATGAAGGGAAGTACACACTCAACAATATCATGAGTGTGCAAAAATCCCCAAATGACAAGGGTGGACTTGGATTCAACTCCAATAAGAAGAAGAAGTCCAAAAGCTATAAGAAGAAGAAGGGCCAAGAACAAGTCAAGATTTCGGCCAAGATTATTTGCTTCAAGTGCAAAATAGAAGGGCACCATGTTAGATCTTGCCCATTGAAGAAGAAGCCCCATAGTGACAAGCAACAAGGGAAGCGGCCACAAGTTCAATCTCATGCTCAACCTCAAGTTGAAGAAAGGCCTCTTCCCAAGAAGACCCAAGTCAACGCTCCTCAAGTTGAGAAATCAATTGAGAAGAAAGTAAAGGGTAGATGTTGCTACTTATGTCGTGAGAAGGGTTACTTTGCTTCTTCATGCACGAATGGTAACTTATGCGATCCAATTATTATTGATGATATATATTCTCTTGGGAAGGATAAGGTTGGCAATGTGTTTGCCAAGTTTGTTGGTACTCAATGTGGTGTCAAGAAAAGAACCATTTGGGTAGCCAAACCTATTGTGACTAACCTCTTAGGACCCAACTTGGTTGGGGACCAACAAGCTCAATCTTGATCAATAGGTGGTGTTGGAGGGCATTGGTGACTTGGCTACATCATGAAGAATTAAGGGATCTTCATCATTCATATTATCTCAAGCCAAGTCATTTGGATTATCAAGTTTCTATCTTATATGCAATGTGCCTCCTTACGGTAACTTGTACTTAAATTGTTTACATTGTTAGTTACTTGCCCCTTTGCATGTTGTGGTTTTGTACCTTGCATGTATTTATATATGTTGTGCTTCCTACTTATTTTCTTGAGTAATCAAGTATGTATGGTGGGTTGCACATCATGTATGTGTGAGACTTGTGTTGAGCCTTTTGCATCTAGTTTGAATCTTAGTTGGCTCTTTTGAGAGATTAATGGATTATCCCATTTTGGGGGAGTGATGTGCTTTGTGCACTTCACGACCCTAAAAATGTGTGTACATGAGGAATACCACTTAGTATTGATATTACAAGATTATCTAGCTTCTATGTGGTATGTCATCTCATGAGAAATTCAAATTCCAAATGGTCCATTAATCTTCTCTTGTTGGATTTCATTTGCCACTTGTTATTAACGTTGGGTTACCACATTATGGGGGGAGTAATATGCTATGTGCATATTACAAGCCTAGAGAATGTGTACATTTGAGATATTGCCACTTAGATTTGATATTATAATTTATCTTGTTCCTAGGTGGCATGCTAGCTCTACAAGTGTCATTTGCTTGTGATTTAGGAGTAAAGATGATGTTGGATCTATTTGCAATCTACCAATGGGAATTATTTCCAAATACTTCTTGTCCTTTGACAATTGGTATTCCTTTTAAGTGGTAGAATTTGCTAATCATCTTGACATAGGTTTTTGTTTATCGTTTGTCTTCCTTTCCTCTTGTGGATCTTTTTGAGCATGTCTAGTGTTTCTATAGATATAGGGAAAGTGATGATCCCATCGTGAACATTTTGTATTCAAATGCAAATTCTATATAATGCACATCTCTTGGGGGAGCTATCCTATTTTCTTTAGAACACTCCCTTTATGTGTTTATCATAAAATCTTTTGATCTTCATCAAGTGTGTGTTGGTGGAAGGCAAGCCTTTTCTCTATGGTGCTTTGTGCCATCATGAAAATTTGCGGAGGGTTTGGTTTGTTTGGAACCTAGATCTCTTTTGGGAACTTGATACCTCTTGTTTTGCTTCAATTGGTATCTTGTTTCCTTCTATTTGGCATGTGTCAATGGATATCTCATTCCTTGATGTATCTTTTAGTTGGTATCCGTCAAGTGATAATTTTTCGTTTGGTATCTTATTTTCACTTGATACCTTATCTTTCGGTATCTTATCAACTGTGTGTTGATTTGATTCTTGAAAGCCTTGAGCATGCATATTTACTACATGTACTTTCGTTGGCATGTTCTCTTTCCTTGACCCAATATATATGGGAAACTCCACTATGACATAAATTTGCTAAAGTGTGCATGAAATTCAATTTCATATCTATATGCACATATTTATGTGGAGTTTTGTCCTATGTATTGTTGGTCCACTAACTTTTTGGTCCCAATAAGTTTGGGTACCACTTTGTTTGTGGTGTTGTTCTAGGAACAATTGGAGATACATTGGACACTCGGTTCACTTCCAAGGAAGGTGTTGACACCATGTGCTTATTGGAGCCATGCTAGGATGATCGAAGAACCATTGTCTACTATATCAATCCAATGCTATCTCGGTAACAAGTATCTACTTCATTCATACATTTCTCGCATTCAACCTTTTATAGGTTGCATCATGGCATGAATTTCTTGATTCATTCTTGTGGTACTTGTTTCCTTTCTCAAAGCATCACAACGATGATCTCTTGTTGATAGTTGTGATGTCTTTGATGTTCGTGTGGTGGAACTTCATTTATGTACAATAAGAAAATATTAGGCCATGTGCTATGCTTTCAAGCAAAGATCTTAT
The DNA here is from genome assembly GCA_039707655.1 of Elymus sibiricus. NCBI lineage: Eukaryota > Viridiplantae > Streptophyta > Magnoliopsida > Poales > Poaceae > Elymus > Elymus sibiricus. The sequence goes on along the minus strand of CM077671.1, from coordinate 429,378,397 downwards.
TGGTATGTTTATGAATTCCTTTTGGATATCTTGTTCCTTCCTTCTTGTAACTATTTCGCATGTACATCATTCTTTGTGGATATATCATCATGATTATCCTCTACCTAGAATCTTATACACATGAGAGAAGTTACATCTCTAGTTGATATCCTCTTTTCTTTCACGTCCACCGTTGCATTCTCATTTTATTTCCATGGTGGTTTCGTGAAAGAATCTGTCTTGAGTGCGGATCTTATATCCTTGCATCTTGATGCACTCTTTGGTGGTGAAGATTATTTTCCTCATGCTTATCTTCACGAGGGTTTTGCCATTTCGATTGGTATCCCTCCTCCTGACAATTCTATTATTTCCTATCTTCACCAGGGGTTGTCACATGCTTTGGTTTTTAATTTTCTTATTAGTAAGCTTGTGGACCCATTTGCCAGTAGTTTGTGTTTGTGGGAAGGATATGGTTTGCACCTTGTGTCTCATTTCATCAAGACTATGTTGATGCTTAATGATCATCCTTATACTAGTCTTCTCAAGTGCTTTGCCATGACTCACACACATCATTTTGGTTGAGCCTATTCTTAAGATTGCCTCTTTTACATGTTGCTCAACCATATGTTTAGTGCAAGTACTATGCTCATTGTCTTATCTACTTGCTTGCACTTGTTGTGTGTTTGTATTGATTTTGGGGGAGTCATGATCCTATTTTGTGCACTTGTATTCAAATACAAAAATTCTTATTTGTGCACAAATCATGGGGAGCTCCTCTAGTTTCTTCATAAACACTCTTTTGCACATATCATAATATCTTTTATTCATGTGACTTATAGGATCATGTGATTGTTTGTTCCAATTGGTATCTTTTGATTGCTTGCTCCACTCTTTTGTATGTCTCTGTGCCATACGATAATTTTTGCAATCTTTGGGTCCTCAATATAGTATATTTTCCTCCAACTTCTTATCATTAGATATGTGTATTTCATTGCACTCATATTTTAGAGAAATACACACTTTTTGGGAGGAACACCTATTATATTGGCTTTCTAAGCGTTTCATCCATTTTGGCAATCGATGCCAATGGGGGAGAAGTTTAGAGAGTTTAGGTTGGAAAGTTTAGAGAGTTTTGCTTTTGTTGCTTAAGCATTTGCATCTCATACCCATGCTTTATTGCTTTGCATGTGTGTGCTTGGTTGTGCTTATTTCCTTATATAAACTCTCTTGAAGGTGGTTGCCATCAATTACCAAAATGGGGGAGATTGTAAGAGCACATTTATCCATGTGTGGTTTTGGTAATTGATGACAATCCCTATGGACTAATGGTTGCCCTGAGTTATATTCGAAGGATTTGTCCGTAGGTACTTCTTGAAGTCCATCTGTTGGTTTCAAGGAGTTTATATGGTGACCAAGGTGGTATTCAAGGTTTTATCCAAAGATTGGTCATGTGAGAGTTGATCTCATTGCAAGCATGTCTTGAAGAAGAATATTGTGTGAATATTCATGTTTACCTTCAAGACATCATCTTTGTGAAGAGAAAAGAGAAGACACAAGGTTGATCAAGATTAAGGCAAAGAATGATTCAAGTTGATCAACACACAAAGCGTAGAAGATGTACCAAGTGGGATCAAGTGATCCCATGGTATGGTAAGCATTGTCCATTACGCTTTGTGTACTAACCCATGGTCTACGTGAGAGTTCGTTGTGGGTTTAGGTATATTTCCACGGGCTTGCGTCAAGAGGAAGATCTCATACAACCCATGGAGGATGACATCAAATGGTGATCGTCATCAAGGTTGCGGTGTGCAAGTTCAAGTGAAGCATCACGAAGAGATCATGCTTGAAGCTTGCCGTCCATTGTGGTGACAATGGACTTGTGAAGATGTGCCGAAGAGTGGCTCACCCATAGTGGACTATGGGGGAGCAATCAACTAGCCTTCATCGAGCCAACGCAATCACGAAAGGTGGTCCAACTTGAGGGAGTCAAGATCGTCATCATCTAGCTCAAGTGGACTTCGTGCAAGGCAAATGTTTGCCCTTGATAGGTTTTCTATTTTACCGGTCTCATGGTGATAGTTTCGAGACCGGGTTATAGGATCGATAGCCGTACTATCAAGGGGGGCTCTCAAGTGAGTAGCTTGATCGTATCGTTCGTCGAGAGCTCAAACCATTGCATCCTTGCATCATCTTTCTTGATTCTTATTTGTATTTTCTCTTTTTGAGGTTTTAGATCTTCTGGTTATCTTCGTGTCAAGCTCTAGTACATCGAAAACGGATTTCATATGCTTCTTCTATTGCGTTTTCGGTGTTGGACGTTTTATCGGTCTTATTCGAGGAAGGGTTCTCACCATTTTCTTATGGGCCTTTTCTCATTTGCTTCTTATTGATATTTCTATCAAGATTGTGTTAGCCCATGTCGTTAGCTTTCCAACAAACTTGGTTTCGTTGAATTCGGAGTCCGTTTGCAGAAGTTGTGGCAGTTTTGGTGTTCTTAAAAGGCTGCAGCGGTACTACCGCGGCTAGTACCGCGGTACTACCGCTTGGAGCGGATGTAATTTTTTACTACCACTCCAGAGCGGTACTACCGCGACTACTACCGTGGCTACTTCCGCTCCGGACCAAAATCTCGTGTTAAGTCCAGCGGTGGTAGGCACAGATGTATTTTTTTAGTACCGCTCGCAAGCAGTAGTACCGCTACCCTTAGCGGTAGTACCGCTATCCCTAGCGGTAGTACCGTGAGGACGAGCGGTAGTACCGCTCCGGCGGTTCTACTGGGCTTTTGCCTCCTCGCTGTTGTTTTTCAAAGGGCTTCCACCGCCCTAGAGGTAGTACCGCTCCCATGAGCGGTAGTACCGCTCTGTGCGGGCTGTGAGCATAACGGTTGGATTTTCCCCCACCTATAAAAGGGGGTCTTCTTCCCCATTGAACCTTATCTCTTGAGCTCGAGTTTGCCCCCCATTGTCCTTCTTCGAGCTTGCTAACTCTCAATCCCTCCAATGATTCTTGCTAGTTCTTGAGGGAAAATGGAGAGGAGATCTAGATCCACATTTCCACCAATCACTTTCTACTCTTTGTGAGGGGAACCCCTTGGATCTACATCTTGGAGTTCTCCGTGTTTTTCTTTGTTCTTCCTCTCATTTTCCTCCCTAGCATTAGAAGCTTATTACTCTTGGGTGTTTGAGCACCCTTGAGCTTGTTCCTCTTGGGTGCTTTGGCGCCCTAGACGGTTGGTGGTGCCTCGGAGCTCAATCATTGTGGTGCAAAGCTCCGGGCAAGCTTCGGGGTCTCCAATTAGGTTGTGGAGATTGCCCCGAGCATTTGAGGTCACCTCGGAGCCACAATCCATTATGGTGAAGCTTCGTGGTGTTGTTGGGAGCCTCCAATTAAGTTGTGGAGTTTGCCCCAACCTTGTTTGTACGGGTTCGGTGACCGCCCTCAAGGGTCCTTTAGTGGAATCACGGCATCTTGCATTGTGCGAGGGCGTGAGGAGATTACGGTGGCCTGCTACTTCTCGAGCATGCGTTGGTTTTCAATTGAAGAGGAAAGGGTGATGCAGCAAAGTAGATAAGTATTTCCCTCAGTTGTTGAGAACCAAGGTACCAATCCAGTAGGAGATACAAGCAAGTCCCCAATAGGTGTACCTACACAAATAATCAAACACTTGCACCCAACGCAATAAAGGGGTTGTCAATCCCTTCACGGTTACTTGCAAGGATGAGATCTGATAGAGATAGATAGATATGATTGCTTGAAAGTAAAGTAAAACTAAAGTAAAAAGATTGCAGCAAGATATTTTTGGTATTTTTGGTTTTAGATCTGAAAACAATAGATGGAAAATAGACCCGGGGGCCATAGGTTTCACTAGAGGCTTCTCTCATGAAGGAAAATAATACGGTGGGTGAACAAATTACTGTCGAGCAATTGATAGAAAAGCGAATAATTATGAAGATATCCAAGGCAATGATTATGCATATAGGCATCACGTCCGTGTCAAGTAGACCGAAACGATTCTGCATCTACTACTATTACTCCACACATCGACCGACTCCTGCCTGCATCTAGAGTATTAAGTTCATGAAGAACAGAGTAACGCATTAGGTAAGATGACATGATGTAGAGGGATAAACTCAAGCAATATGATGAAAACCCCATCTTTTTATCCTCGATGGCAACAATACAATACGTGCCTCGCTACCCCTACTTTGTCACTGGGTGAGGACACCGCAAGATTGAACCCAAAACTAAGCACTTCTCCCATTGCAAGAATTACCAATCTAGTTGGCCAAACCAAACCAATAACTCGAAGAGACTTGCAAATATATGAAATCATGCATATAAGAATTCAGAGAAGATTCAAATAATATTCATAGATAATCTGAACATAAACCCACAATTCATCGGATCTCGACAAACACACCGCAAAAGAGTATTACATCGGATAGATCTCCATGAAGATCATGAAGAACATGGTATTGAAGAACAAAGAGAGAGAAGAAGCCATCTAGCTACTAGCTATGGACCCGAAGGTCTGTGGTAAACTACTCACGCATCATCGGAGGGGCAATGGAGTTGATGTAGATGCCCTCCGTGATCGATTCCCCCTCCGGCAGATTACCGGAAAAGGCTCCAAGATGGGATCTCACGGGAACAGAGGCTTCCAGCGTCGGAAAAGTATTTTCGTGGCTATTTCTGGCATCCAGGGAATATTTGTGAATTTATAGGCCGAAGAATAGGGTTAGGGGGGCTGCCGTGGGGCCACAAGCCAGGGGGCGCCCCCCCTAGGGCGCGCCCTTGTGGCTTGTCGCCACACGACGGCTCCCCTGCCTTCATCTCCAAGTCTTCTGCGTTGCTTCTGGTCCAAGAACAAATATTCCGAAGATTTTATTCCGTTTGGACTCCATTTAATATTCCTTATCTGCAATACTCAAAAACAAGGAAAAAACAGAAACTGGCACTAGGCTCTAGATTAATAGGTTAGTCCCAAAAATAATATAAAATAGCATATTAATGCATATAAAGCATCCAAAACAGATAATATAATAGCATGAAACAATCAAAAATTATAGATACGTTGGAGACGTATCAAGCATCCCCAAGCTTAATTCCTGCTCGTCCTCGAGTAGGTAAATGATAAAAACAGAATTTTTGATGTGGAATGCTACCTAACATATTTATCCATGTAATATTCTTTATTGTGGCATGAATATTCAGATCCGTAAGATTCAAAACAAAAGTCTAATATTGACATAAAAACAGTAATACTTCGAGCACACCAACAAGGCAATTGCGTCCTTTCAAAATAACACGGCCTTAGGAAGTTATCCCTACAAAATCATATGGTCTGGCTATGCTCCATCTTCCCCACACAAAGTATCTAAATCATGCACAACCCCGATGAACAAGTCAAGCAATTGTTTCACACTTTTAACGTTCTCAAACCTTTTCAACTCTCACGCAATACATGAGCGTGAGCCATGGATATAGCACTATAGGTGGAATAGAGTATGGTGGAGGTTGCAAGGAAAAAGGAGAAGATAGTCTCACATCAACTAGGCGTATCAACGGGCTATGGAGATGCCCATCAATAGATATCAATGTGAGTGAGTAGGGATTGCCATGCAACAAATGCACTAGAGCTATAAGTGTATGAAAGCTCAAAAAAGAAAACTAAGTGGTTGTGCATATGATGAAAAATCCCACTAGCTATATGAAAGTGACAAAATAGGAGACTCTCTATCATGAAGATCATTGTGCTACTTTGAAGCACAAGTGTGGAAAAAGATAATAGCAATTGTCCCTTCTCTCTTTCTCTCATTTTTTTTTCTTTTTTTCCTTTTTTTAATTTTGGTGGGCATCTTTGGCCTCTTTTTTTTATTTGGGCTTCGCTGGATTCTTTTATTATTTGTAAAGTCCGGAGACTCATCCCAACTTGTGAGGGATTTATAGCTTCCATCATCCTTTTCTCTCATGGGAAAATTCTCTAATAATGAAAATCATCACACTTTTATTTACTCATAACTCAAAAAGAAAAATTACAACTCGATACCTATGACAAAATATGACTCTATATGCAATATGAAAGTGATGGTGCATGTCATGAAAAACGGAACGGTGGAAGTTGAATGGCAATATATCTCGGAATGGCTATGGAAATGCCATATAGCTAGGTATGGTGGCTGTTTTGAGGAAAATATATGGTGGCTGTTTTGAGGAAAATATATGGTGGCTGTTTTGAGGAAGGTGGGTTTGATGCACCGGCGAAAGTTGCGCAGTACTAGAGAGGCTAGCAAAGGTGGAAGGGTGAGAGTGCGTATAATCCATGGACTCAACATTAGTCATAAAGAACTCACATACTTATTGCAAAAGTCTATTAGTTATCAAACAAAGCATTAGACGCATGCTCCTAGGGGAGAGGTTGGTAGGAGTTAACCATCGCGCGCTCCCGACCCTCACACAAAGGTTGACAATCATTAAACAAATCATGCTCCGACTTTGTTACATAACGGTTCACCATACGTGCATGCTACGGGAATCACAAACTTCAACACAAGTATTTCTCCAATTCACAACTACTCACTAGCATGACTCTCATATTACCATCTTCATTATCTCAAAACTATATGCAAAGAATCAAAACTTCTCATAGTATCCAATGCACTTTATATGAAAGTTTTTATTATATCCCTCTTGGATGCCCATTATATTAGGACTAAATTCACAACCTAAACCAATTACCATGCTGTTTTAAAGGAACTCTCAAAATAATATAAGTGAAGTACTAGAGTTAAATAATTTCTATAAAATAAAACACCACCGTGCTCTAAAAAGATATAAGTGAAGTACTAGAGCAACATTGCCTAGCTCAAAAGATATAAGTGAAGCACATAGAGTATTCTAATAAATTCACGATTCAGCGTGTCTCTCTCAAAAAGTTGTGTGCAGCAGGGATGATTGTGGCAAACTAAAAAGCAAAGACTCATATCATACAAGACGCTCCAAGCAAAACACATATCATGTGGTGAATAAAAATATAGCCTCAAGTAAATTTATCGATGGATTGAAGACGAAAGAGGGGATGCCTTCCGGGGCATCCCCAAGCTTAGGCTTTTTGGTATCCTTGAATATGGCTTGGGGTGCCTTGGGCATCCCCAAGCTTAGGCTCTTGCCACTCCTTATTCCATAGTCCATCAAATCTTTACCCAAAACTTGAAAACTTCACAACAGAAAACTCAACAGAAAACTCATGAGATCCGTTAGTATAAGAAAAATAAATCACCACTTTAGGTACTGTTGTGAACTCATTCTTTATTTATATTGGTGTAATATATACTGTATTCTAACTTCTCCATGGTTCATACCCCCCGATACAAGCCATAGATACATCAAAATAAGCAAACAACACAAAGAAAACAGAATCTGTCTAAAACAGAACAGTCTGTAGCAATCTATAGACTTCGAATACTTATGTAACTCCAAAAATTCTGAAAAATTAGGAAAATCAGGTAAATTTGTATATAAATCTTGTGTAAAAATTTCAGATCAAAAGCACGTTCCAGTGAATTTAAAAAATTCCTGTACTGAGAGCAAAAGTTTCTGTTTCTCAGCAAAATCAGATTGCAAACACCATATACCATCCCAAAGGTCTTACTTGGCTCAAACACTAATTTAAAGAAGAAAACACAATTATTACAGAGGTAATAATGTGTGGAAAACTCAAAAACAGAAGCAAAAACAAAAGCATAAAAATAAAATTGGGTTGCCTCCCAACAAGCGCTATTGTTTAACGCCCCTAGCTAGGCATAACGCAATAGATCTAGGTATTGTCATCTTTGGTATGCAATCCATAAGTAGCTCTCATAATAGATTCATAAGGTAATTTTATTTTCTTTCTAGGAAAGTGCTCCATGCCTTTCCTTAATGGAAATTGGAATCTAATATTTCCTTCCTTCATATCAATAATTGCACCAATCGTTCTAAGGAAAGGTCTACCAAGAATAATAGGACATGTAGGATTGCAATCTATATTGAGAACAATGAAATCTACGGGCACATAATTCCTATTTTCAACAATAAGACCATCATTAATCCTTCCCATAGGTTTCTTAATAGTGGAATCCGCTAGATGCAAATTTAAAGAGCAATCATCAAATTCACGGAAACCTAGCACATCACATAAAGTTTTTGGAATCGTGGAAACGCTAGCACCCAAATCACACAAAGCATGGCACTCATAATATTTAATTTTAATCTTAATAGTAGGTTCCCACTCATCATAAAGCTTTCTAGGTATAGAAACTTCCAACTCAAGTTTTTCTTCAAAAGATTTCATCATAGCATCCACGATATGTTTAGTAAAAGCTTTATTTTGATTATAAGCATGCGGAGAATTCAACATGGATTGCAACAAGGAAACACAATCAATCAAAGAACAACTATCATAATTAAAGTCCTTGAAATCCAAAAGAGTGGGTTCATTGCTATCTAAAGTTTTGACCTCTTCAATCCCACTTTTATCAATTTTAGCGTTTAGATCTATAAACTCCGAATCGTTGGGACGCCTTTTAACTAAAGTTGACTCATCTCTAGTCACATATTTATCAAGATTTACATTAGAAAACAAATATTCAATAGGAGTCACATCAATCACTTTAAGATCTTCATCAATATTATCACGAGAACACACTTTTTCAAGCCATTCACGCTTAGCACGTATTCTAGCGGTTCTTTCCTTACAGTCATCAATAGAAATTCTCATAGATTTCAAAGACTCATTAATATCATGCTTGGGAGGAATAGATCTAAGTTTCAAAGAATCAATCTCAAGAGAAATTCTATCAACGTTCCTAGCCAAATCATCAATCTTGAGCAATTTTTCTTCAATCATAGCATTGAAACCTTTTTGCGAGCTAATAAAATCTTTAATACTATTCTCAAGATCAGAGGGCATCTTATTATAATTTCCATAAGAATTGTTGTAGGAATTACCATAATTATTAGAGGAATTACTAGGAAACGGCCTAGGATTGAAATTACCTCTATACGCGTTCTTACCAAAATTGTTCCTACCAACAAAATTCACATCCATAGATTCATTATTATTTCCAATCAAAGAAGACAAAGGCATATCATTAGGATCAATAGGAGCACTCTTACTAGCAAACAATTTCATCAATTCATCCATCTTTTCACTCAAAGTATTAATCTCTTCAATAGCATGCACATTTTTACTAGTAGGAGATCTTTCGGTATGCCATTGAGAGTAATTTGCCATAATATTATCTAGGAGTTTAGTAGCTTCTCCTAATGTGATTTCCATGAAAGTACCACCCACGGAGGAATCTAAGAGATTCCTAGAAGCAAAATTCAATCCCGCATAGAAAATTTGTATAATCATCCATAAACTCAAACCATGAGTGGGGCAATTTCTAATCATAAGTTTCATCCTCTCCCAAGATTGTGCAACATGTTCATGATCAAGTTGCTTAAAATTCATTATATCGTTCCTAAGGGAGATGATCTTAGCGGGCGGAAAGTACTTGGAAATAAAAGCATCTTTACACTTATTCCATGAATCAATACTATTTTTAGGCAAAGATGAAAACCGAGTTTTAGCACGATCTCGTAGTGAGAACGGAAATAGCTTCAATTTAACAATATCATTATCCACATCTTTCTTCTTTTGCATATCACACAACTCAACGAAAGTATTTAGATGGGATGCGGCATCTTCACTAGGAAGGCCAGAAAATTGTTCTTTCATAACAAGATTAAGCAAAGCAGCATTAATTTCATAAGATTCCGCACTAGTGGCGGGAGCAATCGGAGTACTAATAAAATCATTATTATTAGTATTGGAAAAATGACACAACTTGGTATTCTCTTGAGACATCGTGACAAAGCAAGCAATCTAGCACACAAGCAAGCAAAAAGCAAACGAAAAGACGAACGGAAAAAGGGCGAATAAAAAGGCAAATCTTTTGGAAAATCGTTTTAGAAGTGGGGGAGAGGAAAACGAGAGGCAAATGGCAACTAAAGTAAATGCAAGAGATGAGTTTGTGATGGGTACTTGGATGGCTTGATGTAGATCTCCCCGGCAACGGCGCCAGAAATCCTTCTTGCTGCTCCTCGAGCATGCGTTGGTTTTCCCTTGAAGAGGAAAGGGTGATGCAGCAAAGTAGATAAGTATTTCCCTTAGTTGTTGAGAACCAAGGTATCAATCCAGTAGGAGATACAAGCAAGTCCCCAATAGGTGTACCTACACAAATAATCAAACACTTGCACCCAACGCAATAAAGGGGTTGTCAATCCCTTCACGGTTACTTGCAAGGATGAGATCTGATAGAGATAGATAGATATGATTGCTTGAAAGTAAAGTAAAACTAAAGTAAATAGATTGCAGAAAGATATTTTGGTATTTTTGGTTTTAGATCTGAAAACAATAGATGGAAAATAGACCCGGGGGCCATAGGTTTCACTAGAGGCTTCTTTCATGAAGGAAAATAATACGGTGGGTGAACAAATTACTGTCGAGCAATTGATAGAAAAGCGAATAATTATGAAGATATCCAAGGCAATGATTATGTATATAGGCATCACGTCCGTGTCAAGTAGACCGAAACGATTCTGCATCTACTACTATTACTCCACACATCGACCGACTCCTGCCTGCATCTAGAGTATTAAGTTCATGAAGAACAGAGTAACGCATTAGGTAAGATGACATGATGTAGAGGGATAAACTCAAGCAATATGATGAAAACCCCATCTTTTTATCCTCGATGGTAACAATACAATACGTGCCTCGCTACCCCTACTTTGTCACTGGGTGAGGACACCGCAAGATTGAACCCAAAACTAAGCACTTCTCCCATTGCAAGAATTACCAATCTAGTTGGCCAAACCAAACCAATAACTCGAAGAGACTTGCAAAGATATGAAATCATGCATATAAGAATTCAGAGAAAATTCAAATAATATTCATAGATAATCTGAACATAAACCCACAATTCATCGGATCTCGACAAACACACCGCAAAAGAGTATTACATCGGATAGATCTCCATGAAGATCATGAAGAACATGGTATTGAAGAACAAAGAGAGAGAAGAAGCCATCTAGCTACTAGCTATGGACCCGAAGGTCTGTGGTAAACTACTCACGCATCATCGGAGGGGCAATGGAGTTGATGTAGATGCCCTCCGTGATCGATTCCCCCTCCGGCAGATTACCGGAAAAGGCTCCAAGATGGGATCTCACGGAAACGGAGGCTTTTGGCGGCGGAAAAGTATTTTCGTGGCTCTTTCTGGTATCCAGGGAATATTTGTGAATTTATAGGCCGAAGAATAGGGTTAGGGGGGCTGCCATGGGGCCACAAGCCAGGGGGGCGCGCCCCCCCCTAGGGCGCGCCCCTGTGGCTTGTCGCCACACGACGGCTCCCCTGCCTTCATCTCCAAGTCTTCTAGGTTGCTTCTGGTCCAAGAAAAATTATTCCGAAGATTTTATTCCGTTTGGACTCCGTTTAATATTCCTTATCTGCAATACTCAAAAACAAGGAAAAAACAGAAACTGGCACTAGGCTCTAGATTAATAGGTTAGTCCCAAAAATAATATAAAATAGCATATTAATGCATATAAAACATCCAAAACAGATAATATAATAGCATGGAACAATAAAAAATTATAGATACGTTGGAGACATATCATGGCCCTAGTGGCTTCTTGGGGAGCATTGTGCCTCCACACCGCTCCGAACGGAGATTAGCATCCGCAAGGGTGTGAACTTCGGGATACATCGTCGTCTCTGCGTGCCTCGGTTATCTCTTACCCGAGCCCTTTACTTATGCACTTTACTTTGTGATAGCCATATTGTTTCTTGTTATATATCTTGCTATCACTTAGTTGTCTATCTTACTTAGCATAAGTTGTTGGTGCACATAGGTGAGCCTAGTTGTTTTAGGTTTTGTGCTTGACTAATTAAACGTTAGTTTTATTCCGCATTTGTTCAAGCCTAAACCGTAATTATTTTAAAGCGCCTATTCACCCCCCTCTAGGCGACATCCACGTCCTTTCACCCATGTTCTTCAATCTTTGTCTGTTTAACATCAATGTAACGATACAACTCAAGTTGATCATTTTCACTCTCCGCCAACTCTGTAGCAAGGCCGTTGGTCTGCTCCAAGTCTAGGTTTCGCAAATCCTGTAAAAAAGCATAGGAACGGTATTAGGAACACCTCGGAAATGATGTAGCCATAAACTTGATGTAACATGTACAAGTTGAACCTCTGAATCCATGTCCTGTTCGGGCAAAGGACCCGTTGTTCTGTTGTACACAATGTACAAGTGACATGTCTTTGTGCCGTTCAGATCAGAAAGCATTTTGGCTACATCATCTTGTCCTAAAATTAAGAACATTCCTTCTGGCAGCTTCCAGGCAGACTCGGGTGAGAAGTAGTACAATTCTGCTTCCTTTTTGTAACCAAAACTTGTTCTCATTTCATACTCAATTAGATTGTAGTCCACTACCCTCGGTTCATGAACTCTCACTTCTGCGGGTCTATCGTCGAAGTATCCTCTAGGGACATGAGACATCTCATCATCCCTATGAACAAAAAATTCCATGACCAACACCTACATATGAGGAGCAGTATCTGACATCAATGATGGGGCAAACATATTTTTTGGTGTCCATAGCAAGATTGCAACGTTGTTACCTTGTTGTGTCGAATGTATCCTTCATGTGGAGTGATTGGGGATTGTGTCATCTTAGGACTCTTATCCTGTGTATGAATCACCGACAGTGGGTTTACACACAAATTTTAAAAGGTCATACCATATCTTGGCTATGAATGTATCGCATCGGTGCGAGATACTTACAAGGGGAGAATTAAAGATATGTCGATGGGGTGGAGTGATGTGGCATTGAACGGGTGTCTCTTTCGCAAGGTCTCTAGTGAATGGGGATTGTGCCATTTGATGATTCCTAGCCTACATATGAATTGCCGACAGAAAGTTACCCACAAATTTAATATGTTCATACAAAATGTAGGTCCTGAATATATATAGAAACGGTGCGAGATACTTACAGGGGGAGAATTGAAGACATGTTGTTGGGGTGGATTACTGTGGCATTGAAGTTGCGGCCGTAAGATCGCACGGTCTTCCAACATCTTTCCTTCTAAGCGGACCTGCTCCACCAAGGCCTTATACTCCATGTCCGACCGCTCATGTAGCAGCCAATTATCCATATCCGCACGTGCCACCAACACCTTGGCATCCATCTTTACTCGCTCTGTGTGTATAATCATGTTCACCAGCTTCCTGTCCTTTTGCAACGTTTGATTCATGTCCTTGCAGGCAAGAAAAAACTTATTTTCCATGTCCTCACGTTCCCTCTTAAACTTTTCTTCAATCTCCTCATGCATCTTCTTCATCTTACGGGAAAAATCTTCACGCTCCTCCTTTAGCATCTTGTCAGCGTACGAACGTTCTTGTTTGAGTTTCTTGTCTACCTCATCGCGATCATTTTGCACCTTCAAGTCGATCTCCCGGCGCGCTTCATGCAAATACTTGTTGTACTCCGCACGGTTGTTACTCGCCGGTGACACCATGGTCTCTATAACAATAGACACAACAATACTATTAATGAGTTCTACATTGTGAAAATATACCAATAGTATGGTATGTGAGAGAAACTGGGTGATGATTTTCCAGCAAAGCTAAAAGAAAATTTCTTCACGAATGTGCACATAAACTCAATGACATACGACTTAGAAGTACATGTGCATAAGCAAAGATGTATCCACAACCTCATCAAAATAATTCCTAGCAATACCACATAGCTCAAAGGTCTACTAGAGTTACTCCAGCCACAAAATATACCCCTAACCAGATCGTATGATCAACTACTCTCAACTATCAATAAACAATTCCTTGCATGACAACTTGTACTCCAATTATATTGACAACCACCTTAAATCTTGCAAACAATAGTACCACAACACCAGAACTACTAAACTTCGGCACAGACTGGCTTTTCTAATCTCATCGAAACAGACATATTGGTCGAATCAATGGAAAAATGGATCAACACTGCAAGCGAAGATGGGAGGAGCCATGGAGGAGAACTTTTTACTCCGACGTCGTCGTGGACGACTGCGAATCGATGGCGCGATCCCGACGATGGCTAGGTCAGGAGAAACAAAGTATATGGGGCGGTTAAGATAGGCAAGATAGGGCAGATATGCCGTACAATGGAATGGTATATATCCGTGATTGCAGGGTCAGTTACTTATTTGGAAGTAATGCGCGTGGATGCACTATTTTATTTTTTTAAATGAGCATGATATGTTGTGGCTTTCCAAAACTTGTCCATTGACCGCGGGACCCACCACAAATCACAGCAGCCCGAGCCATCGCCGCGACCGTGCCTACCCTTTCCCTTGTCCCAACAAATTTATCTATTCTCCGGCGGAGAAGCGTGCCAACTCCGGCGGCCGGCGAAAGACGAGAGATGTCCATGTCCAGCTCGGCCTCTCCGTCATCATGGCCGCGGTATGGTGCAGTGGAGATGACCAGATGCCCTAAGTGCCCACGCATCGCGCCACTGAAGCGTTTGACAACAATATCAGACAAGAATGGAAACCATGGGCGGGATTTTGTGAAATGCGAGAGCAAACCAGAAGTGGGGAAGGTTAAATCTATGTTTCTATCGCAGCCTTTTTTATTTGAATTCTGCACCCAGATTTCTTGTTATTTCCTCATATTTGGGATTTAGGGGTTCCCTTCCGATTTTCAGAATCTAATAACATGCAAGCATTTTGAGTGGCTGGATGAATACATTGAAAGGCTTAAACTGGATGGCGATACCAATTTGAGGCATGGGTCAACCCAAGAGGTAGATCTGCCTTCGGCGGTGGATATTTTGGGCTCTGCCAATGTCGTTCCGACGATGGAGGATGCGGAACTCAAGGTGGAATTCAAGAAGCTCAACAAGAACTTAAGGCAGTTGATCGATTTGAAGAAGCTGGCAAATCTGATGGCCGCGGGATTTTATGTTTCTATGATTGTTGTGGGATTTGTTTACTTGCTGATCATCAGTCGTTAGAGCTTGTTATTACAGTGTTTCAGTTAGCTTTTGTATCTGCAATGAGACATATGCTTAATGCCTTGTACGAACAGACCAAGGAAAAGCTCAGTTTAAATCTAGCGGCATGAAGAAATAAAATCAAAAAACTTGTCTGTTGTTTCCAAAAAAATAGCAAAGAGGAAAATTATTAAAATAGCCTGAACATGAATATAATAGCACGAACATCAATATAGTTGCATGAAAATAACATAGTCATTCCGCATATATAGGTAGCCCAACAACTTAAACATATAAACTCACTTAAGATAATCACTGGATAGGATAGGACGACATGATAGATTAGGGGGCGCCACCGGGCCAAGACCACCTTGCTCCTCCGGGGGCACGCCACCTCGCTACTTCAGGCACCCATCACCGACGGGCGATTGGGTAGGGAAGAATGTGCATGCCGTTCAGGGTGGGGAAGATGTCGTTGAAGTTCGTGTAGATGTTGTAGATGGTGAAAGAAATGAACTCGCACCCAGTCCAGAACACACGGCCCAGGAGGTGGAAGGCGTCGAATCTGTTGGTGAAGTTAGCAAGGAGCCCAACCACAACACCGTTGTGATTGACCTCCTCCACGTGGAACATCCGTGGAGAGCCCGAGGGGAGGTGGCGGAAGCCGGCCTCAAGGAAGAACTCAGTGAGCTCCCTTGCGCCCCTCCACCTTGAAATCGCCCAGACCCGAAGGGTCCTCTCCACGTACACCTCGGCAGGGTGGAGCATCTCCGGCACGGTGGGGGGCATGCGGTACGTCATCCCGTTGAACTCCATGGCGTCTTGGTCTTGCTTTGTTTTCCGCTGGCTAAGGTGGTGAAGAAGGGCAGATGGTAGAGGATGGAGATGTAAGAGTGTGAGAAGAAGAGGAATATGGTACCTCCGTTAAATAGCCGACCTGCTACCACTTGGTTCACCGATGCATTAAAAACAACATCGGGTGTGTACACGCATGGGAAACCGAAGGGCGGCTGTGCAGCGCTGCGGTAGTGGCTCTTGCATTGGGAGTGTACACGCGTGGAAACCGAAGGGCGGCTATGCAGCGATGCGGTGGCGACTCTTCAGCGCCGTCGGTCGGGTCGGGTCGGTACTGGACAAGTCAGCGCTGCTGTGGCGGCTCTGTTGCCTCCTCGGTTGGGTCGGGTCGGGACTGGAGGGGTGGCGTCTCTTTTACGTCGTCGGTCGGGTCTGGTCTGGTCAGGCTGCGTGCCTGCGTCGACACCAAATTCACGTGCACATGCATCCATGCGTGCATGCATGCATCGTTGGCTAGCGCGCGAGCATGCAAGCCAGGTACACTGGGCTTTGTCCAATCAGGGCTTATATTTTCCAAACGGCGGGCATGCAGGGTTGCCCACACCAACAACTGTTGACCGCTTCATGTGCCCACCTCCATGTCAAAAATAAATTCTCGGTAGACCCACCAGCATGCACAGGAGACCCAATGCATGCAGAAGAGACCCAACGCCTTTTAGTGTAGGAAGTTTCCGGGGTTTTCAAAGGGTAATGAGGGGGGTTGCACAGTGTTTTAGTAGTTTCAAGGGTTAGCATCATCTAAAAAAAAGGGTTAGGGGACGCTAAAAAAGGGTTAGGGATGATCATAACTAGCTGAAGAAAAGATATTAGAAAGCTGTACACATCATCTCAAACAAAGGTAGCACCAAGCATATATAATTTAAGCACCAAGCGAGTTCCGATGAATACTTTGCAAATGCCAAAACATAAACAATCATAACAAGTCTTCCACGCTATCTTGTGCACGAACAGAAAGAGTACCATGAAGGTGTAGTAAAGTACCGCATTACAGCAAGGACTTTTAAAGCCCGCATTTTATATTTTGCACACTATGTAGTTGTGCAATTACTCTAGAGGCACATCTGGAACATGGGAAACAAACAGATAAATCCCATGATCTCCCAGGTATAGCAACATCAACACCTTGTCTCCTATCGCCATGAGTTTTTCCTTCTTCATGAGCTTGTTCCATTTGTTGACGCATACACGACCATCAATTTCAGAAATGGTGTATGTGCTAGACACCCTAGTGTCTGGATGACAAACAATGGTTATGGCACCATAATCATCCATGCCTTGGGGCACAACACGATGAGGTAGTTTCTGTTTGAACAACATATTTGTTAAGTTATGTTACCAAATTTGTAACTCATTGTTCTTTAATAAAGTAAGAACAATAAATTAATAACAACGGTAAAATGTACTAAAATGACACAAAGTAAAAGAAGAACAATATAGTTACCCCAAAGTTTTTGTTGCAATCTGACCATGTCAAGGTATGGAGGAATCCATAAACTCTTCCTTCGTCGTAGTTTCCAGCATCATGATGTTGGACTAACATTTCAAGGTTCATCACTTGACGTATGACAGTCTCCATCATTCTCCAGTTGACATGTGTTCCCTCAGTGACAGCGAGAGTGTCAATAATATGTCTTTTCTCATTGGACAATTGGTAGTATGCTATAATATGGCACACACAAATAATTTTAGAACCTATGGTATGTGATAAAGTAATAGTACAAAAACTTGCAGGAAGAAGAATGTATTTTACTTTGATGAACGATAGGAAGATTTCCAGTTGTGACTAGGCTTGTTGGTAGAGGAGAGTTGACCATATTGAACGTAATCTCCTGGCCCACATAAAGCTTGTACACTCTAACAAATTCCTTCTAGGCATTACCAGAAATAAATGTCACACCATTTTTGTTGGTAATGTCACATGGGAATTCAAACTGCTCTGGGGTAGTGAAACTTGCATCAAAATAGCCATTCTGGCCCATAGGAATTCTGAATTTCTTTGTGAAACTGTATCTGGTGTAGCAGGGGATAACCTGAGTAGCATATTTATGATAGTTAATAAGTATAATCCATATATTAATACACGGGGTTGGTCCAATCAAAATATGGAATTATGCCACAAATAGAAAGGTACAAGAGTAGTTTACTAGTTCATAACAGAAAAATCATAAAAACCTACAAGATTTTATTTTGCATGAACACACACAAAACCATTTGCTCAACTAACTAATGTCCATGCAATATAACTTTTTTTGCGGTAAACAATACAAACAACTGGCAATAATTTTTTTTCTCCCCGTCGCTAAATTATTTTTCTATTATTTGCCTACACACGGATGTATTTAAACACTAATACTTGACTACATATATCTTATCTATACAATTTTAAGACAACGATTTTTGGCCGGAGGCTGTAGTAAAATTCTCATTAAAGCTCATAGGAAAATTTAAGAATGGATACTATCCTGTTCTCAAATCCCGCGCGCAGTGTGACAGTGAAAGACTTCTTCCAATTATTTTCACCGGTGCACAAACCCTAGGTATCCAAACATATGCCACACTACGATCCGAGAAAGACTAGATCATCAATAGTATCATACATTGAGAGGCTTATTGAAAGCAAATCTGACTGATTATATAGTTCAAATACCTACCGCGTTGATCTCTGTGGTCATTGTCGGTCGTAGCTGAGTGGCCCGAATCAATGGCCCGGAGTATGGCCGGAGTAGCGCCGGCAAGATTGAGGGGCGGCGATGTAGAAAGCTTTGAAGATGGCGAAATCTGGATGAATGTGTGTGAGGAGATTTGTTCGCTAGTGGTAACGAGACCGAAAGGAGGAGAATCTCAACTGCCAATTTAACGTGTGCTAGTTGCCCCGTTTGTCACGAAAAAGATCATTACGAGATATTTTCGCCGCAGTTAGTGGCCTGATGGTTTGTTGCATGCCCGATATTGGGTACAGATGGGTTGCATACCATTGTTGGTTGTTACACGGCAAGTTTGAACCATCTTCAAAAAGTTTTGCAAGTCTTGTCACGCTCGGAATTTTTTCGGGCATTTTTAACAGAAAATAAATCCACAAAAATGGTTAACTACTCCAAACTGAAAACCATTGTGCATGCCTTCTTGATTTCGTCATGGTAGGCCATGAAAATAACTTGGGTACAGTCCACTTCTTTCATTATGTGATTGCTTAAGAAAGTGGACAATGTGGCACGAAGTTTGTCGACCGAGCCATCAGATGGACCAGATCGATTCTACAGGAGGGAATCCAGTGTAAACTCTCCACCTATGTTTTATGTGTCAACTACATCCACCGTGAGATAAACAAAGTGGAAGGTATCGTGTGCTACCCCTTTGGATGGATGTCTAGGGGGTAGACAGACCGAGAGCTGTTTATAGGTTTTTTTAGCTGAAAAAATGGGTAAACATTTAAATTTTAGCCCAACATGTAAAGCATATTGTGCATGCATGCTCTATTTGGTCATGGGATGACATGCAAAATGTTTGGGATCATTTGTAGATGGCATACACATGGAGGTTCTCCGAGACGCGCCCTTCTGGGCTTTACATGCACCGCCCGAAATTACTAGCCGGTTGACCTATATGAAATCAACCCAACATTTTAGGGTGACAAGGCATGGCCATGTTAGTGCTATTTTCCTTGTTTGCACCATTTTCAACATTGTTTGCTAGTTTTGTCATGTGCGGCATTTTTTCGGGCGTACTTGACCGAAAAAATCCATACGAATGGTTAACTAGTCCAAACGATGTTTACCATTGTGCATGCCTGCTTGATTTGGTCATGGGAGGCCATGAAAATAAAATGGATGCACTTCACACGTTTAATGGTGTAGTTGCATAAGAAAGTGGCACTAAGTACCTCCACCGAGGCCGCGGATGGACCAGATCGATGCTACGAGAGTGAAGCAAGTGTAGAACAACTACAACTGAATGTTTTTTTTGTGTCAACTAGATCCACCCTAGGACAAACAAAGTGGTGGGTATCATGTGCTACCCCTTTGGATGGATGTCTAGGGGGGTAGACCTCCCAAGAGCTGTTTATTGGGTTTTTTAGCACCAAATATGGGAGAACATTCAAAATTTAGCCCCAACATGTAAACCACTGTGCATGCATGCTGAATTTGGTCATGGGATGCCATGCAAAATGTTTGGGGTCATTTGTAGATGGTATACACATGGATGTTCTCGGAGACGCGCCCTTCCGGGCTTGACTGGCGTACCCCACGAAAGCACTAGCCGGGATGTTGACCTATATGAAATCAACCCTAACATTTCATGGTGACAAGTCATGACCAGTGTGAGGAAAAGCAATATGCCAGGTGTGCACCATTTTCAACATCGTTTGCTAGTTTTGTCACGTGCGGCATTTTTCGGGTGTATTTGACCGAAAAAATCCATCCGGTAGAGATGAAAAAAAACTTCACAGATGGCCTACGGTAGACCCAAACAGTGCTGGTTGCACATGGTGTAGGTGATTGCGTCCATGAAATGAAACAAAAATTTGGGAGCACGTGTGCATGGCCAAAGCAGGGCCCCACGCAAGATTTCGGCGAAACCGGACATCAAACGGACGTTGCGTCACGTCTGACCAGTGTTTTAGGGTTTTTTCCTCTCGAAAACCGTAGAAAATGCCTGGCTGTGGAAAAAGTTCGGGGTCGTTCGGTGGAGGTGAAAAACAAAACGTCCTTCAGAGATGGCCTCCGGTAGACCCGAACAGTGCTGGTTGCACATGCTGTACGTGATTGTATCCATGAAATGAAACGAAAATTTGAGTGAGTTTCATGGATGTGATCATGATGCCAGCGTGTGAAAAAAAATTGAGTGTGTTCCCTGAATGTGAAATGGAGAACGTGCAAAAAATATGATCAATGTAAAAAATACTCCGGTCATCAATATTCTGCAACAGGAGAATATGCAGAGCTATGATGAGCCTTCATCTGTTTGACACTGGTGCATAATAGTCCCGCATATCCTCCAAGTAGAGTTTAATGAACACCGATGCTTATGACAACTAGAAAGATTACATATTTAAGGAACTCAAAAACATATGACCGGGGCGAGGTGGGCCTAATTCATACGCCGGTCGCCCACGGGGCTATCGGCGCTAACCAATCCGGGCCCGCCGCGTGGCTGATGCGGTAGATCATCCCAAGGATAATATCCCTAGATTTGCGTGCGTGCATGCGTTGCTTCCATGATCACGTCGCCCATCCCACGATCTCACCGCTAGCCTTCAACCCCGCGGCCCTCCACAAACCCTACCCAGCACAACGCCCCATCATCCCGACGTACTATCCAGTATTTACCCAAAATTTTAGGCCCAAAAATGTGAAAACATTCAAATTTTTGCCCAAAATTTTGATCACTGTGCATGCATGCTCTATTTGGTCATGGAATGGCATGCAAAATGTTTGGGATCATTTGTAGATGGTATACACATGGAGGTTCTCCGAGACGTGCCCTTTCGGGCTTGATTGGCAACGCCCAAAATCATTATCCGGTTGACCTATATGAAATCAACCCAACATTTTAGGGTGACAAGGCATGGCCACGTTAGGGCTATTTGCCTTGTTTGCACCATTTTCAACATTGTTTGCTAGTTTTGTCATGTGCGGCATTTTTTTGGGCGTACTTGATCGAAAAAATCCATACGAATGGTTAACTAGTCCAAACGATGTTTACCATTGTGCATGCCTGCTTGATTTGGTCATGGAAGGCCATGAAAATAAAATGGATGTAGTCCACACCTTTAATGGTGTGGTTGCATAAGAAAGTGGACAGTGTGGCACTAAGTATCTCGACCGAGGCCGCGGATGGACCGGATCGATGCTACAAGAGTGAAGCAAGTGTAGAATAACCACAAATGAATATTTTTGTGTCAACTAGATCCACCCTAGGACAACCAAAGTGGAAGCTAGGTATCATGTGCTACCCCTTTGGATGGATGTCTAGGGGGGTAGACCGCCCGATAGCTGTTTATTGGTTTTTTAACTCCAAAAATGGGAAAACATTCGAAATTTAGCCCAACATGTAAATCAACGTGCATGCATGCTCTATTTGGTCATGGGATGCCATGCAAAATGTTTGGGATCATTTGTAGATGGTATACACATGGATGTTCTCGGAGACGTGCCCTTCCGGGCTTGACTGGCGTACCCTCCGAAAGCACTAGATGGGATGTTGACCTATATGAAATCAACCCCAACATTTCATGGTCACAAGGCATGGCCAGTGTGAGGAAAAGCTATATGCCAGGTTTGCACCATTTTCAACATTGTTTGCTAGTTTTGTCACGTGCGGCATTTTTTCGGGCGTACTTGACCGAAAAAATCCATACGCATGGTTAACTAGTCCAAACGATGTTTACCATTGTGCATGCCTACTTGATTTGGTCATGGGAGGGCATGAAAATAAAATGGATGCAGTCCACACCTTTAATGGTGTGGTTGCATTACTAAGTGGACAGTGTGGCACTAAGTATCTTGACCGAGGCCGCGGATGGACCGGATCGATGCTACAAGAGTGAAGCAAGTGTAGAACAACTACAAATGAATGTTTTTTGTGTCAACTAGATCCACCCTAGGACAAACAAAGTGGATGGTATCATGTGCTACCCCTTTGGATGGATGTCTTGGGGGGTAGACCTCCCGAGAGCTGTTTATTGGTTTTTTTAGCTCCAAATATGGGAAAACATTCAAATTTTTGCCCAAAATTTTGATCACTGTGCTTGCATGCTCTATTTGGTTGTGGGATGCCATGCAAAATGTTTGGGGTCATTTGTAGATGGTATACACATGGATGTTCTCCGAGACGCGCTCTTCCGGGCTTGACTGGCACCCCGTGAAAGCACTAGCTGGGTTGTTGACCTATATGAAATCAACCCAACATTTGATTGTGACAAGTCATGACCAGTGTGAGGAAAAGCTATATGCCAGGTCTGCACCATTGTCAACATTGTTTGCTAGTTTTGTCACGTGCGGCATTTTTTCGGCCGTATTTGACCAAAAAAATCCTTACGAATGGTTAACTAGTCCAAACGATGTTTAGCATTGTGCGTGCCTGCTTGATTTGCTCATTGGAGGACATGAAAATAAGTTGGGTGCAATCCACACCTTTAATGGTATGGTTGCATAGGAAAGTGGACAGTGTCGCACTAAGTATCTCGACCGAGTCCGCGGATGGACATGATCGAGACTACGAGAGTGAAGCAAGTGTAGAACAAGTACAAAAGTATGTTTTGTGTGTCAACTAGATCCACCCTAGGACAAACAAAGTGTAAGGTATCATGTGCTACCCGTTTGGATGGATATCTAGGGGGGTAGACCGCTCGAGAGCTATTTATTGGTTATTTTTAGTCCCAAAAATGGGAAAACATTCAAAAAAAACATTAAAATTTTGAGCACTGTGCATGCATGCTCTATTTGGTCATGGGATGGCATGCAACATGTTTGGGATCATTTGTAGATGGTATACACATGGAGTTTCTCCGAGACGCGCACTTCCAGGCTAGCGTGGCACCGCCCGAAATCACTAGCTGGTTTCTAGACCTATATGAAATCAACCAACATTTCAAGGTGACAAGTCATGGCCATGTTAGGGCTATATGCCTTGTTTGCACCATTTTGAACATCGTTTGCTAGTTTTGCCACGTGTGGGATTTTTTCGGGCATATGCGACAAAAAAAAACCTATTTCAACAATTAAAAATATTACAATGTTTTCTCTATTTTTTCAAAAAACTTTGTGATATTATTCCTATAACTCACGCAGCCCACCCCTCTCAAAATCCCGCGATTATAGCGCCTTCCTTGTAACCAACCGGACCATCCGGGCCTCATACCACCTCCCACGACCTTTGCAAGATCAGATCGGAGCCGGCGAGCTCACAC
This sequence comes from Elymus sibiricus, assembly GCA_039707655.1. NCBI lineage: Eukaryota > Viridiplantae > Streptophyta > Magnoliopsida > Poales > Poaceae > Elymus > Elymus sibiricus. The sequence goes on along the minus strand of CM077671.1, from coordinate 429,354,569 downwards.
GCATTACCGGAGTCGCTGGCCACCGCCCACCGCCCACCGCCCACCGCCCACCCCCACCGCCAACGTGACCCGAGGGGTCGGACGACAGTGCTATTCTCTCCGCCTCCTCCTCGCGTCAACACGCCGCTCTTCCTCTTGCCGTCGTCGAGCTCGATACAGCCAGTCCTTTTTTTGGGACGCACTATCCGCTGGCATCAACTAGGCGCCACCGTCTGAGACACAAGGTATTAGCTGATCGTAACTTTTTTAGATCGTTGTCCGCCGCTCCTGTAGTGGTTAAACCCACAACCTTTTTCATAAACAATTGGGTAGGGCAATGGATGTTTACACCAGAGAGTTTATAAAGGGGTTAGGCATGGGAAGTAGATTTGTACTCCCATTCCCTTGTTTGGTTTATGATGGGAATTGGTGTGGGATGAAACTTTGTTCACGAATCAACAAGGTACCCCGTGGTTAAGCAATTGAATATCCTTGTCAAACTATGCTAATTTTATGCATGACCAGATAGGTTGTGTGCTAACGCTTATAAGTGGATCACACTAGTAGAAAAAGGCCCATTAGTTCCGGTTCCAGAGGGGCTTTAGTCCCGGTTCTGGAACCGGGACTAAAGGGTCGGGACTAAAGCCCAAAACCTTTAGTCCCGGTTCGCTTACGAACCGGGACCAAAGGGGCTCCACGTGGCTACTGTGGGGAGCCCAGGCAGGAGGACCTTTAGTCCCGGTTGGTAACACCAACCGGGACTAAAGGAGCTCCATGTGGCCGCTTCGCAGCACTCAGGCAGGAGGACCTTTAGTCCCGGTTGGTAACACCAACCGGGACCAAAAGGTGCTAGGGTTTTTGTTTTTTTTGAAAGGGGGGGGGGGGTTTAGGGGTTTTGGAGGGTTTAGGGGTTTCATATTGTGTTAGCTAGCTAATAGAGAGAAGTGACCTCTCTTTCTCCGTGCTTGGTCGACGCTAGCTACTACATATAGAGAGAACTCGACGCTAGCTAGTAAGCAAATGAAGGAAACCATTAATTACACAAGATCGTCATGAACATATACAAAGAGAAGTGACCTCTCTTTCTCCGTGCTTGTTCGAACAACAAGTTTTCGCAAATCTATCCGACGCTACTACATATATACAATATAACATCCCTGACATCATCAAGCGCCAAACTCCCATTGAATTTCCGCATGGTATTCTCCCTTTTCATGTATGACGTGGTCAAGAAAGAATCCCGCCAATTCCTCTTGAATTGCTCGTATGCGATCATGTGGTAGGAGTTCATCCCGCATCTGCCAGATCTAATTTAAAGAAGGGGGTCAATACATATATATGAATGAAACTCAACACAATTGATGGTAATAAAAAAAATTGTGAATATTGTTTACATACTTCAAATTGTTCTTCAGATCTGCCCCGCTCAGAGGTCCTGTGGCGAATGTACTCGCAAACGTAGTATCCACATAAATTATTCCCGGGTTCCTGCCACAAGAACTTTACGAGAATAGAGTTCAATCAAACTGATAATCAAGCATGATAATGGTATTGATGAAACTAGAATCAATGAGAGATGCGCGGAACTAGCTAGTACTACTTACTTTGGGGTGTGTAAATCGCAGCTCGTTCTTCAGACCCGGAACCTGTCCGGTGAACTGTTTCCAAACCCTGCCAGGCAAAGAAAATGATTACTTGATATCAGGAAATGAACGAAAGTTGTCGATATGGTCCCGGTATTGATTGAACTTACTTCTGGAGCATTGCAGTCATGTTCGCATAATCCTTGGGATCTTTACGTCTCGAGTCAAAGACAGTTACTACTCCCCCGTCAAGCTTAATGGATAGCAGAATATAGTGGAAACTGCGCACGCATAACTCATCAATTACAGTACTTAACCTCGAGTAAGCGAAACCGAATATGCACAAGACAGTAACACTCACTTGAAGTTGTAAGGAAAAAGTATTTCCCTTTTGTTTTGATGTCGAAGGAACGCTTTTAGCAAGTTTTCCTCGGTATCTTTAACTCTTTCTTGTACCGCCCATTCATTTACGGTATTTGGGCTAATGAACCCAATGTCATAGATTTGTTTTTTTGGGCATTCGAAGATCTTCAATCTGCATAATATAGTGAGGATAATTATATATACATGCAATGAACGAGTTGAGCTAGAGACTTAATTACAGAAGTAATACTTACAGATAGTAGCAAGTCATGATTTGTTTGTCGAGGGCCTTTTGATTGAATAACTGAAATAACTCCACAAATTCAACAGGCATCAGGTCGACTCCAATGAGGTCGTGCTCATCTTTAATTCTCACCAGCAAACTATCGGACCCATTCTTCCTGCAGGTTTCCAAGTACCACTCATGCAATTTGTACATCATCGTTGTTAAAGGAGGATGATCAGGTTTGACGAGAGGCTTCCCGTGCACGTATTTATATTCTTCTTTTGGTACCTCAGCCATTTCAAAAATTACATCATCCCCCAAGTAATCACCAGGATTGGTACCGAGCACCATCCCCGGATGATTAGCGACGATATCGCTAGACACCTTGAGCGGGGGGCACGATTTCTTCTCCTGTTCGCCGAGCTGGTGAATTGTTTTCCCACTTCTTCGTTCTGCTAACCTTGCATCACTAGAAGTACTTCCCGACCGCCGCGCTTCATCATATGTCTTTTGAATAATGCGGTCATAGTTGGATTGCGGCGGAGGCGGTGGTGGTCGCTTCAGGGCATCGATAGTGCGCTTCACTTTCATCGGATCTATTGTTTCCTTCGGAGGTGGAGTTTTCTTTGCAAAATGGGCCCTCACTTGGGCACGAACTATGTCCTCGTTTTCCTGCTCGGTCCTCTCATATGGTAACTTTTCCAGAGGCTTGAGAGATGGACCGTATCTGAATTCCCTCCCGCCTCTGCTTGTACTGCTAGCTGCCGGAGTGGCGGCGTCTCTGTTCCGTCGTTGCTGACGAGGCTGAGAAGGAGGCGGAGTGCTCCGACGCGCCGGAGGAGCCGGACCGGTGGCGTCTGTCTTCCGCCGTTGCCGACGAGGCGGAGGAGGAGGCGGACTGCTCCGACATGCCGGAGTAGGCGAAGGAGGAGGCGGAGTGCCCTCACGCGTCGGAGGAGCCGGAGAAGGAGGCGGAGTGCCCTGATCACTCGCCGGAGGAGGAGGAGGAGGAGGAGGAGGCGGAGTGCCCTGACTCGCCGGAGGAGGAGGAGGAGGCGGAGGCGTCCAGTTTGGAAGCTTGATGTACTCCTTCTGCCATAGACATGTACTCCTCAGAGCACAAACCAGCTGATTCTCCCCTTCACCTGTAGAGTGGTAAAGCTCGAGCTCCTCAAATCCCTCCATTACTTCATCCACCATCACAGCAGCATAGCCATGTGGAATCGGAAGACAGTGAAAAGTTCCGTTGGGTTGAGGAGGTGCAACAGAGCCGAGAGCCGCCTTGAAAGTGAGGTTATGGCATTTCGTCATAAGCTCGCAATTTTGAGCCTCCGTGATAGTATCCACGGGGTAGATAGGCTCCGTGAAGTCAGTCTGAACGGGCTCCGTGGAAGCCACGCTGCTTCTCTGCTGAGATGGCGGGGTAGCTTCTGGGGTAGCTTCGTGCCACTGAGATAGTTGGCCGGCAGCTCGCTGGCTCTCAGCTTCCTCTAGCTTTTGTAGTCTTGCACTCATCTTCTGCATGTCGCTCAGCTCCGCTTTCCTCTTTCTCTCCCGGCTTCTGTAACCGCCTGCGTCGGGAAACCCAAACTTCCACGGAACGGAGCCTGGTGTGCCTCGTGTTCGTCCAGGGTGCTCAGCATTCCCTAGGGCCTCAGTCAGCTCGTCCTTCTCTCTGTCGGGAATGAACGTCCCTTCCTGCGCTGCGGTGATATACTTCTGAAGCTTCGTGACGGGTATTGCAAGTTGCTCGTCCGTCCAACGGCACTTCCCTGTTTCAGGGTCCAAAGTTCCCCCAACCCCGAAGAACCAAGTCCTTGAATGGTCTGGCCAGTTCAATGTCTCTGGTTCGACCCCTTTAGCAATCAGGTTATTCTCAGCTTTGTCCCACAACGGCCGGGCTTTGAGGTAGCCACCTGACCCCGTGTGATGGTGATACTGCTTCTTTGCAGCGTTGTTCTTGTTTGTCTATGACATTTTCTTACTCTTGTCTGATGTCTTGTAGGCCACAAATGCGGGCCAGTGATCTCTTATCTTCTCAAATCGGCCGATGAATTCTGGAGTCTCACCTTTGTCGACAAACTTTGATTTCAACTCCTTCTTCCACCTCCTGAATAGATCTGCCATCTTCTTAAGAGCACACGCCTTGACCAGTGGCTCTATAACGGGCTTATTCGGATCCTCCTCTGGCGGTAGGGTGAAATTTGCCTTCAGCAAGGTCCAAAGATCATCTTTCTGTCTATCGGTGACATAATCACCTTCAGGGGCGTCGTCCTTAGGCTTATTCCATTGCTTGATGCTGATCGGGATGTTGTCCCTAACAATAGCTCCGCACTGAGCAGAAAATGCGTCCTTGGTCCGCTCGGGTTCAATCGGTAGGCCATCGTCCGCGAGTGCTGTGATCGTGAACCTTTCATCCTTGCGCAACCTCTTCTTCGGGCCTCGTCTCGTTACCGAAGTTTGGCTCGATCCGGAGGGCTATAAAAGAAGAAAGAAGAGTTAATATATGTACATACCAAAACAATTAATGCATCAATTAGCTAGTCAGCACCTCCGGAGCCATCATGATCATGTCACCGGAGCCATCATGATCATGTCCTTCCTCCTCCATTGTTCCATCGGTGTCGTTGAGAAACGACAAGACAGCATCACCTCCGGCGAGGATTATCTCCCCCAACAACTGTTCTTGTTCCAAGTCTCTTTGATCCATAGTTTCTGCAAATATAGAAGAATATATATATAGATGAGATCAGAAAAAAATTGGATCAACTTGTGCACATCCATAATGGGGGTATTCTTGATAAATCTATGTTACCGGAGTTATCTATGTTACCGGAGGGGGTAGACGACAACGACGCTCACCCCTCATGTCATGTCCGACGTCCCTCCTCATGTCGAAGTTATCGGGGAGGGGGTATACGACAACGACGCTCACCCCTCATGTCCGACGTCCCCCCTCATGTCGAAGTTATCGGGGAGGGGGTACAGGTGGCCTCGAGAGTTGGTCGGGCGAGCGGACCAGGAGTAAGTAACTTTTAACTCATTTTAACTCATTTTGAATATATGAACATTTTAGATTTTACGGGTAGGGGCGGGAGGGGGTTGATCGACGTCTCCCCCCCTCATGTCGAAGTTACCGGAGTTTTCTATATGAACAAAAAAAATCCACATGACATGTCCGACGAGCGGACCGCCTCTCTCTCATGCATGTCCGACGTCCCCCCTCATGACAAAAACTTTCTATTAAAAAAAAGCATACATCTGTGAACAAAAAAAATTCTATGAACAAAAATAAAATTGTATCAATGCATATATAAAAACTTTCTATGGATCATCATTGCTCATATATCAATGCATATATAAAAACTTTGATCTCATCTACCCTTCTATATTTTTCCTGATCTCATCTACCCTTCTATATGTCACGTTGTCTAGTGTCAAAGGATTCAAGAAAACCAAGGCTTCATCATTAGCCGGAAGTAACAGGCGCATAATGGTACGAAGCTCTCCAAAATTGTTTTGGAACGGAGTCCCGGATAGGATAATTAATTAGCTTTTTGGTACGAAGTTCAGCAAGAGCCTTCCGAATATCGCTATTTGGAAGGCCTTTGCTGAAATTCGTACCAAAAAGCAAATTATTCTATCCGGAACTCCGTTCCAAAACAACTTTGAAGAGCTTCATAGCATCATACGCATGTTACTTCCGGCTAATGATGAAGCCATGGATTTCTTCAATACTTTGACAGACAACGTGACATATAAAGAATATATATAGATGAGATCAAAAACAAATTGGATCAACTTGTGCACATCCATAATGGGGGCATTCTTGATAAATCTATGTTACCGGAGTTATCTATGTTACCGGAGGGGGTAGACGACAACGACGCTCACCCCTCATGTCATGTCCGACGTCCCCCCTCAAGTCGAAGTTATCGGGGAGGGGGTAGACGACAACGACGCTCACCCCTCATGTCCGACGTCCGACGTCCCCCCTCATGTCATGTCGGACTACCCCCTCATGTCGAAGTTATCGGGGAGGTGGCCTCGACAACGCTCTTTTAACTTGGTAAATTTGGGTGGCCTCGACAACTCTTCTAGGGTTTGGGGTGGCCTCAACAACGCTCTTTTAACTCATTTAACTCATTTAACTTGGTAAATTTGGTTGGCCTCGACAACGCTTCTAGGGTTTGGGGTGGCCTCGACAACACTTCTAGGGTTTGGGGTGGCCTCGACAACACTTTTTCAGTCCCGGTTTGGCGAGAGGGGGTTGATCGATCGACGTCCCCCCTCATGTTGGAGAGTTACCGGAGTTTTCTATGAACAAAAAAATACTACCTATCACATCTCAGTCCCGGTTTGGGTGGACTCGAGTGTTTGGTCGGGCGAGAGGGGGTTGATCGACGTCCCCCCTCATGTCGAAGTTACCGGAGTTTTCTTCTAGGGGTTTGGCTGACCTCGAGAGTTTGTCAGGTAGGGGAGGGGGGGGGTAGGAGATCGACAACGCTTTTTTTCTAGGGTTTGCGTGGCCTCGAGAGTTGGTCGCCCGATATGTCCGACGTCCCCCCTCATGTCGAATTTACCGGAGTTTTCTTCTAGGGGTTTGGGTGGCCTCGAGAGTTTGTCGGGTAGGGGCGGGAGGGGGTAGGAGATCGAGGGCGACGACGACATACATACATATAGCCACATACATACATGGAAAAAAATGCTATGAACAAAAAAATGCTATGAACAAAAAAATACATATAGCCACATATATGAAAAAAATACATATATGAACAAAAAAATGCTATGAACAAAAAAACATCATATATACATCCATCCATACATACATATAGCCACATACATATATACATTATATATGAACAAAAACATTCATCATATAAAAAAATCAACATATATATATAAAAAAAATTGCACAGAGCAGGGGCGGCGGCGGCTCACAGCGGGGGCGGCCGGCGAAGGTGACGGCGACGGCGGGGGCGGCGAGGGCGCCGGCGACGGCGACGGCGGGGGCGGGCCGGGGCAGGGGCGCGGCCGGGCGCGCTCGGGGGCGGGGCAGGGGCGTGGGCTCGGGGGCGGGGCAGGGCCGCGGGCTCGGGGACGACGACGGCGACGGCGACGGCGACGACGGGCAGGGGCGTGGGCTCGGGGGCGGGGCAGGGCCGCGGGCTCGGGGACGACGACGGCAACGACGACGGCGACGACGGGGCAGGGGCGTGGGCTCCGGGGCGGGGCAGGGCCACGGGCTCGGGGACGATGACGGCGACGGCGACGGCGACGACGGGGCAGGGGCCTGGCGATGGCGACGGCGTGGGCGGTGGACGGCGTCGGGGCAGCCTGGCGGCGTCGAGGAGGTCGGCGTCGTCGGGCGAAGTGGCGATGAAAACTGTGAAATTTCACAAGTGCTGGTTATATACACTCAGCATTGGTCCCGGTTGGTGGCACCAACCGGGACCAATGCCACCCTTTAGTCCTGGTTGGTGCCACCAACCGGGACCAAAGGTCTCTTTTTGTCAGCCCAAAGGGCGGGAAGCAGAGACCTTTGGTCCCGGTTGGTGGCACCAACCGGGACTAAAGGGTGGCATTGGTCCCGGTTGGTGCCACCAACCGGGACCAAAGGTTGGTATTGGTCCCGATTAGTGCCACCAACCGGGACTAAAGGGTGGTGCTGCCCGGGGCCAAAAGTTTAGTCCCACCTCGCTAGCTGAGAGGGCTCGAGAGTGGTTTATAAGCGCTGCTGCGCCAGCCCTCTCGAGCTCCTCTCAACTGCAGGCTTACGGGCCTAATCGCACACACCTCTGCCTGTGGGCCTTCTGGGCCTTCTGCGGGCCTGAATCCTGGCCCAACTAGATGGTTGGGTTTCTAGTCGTATTCAGGCCGTGGTGGCCCAGTAGGCGGCATTTTTTTTAATTTTTTTCTACTTTTTTAGTTTTCTTTTTTGCTTTATTTATTTTCTTTTGTTTCTACTTACAGTTTTTCAGTGATTCTTTTTGCTTTTAGGTCACAAAAATTATAAACTTTATGAAAATTCTTTTTGCTATTAATGTTTTGAACAAAAAATACTTTGATACCAGTAGTCGAGGGCCTTTTGATTGAATAACTGAAATAACTCCACAAATTCAACAGGCATCAGGTCGACTCCAATGAGGTCGTGCTCATCTTTAATTCTCACCAGCAAACTATCGGACCCATTCTTCCTGCAGGTTTCCAAGTACCACTCATGCAATTTGTACATCATCGTTGTTAAAGGAGGATGATCAGGTTTGACGAGAGGCTTCCCGTGCACGTATTTATATTCTTCTTTTGGTACCTCAGCCATTTCAAAAATTACATCATCCCCCAAGTAATCACCAGGATTGGTACCGAGCACCATCCCCGGATGATTAGCGACGATATCGCTAGACACCTTGAGCGGGGGGCACGATTTCTTCTCCTGTTCGCCGAGCTGGTGAATTGTTTTCCCACTTCTTCGTTCTGCTAACCTTGCATCACTAGAAGTACTTCCCGACCGCCGCGCTTCATCATATGTCTTTTGAATAATGCGGTCATAGTTGGATTGCGGCGGAGGCGGTGGTGGTCGCTTCAGGGCATCGATAGTGCGCTTCACTTTCATCGGATCTATTGTTTCCTTCGGAGGTGGAGTTTTCTTTGCAAAATGGGCCCTCACTTGGGCACGAACTATGTCCTCGTTTTCCTGCTCGGTCCTCTCATATGGTAACTTTTCCAGAGGCTTGAGAGATGGACCGTATCTGAATTCCCTCCCGCCTCTGCTTGTACTGCTAGCTGCCGGAGTGGCGGCGTCTCTGTTCCGTCGTTGCTGACGAGGCTGAGAAGGAGGCGGAGTGCTCCGACGCGCCGGAGGAGCCGGACCGGTGGCGTCTGTCTTCCGCCGTTGCCGACGAGGCGGAGGAGGAGGCGGACTGCTCCGACATGCCGGAGTAGGCGAAGGAGGAGGCGGAGTGCCCTCACGCGTCGGAGGAGCCGGAGAAGGAGGCGGAGTGCCCTGATCACTCGCCGGAGGAGGAGGAGGAGGAGGAGGAGGCGGAGTGCCCTGACTCGCCGGAGGAGGAGGAGGAGGCGGAGGCGTCCAGTTTGGAAGCTTGATGTACTCCTTCTGCCATAGACATGTACTCCTCAGAGCACAAACCAGCTGATTCTCCCCTTCACCTGTAGAGTGGTAAAGCTCGAGCTCCTCAAATCCCTCCATTACTTCATCCACCATCACAGCAGCATAGCCATGTGGAATCGGAAGACAGTGAAAAGTTCCGTTGGGTTGAGGAGGTGCAACAGAGCCGAGAGCCGCCTTGAAAGTGAGGTTATGGCATTTCGTCATAAGCTCGCAATTTTGAGCCTCCGTGATAGTATCCACGGGGTAGATAGGCTCCGTGAAGTCAGTCTGAACGGGCTCCGTGGAAGCCACGCTGCTTCTCTGCTGAGATGGCGGGGTAGCTTCTGGGGTAGCTTCGTGCCACTGAGATAGTTGGCCGGCAGCTCGCTGGCTCTCAGCTTCCTCTAGCTTTTGTAGTCTTGCACTCATCTTCTGCATGTCGCTCAGCTCCGCTTTCCTCTTTCTCTCCCGGCTTCTGTAACCGCCTGCGTCGGGAAACCCAAACTTCCACGGAACGGAGCCTGGTGTGCCTCGTGTTCGTCCAGGGTGCTCAGCATTCCCTAGGGCCTCAGTCAGCTCGTCCTTCTCTCTGTCGGGAATGAACGTCCCTTCCTGCGCTGCGGTGATATACTTCTGAAGCTTCGTGACGGGTATTGCAAGTTGCTCGTCCGTCCAACGGCACTTCCCTGTTTCAGGGTCCAAAGTTCCCCCAACCCCGAAGAACCAAGTCCTTGAATGGTCTGGCCAGTTCAATGTCTCTGGTTCGACCCCTTTAGCAATCAGGTTATTCTCAGCTTTGTCCCACAACGGCCGGGCTTTGAGGTAGCCACCTGACCCCGTGTGATGGTGATACTGCTTCTTTGCAGCGTTGTTCTTGTTTGTCTATGACATTTTCTTACTCTTGTCTGATGTCTTGTAGGCCACAAATGCGGGCCAGTGATCTCTTATCTTCTCAAATCGGCCGATGAATTCTGGAGTCTCACCTTTGTCGACAAACTTTGATTTCAACTCCTTCTTCCACCTCCTGAATAGATCTGCCATCTTCTTAAGAGCACACGCCTTGACCAGTGGCTCTATAACGGGCTTATTCGGATCCTCCTCTGGCGGTAGGGTGAAATTTGCCTTCAGCAAGGTCCAAAGATCATCTTTCTGTCTATCGGTGACATAATCACCTTCAGGGGCGTCGTCCTTAGGCTTATTCCATTGCTTGATGCTGATCGGGATGTTGTCCCTAACAATAGCTCCGCACTGAGCAGAAAATGCGTCCTTGGTCCGCTCGGGTTCAATCGGTAGGCCATCGTCCGCGAGTGCTGTGATCGTGAACCTTTCATCCTTGCGCAACCTCTTCTTCGGGCCTCGTCTCGTTACCGAAGTTTGGCTCGATCCGGAGGGCTATAAAAGAAGAAAGAAGAGTTAATATATGTACATACCAAAACAATTAATGCATCAATTAGCTAGTCAGCACCTCCGGAGCCATCATGATCATGTCACCGGAGCCATCATGATCATGTCCTTCCTCCTCCATTGTTCCATCGGTGTCGTTGAGAAACGACAAGACAGCATCACCTCCGGCGAGGATTATCTCCCCCAACAACTGTTCTTGTTCCAAGTCTCTTTGATCCATAGTTTCTGCAAATATAGAAGAATATATATATATAGATGAGATCAGAAAAAAATTGGATCAACTTGTGCACATCCATAATGGGGGTATTCTTGATAAATCTATGTTACCGGAGTTATCTATGTTACCGGAGGGGGTAGACGACAACGACGCTCACCCCTCATGTCATGTCCGACGTCCCTCCTCATGTCGAAGTTATCGGGGAGGGGGTAGACGACAACGACGCTCACCCCTCATGTCCGACGTCCCCCCTCATGTCGAAGTTATCGGGGAGGGGGTACAGGTGGCCTCGAGAGTTGGTCGGGCGAGCGGACCGGGAGTAAGTAACTTTTAACTCATTTTAACTCATTTTGAATATATGAACATTTTAACTTTTACGGGTAGGGGCGGGAGGGGGTTGATCGACGTCTCCCCCCCTCATGTCGAAGTTACCAGAGTTTTCTATATGAACAAAAAAAATCCACATGACATGTCCGACGAGTGGACCGCCTCTCTCTCATGCATGTCCGACGTCCCCCCTCATGACAAAAACTTTCTATTAAAAAAAAGCATACATCTGTGAACAAAAAAAATTCTATGAACAAAAATAAAATTGTATCAATGCATATATAAAAACTTTCTATGGATCATCATTGCTCATATATCAATGCATATATAAAAACTTTGATCTCATCTACCCTTCTATATTTTTCCTGATCTCATCTACCCTTCTATATGTCACGTTGTCTAGTGTCAAAGGATTCAAGAAAACCAAGGCTTCATCATTAGCCGGAAGTAACAGGCGCATAATGGTACGAAGCTCTCCAAAATTGTTTTGGAACGGAGTCCCGGATAGGATAATTAATTAGCTTTTTGGTACGAAGTTCAGCAAGAGCCTTCCGAATATCGCTATTTGGAAGGCCTTTGCTGAAATTCGTACCAAAAAGCAAATTATTCTATCCGGAACTCCGTTCCAAAACAACTTTGAAGAGCTTCATAGCATCATACGCATGTTACTTCCGGCTAATGATGAAGCCATGGATTTCTTCAATACTTTGACAGACAACGTGACATATAAAGAATATATAAAGATGAGATCAAAAACAAATTGGATCAACTTGTGCACATCCATAATGGGGGCATTCTTGATAAATCTATGTTACCGGAGTTATCTATGTTACCGGAGGGGGTAGACGACAACGACGCTCACCCCTCATGTCATGTCCGACGTCCCCCCTCAAGTCGAAGTTATCGGGGAGGGGGTAGACGACAACGACGCTCACCCCTCATGTCCGACGTCCGACGTCCCCCCTCATGTCATGTCGGACGTCCCCCTCATGTCGAAGTTATCGGGGAGGTGGCCTCGACAACGCTCTTTTAACTTGGTAAATTTGGGTGGCCTCGACAACTCTTCTAGGGTTTGGGGTGGCCTCAACAACGCTCTTTTAACTCATTTAACTCATTTAACTTGGTAAATTTGGTTGGCCTCGACAACGCTTCTAGGGTTTGGGGTGGCCTCGACAACACTTCTAGGGTTTGGGGTGGCCTCAACAACGCTTTTTCAGTCCCGGTTTGGCGAGAGGGGGTTGATCGATCGACGTCCCCCCTCATGTTGGAGAGTTACCGGAGTTTTCTATGAACAAAAAAAATACTACCTATCACATCTCAGTCCCGGTTTGGGTGGACTCGAGTGTTTGGTCGGGCGAGAGGGGGTTGATCGACGTCCCCCCTCATGTCGAAGTTACCGGAGTTTTCTTCTAGGGGTTTGGCTGACCTCAAGAGTTTGTCAGGTAGGGGAGGGGGAGGGGTAGGAGATCGACAACGCTTTTTTTCTAGGGTTTGCGTGGCCTCGAGAGTTGGTCGCCCGATATGTCCGACATCCCCCCTCATGTCGAATTTACCGGAGTTTTCTTCTAGGGGTTTGGGTGGCCTCGAGAGTTTGTCGGGTAGGGGCGGGAGGGGGTAGGAGATCGAGGGCGACGACGACATACATACATATAGCCACATACATACATGGAAAAAAATGCTATGAACAAAAAAAATGCTATGAACAAAAAAATGCTATGAACAAAAAAATACATATAGCCACATATATGAAAAAAATACATATATGAACAAAAAAATGCTATGAACAAAAAAATATCATATATACATCCATCCATACATACATATAGCCACATACATATATACATTATATATGAACAAAAACATTCATCATATAAAAAAATCAACATATATATATAAAAAAAATTGCACAGAGCAGGGGCGGCGGCGGCTCACAGCGGGGGCGGCCGGCGAAGGTGACGGCGACGGCGGGGGCGGCGAGGGCGCCGGCGACGGCGACGGCGGGGGCGGGCCGGGGCAGGGGCGCGGCCGGGCGCGCTCGGGGGCGGGGCAGGGGCGTGGGCTCGGGGGCAGGGCAGGGCCGCGGGCTCGGGGACGACGACGGCGACGGCGACGGCGACGACGGGGCAGGGGCGCGGGCTCGGGGGCGGGGCAGGGCCGCGGGCTCGGGGACGACGACGACGACGGCGACGGCGACGACGGGGCAGGGGCGTGGGCTCCGGGGCGGGGCAGGGCCACGGGCTCGGGGACGACGACGGCGACGGCGACGGCGACGAAGGGGCAGGGGCCTGGCGATGGCGACGGCGTGGGCGGTGGACGGCGTCGGGGCAGCCTGGCGGCGTCGAGGAGGTCGGCGTCGTCGGGCGAAGTGGCGATGAAAACTGTGAAATTTCACAAGTGCTGGTTATATACACTCAGCATTGGTCCCGGTTGGTGGCACCAACCGGGACCAATGCCACCCTTTAGTCCTGGTTGGTGCCACCAACCGGGACCAAAGGTCTCTTTTTGTCAGCCCAAAGGGCGGGAAGCAGAGACCTTTGGTCCCGGTTGGTGGCACCAACCGGGACTAAAGGGTGGCATTGGTCCCGGTTGGTGCCACCAACCGGGACCAAAGGTTGGTATTGGTCCCGGTTAGTGCCACCAACCGGGACTAAAGGGTGGTGCTGCCCGGGGCCAAAAGTTTAGTCCCACCTCGCTAGCTGAGAGGGCTCGAGAGTGGTTTATAAGCGCTGCTGCGCCAGCCCTCTCGAGCTCCTCTCAACTGCAGGCTTACGGGCCTAATCGCACACACCTCTGCCTGTGGGCCTTCTGGGCCTTCTGCGGGCCTGAATCCTGGCCCAACTAGATGGTTGGGTTTCTAGTCGTATTCAGGCCGTGGTGGCCCAGTAGGCGGCATTTTTTTTAATTTTTTTCTACTTTTTTAGTTTTCTTTTTTGCTTTATTTATTTTCTTTTGTTTCTACTTACAGTTTTTCAGTGATTCTTTTTGCTTTTAGGTCACAAAAATTATAAACTTTATGAAAATTCTTTTTGCTATTAATGTTTTGAACAAAAAATACTTTGATACCAGTAGTCGAGGGCCTTTTGATTGAATAACTGAAATAACTCCACAAATTCAACAGGCATCAGGTCGACTCCAATGAGGTCGTGCTCATCTTTAATTCTCACCTGCAAACTATCGGACCCATTCTTCCTGCAGGTTTCCAAGTACCACTCATGCAATTTGTACATCATCGTTGTTAAAGGAGGATGATCAGGTTTGACGAGAGGCTTCCCGTGCACGTATTTATATTCTTCTTTTGGTACCTCAGCCATTTCAAAAATTACATCATCCCCCAAGTAATCACCAGGATTGGTACCGAGCACCATCCCCGGATGATTAGCGACGATATCGCTAGACACCTTGAGCGGGGGGCACGATTTCTTCTCCTGTTCGCCGAGCTGGTGAATTGTTTTCCCACTTCTTCGTTCTGCTAACCTTGCATCACTAGAAGTACTTCCCGACCGCCGCGCTTCATCATATGTCTTTTGAATAATGCGGTCATAGTTGGATTGCGGCGGAGGCGGTGGTGGTCGCTTCAGGGCATCGATAGTGCGCTTCACTTTCATCGGATCTATTGTTTCCTTCGGAGGTGGAGTTTTCTTTGCAAAATGGGCCCTCACTTGGGCACGAACTATGTCCTCGTTTTCCTGCTCGGTCCTCTCATATGGTAACTTTTCCAGAGGCTTGAGAGATGGACCGTATCTGAATTCCCTCCCGCCTCTGCTTGTACTGCTAGCTGCCGGAGCGGCGGCGTCTCTGTTCCATCGTTGCTGACGAGGCTGAGAAGGAGGCGGAGTGCTCCGACGCGCCGGAGGAGCCGGACCGGTGGCGTCTGTCTTCCGCCGTTGCCGACGAGGCGGAGGAGGAGGCGGACTGCTCCGACGTGCCGGAGTAGGCGAAGGAGGAGGCGGAGTGCCCTCACGCGTCGGAGGAGCCGGAGAAGGAGGCGGATTGCCCTGATCACTCGCCAGAGGAGGAGGAGGAGGAGGCGGAGTGCCCTGACTCGCCGGAGGAGGAGGAGGAGGCGGAGGCGTCCAGTTTGGAAGCTTGATGTACTCCTTCTGCCATAGACATGTACTCCTCAGAGCACAAACCAGCTGATTCTCCCCTTCACCTGTAGAGTGGTAAAGCTCGAGCTCCTCAAATCCCTCCATTACTTCATCCACCATCACAGCAGCATAGCCATGTGGAATCGGAAGACAGTGAAAAGTTCCGTTGGGTTGAGGAGGTGCAACAGAGCCGAGAGCCGCCTTGAAAGTGAGGTTATGGCATTTCGTCATAAGCTCGCAATTTTGAGCCTCCGTGATAGTATCCACGGGGTAGATAGGATCCGTGAAGTCAGTCTGAACGGGCTCCGTGGAAGCCACGCTGCTTCTCCGCTGAGATGGCGGGGTAGCTTCTGGGGTAGCTTCGTGCCACTGAGATAGTTGGCCGGCAGCTCGCTGGCTCTCAGCTTCCTCTAGCTTTTGTAGTCTTGCACTCATCTTCTGCATGTCGCTCAGCTCCGCTTTCCTCTTTCTCTCCCGGCTTCTGTAACCGCCTGCGTCGGGAAACCCAAACTTCCACGGAACGGAGCCTGGTGTGCCTCGTGTTCGTCCAGGGTGCTCAGCATTCCCTAGGGCTGTTGGAAATATGCCCTAGAGGCAATAATAAATTGGTTATTATTATATTTCTTGTTCATGATAATCGTTTATTATCCATGCTATAATTGTATTGATTGGAAACTCAAATACATGTGTGGGTACATAGACAACACTGTGTCCCTAGTATGCCTCTAGTTGACTAGCTCGTTGATCAAAGATGGTTAAGGTTTCCTAGCCATTGACATGAGATGTCATTTGATAACGGGATCACATCATTAGGAGAATGATGTGATGGACAAGACTCAAACTGTAAACGTAGCATTTGATCGTGTCAGTTTATTGCTATTGTTTTCTGCATGTCAAGTATCTGTTCCTTTGACCATGAGATCATGCAACTCACTGACACCGGAGGAATACCTTGTGTGTATCAAACGTCGCAACGTAACTGGGTGACTATAAAGGTGCTCTACAGGTATCTCCGAGGGTGTCTGTTGGGTTGGCATGGATCAAGACTGGGATTTGTTACTCCGTGTGACGGAGAGGTATCTCAGGGCCCACTCGGTAATACAACATCACATTGAGCCTTGCAAGCAAAGTGACTAAAGAGTTAGCCACAGGATCTTGTATTACGGAACGAGTAAAGAGACTTGCCGGTAACGATATTGAACTAGGTATAGTGATACCGACGATCGAATCTCGGGCAAGTAACATACCGAAGAACAAAGGGAACAGCATACGGGATTAACTGAATCCTTGACATAGAGGTTCGACCGATAAAAGATCTTCGTAGAATATGTAGGAGCCAATATGGGCATCCAGGTCCCGCTATTGGTTATTGGCCGTAAAGGTGTCTCGGTCATGTCTACATAGTTCTCGAACCGGCAGGGTCTACACACTTAACGTTTGGTGACGATTAGTATAATTGAGTTATTATGTTGGTGACCGAAAGTTGTTCGGAGTCCCGGATAAGATCCCGGACATGACGAGGATCTCCGGAATAGTCCGGAGGTAAAGATTGATATATGTGATAATAGTGTTTTGATCTCCGGAAGAGTTCCGAAGTTCACCGGAAGGGGTTCCGGATGTTTACCGAAGTGTTCGGGTGCAGCAACACTTTATATGGGCCAAGGGATAAAAGCCCACGAGGTATTGGAAAGTGCAAAAGTAGTTTTGCTGCCGCGTAAGCGGTACTACCGCTTGTGTGAAGCGGTACTACCGCCCGAGCGGTACTACCGCTTGTGTGAAGCGGTACTACCGCCCAAGCGGTACTACCGCTTGTGTGAAGCGGTACTACCGCTTGTGTGCGGCTGTGCACGATTCGGCAGGGATCCGAGTTGGACTCTTTCCCTGCGGGCCAAACCGACCTTGTGCGGGCAAAACCGACCTGGAGGAGGTTTTTACTCCAAGTTTAGACCCCAAGGCTCAACATATAAATAGAGGGGCAGGGCTAGCACACGGGAGACATCAAGATTTCCCCAAGCCGTGTGCGGCAACCCTAACCCTCTAGTTCCTCCGTCATAATCTCCGTAGTGCTTGGCGAAGCCCTGCAGAGATTGTTCCTCACCACCATCACCACGCCGTCGTGCTGCTGGAACTCAACCACTACTTCACCATCGCTCGCTGGATCGAGGAGGTGAAGGCGTCATCAAGCCGTACGTGTGTTGAACGCGGAGGTGCCGTCCGTTCGGCGCTAGTTTGTGATCGGATCGAGGGACGACTTGCGATTTGGATCGCGGAGACGTTCGACTACATCAACCGCGTTTATTAAACGCTTCCGCTTAGCGATCTACAAGGGTATGTAGATTCACTCTCCCTCTCGTAGATGCTCATCACCATGGATAGATCTTGTGTGTGCGTAGGAAATTTTTTGTTTCCCATGCAACGTTTCCCAACAGTGGTATCAGAGCCAGGTCTATGCGTAGATGAGATCTCGAGTAGAACACAAACGAGTTGTGGGCGTGGGTGTATACATATTGCTTGCCGTTACTAGTTGATATTTGATTCGGCGGTACTGTGAGATGAAGCGGCCCGGACCGACATTACGCGTACACTTACGCGAGACAGGTTCCTTCAACTAACATGTAACTTCGTTGCATAAAGATGGCTAGCGGGTGTCTGTCTCTCTCACTTTAGTTGAATCGATTTCAATGAAGAGGGTTCTTTTAGAAGATCAAAAAGCAATCACTACACCACGTTGTGGTTTTGCGTAGGTAAGAACGGTTCTTGCAAACCCGTAGCAGCCACGTAAAATTTGCAACAACAATTAGAGGACGTCTAACTTGTTTTTGCAGGGTATGATGTGATATGATATGGCCAATTACATGATGAGATATATGTGATGTATGAGATGATCATGTTTTGTATAGAATATCACGACTTGCATGTCGATGAGTACGGCAACTGGCAGGAGCCATAGAGTTGTCTTTAATTATTGTATGACCTGCGTGTCAATCATTAAGCGCTATGTAATGCTTTACTTTATCGCTAAACGTTAGCAATAGTCGTGGAAGCAACAGTCGGCGCGACAACCTTATGGCGACACGTTGATGGAGATCAAGATGATGGAGATCATGGTGTCATGCCGGTGACGATGGAGATCATGCCAGTGCTTTGGAGATGGAGATCAAAAGCACAAGTTCATGGCCATATCATGTCACTTATGATTTGCATGTGATGTTAATCCTTTTATGCATCTTATTTTGCTTAGGACGACGGTAGCATTATAAGGTGATCCCTCACTTAAATTTCAAGATAAATTGTGTTCTCCCCAAGTGTGCACCGTTGCGAAAGTTCGTCGTTTCGAGACACGCCGTGATGATCGGGTGTGATAGACTCTACGTTCGCATACAACGGGTGCAAGCCATGTTGCACGTGCGGAACACTCGGGTTAAACTTGACGAGCCTAGCATGTACAGACATGGCCTCGGAACACAAGAGACCGAAAGGTCGAACATGAGTCATATAGTAGATATGATCAACATGAAGATGTTCACCATTGAAACCACCTCAACTCACGTGATGATCGGACTTGAGTTGGTGGATTTGGATCATGTTACACTCGAATGACCGGAGGGATGTCAATTTGAGTGGGAGTTTTTAAGTAATATGATTAACTAAACTCATTATCTAGAACAATAGTCTAAGTTGTCTTTGCTATATTTATGTTGTAGATCATGGCTCGCGCAGTAGCACCCCTGAATTTTAATGCGTTCCTAGAGAAAGCTAAGTTGAAAGATGATGGAAGTAACTTTGTGGACTGGGCCCGTAATCTAAGGATTATCCTTACGGCTTCCCAGAAGGCTTATGTCCTTGATGCACCGCTTGGTGATCCACCCGCTCCAGTTGAGTCTCTAGACGTTGTGAATGCCTGGCAGGCTCGTTCTGATGATTACTCAATAGTTCAATGTGCAATGTTGTATGGCTTAGAACCGGGACTTCAAAGACGTTTTGAACGTCATGGAGCATATGAGATGTTCCAGGAGTTGAAGTTTATCTTTCAGAAGAATGCCCGGATCGAGAGATATGAGATCTCCGATAAATTCTATGCTTGCAAGATGGAGGAGAACGGGTCTATCAGTGATCACGTGCTCAGAATGTCTGGGTACTCCACCCGTCTGGCTGAGTTAGGGATGCCCCTTCCGCCAGAGGCTATCACTGACAGAGTTCTTCAATCATTGCCACCTAGCTACAAGAGCTTCGTGTTGAACTATAACATGCACGGGATGAACAAGTCAGTCGCCGAGCTGTTTGCGATGCTGAAAGCCGCTGAGTCTGAAATTCAGAAGGAGCATCAAGTGTTGATGGTCAATAAAACCACTAGTTTCAAGAAAAATGGCAAGGGTAAGAAGGGTAACTCCAAGAAGAGTGGCAAAGCAGTTGCTCCTCTCGTGAAGAAACCCAAGGCTGGACCCAAACCAGAAACTGTGTGTTTTCATTGCAAGGGAACTGGACACTGGAAGCGGAATTGCCCCAAGTATTTGGCTGACAAGAAGGCGGCCAACAACAAACAAGGTATATATGATATACATGTTATTGATGTGTACCTTACCAACTCTCGTTGTAGTGCCTGGGTATTTGATACCGGTGCGGTTGCTCATATTTGCAACTCAAAACAGGAACTGCGGAATAGACGGAGGCTGGCAAAGGACGAAGTGACGATGCGCGTGGGAAATGGTTCCAAGGTTGATGTGATCGCCGTCGGCACGCTCGCTCTTCGATTACCGTCGGGATTAGTGATGAACCTAAATAAGTGTTATTTGGTGCCTGCGTTAAGCATGAACATTATATCTGGATCTTGTTTATTGCGAGACGGTTACTCATTTAAATCAGAGAATAATGGTTGTTCTATTTATATGAGTAATATCTTTTATGGTCATGCACCCGATGTGAGGGGTTTATTCTTATTGAATCTCGATAGTAATGATACACATGTTCATAACATTGATGCCAAAAGATGTAGAATTGATAATGATAATACCACTTTCTTGTGGCACTGCCGTTTAGGTCATATTGGCGTAAAACGCATGAGGAAGCTCCATGCTGATGGACTTTTGGAGTCACTTGATTTTGAATCACTTGACACATGTGAGCCATGCCTCATGGGCAAGATGACTAAAACGCCGTTCTCTGGAACAATGGAACGGGCAAGTGACTTATTGGAAATCATACATACTGATGTGTGCGGTCCGATGAGTATTGAGGCGCGCGGTGGTTATCGTTACTTTCTCACCTTCACTGATGACTTAAGTAGATATGGGTATATTTACTTAATGAAACACAAGTCTGAAACATTTGAAAAGTTCAAACAATTTCAGAGTGAAGTTGAGAATCATCGTAACAAGAAGATTAAATTCCTATGATCTGATCGAGGAGGAGAATATCTGAGTTATGAGTTTGGCAGTCACTTAAGACAGTGTGGAATTGTTTCACAATTGACACCGCCTGGAACACCACAGCGTAATGGTGTGTCCGAACGTCGTAATCGAACCTTATTGGATATGGTGCGATCTATGATGTCTCTTGCCGATTTGCCACTATCGTTTTGGGGTTATGCATTAGAGACAGCTGCATTCACTTTAAATAGGGCACCATCAAAATCCGTTGAGACGACGCCATATGAACTTTGGTTTGGCAAGAAGCCAAAACTGACGTTTCTTAAAGTTTGGGGATGTGATGCTTATGTCAAAAAGCTTCAGCCTGAAAAGCTGGAACCCAAAGCGGAGAAATGCGTCTTCATAGGATACCCAAAAGAGACAGTTGGGTATACCTTCTACCTCAGATCCGAAGGCAAAGTGTTTGTCGCTAAAAACGGAACATTTCTTGAGAAAGACTTTCTCTCGAAAGAATTGAGTGGGAGGAAGATAGAACTTGATGAGGTTGTTGAACCTTTACTTCAACCTGAGAGTAGCGCAGCGCAGAAAGTTGTTTCTGTGGAACCTACATTAGCTGAAGAGGAAGTTAATGATGATGATCATGAAGCTTTGGATCAAGTTGCTATCGAACCTCGTAGGTCGACAAGGACGCGTACTGCTCCCGAGTGGTACGGCAACCCTGTCTTAGAGGTCATGTTGTTAGACAACGATGAACCTACGAGCTATGGAGAAGCGATGATGGGCCCGAATTCCGAGAAATGGTTAGAGGCCATGAAATCCGAGATGGGATCCATGTATGAAAACAAAGTATGGACTTTGGAAGTATTACCTGAAGGGCGTAAGGCCATTCAGAACAAATGGATCTTTAAGAGGAAGACGGACGCGGACGGTAATGTTACCGTCTATAAAGCTCGACTTGTGGCAAAGGGTTTTTCACAAGTTCAAGGAGTTGACTACGATGAGACCTTCTCACCCGTAGCGATGCTTAAGTCCGTCAGAATCATGTTAGCAATAGCTGCCTTTTTCGATTATGAAATTTGGCAGATGGATGTCAAAACAGCGCTCCTTAACGGTTTCCTTAAGGAAGAGTTGTATATGATGCAACCAGAAGGTTTTGTCGATCCAGAGAATGCTGACAAAGTTTGCAAACTCCAGCGATCCATTTATGGACTGGTGCAAGCATCTCGGAGTTGGAATCTTCGTTTTGATGAGGTGATCAAAGCGTTCGAGTTTATACAAGTTTACGGAGAAGCTTGTATTTACAAGAAAGTGAGTGGGAGCTCTATAGCGTTTCTAATATTATATGTGGATGACATATTGCTGATTGGAAACAATATAGAAATGCTGGAAAGCGTAAAGGAATATTTGAACAAGAGTTTTTCAATGAAGGACCTAGGAGAAGCTGCTTTCATATTAGGCATCAAGATCTATAGAGATAGATCGAGACGCTTAATAGGACTTTCACAAAGCACATACCTTGACAAAGTTTTGAAGAAGTTCAAAATGGATCAGTCCAAGAAGGGGTTCTTGCCTGTATTGCAAGGTGTGAAGTTGAGTAAGACTCAATGCCCAGTGACTGCAGAAGATAGAGAAAAGATGAGTGTCATCCCCTATGCTTCGGCCATAGGCTCTATCATGTATGCAATGCTGTGCACAAGACCCGATGTCAGCCTTGCCATAAGTATGGTCGGAAGGTTTCAAGGTGATCCAGGAATGGAACACTGGACGGCGGTCAAGAATATCCTGAAGTACCTGAAAAGGACTAAGGACATGTTTCTCGTTTATGGAGGTGATCAAGAGCTCGTCGTAAAGGGTTACGTCGATGCAAGCTTTGACACTGATCCGGATGACTCTAAGTCTCAAACCGGATACGTATTTATTCTTAATGGGGGTGCGGTTAGCTGGTGCAGTTCCAGGCAAAGCGTGGTAGCAGATTCTACATGCGAAGCGGAGTACATCGCAGCCTCGGAGGCGGCGAAGGAAGGTGTCTGGATGAAGGAGTTCATGACAGATCTTGGAGTAGTGCCTAGTGCGCTTAACCCAATGACTCTGTTTTGTGATAACACTGGTGCCATTGCTCTAGCCAAGGAACCAAGATTTCACAAGAGGACCAGACACATAAAGCGACGTTTCAATTCCATCCGCGATTACATCAAGGAGGACGACATAAATATTTGCAAAGTACACACGGATCTAAATGTTGCAGATCCGATGACTAAACCTCTTCCAAGGGCTAAACACGAACAACACCAGAACTGCATGGGTGTTCGATTCATTACAATGTAAATCACATAGTGATGTGAACTAGATTATTGACTCTAGTGCAAGTGGGAGACTGTTGGAAATATGCCCTAGAGGCAATAATAAATTGGTTATTATTATATTTCCTTGTTCATGATAATCGTTTATTATCCATGCTATAATTGTATTGATTGGAAACTCAAATACATGTGTGGGTACATAGACAACACTGTGTCCCTAGTATGCCTCTAGTTGACTAGCTCGTTGATCAAAGATGGTTAAGGTTTCCTAGCCATTGACATGAGATGTCATTTGATAACGGGATCACATCATTAGGAGAATGATGTGATGGACAAGACCCAAACTGTAAACGTAGCATTTGATCGTGTCAGTTTATTGCTATTGTTTTCTGCATGTCAAGTATCTGTTCCTTTGACCATGAGATCATGCAACTCACTGACACCGGAGGAATACCTTGTGTGTATCAAACGTCGCAACGTAACTGGGTGACTATAAAGGTGCTCTACAGGTATCTCCGAGGGTGTCTGTTGGGTTGGCATGGATCAAGACTGGGATTTGTTACTCCGTGTGACGGAGAGGTATCTCAGGGCCCACTCGGTAATACAACATCACATTGAGCCTTGCAAGCAAAGTGACTAAAGAGTTAGCCACAGGATCTTGTATTACGGAACGAGTAAAGAGACTTGCCGGTAACGATATTGAACTAGGTATAGTGATACCGACGATCGAATCTCGGGCAAGTAACATACCGAAGAACAAAGGGAACAGCATACGGGATTAACTGAATCCTTGACATAGAGGTTCGACCGATAAAAGATCTTCGTAGAATATGTAGGAGCCAATATGGGCATCCAGGTCCCGCTATTGGTTATTGGCCGTAAAGGTGTCTCGGTCATGTCTACATAGTTCTCGAACCCGCAGGGTCTACACACTTAACGTTTGGTGACGATTAGTATAATTGAGTTATTATGTTGGTGACCGAAAGTTGTTTGGAGTCCCGGATAAGATCCCGGACATGACGAGGATCTCCGGAATAGTCCGGAGGTAAAGATTGATATATGTGATAATAGTGTTTTGATCTCCGGAAGAGTTCCGAAGTTCACCGGAAGGGGTTCCGGATGTTTACCGAAGTGTTCGGGTGCAGCAACACTTTATATGGGCCAAGGGATAAAAGCCCACGAGGTATTGGAAAGTGCAAAAGTAGTTTTGCTGCCGCGTAAGCGGTACTACCGCTTGTGTGAAGCGGTACTACCGCCCGAGCGGTACTACCGCTTGTGTGAAGCGGTACTACCGCTTGTGTGCGGCTGTGCACGATTCGGCAGGGATCCGAGTTGGACTCTTTCCCTGCGGGCCAAACCGACCTTGTGCGGGCAAAACCGACCTGGAGGAGGTTTTTACTCCAAGTTTAGACCCCAAGGCTCAACATATAAATAGAGGGGCAGGGCTAGCACACGGGAGACATCAAGATTTCCCCAAGCCGTGTGCGGCAACCCTAACCCTCTAGTTCCTCCGTCATAATCTCCGTAGTGCTTGGCGAAGCCCTGCAGAGATTGTTCCTCACCACCATCACCACGCCGTCGTGCTGCTGGAACTCAACCACTACTTCACCATCGCTCGCTGGATCGAGGAGGTGAAGGCGTCATCAAGCCGTACGTGTGTTGAACGCGGAGGTGCCGTCCGTTCGGCGCTAGTTCGTGATCGGATCGAGGGACGACTTGCGATTTGGATCGCGGAGACGTTCGACTACATCAACCGCGTTTATTAAACGCTTCCGCTTAGCGATCTACAAGGGTATGTAGATTCACTCTCCCTCTCGTAGATGCTCATCACCATGGATAGATCTTGTGTGTGCGTAGGAAAAATTTTGTTTCCCATGCAACGTTTCCCAACAAGGGCCTCAGTCAGCTCGTCCTTCTCTCTGTCGGGAATGAACGTCCCTTCCTGCGCTGCGGTGATATACTTCTGAAGCTTCGTGACGGGTATTGCAAGTTGCTCGTCCGTCCAACGGCACTTCCCTGTTTCAGGGTCCAAAGTTCCCCCAACCCCGAAGAACCAAGTCCTTGAACGGTCTGGCCAGTTCAATGTCTCTGGTTCGACCCCTCTAGCAATCAGGTTATTCTCAGCTTTGTCCCACAATGGCCGGGCTTTGAGGTAGCCACCTGACCCCGTGTGATGGTGATACTGCTTCTTTGCAGCGTTGTTCTTGTTTGTCTCTGACATTTTCTTACTCTTGTCTGATGTCTTGTAGGCCACAAATGCGGGCCAGTGATCTCTTATCTTCTCAAATCGGCCGATGAATTCTGGAGTCTCACCTTTGTCGACAAACTTTGATTTCAACTCCTTCTTCCACCTCCTGAATAGATCTGCCATCTTCTTAAGAGCACACGCCTTGACCAGTGGCTCTATAACGGGCTTATTCGGATCCTCCTCTGGCGGTAGGGTGAAATTTGCCTTCAGCAAGGTCCAAAGATCATCTTTCTGTCTATCGGTGACATAATCACCTTCAGGGGCGTCGTCCTTAGGCTTATTCCATTGCTTGATGCTGATCGGGATGTTGTCCCTAACAATAGCTCCGCACTGAGCAGAAAATGCGTCCTTGGTCCGCTCGGGTTCAATCGGTAGGCCATCGTCCGCGAGTGCTGTGATCGTGAACCTTTCATCCTTGCGCAACCTCTTCTTCGGGCCTCGTCTCGTTACCGAAGTTTGGCTCGATCCGGAGGGCTATAAAAGAAGAAAGAAGAGTTAATATATGTACATACCAAAACAATTAATGCATCAATTAGCTAGTCAGCACCTCCGGAGCCATCATGATCATGTCACCGGAGCCATCATGATCATGTCCTTCCTCCTCCATTGTTCCATCGGTGTCGTTGAGAAACGACAAGACAGCATCACCTCCGGCGAGGATTATCTCCCCCAACAACTGTTCTTGTTCCAAGTCTCTTTGATCCATAGTTTCTGCAAATATAGAAGAATATATATATAGATGAGATCATAAAAAAATTGGATCAACTTGTGCACATCCATAATGGGGGTATTCTTGATAAATCTATGTTACCGGAGTTATCTATGTTACCGGAGGGGGTAGACGACAACGACGCTCACCCCTCATGTCATGTCCGACGTCCCTCCTCATGTCGAAGTTATCGGGGAGGGGGTAGACGACAACGACGCTCACCCCTCATGTCCGACGTCCCCCCTCATGTCGAAGTTATCGGGGAGGGGGTACAGGTGGCCTCGAGAGTTGGTCGGGCGAGCGGACCGGGAGTAAGTAACTTTTAACTCATTTTAACTCATTTTGAATATATGAACATTTTAACTTTTACGGGTAGGGGCGGGAGGGGGTTGATCGACGTCTCCCCCCCTCATGTCGAAGTTACCGGAGTTTTCTATATGAACAAAAAAAATCCACATGACATGTTCGACGAGCGGACCGCCTCTCTCTCATGCATGTCCGACGTCCCCCCTCATGACAAAAACTTTCTATTAAAAAAAAGCATACATCTGTGAACAAAAAAAATTCTATGAACAAAAATAAAATTGTATCAATGCATATATAAAAACTTTCTATGGATCATCATTGCTCATATATCAATGCATATATAAAAACTTTGATCTCATCTACCCTTCTATATTTTTCCTGATCTCATCTACCCTTCTATATGTCACGTTGTCTAGTGTCAAAGGATTCAAGAAAACCAAGGCTTCATCATTAGCCGGAAGTAACAGGCGCATAATGGTACGAAGCTCTCCAAAATTGTTTTGGAACGGAGTCCCGGATAGGATAATTAATTAGCTTTTTGGTACGAAGTTCAGCAAGAGCCTTCCGAATATCGCTATTTGGAAGGCCTTTGCTGAAATTCGTACCAAAAAGCAAATTATTCTATCCGGAACTCCGTTCCAAAACAACTTTGAAGAGCTTCATAGCATCATACGCATGTTACTTCCGGCTAATGATGAAGCCATGGATTTCTTCAATACTTTGACAGACAACGTGACATATAAAGAATATATAAAGATGAGATCAAAAACAAATTGGATCAACTTGTGCACATCCATAATGGGGGCATTCTTGATAAATCTATGTTACCGGAGTTATCTATGTTACCGGAGGGGGTAGACGACAACGACGCTCACCCCTCATGTCATGTCCGACGTCCCCCCTCAAGTCGAAGTTATCGGGGAGGGGGTAGACGACAACGACGCTCACCCCTCATGTCCGACGTCCGACGTCCCCCCTCATGTCATGTCGGACGTCCCCCTCATGTCGAAGTTATCGGGGAGGTGGCCTCGACAACGCTCTTTTAACTTGGTAAATTTGGGTGGCCTCGACAACTCTTCTAGGGTTTGGGGTGGCCTCAACAACGCTCTTTTAACTCATTTAACTCATTTAACTTGGTAAATTTGGTTGGCCTCGACAACGCTTCTAGGGTTTGGGGTGGCCTCGACAACACTTCTAGGGTTTGGGGTGGCCTCAACAACGCTTTTTCAGTCCCGGTTTGGCGAGAGGGGGTTGATCGATCGACGTCCCCCCTCATGTTGGAGAGTTACCGGAGTTTTCTATGAACAAAAAAAATACTACCTATCACATCTCAGTCCCGGTTTGGGTGGACTCGAGTGTTTGGTCGGGCGAGAGGGGGTTGATCGACGTCCCCCCTCATGTCGAAGTTACCGGAGTTTTCTTCTAGGGGTTTGGCTGACCTCAAGAGTTTGTCAGGTAGGGGAGGGGGAGGGGTAGGAGATCGACAACGCTTTTTTTCTAGGGTTTGCGTGGCCTCGAGAGTTGGTCGCCCGATATGTCCGACGTCCCCCCTCATGTCGAATTTACCGGAGTTTTCTTCTAGGGGTTTGGGTGGCCTCGAGAGTTTGTCGGGTAGGGGCGGGAGGGGGTAGGAGATCGAGGGCGACGACGACATACATACATATAGCCACATACATACATGGAAAAAAATGCTATGAACAAAAAAATGCTATGAACAAAAAAATGCTATGAACAAAAAAATGCTATGAACAAAAAAATACATATAGCCACATATATGAAAAAAATACATATATGAACAAAAAAATGCTATGAACAAAAAAATATCATATATACATCCATCCATACATACATATAGCCACATACATATATACATTATATATGAACAAAAACATTCATCATATAAAAAAATCAACATATATATATAAAAAAAATTGCACAGAGCAGGGGCGGCGGCGGCTCACAGCGGGGGCGGCCGGCGAAGGTGACGGCGACGGCGGGGGCGGCGAGGGCGCCGGCGACGGCGACGGCGGGGGCGGGCCGGGGCAGGGGCGCGGCCGGGCGCGCTCGGGGGCGGGGCAGGGGCGTGGGCTCGGGGGCGGGGCAGGGCCGCGGGCTCGGGGACGACGACGGCGACGGCGACGGCGACGACGGGGCAGGGGCGTGGGCTCGGGGGCGGGGCAGGGCCGCGGGCTCGGGGACGACGACGGCGACGGCGACGGCGACGACGGGGCAGGGGCGTGGGCTCCGGGGCGGGGCAGGGCCACGGGCTCGGGGACGACGACGGCGACGGCGACGGCGACGACGGGGCAGGGGCCTGGCGATGGCGACGGCGTGGGCGGTGGACGGCGTCGGGGCAGCCTGGCGGCGTCGTGGAGGTCGGCGTCGTCGGGCGAAGTGGCGATGAAAACTGTGAAATTTCACAAGTGCTGGTTATATACACTCAGCATTGGTCCCGGTTGGTGGCACCAACCGGGACCAATGCCACCCTTTAGTCCTGGTTGGTGCCACCAACCGGGACCAAAGGTCTCTTTTTGTCAGCCCAAAGGGCGGGAAGCAGAGACCTTTGGTCCCGGTTGGTGGCACCAACCGGGACTAAAGGGTGGCATTGGTCCCGGTTGGTGCCACCAACCGGGACCAAAGGTTGGTATTGGTCCCGGTTAGTGCCACCAACCGGGACTAAAGGGTGGTGCTGCCCGGGGCCAAAAGTTTAGTCCCACCTCGCTAGCTGAGAGGGCTCGAGAGTGGTTTATAAGCGCTGCTGCGCCAGCCCTCTCGAGCTCCTCTCAACTGCAGGCTTACGGGCCTAATCGCACACACCTCTGCCTGTGGGCCTTCTGGGCCTTCTGCGGGCCTGAATCCTGGCCCAACTAGATGGTTGGGTTTCTAGTCGTATTCAGGCCGTGGTGGCCCAGTAGGCGGCATTTTTTTTAATTTTTTTCTACTTTTTTAGTTTTCTTTTTTGCTTTATTTATTTTCTTTTGTTTCTACTTACAGTTTTTCAGTGATTCTTTTTGCTTTTAGGTCACAAAAATTATAAACTTTATGAAAATTCTTTTTGCTATTAATGTTTTGAACAAAAAATACTTTGATACCAGTAGTCGAGGGCCTTTTGATGGAATAACTGAAATAACTCCACAAATTCAACAGGCATCAGGTCGACTCCAATGAGGTCGTGCTCATCTTTAATTCTCACCTGCAAACTATCGGACCCATTCTTCCTGCAGGTTTCCAAGTACCACTCATGCAATTTGTACATCATCGTTGTTAAAGGAGGATGATCAGGTTTGACGAGAGGCTTCCCGTGCACGTATTTATATTCTTCTTTTGGTACCTCAGCCATTTCAAAAATTACATCATCCCCCAAGTAATCACCAGGATTGGTACCGAGCACCATCCCCGGATGATTAGCGACGATATCGCTAGACACCTTGAGCGGGGGGCACGATTTCTTCTCCTGTTCGCCGAGCTGGTGAATTGTTTTCCCACTTCTTCGTTCTGCTAACCTTGCATCACTAGAAGTACTTCCCGACCGCCGCGCTTCATCATATGTCTTTTGAATAATGCGGTCATAGTTGGATTGCGGCGGAGGCGGTGGTGGTCGCTTCAGGGCATCGATAGTGCGCTTCACTTTCATCGGATCTATTGTTTCCTTCGGAGGTGGAGTTTTCTTTGCAAAATGGGCCCTCACTTGGGCACGAACTATGTCCTCGTTTTCCTGCTCGGTCCTCTCATATGGTAACTTTTCCAGAGGCTTGAGAGATGGACCGTATCTGAATTCCCTCCCGCCTCTGCTTGTACTGCTAGCTGCCGGAGCGGCGGCGTCTCTGTTCCGTCGTTGCTGACGAGGCTGAGAAGGAGGCGGAGTGCTCCGACGCGCCGGAGGAGCCGGACCGGTGGCGTCTGTCTTCCGCCGTTGCCGACGAGGCGGAGGAGGAGGCGGACTGCTCCGACGTGCCGGAGTAGGCGAAGGAGGAGGCGGAGTGCCCTCACGCGTCGGAGGAGCCGGAGAAGGAGGCGGAGTGCCCTGATCACTTGCCGGAGGAGGAGGAGGATGAGGAGGCGGAGTGCCCTGACTCGCCGGAGGAGGAGGAGGAGGCGGAGGCGTCCAGTTTGGAAGCTTGATGTACTCCTTCTGCCATAGACATGTACTCCTCAGAGCACAAACCAGCTGATTCTCCCCTTCACCTGTAGAGTGGTAAAGCTCGAGCTCCTCAAATCCCTCCATTACTTCATCCACCATCACAGCAGCATAGCCATGTGGAATCGGAAGACAGTGAAAAGTTCCGTTGGGTTGAGGAGGTGCAACAGAGCCGAGAGCCGCCTTGAAAGTGAGGTTATGGCATTTCGTCATAAGCTCGCAATTTTGAGCCTCCGTGATAGTATCCACGGGGTAGATAGGATCCGTGAAGTCAGTCTGAACGGGCTCCGTGGAAGCCACGCTGCTTCTCCGCTGAGATGGCGGGGTAGCTTCTGGGGTAGCTTCGTGCCACTGAGATAGTTGGCCGGCAGCTCGCTGGCTCTCAGCTTCCTCTAGCTTTTGTAGTCTTGCACTCATCTTCTGCATGTCGCTCAGCTCCGCTTTCCTCTTTCTCTCCCGGCTTCTGTAACCGCCTGCGTCGGGAAACCCAAACTTCCACGGAACGGAGCCTGGTGTGCCTCGTGTTCGTCCAGGGTGCTCAGCATTCCCTAGGGCTGTTGGAAATATGCCCTAGAGGCAATAATAAATTGGTTATTATTATATTTCCTTGTTCATGATAATCGTTTATTATCCATGCTATAATTGTATTGATTGGAAACTCAAATACATGTGTGGGTACATAGACAACACTGTGTCCCTAGTATGCCTCTAGTTGACTAGCTCGTTGATCAAAGATGGTTAAGGTTTCCTAGCCATTGACATGAGATGTCATTTGATAACGGGATCACATCATTAGGAGAATGATGTGATGGACAAGACTCAAACTGTAAACGTAGCATTTGATCGTGTCAGTTTATTGCTATTGTTTTCTACATGTCAAGTATCTGTTCCTTTGACCATGAGATCAGGCAACTCACTCACACCGGAGGAATACCTTGTGTGTATCAAACGTCGCAACGTAACTGGGTGACTATAAAGGTGCTCTACAGGTATCTCCGAGGGTGTCTGTTGGGTTGGCATGGATCAAGACTGGGATTTGTTACTCCGTGTGACGGAGAGGTATCTCAGGGCCCACTCGGTAATACAACATCACATTGAGCCTTGCAAGCAAAGTGACTAAAGAGTTAGCCACAGGATCTTGTATTACGGAACGAGTAAAGAGACTTGCCGGTAACGATATTGAACTAGGTATAGTGATACCGACGATCGAATCTCGGGCAAGTAACATACCGAAGAACAAAGGGAACAGCATACGGGATTAACTGAATCCTTGACATAGAGGTTCGACCGATAAAAGATCTTCGTAGAATATGTAGGAGCCAATATGGGCATCCAGGTCCCGCTATTGGTTATTGGCCGTAAAGGTGTCTCGGTCATGTCTACATAGTTCTCGAACCCGCAGGGTCTACACACTTAACGTTTGGTGACGATTAGTATAATTGAGTTATTATGTTGGTGACCGAAAGTTGTTCGGAGTCCCGGATAAGATCCCGGACATGACGAGGATCTCCGGAATAGTCCGGAGGTAAAGATTGATATATGTGATAATAGTGTTTTGATCTCCGGAAGAGTTCCGAAGTTCACCGGAAGGGGTTCCGGATGTTTACCGAAGTGTTCGGGTGCAGCAACACTTTATATGGGCCAAGGGATAAAAGCCCACGAGGTATTGGAAAGTGCAAAAGTAGTTTTGCTGCCGCGTAAGCGGTACTACCGCTTGTGTGAAGCGGTACTACCGCCCGAGCGGTACTACCGCTTGTGTGAAGCGGTACTACCGCCCAAGCGGTACTACCGCTTGTGTGAAGCGGTACTACCGCTTGTGTGCGGCTGTGCACGATTCGGCAGGGATCCGAGTTGGACTCTTTCCCTGCGGGCCAAACCGACCTTGTGCGGGCAAAACCGACCTGGAGGAGGTTTTTACTCCAAGTTTAGACCCCAAGGCTCAACATATAAATAGAGGGGCAGGGCTAGCACACGGGAGACATCAAGATTTCCCCAAGCCGTGTGCGGCAACCCTAACCCTCTAGTTCCTCCGTCATAATCTCCGTAGTGCTTGGCGAAGCCCTGCAGAGATTGTTCCTCACCACCATCACCACGCCGTCGTGCTGCTGGAACTCAACCACTACTTCACCATCGCTCGCTGGATCGAGGAGGTGAAGGCGTCATCAAGCCGTACGTGTGTTGAACGCGGAGGTGCCGTCCGTTCGGCGCTAGTTTGTGATCGGATCGAGGGACGACTTGCGATTTGGATCGCGGAGACGTTCGACTACATCAACCGCGTTTATTAAACGCTTCCGCTTAGCGATCTACAAGGGTATGTAGATTCACTCTCCCTCTCGTAGATGCTCATCACCATGGATAGATCTTGTGTGTGCGTAGGAAATTTTTTGTTTCCCATGCAACGTTTCCCAACAGTGGTATCAGAGCCAGGTCTATGCGTAGATGAGATCTCGAGTAGAACACAAACGAGTTGTGGGCGTGGGTGTATACATATTGCTTGCCGTTACTAGTTGATATTTGATTCGGCGGTACTGTGAGATGAAGCGGCCCGGACCGACATTACGCGTACACTTACGCGAGACAGGTTCCTTCAACTAACATGTAACTTCGTTGCATAAAGATGGCTAGCGGGTGTCTGTCTCTCTCACTTTAGTTGAATCGATTTCAATGAAGAGGGTTCTTTTAGAAGATCAAAAAGCAATCACTACACCACGTTGTGGTTTTGCGTAGGTAAGAACGGTTCTTGCAAACCCGTAGCAGCCACGTAAAATTTGCAACAACAATTAGAGGACGTCTAACTTGTTTTTGCAGGGTATGATGTGATATGATATGGCCAATTACATGATGAGATATATGTGATGTATGAGATGATCATGTTTTGTATAGAATATCACGACTTGCATGTCGATGAGTACGGCAACTGGCAGGAGCCATAGAGTTGTCTTTAATTATTGTATGACCTGCGTGTCAATCATTAAGCGCTATGTAATGCTTTACTTTATCGCTAAACGTTAGCAATAGTCGTGGAAGCAACAGTCGGCGCGACAACCTTATGGCGACACGTTGATGGAGATCAAGATGATGGAGATCATGGTGTCATGCCGGTGACGATGGAGATCATGCCAGTGCTTTGGAGATGGAGATCAAAAGCACAAGTTCATGGCCATATCATGTCACTTATGATTTGCATGTGATGTTAATCCTTTTATGCATCTTATTTTGCTTAGGACGACGGTAGCATTATAAGGTGATCCCTCACTTAAATTTCAAGATAAATTGTGTTCTCCCCAAGTGTGCACCGTTGCGAAAGTTCGTCGTTTCGAGACACGCCGTGATGATCGGGTGTGATAGACTCTACGTTCGCATACAACGGGTGCAAGCCATGTTGCACGTGCGGAACACTCGGGTTAAACTTGACGAGCCTAGCATGTACAGACATGGCCTCGGAACACAAGAGACCGAAAGGTCGAACATGAGTCATATAGTAGATATGATCAACATGAAGATGTTCACCATTGAAACCACCTCAACTCACGTGATGATCGGACTTGAGTTGGTGGATTTGGATCATGTTACACTCGAATGACCGGAGGGATGTCAATTTGAGTGGGAGTTTTTAAGTAATATGATTAACTAAACTCATTATCTAGAACAATAGTCTAAGTTGTCTTTGCTATATTTATGTTGTAGATCATGGCTCGCGCAGTAGCACCCCTGAATTTTAATGCGTTCCTAGAGAAAGCTAAGTTGAAAGATGATGGAAGTAACTTTGTGGACTGGGCCCGTAATCTAAGGATTATCCTTACGGCTTCCCAGAAGGCTTATGTCCTTGATGCACCGCTTGGTGATCCACCCGCTCCAGTTGAGTCTCTAGACGTTGTGAATGCCTGGCAGGCTCGTTCTGATGATTACTCAATAGTTCAATGTGCAATGTTGTATGGCTTAGAACCGGGACTTCAAAGACGTTTTGAACGTCATGGAGCATATGAGATGTTCCAGGAGTTGAAGTTTATCTTTCAGAAGAATGCCCGGATCGAGAGATATGAGATCTCCGATAAATTCTATGCTTGCAAGATGGAGGAGAACGGGTCTATCAGTGATCACGTGCTCAGAATGTCTGGGTACTCCACCCGTCTGGCTGAGTTAGGGATGCCCCTTCCGCCAGAGGCTATCACTGACAGAGTTCTTCAATCATTGCCACCTAGCTACAAGAGCTTCGTGTTGAACTATAACATGCACGGGATGAACAAGTCAGTCGCCGAGCTGTTTGCGATGCTGAAAGCCGCTGAGTCTGAAATTCAGAAGGAGCATCAAGTGTTGATGGTCAATAAAACCACTAGTTTCAAGAAAAATGGCAAGGGTAAGAAGGGTAACTCCAAGAAGAGTGGCAAAGCAGTTGCTCCTCTCGTGAAGAAACCCAAGGCTGGACCCAAACCAGAAACTGTGTGTTTTCATTGCAAGGGAACTGGACACTGGAAGCGGAATTGCCCCAAGTATTTGGCTGACAAGAAGGCGGCCAACAACAAACAAGGTATATATGATATACATGTTATTGATGTGTACCTTACCAACTCTCGTTGTAGTGCCTGGGTATTTGATACCGGTGCGGTTGCTCATATTTGCAACTCAAAACAGGAACTGCGGAATAGACGGAGGCTGGCAAAGGACGAAGTGACGATGCGCGTGGGAAATGGTTCCAAGGTTGATGTGATCGCCGTCGGCACGCTCGCTCTTCGATTACCGTCGGGATTAGTGATGAACCTAAATAAGTGTTATTTGGTGCCTGCGTTAAGCATGAACATTATATCTGGATCTTGTTTATTGCGAGACGGTTACTCATTTAAATCAGAGAATAATGGTTGTTCTATTTATATGAGTAATATCTTTTATGGTCATGCACCCGATGTGAGGGGTTTATTCTTATTGAATCTCGATAGTAATGATACACATGTTCATAACATTGATGCCAAAAGATGTAGAATTGATAATGATAATACCACTTTCTTGTGGCACTGCCGTTTAGGTCATATTGGCGTAAAACGCATGAGGAAGCTCCATGCTGATGGACTTTTGGAGTCACTTGATTTTGAATCACTTGACACATGTGAGCCATGCCTCATGGGCAAGATGACTAAAACGCCGTTCTCTGGAACAATGGAACGGGCAAGTGACTTATTGGAAATCATACATACTGATGTGTGCGGTCCGATGAGTATTGAGGCGCGCGGTGGTTATCGTTACTTTCTCACCTTCACTGATGACTTAAGTAGATATGGGTATATTTACTTAATGAAACACAAGTCTGAAACATTTGAAAAGTTCAAACAATTTCAGAGTGAAGTTGAGAATCATCGTAACAAGAAGATTAAATTCCTACGATCTGATCGAGGAGGAGAATATCTGAGTTATGAGTTTGGCAGTCACTTAAGACAGTGTGGAATTGTTTCACAATTGACACCGCCTGGAACACCACAGCGTAATGGTGTGTCCGAACGTCGTAATCGAACCTTATTGGATATGGTGCGATCTATGATGTCTCTTGCCGATTTGCCACTATCGTTTTGGGGTTATGCATTAGAGACAGCTGCATTCACTTTAAATAGGGCACCATCGAAATCCGTTGAGACGACGCCATATGAACTTTGGTTTGGCAAGAAGCCAAAACTGTCGTTTCTTAAAGTTTGGGGATGTGATGCTTATGTCAAAAAGCTTCAGCCTGAAAAGCTGGAACCCAAAGCGGAGAAATGCGTCTTCATAGGATACCCAAAAGAGACAGTTGGGTATACCTTCTACCTCAGATCCGAAGGCAAAGTGTTTGTCGCTAAAAATGGAACATTTCTTGAGAAAGACTTTCTCTCGAAAGAATTGAGTGGGAGGAAGATAGAACTTGATGAGGTTGTTGAACCTTTACTTCAACCTGAGAGTAGCGCAGCGCAGAAAGTTGTTTCTGTGGAACCTACATTAGCTGAAGAGGAAGTTAATGATGATGATCATGAAGCTTTGGATCAAGTTGCTATCGAACCTCGTAGGTCGACAAGGACGCGTACTGCTCCCGAGTGGTACGGCAACCCTGTCTTAGAGGTCATGTTGTTAGACAACGATGAACCTACGAGCTATGGAGAAGCGATGATGGGCCCGAATTCCGAGAAATGGTTAGAGGCCATGAAATCCGAGATGGGATCCATGTATGAAAACAAAGTATGGACTTTGGAAGTATTACCTGAAGGGCGTAAGGCCATTCAGAACAAATGGATCTTTAAGAGGAAGACGGACGCGGACGGTAATGTTACCGTCTATAAAGCTCGACTTGTGGCAAAGGGTTTTTCACAAGTTCAAGGAGTTGACTACGATGAGACCTTCTCACCCGTAGCGATGCTTAAGTCCGTCAGAATCATGTTAGCAATAGCTGCCTTTTTCGATTATGAAATTTGGCAGATGGATGTCAAAACAGCGTTCCTTAACGGTTTCCTTAAGGAAGAGTTGTATATGATGCAACCAGAAGGTTTTGTCGATCCAGAGAATGCTGACAAAGTTTGCAAACTCCAGCGATCCATTTATGGACTGGTGCAAGCATCTCGGAGTTGGAATCTTCGTTTTGATGAGGTGATCAAAGCGTTCGAGTTTATACAAGTTTACGGAGAAGCTTGTATTTACAAGAAAGTGAGTGGGAGCTCTATAGCGTTTCTAATATTATATGTGGATGACATATTGCTGATTGGAAACAATATAGAAATGCTGGAAAGCGTAAAGGAATATTTGAACAAGAGTTTTTCAATGAAGGACCTAGGAGAAGCTGCTTTCATATTAGGCATCAAGATCTATAGAGATAGATCGAGACGCTTAATAGGACTTTCACAAAGCACATACCTTGACAAAGTTTTGAAGAAGTTCAAAATGGATCAGTCCAAGAAGGGGTTCTTGCCTGTATTGCAAGGTGTGAAGTTGAGTAAGACTCAATGCCCAGTGACTGCAGAAGATAGAGAAAAGATGAGTGTCATCCCCTATGCTTCGGCCATAGGCTCTATCATGTATGCAATGTTGTGCACAAGACCCGATGTCAGCCTTGCCATAAGTATGGTCGGAAGGTTTCAAGGTGATCCAGGAATGGAACACTGGACGGCGGTCAAGAATATCCTGAAGTACCTGAAAAGGACTAAGGACATGTTTCTCGTTTATGGAGGTGATCAAGAGCTCGTCGTAAAGGGTTACGTCGATGCAAGCTTTGACACTGATCCGGATGACTCTAAGTCTCAAACCGGATACGTATTTATTCTTAATGGGGGTGCGGTTAGCTGGTGCAGTTCCAGGCAAAGCGTGGTAGCAGATTCTACATGCGAAGCGGAGTACATCGCAGCCTCGGAGGCGGCGAAGGAAGGTGTCTGGATGAAGGAGTTCATGACAGATCTTGGAGTAGTGCCTAGTGCGCTTAACCCAATGACTCTGTTTTGTGATAACACTGGTGCCATTGCTCTAGCCAAGGAACCAAGA
The DNA here is from genome assembly GCA_039707655.1 of Elymus sibiricus. NCBI lineage: Eukaryota > Viridiplantae > Streptophyta > Magnoliopsida > Poales > Poaceae > Elymus > Elymus sibiricus. The sequence continues at coordinate 429,316,719 of CM077671.1, read as the reverse complement.
TTTCACAAGAGGACCAGACACATAAAGCGACGTTTCAATTCCATCCGCGATTACATCAAGGAGGACGACATAAATATTTGCAAAGTACACACGGATCTAAATGTTGCAGATCCGATGACTAAACCTCTTCCAAGGGCTAAACACGAACAACACCAGAACTGCATGGGTGTTCGATTCATTACAATGTAAATCACATAGTGATGTGAACTAGATTATTGACTCTAGTGCAAGTGGGAGACTGTTGGAAATATGCCCTAGAGGCAATAATAAATTGGTTATTATTATATTTCCTTGTTCATGATAATCGTTTATTATCCATGCTATAATTGTATTGATTGGAAACTCAAATACATGTGTGGGTACATAGACAACACTGTGTCCCTAGTATGCCTCTAGTTGACTAGCTCGTTGATCAAAGATGGTTAAGGTTTCCTAGCCATTGACATGAGATGTCATTTGATAACGGGATCACATCATTAGGAGAATGATGTGATGGACAAGACCCAAACTGTAAACGTAGCATTTGATCGTGTCAGTTTATTGCTATTGTTTTCTGCATGTCAAGTATCTGTTCCTTTGACCATGAGATCATGCAACTCACTGACACCGGAGGAATACCTTGTGTGTATCAAACGTCGCAACGTAACTGGGTGACTATAAAGGTGCTCTACAGGTATCTCCGAGGGTGTCTGTTGGGTTGGCATGGATCAAGACTGGGATTTGTTACTCCGTGTGACGGAGAGGTATCTCAGGGCCCACTCGGTAATACAACATCACATTGAGCCTTGCAAGCAAAGTGACTAAAGAGTTAGCCACAGGATCTTGTATTACGGAACGAGTAAAGAGACTTGCCGGTAACGATATTGAACTAGGTATAGTGATACCGACGATCGAATCTCGGGCAAGTAACATACCGAAGAACAAAGGGAACAGCATACGGGATTAACTGAATCCTTGACATAGAGGTTCGACCGATAAAAGATCTTCGTAGAATATGTAGGAGCCAATATGGGCATCCAGGTCCCGCTATTGGTTATTGGCCGTAAAGGTGTCTCGGTCATGTCTACATAGTTCTCGAACCCGCAGGGTCTACACACTTAACGTTTGGTGACGATTAGTATAATTGAGTTATTATGTTGGTGACCGAAAGTTGTTCGGAGTCCCGGATAAGATCCCGGACATGACGAGGATCTCCGGAATAGTCCGGAGGTAAAGATTGATATATGTGATAATAGTGTTTTGATCTCCGGAAGAGTTCCGAAGTTCACCGGAAGGGGTTCCGGATGTTTACCGAAGTGTTCGGGTGCAGCAACACTTTATATGGGCCAAGGGATAAAAGCCCACGAGGTATTGGAAAGTGCAAAAGTAGTTTTGCTGCCGCGTAAGCGGTACTACCGCTTGTGTGAAGCGGTACTACCGCCCGAGCGGTACTACCGCTTGTGTGAAGCGGTACTACCGCTTGTGTGCGGCTGTGCACGATTCGGCAGGGATCCGAGTTGGACTCTTTCCCTGCGGGCCAAACCGACCTTGTGCGGGCAAAACCGACCTGGAGGAGGTTTTTACTCCAAGTTTAGACCCCAAGGCTCAACATATAAATAGAGGGGAAGGGCTAGCACACGGGAGACATCAAGATTTCCCCAAGCCGTGTGCGGCAACCCTAACCCTCTAGTTCCTCCGTCATAATCTCCGTAGTGCTTGGCGAAGCCCTGCAGAGATTGTTCCTCACCACCATCACCACGCCGTCGTGCTGCTGGAACTCAACCACTACTTCACCATCGCTCGCTGGATCGAGGAGGTGAAGGCGTCATCAAGCCGTACGTGTGTTGAACGCGGAGGTGCCGTCCGTTCGGCGCTAGTTCGTGATCGGATCGAGGGACGACTTGCGATTTGGATCGCGGAGACGTTCGACTACATCAACCGCGTTTATTAAACGCTTCCGCTTAGCGATCTACAAGGGTATGTAGATTCACTCTCCCTCTCGTAGATGCTCATCACCATGGATAGATCTTGTGTGTGCGTAGGAAAATTTTTGTTTCCCATGCAACGTTTCCCAACAAGGGCCTCAGTCAGCTCGTCCTTCTCTCTGTCGGGAATGAACGTCCCTTCCTGCGCTGCGGTGATATACTTCTGAAGCTTCGTGACGGGTATTGCAAGTTGCTCGTCCGTCCAACGGCACTTCCCTGTTTCAGGGTCCAAAGTTCCCCCAACCCCGAAGAACCAAGTCCTTGAACGGTCTGGCCAGTTCAATGTCTCTGGTTCGACCCCTCTAGCAATCAGGTTATTCTCAGCTTTGTCCCACAATGGCCGGGCTTTGAGGTAGCCACCTGACCCCGTGTGATGGTGATACTGCTTCTTTGCAGCGTTGTTCTTGTTTGTCTCTGACATTTTCTTACTCTTGTCTGATGTCTTGTAGGCCACAAATGCGGGCCAGTGATCTCTTATCTTCTCAAATCGGCCGATGAATTCTGGAGTCTCACCTTTGTCGACAAACTTTGATTTCAACTCCTTCTTCCACCTCCTGAATAGATCTGCCATCTTCTTAAGAGCACACGCCTTGACCAGTGGCTCTATAACGGGCTTATTCGGATCCTCCTCTGGCGGTAGGGTGAAATTTGCCTTCAGCAAGGTCCAAAGATCATCTTTCTGTCTATCGGTGACATAATCACCTTCAGGGGCGTCGTCCTTAGGCTTATTCCATTGCTTGATGCTGATCGGGATGTTGTCCCTAACAATAGCTCCGCACTGAGCAGAAAATGCGTCCTTGGTCCGCTCGGGTTCAATCGGTAGGCCATCGTCCGCGAGTGCTGTGATCGTGAACCTTTCATCCTTGCGCAACCTCTTCTTCGGGCCTCGTCTCGTTACCGAAGTTTGGCTCGATCCGGAGGGCTATAAAAGAAGAAAGAAGAGTTAATATATGTACATACCAAAACAATTAATGCATCAATTAGCTAGTCAGCACCTCCGGAGCCATCATGATCATGTCACCGGAGCCATCATGATCATGTCCTTCCTCCTCCATTGTTCCATCGGTGTCGTTGAGAAACGACAAGACAGCATCACCTCCGGCGAGGATTATCTCCCCCAACAACTGTTCTTGTTCCAAGTCTCTTTGATCCATAGTTTCTGCAAATATAGAAGAATATATATATAGATGAGATCAGAAAAAAATTGGATCAACTTGTGCACATCCATAATGGGGGTATTCTTGATAAATCTATGTTACCGGAGTTATCTATGTTACCGGAGGGGGTAGACGACAACGACGCTCACCCCTCATGTCATGTCCGACGTCCCTCCTCATGTCGAAGTTATCGGGGAGGGGGTAGACGACAACGACGCTCACCCCTCATGTCCGACGTCCCCCCTCATGTCGAAGTTATCGGGGAGGGGGTACAGGTGGCCTCGAGAGTTGGTCGGGCGAGCGGACCGGGAGTAAGTAACTTTTAACTCATTTTAACTCATTTTGAATATATGAACATTTTAACTTTTACGGGTAGGGGCGGGAGGGGGTTGATCGACGTCTCCCCCCCTCATGTCGAAGTTACCGGAGTTTTCTATATGAACAAAAAAAATCCACATGACATGTTCGACGAGCGGACCGCCTCTCTCTCATGCATGTCCGACGTCCCCCCTCATGACAAAAACTTTCTATTAAAAAAAAGCATACATCTGTGAACAAAAAAAATTCTATGAACAAAAATAAAATTGTATCAATGCATATATAAAAACTTTCTATGGATCATCATTGCTCATATATCAATGCATATATAAAAACTTTGATCTCATCTACCCTTCTATATTTTTCCTGATCTCATCTACCCTTCTATATGTCACGTTGTCTAGTGTCAAAGGATTCAAGAAAACCAAGGCTTCATCATTAGCCGGAAGTAACAGGCGCATAATGGTACGAAGCTCTCCAAAATTGTTTTGGAACGGAGTCCCGGATAGGATAATTAATTAGCTTTTTGGTACGAAGTTCAGCAAGAGCCTTCCGAATATCGCTATTTGGAAGGCCTTTGCTGAAATTCGTTCCAAAAAGCAAATTATTCTATCCGGAACTCCGTTCCAAAACAACTTTGAAGAGCTTCATAGCATCATACGCATGTTACTTCCGGCTAATGATGAAGCCATGGATTTCTTCAATACTTTGACAGACAACGTGACATATAAAGAATATATATAGATGAGATCAAAAACAAATTGGATCAACTTGTGCACATCCATAATGGGGGCATTCTTGATAAATCTATGTTACCGGAGTTATCTATGTTACCGGAGGGGGTAGACGACAACGACGCTCACCCCTCATGTCATGTCCGACGTCCCCCCTCAAGTCGAAGTTATCGGGGAGGGGGTAGACGACAACGACGCTCACCCCTCATGTCCGACGTCCGACGTCCCCCCTCATGTCATGTCGGACGTCCCCCTCATGTCGAAGTTATCGGGGAGGTGGCCTCGACAACGCTCTTTTAACTTGGTAAATTTGGGTGGCCTCGACAACTCTTCTAGGGTTTGGGGTGGCCTCAACAACGCTCTTTTAACTCATTTAACTCATTTAACTTGGTAAATTTGGTTGGCCTCGACAACGCTTCTAGGGTTTGGGGTGGCCTTGACAACACTTCTAGGGTTTGGGGTGGCCTCGACAACGCTTTTTCAGTCCCGGTTTGGCGAGAGGGGGTTGATCGATCGACGTCCCCCCTCATGTTGGAGAGTTACCGGAGTTTTCTATGAACAAAAAAAATACTACCTATCACATCTTAGTCCCGGTTTGGGTGGACTCGAGTGTTTGGTCGGGCGAGAGGGGGTTGATCGACGTCCCCCCTCATGTCGAAGTTACCGGAGTTTTCTTCTAGGGGTTTGGCTGACCTCGAGAGTTTGTCAGGTAGGGGAGGGGGGGGGGGGTAGGAGATCGACAACGCTTTTTTTCTACGGTTTGCGTGGCCTCGAGAGTTGGTCGCCCGATATGTCCGACGTCCCCCCTCATGTCGAATTTACCGGAGTTTTCTTCTAGGGGTTTGGGTGGCCTCGAGAGTTTGTCGGGTAGGGGCGGGAGGGGGTAGAAGATCGAGGGCGACGGCGACATACATACATATAGCCACATACATACATGGAAAAAAATGCTATGAACAAAAAAATGCTATGAACAAAAAAATACATATAGCCACATATATGAAAAAAATACATATATGAACAAAAAAAATGCTATGAACAAAAAAACATCATATATACATCCATCCATACATACATATAGCCACATACATATATACATTATATATGAACAAAAACATTCATCATATAAAAAAATCAACATATATATATAAAAAAAATTGCACAGAGCAGGGGCGGCGGCGGCTCACAGCGGGGGCGGCCGGCGAAGGTGACGGCGACGGCGGGGGCGGGCCGGGGCTGGGGCGCGGCCGGGCGCGCTCGGGGGCGGGGCAGGGGCGTGGGCTCGGGGGCGGGGCAGGGCCGCGGGCTCGGGGACGATGACGGCGACGGCGACGGCGACGACGGGGCAGGGGCGTGGGCTCGGGGGCGGGGCAGGGCCGCGGGCTCGGGGACGACGACGGCGACGGCGACGGCGACGACGGGGCAGGGGCGTGGGCTCCGGGGCGGGGCAGGGCCACGAGCTCGGGGATGATGACGGCGACGGCGACGGCGACGACGGGGCAGGGGCCTGGCGATGGCGACGGCGTGGGCGGTGGACGGCGTCGGGGCAGCCTGGCGGCGTCGAGGAGGTCGGCGTCGTCGGGCGAAGTGGCGATGAAAACTGTGAAATTTCACAAGTGCTGGTTATATACACTCAGCATTGGTCCCAGTTGGTGGCACCAACCGGGACCAATGCCACCCTTTAGTCCTGGTTGGTGCCACCAACCGGGACCAAAGGTCTCTTTTTGTCAGCCCAAAGGGCGGGAAGCAGAGACCTTTGGTCCCGGTTGGTGGCACCAACCGGTACTAAAGGGTGGCATTGGTCCCGGTTGGTGCCACCAACCGGGACCAAAGGTTGGTATTGGTCCTGGTTAGTGCCACCAACCGGGACTAAAGGGTGGTGCTGCCCGGGGCCAAAAGTTTAGTCCCACCTCGCTAGCTGAGAGGGCTCGAGAGTGGTTTATAAGCGCTGCTGCGCCAGCCCTCTCGAGCTCCTCTCAACTGCAGGCTTACGGGCCTAATCGCACACACCTCTGCCTGTGGGCCTTCTGGGCCTTCTGCGGGTCTGAATCCTGGCCCAACTAGATGGTTGGGTTTCTAGTCGTATTCAGGCCGTGGTGGCCCAGTAGGCGGCATTTTTTTTAATTTTTTTCTACTTTTTTAGTTTTCTTCTTTGCTTTATTTATTTTCTTTTGTTTCTACTTACAGTTTTTCAGTGATTCTTTTTGCTTTTAGGTCACAAAAATTATAAACTTTATGAAAATTCTTTTTGCTATTAATGTTTTGAACAAAAAATACTTTTATAACTTTAGTTGCATAAATTTTATAGAATTTTAGTTTCAGAAAGACTATAGGTTTATAAAATATTTTTAGTTGATTCCTTTTGCTATTAGAGTTTTATAAAAGCTTTTTAGTTGATTCTTTTTGCTATTGAAGAATACTATAGTTTTATTTTAGTTGATCATAACAGAAATTTTTAATTAATTATTTTTAGTTCATTATTTTTGCTATTAGAGTTTCATAAAGGTTTTCTAGTTCATTCTTTTTGCTATTAGTTCATTCTTTGAGCTAAATGACCCTGAAATTGAAAAGCACTTCAAATGAAGTCTGAAAAGGTTGAAAGTTGGCATGGTATCATCATTACACCCACATAGCATGTTCTAAAAAGTTGAGAGGGTTACGGCAAAACTGGATGCACTTCATGTACAAAATGGACAATCTCTTTCGAAGTATCAGGGTTTCGGACGAAAACTCATCTGTTACAAAGGGATTTCATTTTTTTGAACTTATTTGAACTCCAGACTTTTTGTGTGTTCAAAATGCACCATTCAAAGCCACATCATCAATTTCCAACCCTTTCTGACTTCATTTCCTATTTTTCATGCATTTACTGATTTTTTAAGCTAAATGACCCTGAAATTGAAAAGCACTACAAATGAACTCTGAACAGGTTGAAAGTTGGCATGGTATCATCATTTCACCCACATAGCATGTGCTAAAAAGTTGAGAGGGTTACGGCAAAAACTGGATGCACTTCGTGTACAAAACGAACAATCTCTTTCGAAGTATCAGGGTTTCGGACGAAAACTCATCTGTTACAAAAGGCATTTAATTTCAATGTAACTGCAATGATATAGTTGTGGAGAGAAAGTCTTCACTTTTTCTTCGCTTGTGTCCTTTGCTTATTGCGCCGTAACCATGGATAATCTTCATCGTTTAACAGGGTGCTTGGGTCAGCCTTGACTTTGAAGGGAGGAATTTCATGAAACTTTTCATAATCTTCAGACATGTCTGTCTTGCCCTCCAATCCCACGATGTCTCTTTTTCCTGAAAGAACTATGTGGCGCTTTGGCTCATCGTATGATGTATTCGCTTCCTTATCTTTTCTTTTTCTCGGTTTGGTAGACATGTCCTTCACATAGAAAACCTGCGCCACATCATTGGCTAGGACGAATGGTTCGTCTGTGTACCCAAGATTGTTGAGATCCACTGTTGTCATTCCGTACTGTGGGTCTACCTGTACCCCGCCTCCTGACAGATTGACCCATTTGCACTGAAACAAAGGGACCTTGAAATCATGTCCATAGTCAAGTTCCCATATGTCCACTATGTAACCATAATATGTGTCCTTTCCCCTCTTGGTTGCTGCATCAAAGCGGACACCGCTGTTTTGGTTGGTGCTCTTTTGATCTTTGGCGATCGTGTAAAATGTATTCCCATTTATCTCGTACCCTTTGTAAGTCAATACAGTCGAAGATGGTCCCTTGGCCAACGAGTACAGCTCATCAGAAACAGTGTTGTCACCCATGAGACGTGTTTGCAACCAACTGCCGAAAGTCCTGATGTGTTCATATGTAATCCAGTCGTCACACTGCTCCGGGTGTTTGGAGCACAGAATATTCTTGTGTTCATCGACATACGGGGTCACCAAGGTAGAATTCTGTAGAACTGTGTAGTGTGCTTGAGACCAAGAATGCCCGTCCCTACATATTATTGAGTCTGCTCCTAGCGTGCCTTTTCCAGTCAGTCTCCCCTCATACCGCGATTGAGGGAGACCAATCTTCTTAAGGTCAGGAATGAAGTCAACACAAAACCCAATGACATCCTCTGTTTGATGGCCCATGGAGATGCTTGCTTCTGGCCTAGCGCGGTTACGAACATATTTCTTTAAGACTCCCATGAACCTCTCAAAGGGGAACATATTGTGTAGAAATACAGGGCCCAGAACGACAATCTCGTCGACTAGATGAACTAGGACGTGCGTCATGATATTGAAGAAAGATGGTGGGAACACCAGCTCGAAACTAACAAGACATTGCACCAAATCACTCCTTAACCTTGACAGGATTTCTGGATCGATCACCTTCTGAGAGATTGCATTGAGGAATGCACATAGCTTCACAATGGCTAATCGAACGTTTTCCGGTAGAAGCCCCCTCAATGCAACCGGAAGCAGTTGCGTCATAATCACGTGGCAGTCATGAGACTTTAGGTTCTGGAACTTTTTCTCTGCCATATTTATTATTCCCTTTATATTCGACGAGAAGCTAGACGGGACCTTCATACTGAGCAGGCATTCAAAGAAGATTTCCTTCTCTTCTTTGGTAAGAGCGTAGCAGGCAGGACCTTCATACTGCTTTGGATGCATGCCGTCTTTTTCATGCACACGTTGCTGTTCCTCCCGTGCCTCCGGTGTATCTTTTGTCTTCCCATACACTCCCAAGAAGCCTAGCAGGTTCACGCAAAGATTCTTCGTCACGTGCATCACGTCGATTGCAGAGCGGACCTCTAGGTCTTTCCAATAGGGTAGGTCCCAAAATATAGATTTCTTCTTCCACATGGGTGCGCGTCCCGCATCGTCAGTCGGGACAGATAGTCCGCCAGGACCCTTTCCAAAGATTACTTGTAAATCATTGACCATATCAAGTATGTGATCACCAGTACGGAGGGCGGGCTTCTTCCGGTGATCTGCCTCACCTTTGAAATGCTTTCCTTTTTTTTGACACTGATGGTTGGTCGGAAGAAATCGATGATGCCCCAGGTACACATTCTTCCTGCATTTGTCCAAATATATACTGTCGGTGTCATCTAAACAGTGTGTGCATGCGTGGTATCCCTTGTTTGTCTGTCCTGAAAGGTTACTGAGAGTAGGCCAATCGTTGATGGTTACAAACAGCAACGCATGTAGGTCAAATTCCTCCTGTTTGTGCTCATCCCACACACGTACACCTTCTCCATTCCACAACTGTAAAAGTTCTTCAACTAATGGCCTTAGGTACACATCAATGTCATTGCCGGGTTGCTTAGGGCCTTGTATGAGCACTGGCATCATAATGAACTTCCGCTTCATGCACAACCAAGGAGGAAGGTTATCGATACATAGAGTCACGGGCCAGGTGCTATGATTGCTGCTCTGCTCCCCAAAAGGATTAATGCCATCTGCACTTAAACCAAACCATACGTTCCTTGCGTCACCTGCAAAGTCCCCCCACCTTCTCTCGATTTTTCTCCACTGCGACCCGTCAGCGGGTGCTCTCAACTTCCCGTCTTTCTTAAGGTCTTCTTTGTGCCATCGCATCAACTTGGCATGCTCTTTGTTTCTGAACAGACGTTTCAGCCGTGGTATTATAGGAGCATACCACATCACCTTGGCAGGAACCCTCTTCCTGGGGCGCTCGCCCTCAACATCACCAGGGTCATCTCGTCTGATCTTATACCGCAATGCACCGCATACCGGGCATGCGTTCAAATCCTCGTACTCACCGCGGTAGAGGATGCAGTCATTAGGGCATGCATGTATCTTCTGCACCTCCAATCCTACAGGGCATAGAACCTTCTTTGCTTCGTACGTACTGCCGGGCAATTCGTTATCCTTTGGAAGCTTCTTCTTCATTATTTTCAACAGCGAACTAAATCCCTTGTCAGATACACCATTGTCTGCCTTCCATTGCAGCAATTCCAGTGTGGTACCGAGCTTTCTGTTGTCATCTTCGCAATTTGGGTACAACCCTTTTTTGTGATCCTCTAACATGCGATCGAACTTCAACTTCTCCCTTTCACTTTCGCATTCTCTCTATGCATCAACAATGACCCGGCGAAGATCATCATCGGGCACATCGTCTGGTTCCTCTTGATCTTCAGCTTCCCCCATTGCAGCATCACCGTATTCAGGGGGCGGGTAGTTGTCATCATCCTCTTCTTCTTCGTTGTCTTCCATCATAACCCCTCTTTCTCCGTGCTTGGTCCAAACATTATAGTGTGGCATAAAACCCTTCTCATGCAGGTGGAAGTGAAGGGTTTTAGAGTTGGAGAAAGCCTTCGTATTCTCACAGACAGTATATGGACAATGCATAAAACCATTCTGCTTGTTTGCCTCAGCCGCTTCGAGAAAATTATGCAGGCCCTTAATATACTCGGAGGTGCGTCGGTCACCGTACATCCATTGCCGGTTCATCCGCGTGCGTTATATAGTTCTTATTATTGAAGAACATATAACTCTCTAGAGCATCTAATTAAAACACACAAGTAAGAACTTTTTTCTTTTAGAAAGAAGATAAGAAGAAGAGGCTAACCACGGTGTTGCCGGCGCTGAGATGGGCGCGGGCGATCGACGGCGGTGAGGACGGGGACGGGACAGGACGGACCGCCAAACCTAGACAAATCTTGAGGAAAATGGAGCTTGGACAAGGAGCTTCGAGAGGAGAAAGCTTAAGTGTGGCTCGGGCATTTCATCGAACACCTCATGTGCATAGGAGGTGAGCTAGAGCACCACAAAAGCTCTCCCACGGCCGGGCAAAAAAACAGAGCAATGCATTGCTCTGCTCGCGGGAGGGGGCTATATATAGGCCAACCATTGGTCCCGGTTCCAGCCACAAACCGGGACCAATGGTTGTGGGCCAGGAGCGAGGCGCATTGGTCCCGGTTCGTGGCTGGAACCGGGACAAAAGGGGTCACCTTTAGTCCCGGTTCCAGCCACAAACCGGGACCAATGGTTGTGGGCCAGGAGCGAGGCGCATTGGTCCCGGTTCGTGTCTAGAACCGGGACAGAAGGGGTCAGACGAACCGGGACCAATGCCCCACGAGGCCCGGCCGGCGCCCTGGCCTCACGAACCGGGACCGATGCCCCCATGGGTCCCGGTTCGTGAGTGAACCGGGACTAATGGGCTTCTCAGGGGTGGACCGATGCCCTGTTTTGTACTAGTGTCATATGATTAAAAATCGTCATCCATACCAGATATAAGTTTTTATTTTGTTATACATTTGTCAAAAATTTGTTCAGAATAATTGACCCAGTTTCTATTATTGTGTATGTGGCAGCAATGAAAACTTTCAATAACAGTGCATTTAATGGAGAAAAACCCATCACCGAAATTACCGATGCGGTAGGTAATTGTCTGTCTGTGTACAATCTTCTCATACACATACTTGATTTATACTCACGAAAATTTAATGCCATGTACCAGGAACTCTTTGCGAAGCATGGTCATATGAAGTTAGCATGCTCACCATCAAGGTTCACCAAAACCATGAATAGGTTGTCAACAGATCACCAAAAGTACATCATATCAAAATCCGGTCTTGGGGGTCTGATCCAGATGCAGGAAGTTAATCTCCGATGCATAATGCTAGTAAGACTAGCCAAGACCATCAATAGTGACACGCAGTCCCTTACCAAAGGTCAAACACACATTCCTCTAACAAAAGAGGACGTCCACCATATATTTGGCATACCGATTGAAGGGGAGGATGTAGAGCCATACCTGGCAAACAGACCCGACCCACAATTGTTCAGCACCTATGAGAACAAGGGGCAAATTTTGATTTGCGACCTTGAAAACGTGATCTTAGCTTCCGAAACCCCCGACAACGATTTCCTGAGGCGGTTCATTCTGTACGCAATTGGTACTGTATTAGCACCAACAGCACAGCATTATGTCGACTCGAAATATCTCAACCTTGTTAAGGATCTTCCAAACCTTCGGAAATTGAACTGGGGATGTTTCACACTTAATCACTTGTTCAAGTCCATTCACAAATTTAACAACCTGGATCAAGTAACTCTACAAGGAAATCTAATTCTGCTCCAGGTTAGTGCTACATCACTAATTAACATACTATAATTAGTGTTCTGTAGCATATCCGTATGGTGATGAAGTAATGTATTGTGTAGTTTTGGTACTGGGAGCACGTGCGTAGTGGCAGATTGATGTATCCTTGTAGACCCCCTCCATTGCTCGCACGATGGGATGAAAATTCGGCAAAAATAAGAAGTGATGCTTACGAAAAAGGAGGTCTTTATCACGGTCTGGTATATCTCTAGAATTGACCTTGGTATGAACGGTTTTTTAGTTGGCACTAATGATTCATTCGAACTTATTCAAAGGTTGTCATGGAAATTTGTGTGCCACAACGACCGTCCGAGAACACAAGTAATCCTCCAAGCAAAAAGTATGAACATGTGGGTGACCATGATTCGTGTCGAGTACAATCACAAGGTCAACATATTAGTAGCCAGCAAGTAAGCACTCCAAAGACAATTTTATTATTTTGAAATAGCACTACAAGGTTTCATCCAACCTCATTGATTTAGCTATTGTTATGAACGGGCTGTTATTTTGTTTACACAGATGGACATTCTTGTTGAAGCCATCAATGCACGTTTTGCTGATCAAGAAAAGAAGGTTGGAAGAAAATTAATGGAAATCGAGCACAGATTTGATGCCAAATTCATCACGATGAGCGAATACTTGATCGACATAAGGAGTAAATCTGGTAGTAATCCTAGGTTGTCGAAGGCCGAGGATGAAATTAAAGAACTAAGGATGGAATTGCAGGTATGTCATATACTGTGCATATTAAATTTTCTAATGAATATGTTCCTCCATATTAATTGTTGTTTGCTTTGTTACAGAAATTAAAAAAACAATTCGAAAGTAGCCGACAGTTAGTGCAATAGAAAGAAGGCGTGTCGGTGATCATTATGGCCCATCACCTTATGTGCTAAAATGAACAAACTTATGATTAACGACCTTTTTTTTGTAGGAACAAGTCAATGTGTGCAATGCATGGTTCGCACGAAACCCTAGGTTTAGCGAATCCACGGCAGGGACTTCAACTCCATCAAATGCAAGACACGTGATGCAACACATGGAGGAACCACGGTTAAGTCCTATGAAGCCTTCCTTTCATAATGATTACAAGTTGACTGAACAGGACAAGGAGGCAGCCGTTTTCATCCGTGCATCATACAACCCTGTTGAAGTAGCTAGAATCGGAGACATTCCCCTCACAGTTGAACAACTGAAGCGAAATTTGATGGAAGAATACATTTATGATGATGTAAGCACCTTGTTCTCCAGTCCACATCAATTGTTGCAACTGCTGTCTTATTATTGTATGATTATAAACTTGGCAGGTTATCATGGCATATGCTCGCATTAGCCAAATTGAGAATGATACTACGTCAATCATATCCCCCCAAGAAACGAATAAGCTATTACGATTGAAGGGGGTGGTTCCTGAGGGACGTGGAGGCTCGTGGGTTGCTCGTGTGGCAGAAAAAATTGTAGGATGCCGAAAGGTACACGTTTTCCTCACTTTCATAGTTCCTTTACGTAAGGTGCACCAAACATTTTGGTTGTCACGCCAACTAAAATTTAACTGCCGGTGCAAGTCCCTCTGAATGTACACAATAACCACTGGATGCTAATGGTTTTTAATCTTGACAAAGAAGAGATTCAGATCATGAACTCCTTAAATAAACATTGTGACAAGAGCAAGAAAGATTCTCTTGTAAGTGTTCTCTTGCTGCCTCTTTTGCATCGCATGGCACATCAGCTCCCAAAACACCGTGACCCTTTCTATAACTCTTCCTACGCTAGGTGGAGTCAATTCAGTTGTGCATCGACACACCGGTCAAGAATGGCTTGGTAACAACTGCTAAGCCCATCATTTTTTCCGAATGGGGTAAAGTACGCTACGAAGAAATACCACAACAGACTGACGAGTATGTATGGCCTCCTAAATTAGTCTTCGCCTACATGTACAAGATTATTAATCTTGAACTAAACATTGCAGGACTTCCTGCGCGGTGTTCACACTAAAGTACATGTTGTCATGGAACGGTGATAAAATGATCGATACATTTAACCAGGTGATTGAATGCCTAAATTAATTTTAAACTTTGTTTGCCTTGAAAGCTATGCTGACATACGTGTTGGTTATGAAATGAAGGAAAAAATAAATATTTTCAGATGGAAAATAGTTACAGCCCTGCTGCGTTCAAATTACAACGCTCTTCGCCTCGAAACATACAAGTACCCGATAACGGTTAGCACTACACCAAGGATATTTCATTTGTTTTATCTCTCTCATGATTTTGAACTAACACACCGATCTCTGCTGTACAGAAGGATGTGTACGATGCGCAGCAACCAGCGCAAGCTAAGGGTTCAGAAGAGGATGTACAAATAATTAACGATCCTCCTGGTTCCAACAAAAACGACACATCAAACTCCGAAAAGGATCCCGCTACACCCAGCTCCCCAAAAAAGAAGAGACCACTTGGACGCCCGAGGAAGAATGTCGATGAAGGGGACGAATAAAAAAGAAGACGTCCGAGGAAGATTGTCGATGACAATCAAGCAGCAAAAACAAGAAGTCTCGAAGATATCAAATGTAAATATGACGCCAAGACCATAGCTAAACGTGTGTCTTCGTTGTCTTTGTTATCAGCACGGTCACGCAGAGCCCCCAAACCAGCACCAGCTTTGATGAGCCCATTCAAGACCAATGCTTAGGTATGCATATACGCAGTGTAATCTTAGTTAGGCAAACTGTGATATTTTAGGATTTCATGTTCATTTGCATGCTCTGCTTTTTGCAACAAGGCATACATTCTCAGTTCTTATCAGAAACTGGCAGTGGGCACATTTGGCAGTCATGTGTGTGCTCTACTTTTGGTAATGGCTAAGACATTCTCACTTCTTTTGCCAGAAGTGGCAATGAAACTTCTGGCAATCCTGTACATGCTCAGTTCTTTAGCCAGGACTGGCCATAGAACTTCTGGCAATCATGTACATGCTCTACTTTTAGCAACAACTGATAGATGCTCATTTCTTATCAGAAACTTGCAATGGGTATTTTTGCCAATCATGGGCATCATCGAGTTTTTGCAATAACTTATGCATCCACAGTACAAAGCTTCAACTGGCAATAGGTAGTTTTGTCAAAAATTTGCATGATCTACTTATGGCAACAACTCATAGATGCTCAATTCTACAGGTATAACTGGTCAAAGATATTGCTTGAAAATCTTGCATTATAAACTGAACATAATCAGTTGAAGTTATATCTTGACATAGTCATACTATTCGAGTTCCTATCATGCATCACGGTACAATATTAAAACAGCAGATTAAAACAGCAAGCATAACATAAATGGCAAACATAACTTAAAGCATCAAACCAAAGTAGTACCAAACACTTAAGTTAAACGGCGGATTAAACCACCGCGGGACATAAGACATATAAGTTTTAAACACACCATAGGACATCAGTTTTAACGATGAACAAGAAAAAGACATAGATAACTTGAGGTACCGGGGCAGCAGTAGCAGGCAAGCAGCGCATCACTTCTTCGCCTTCTTCACCGGCGGTATGTAGAAGGGCTCATTGCCCATCACATACTTGCTAAGGAAGACACCGAAGGCTGCGTGTTTAGCCAAGGTACTGGCCAGATGCTTCCTAACCGATCCATCAGCAATGCCATTGGCATGCTAGATCAGGTTATCGAAGTCGGTTGCTATGATCTTGGAACAAAATGGGCAGCCAATCTTGCCACGAAAATGGTAGCTGATTTTGCCGGCTTTCAGATGCTTGAGGGTATAGCGGCTCTTGCTATGCCTGCTGTCCATGCTATAATCCACGTCGATGTCATCCTCCTGTGAATTAGTAAACACACAAGAACTCAGCTAATCTCTTTTCATATCATCTTCCAATTAAATGTTTTAAAAGTACATATGAACTCTAATCAACACGACGTAATAGCACTATCCACAGGGTACAAAAGGGCAACCAACTATTTTCTCTAGGGCTACCAACAAGTAATTGACAAGCATCAATACTAATGATGGAATAGTTGCATGGATAGATTATTGCATAACTAAATGTGACAATGGTTTCATACTTGAACCATACCCATATATGTATGTCTCTAAACCATACTAGAACCATACCCGTTTAATGTCATTTTCAGCCCAACCAAAGCTGAAGCCACTATTTTTTCCACCCAAACCAATTTAAACCCAATACATAAGTGCATCTACAACAGTTTAGGAACAAAGTTATCCTGGAGATATAGTCAGCACACATCAAGAGGCAAAAGACCATGTCCACTGCTAAAAAGCTCACTGACAAGTGTATTAAAGCCAATTCCTTAGCCAAAGCACAAGCAAACACGTCCGACTTGCATGTGGTGTTTTTCCATAATATATAATTACATAGTGCATCGCATCGTGCACGCGGATCAAATTGACTCGTTGTCGTTCGTTATTGACATAACCAGTGCACAGAAACTGGGTTGGACCCATAGTTTGTAGCCACTAATAACCAAAGTATTTAAATCCCTAACCAAATATACCCAAACTGGGTTGTCCACATACCCAAACCAGAACCAAACTAAAAAAGGCTTAACCCAATAAAACATCAATACAAACCTTAACCAATCAAACCCAAAGTAAGAACCGAACCGTTTCACCCGGTTTTTTAATAACCATTCTCACGTTTAGGCACAACTAGTAAATGATTTTCACATGCATGACTTGATGATGTGGCTCTGTTTAATGATACTTTATGCCTTTTACAGCAGGCATTCTGATTGGAATAAGAAAATGGCCTCATTGTAGTCTTGTATCTATTACAGGACATGTTATACACAAGGGGGATTTTGTTATATCTATTCGAATAAGATAATGATTTCTGCTATCTATTACATGATAGGATATGTTCCTAACAAGGGGGGTTTTGTTCTATCTATTGGAATCATAAAATGAATCAGATTCAGAAACCACACACCAACAGTAAAATCGATTATAGAATCCCTAAAATCCTACATATGTACAACTACAATGGCCATATGAGATCGATGCTCATCTACTTTACAAGAAAAACCCCAATGCCGTGAAAAAACAGAGTTCTTGAAAGGAAAAAACAAATCTGCTCAAAACAGAGTACTACCTCGGAGAGCTCGTCGATGGCATCCTCGTCGAACTCGGCGCCCTTCCTAAAATCTCCGTCTAGTTCCTTGATCCGGTTCTCCTTGAACAGCTCCTCGATTTCGTCATGGACCTCGCGCTTGCACTTGCGCTTCTCCTGCTCCAGATCTTCTGCGACCTTGTCCTGCACATGCTCGCCGACCGGAAACTCGACGGCTGCGATGGTCGCCTGAGCGGGCACAACAGTTGGTGCACTGCCAGCCGTCACCGCAACGGCGGTCTCAGGCGCGGCAACCGCGGCGGCAGCCACAGCAGCAGCCACAGCATCAGAATGCTCTGCTCCGATGGTTGAGTCCTGCTTCTCCGCCGCTTCTGCACGCACGGGCTGCATCGTCGGACGACGAAAGGAGGAGGGTGGGGGAGGAAGGGAGGAGGGTGATGGCGATGGGACGTGGTATGGCTGGAGAGGGAGAGGAGAAGGGTTTTCTTCTAGAGCTGGGGAAGAAGAAATGACCACTGGAGAGACCGAGGGGGCGAGGGGGTGAATTAAGACGGTTGTTTGATTTTTTCACCTCCCCGGGTCATTTCACGTTCCAGAGAGAGGACGCGTGGCGAGGTGGCGTCGTGCACGTCGTGCGTTTCGCTACGCGCCGCCGTTGCCTTCGCTGAGACCTGGACCCCAGCGCCGTGTACAACTGACCGGTGGGTCGTGCGCGTTTCCTTTTTATTTTTTGGGTGTTTTTTCTTTTCTTTTAGTCTCTCTGTTTTTACTGTTATGGCGACAACAAATTTACAAAAATTACATGTATTTTTTCACTACACAATCCACGTTACCTCTAGGCCGACAATAAAGAACAATTCACATTCTTTTTTTCATACATAAAATATTGGCCCACATGAACAAGTGTTGGTCTCATTACACTTACATAAGGTATGAGGACTCACACATGGACCAATAGATGTTAATTGCAAGACAAACAACAGAAGCATCCATGCGAAGTTACGTAGCTTTTCGACGTTTTATGTTTTTTTATGGTTTTCGCAATGATAAAACCCAAGAATACTTACCGGAGGTGACGCAACGTCATATCGTTGCAAATTTGGGTGTACTATTGGGGTGGTCATGCACATGTCCTGGCAAAATTTTGTGTGATTGTAAAGATGACCAAAAAGTTGACCCGCTTCGCCACAGGCCGTTCGAGTAGGAGGGAAGGGTCCGTCTCAAAGGACGTGTTTTTTTCGACATCCTTGAAATGGACCAAAAAAAATTTCCACAACCTTGTACCAACAAGAGAAGCATCCATGCCAAGTTTCGTACCTTTTCGACGATATTTGTGTTTTCTAGGGTTTTCGGGACGTTAAAAACCTTTAATACTAACCGGAGGTGAGGCAACGTGCGCTTGTTGTCTGAAATCGTTAAAATTTTGCGTGCACTACTCGGGTGGTCATGCACACCTTCCGGCAAAATTTGGTGAGATTCTAAAGATGACCAAAAATTGACCTACTTTGCCCAAGGCCGTTCTGGTAGGAGGGAAGGGTCCGTCCGAAAGCATGTGTTTTTTTCGACATCCTTCAAATGGACTAAAATATTTTATACAGCCTTGTACCAACAAAACAAGCATCCATCCCAAGTATCATTGTTTCTCGACGTTGTATGGGTTTTCTAGGGTTTTATCGCCGTTAAAACCCTAGACTACTTACCGTAGTTGGAGCAACGTCCGCTCATTGTCGGAAATCGTTCAAATTTTGCGTGTACTACTGGACTGGTCATGAACACCTCCTGGCCAAATTTGATGTGATTATGAAGATGACCAAAAATTTAACTGGTTTGCCGGAGGCCATTCGAGTAGGAGTGAAGGGTCTGTCTCAAAGGACGTGTTTTTTTCGACATCCTACAAATGAAGTAAAATATTTTCTACTGCCTTGTACTTACAAAACTAGCATCCATGCTAAGTTTCGTACCTTTTTGACGTTGTTTGTGTTTTCTAGGGTTTTCGGGACGTTAAAACCCTTTAATACTAACCGGAGGTGACGCAACATGCGCTTGTTGTCTGAAATCGTTAAAATTTTGCATGTACTACTCGGGTGGTCACGCACACCTCCCGGCAAAATTTGGTGAGATTCTATAGATGACCAAAAATTGACCTGCTTCGCCCGAGGCCGTTCGGGTAGGAGGGAAGGGTCCGTCCGAAAGCATGTGTTTTTTCGACATCCTTCAAATGGACTAAAATATTTTGTACAGCCTTGTACCAACAAAACAAGCATCCATCCCAAGTATCATTGTTTTTCGATGTTGTATGGGTTTTCTAGGGTTTTATCCACGTTAAAACCCTAGAATACTTACCGTAGTTGGAGCAAAGTCCGCTCATTGTCGGAAATCGTTCAAATTTTGCGTGTACTACTAAACTGGTCATGCACACCTCCTGGCCAAATTTGATGTGATTATGAAGATGACCAAAAATTTAACTGGTTTGCCGGAGGCCGTTCGGGTAGGAGGGAAGGGTCCGTCTCAAATGACGTGTTTTTTCCGACATCCTACGAATGAACTAAAATATTTTCTACTGCCTTGTACTTACAAAACTAGCATCCATGCTAAGTTTCATTGTTTGTTGACGTTGTATCCTATGGTTTTCGCGTTGAAAAACCCCTTAAGTACCTCCATGTTGCATGGTCAAGTTGGCTGCTAGGGTTCCAGCAAAGAAAAATAGTACGCCGCCCAAACCGCGTCCCACCAGCAAAACCCCCACACCAACCCACCCCCACCCCACCCCAACCCACCACTGCCATAACACACCCACCCAACCCACCCGCACCCGACGATTGGGAAAATTTTCTAAATATCTCTACCGGCGAGATCAATCCCTATCCGCCATCGCCCTCCAATCCTAGCAGCCACCGATCCCTTCGTCCTCGTCGCCATATCCTTCTAGGCCACCGCGCGTCCTCTCTGTCTCTACCGCGTCCCCACATGGCGGCTGGTCAACTACCGCCCGCGTCCTTATTAATGACGATCGCTGACCGCGGGCGGCCTTTTTTAATCCCACCGAGCGTCGTCATCCGCTTCCAGAAGCAGCCCGTCCCCATCTAGCCATCCCTCTGCCCTCCCCCTCTCCCCCCGGTCGGAGAGAACCCTAGCAACCATGGGCTTCTTCTCAGGCTCCGACAATAACAAGGGCAAGGCCCCCGCCGGCCCTTCGCGCGTGCTCGCCCTGCCTCCGCCGTCTTCTTCCCGCCAGGCTCGGCAACGGATAAGGGTCCCAGTGCACCAGGCAAGGTGGCACTGGGAGCACCGCATCCCCCTCCCCTACCCCGACGTGACGCTGCCACATGACTGGCACTTGGATCCGGAGAGGATCCCAGTGCCGGCGGTGCCGCGGTCGGCGCGGGCGCACGCGGAGGATGTCAGGAGCCGCCGGCAGCAGCTGACACCGGAGAAGCGTCGGCGCGGTGTCTGCGATGTGCGGACTGGCACCCCGCCGCCCCTGCTCGTGCGTGACGAGGACCAGGAGGTGGAAGCCACCTACCAGAAGGCGCTGGGGGCTGTCCTCCGCGAAAGCGAGGAGGAAGAGCGGCGCAAGGAGGTGGAGGAGGAGGTGGCGTTCCAGGCGCAGCTGGCGGAGGCCATGGCGCTCTCCGCTGCCGGCGACTGCGTCGTGCCGCCGCTTGCCCTGCCGTCCCCCACCAAGGTCGAGCCGGAGCCGACCCGCCTCAAGGCCGAGAGCTATGTCTGGAAAGGGATTGTGCACGAATGGGTCAGCGCGCCACCCATCTGGTTGGGGGCGACGCCGAAGCAGGAGAGCATTTACCTGGAGAACTGGCGGCAGAAATGGCTGCGGGAGGAGAGGCACGAGGGCAAGCGGCTCGAGCAGGTGGAGCGCGGCGCCGAGGCGGAGGAGGAGCGCCGTGCCCTCGCTGCCGCAGTCCAGCCAGCGGCGGTACAGCAACCGGCGGATGACTTAGCTACAGCCTGGGAGACGGCGTTCCCTTGGGCTGGGCTGGCCCGGCGCCGACGCTCATCGACCTCACCGGCCCCGATGATGACGACGAGGATGACGCCTAGGGAAGTGCGCGTCGTAATGCAGCTTTCAGTAATTTGCTAAATAGTATGCATATTAGCTAACTTTATTGAACTTATGGTACTGATGTTACATTATATTTTGATAGCCCAAAAGGGAGTCATGACATCATAGTTAACATTTTGACCCATAGCAGCTGCCATCGCACCATGTTGGGCTACGAAAGGAGATGGAGCAGTCAGTAGATGCTGTGAAATGTGTTGAACTACCCCAACTATGTAATATCTAGTTTGTAATATTATGTGTGTGTTTTGGATGTAGTTTGCATTGTGTTAGCTGTTCATTCCATTTCTCTGAATGACACTGAACTTGGATGATAATTTGGTCTGGGAACTGATAAAAATTGTTAATAAGCAAAGTTTGTGCACCACAAGTTTGAAGCCACTCTTGACCATTGATTACAACACTCTCTTGTCACATCCTGGTCTTCATGCCTTGTCAAATCTCATTAAATCATGAACTGATACACTCTACTCGCCAGCACTTCTCCACTGCCACACTACACCTCCACTTAACTCCTCCCCTTTAATCCTCCACTGCCACACTACTGCCCCAACACATATCCACCACCTCACTTCTGCCACTCTTTTTAACACTCCAAACTCTATTCCTACTAGCTGCAACAATGGCCTGTTCGTCCTCCACCCGGACGCATGGCTCATTCGCTTCCCAACTGGCAAGGGGTGGGTTGACATGCTACCATATTTGATTTTGATCCATGCACACAAAACAGAAAACATAAATCACATACCACAGGTACTACAAATATCGATTTTCTAGGGTTTTAGAAAGGTAAAAGCTTAAAACACTCCCCGGATGTCACGCGGCGTGTGCACATTGTCGGAACTCGTTCATTTCACGCGGCGTGTGCACGTTGTCGGAACTCGTTCAAATTTTGCGTGGACGATGGGATGGCCATGCCCACTTGCCGGAAAAAATAGGTGTCATTCTGAAGATGACAAAAAAATAGACCTCCTTCACCGGAGGCCGTTCGGGTATGTAATTTGGATTGCCACACTTCCTGTGCTATCTATGTAATGCAATCTATATGCTAGGTATAAGAAGATCAGTGTTACTAGAAGGTACTTAACTTAGCATCAAGGCCATCAAAACAAGAATCAGAACCATATTTGATTTTGATCCACAGAGAATACACAACAGAAAGCACAAATCGCATACTACAGTTACTGCAATGCTTTGAGTGAACTTCTAATGCATAACAACTTCTGGTCTTCAAATACATAACATGAAATACCGACACAACTACAAATGCAAAACAACTTCTGATGTTGAGGTTGATAAGGGATTTTTGATTGTGAGGCCCAGCATCTTCAGCAACGTATCCATGCTCCCACCTTTAGCATATAAATAATAGAAAATTTGAGATTGAATACATACAAAGATAACAACATTTGGTATTTGGATAACAAGGCAATAATCTGTCACAACAACCCATACATACCAATTTCTGATGAAAAATAATTGATGTCATGAGCTTAGACAGAATGTAGTCCATAGCACATACAAGAAGCACTTGAAGGAAGTGAATCAAAAGGTTGTGCAGCACTGCAACATGACCAAGCCAACATCCCTACCAAAAGTAGTCCTCCAAATTTTTGGAGAACACATGACATCTATTTTTGATTTTAGATGCAGACTTATTGAAGCAAGTCACAACTTGACAATAATTAAAAAGTTAAGACCGTGGATGCAACATTAAGCAAGTGACTACAACTTCACTACAACATGCCAAAATGTGTTCTAAAATGAAAAAGAGTTGACATCCAACTACCCTAAAACTTGTATCTTAACACTCACAACATGATTGTAAGCACGAAGAGAAGAGAAATTAGATCAAGTGCGAAGCTTACTATTCCTCGGCCTCAGACCGCTGCCCCGTGAGATGAGGAGAACGGCGAGGGAAGCGTGGAGAATGGTGGGGAAGCGACGTCACGACAAATGCTTTCCTCCTCTTGTGGTTGCTGGGTGAAGACTCCACCGGCTCTTGGATATATGCCACCTTCACAAACGGCACCATGATGCTTCTCTCTGGTTCTTCATCCTCCGGATGCTCGATCTTGGACCGATAGCGACACCACCTCCGCCTCACGATCGCAATCGGTGAATCCGACTGCTCCATGGCCCAGATTAGGACCTCTATGGGCTGCCGAGCGACTCCCCCCAGGTGGATAACCTTTCTCTCGCTCGGATACAAATGTTCGCACATCATGTGCACTGTCCCCGCTAACTGCCGCTTGTTGTCAAACCAAAAACCGATCTCCCTCAGCCTGGCTAACTTTACCTCGTCGCCGCCGGAGATCTTCACGTACTCGTCTTCCATCCTGGTTGAGAAGGGGATCGCCGGTGGTGTGGCCATGGAAGAGGATAGGGCTCGGCGGCGACGGTTCTGGCGACAGGGGCGGCGTGCTGGTGGGGAAAAATGATGGCAATGGAAGAGGATAGGGCTCGCGGCGACGGTTTGTGGCGACAGGGGCGGCGCTGGTCTGGAAAAATGATGTCAATGGAAGAGGATGGGGCTTGGCAGCGACGGTTTTGGATTGGGCGACAGGGGCGGCGGCGTACGTGGAAAAAATTATGGACTAATTTGCCCTTGAGTTAACAGTACCGACCCCACCAATATTAGTACTTCCGAGTACTTACGAAGCAGCACTACGAAGTACTAACAATTTTATGACCATTAGATCTACGTGAACGGACGGTTGAAAAAAAGACAAACTGCTATAAAACTTATATATATTAATATCGCGAAGATATCAATTACACCCGGCCTCTATACCAACAAGATGTTCAAAAATATCAAGAATACACACACCCAAAAAAGAAAAGGAAAAAAATAGAAGAAAAAAGACCCCACCATGGTGATCAATCATTAGCATCAGCAACACTCTAACCACCACGGAAGACAACACCGGGATTACAAAAGTGATTCGCCAAAATCAACGCCTTCAAAAAGGAAACAATGCACAAGGGTTATCGTTGTCCGATCGAAGATCTTGGGTTTTCACCCTGGAGAAAGTCCGAATTCACCAAAAAACAATGCCTTCAACAAGGCCATTGCCAGGTACAACCAATAAAGGGCAGACCTTGGGGTTTCACCGTGGGAATCGAGACACGGTACTCGAATAGCACCACCAAAAATGCAGTCCTCCAGTGCTGCCGCCCCTGCTTGCTGAGGCTGCCGTTGCAAGACACCAAACACCTGGCACACAATCTTCATCGCATTAAATACATCCTTTCGCCAAATCTTCAAGACCTCCAATCGCATCCGCCATGACATTCTCCACCTCTATCAATGCCTTGACATCGATGAGAAAGCGAAGCTTCGCGCCACGCCCTCTTAAAGCCGTGCTGGCTGATAATAGGAGCGCCCGCAACCGAAGCCTTTCCGGTCAAGATATCCTGAGACGACATATGCCAATCCGTATAGATTTCCGACGGAGAAAACCGAAACTTGTCAACGGCCAGATCGAAGAGCTCGACATCCGATAAAAAGACGACTTGACGGAAGAAGGGTGCTAGGGCCAAACCACCATTAATAAGCCGGAGCCAGCAGCCCCCACACCACCCTCCTATCAATCCATGGCATACATACCTGGGAACAGTCAGCCTGTTGCCTATCCGTGAGATGGACATAAGCAACGGGACCAAACTTATGCATGTGCTCATGAACTATTGTACAACTTGAAGAGTCAAATGACGTGCACAGCTTCATCTTGCACATGCTCCAGGGCCATTGCAGCAATGATGGCGTCAAGGCGTAGCGACATCCATGGTCGTCACAAGCCTTATTCACACCACCTCTGCTCCACCACTACACCGCCCCACGCCGTCGCTGCGGCGCCGTCATCTGGCTGTAGCATGGCAAAATAGATCCGCCTCCTTTAATATACAATGCATCTATCAAAGTACATGGTTGAACTATACAAGGTGGAGAGGTAGCCCACCCTCACAAAGCAGATCTCCAGATAACTGGATCATGCAAGACGCACACGACTATGCTACCGAAAGAGAATATAGGAAGGTCAAACAACAACGTCGCGTTGCGTTCTAGAACACCTAAGCTCCAGGACAACGCCCTCGCGGAGGAGAACAACGCCAAGCATCGCCGCAACTGAGTCCGAACCAGATAACGGTCTTCACCCGAAACCCTGACACGGTAAGGAGAACCACAACGACGTCTTCAAGAAGAGAATGGCGCCCGCGGCATCGTCACTGCCAATGGAAGAGAACGAGCCCAAGCTACCTGCCGCTACACTCCTTGCCGCCCACACGACGAAGAGGGAGAGCCACCGCCGCCGTCATGATGCCCGCTGAAGAGCCAACCATGTGGACCACCTTCCGGGGCCACCGTCCAGGCATCCATGCCTGAGGCACCGCTGTAGGAGATATGCCCTAGAGGCAGTAATATCAGTTACTTTTGTATCTCAGAGTTTGTAATGAATGTTTATGATCCATGCTATAACTGCAATGATTCTCGAGTCTACAATAACCACGAGGCTTGGAGGGAAACTCATGTGCACGTGTGGTATAATAAACGGTAAATTGTATTCCTAGTCTTGCCTCTATGACTGGCTCAAGTATTGCATGATGATCCTGTTTTCCTGATCATGGGCATGGCTATGCCGGCAATTTTGAGGGCACGATGTTGGTAGAACACTTGTGTTGAATCGACCCAAATTGATGTTATACTATGAGATATATTCGTCACAAGTTAATGGTTAAATAACACAGAGATAGTTAACGTTTGCATGATTCCTTAGACCATGAGAGTATCGAGTTTCTTCATGCTTGCTTCATGAACTTTGGGGTTTGTTAAACGTCATCCGTAAATGGGTGGCTATTACGGCGGCTTACGGGTTCATGGAAAAGTATGTCAAGTAACTTGATAGCTCAAGATTGGGATTTGCTCCTCCGACGATGGAGAGATATCTCTGGGCCCTCTCAGTGTTACGGTATCCATCATCGTCTGGCCAGACACTTTGTGATTTGATCATGGGGATGCCGGAACACGGGAACGAGAAAAGAGAACAATACCGGCAACGAGGTAACTGGCATTGTGGACAAGTTGTTGATCCACGAGGATGCCTACATGTCTCACCTTGGGTAATTGTAACATATCGCGAAGCAACAGGAATAGCACACGGCAACTGGAGGTTCACTCGAATATTCATTCGTGTGGGTATAGGGGTCAATATGGGTGTCCACGGCTCCGATGTTGATCATTGATCGGAAGGGGTTCCGGGTCATGTCTATGCTTCACCGAACCTATAGGGTCACATGCTTAAGGGTCATCTATCTGCTGAATACTAGACAGGGAGTCTGAGAGAAAATCACCGAAAAAGTTTCGGACGCCGGAAAAGTTTCGGACAGCGGAAAAGTTCCGCAGAGAGAACACCGGAACAGTTTCGGTAAAACTGAAAAGTTGTTTCAGGGGATACCATTAAGTCAAATTGGTTTCGGCACATGCCTGATAATTCTTGGAGGATGCCAGAATCATTCTGGAAACTTTCTGGAATTTTCCGGGATGAAAACCGGAAATGTTCCGGAGCTGCCGAAACAGCTTCAGATGCTTTTCGCAGATGAAAATCACTAAACCGGAATTGTTCCGGATCGCATTGAAAATTATTTTAGTGGGGTACTGGAATTGTTCTAAGCCCACATAAATATTTTCAGTTCGACTGGGCGCTGAAAAATGTCGTCGTGAATAGTGAAAGTGCTTTTTGGATATTTATGGAAAAACACCTTTTTGGATATTTCCAAAAAGGCTTCTAGAAGGGATTAGGGAGCAAGCAAGCTCCTCATGGGGGGGGCCCCAAGGGGTGGCCGGCCAAGGGTGGAGCTCCTCCATGGAGCTCCACATGGCACCCTTTTTCTTTCTTATGTTTTTTATGTGTGACATAAAGTGGGGGTAGTTTGGTATTTTCTAGTGCCAACCCTACCCCTTGGTTTTTCTATAAATAGAGGAGATGTGGGCTGCCATCTCTTCATCCTTTGCTCTCATACACATGCTTTGCTTTGCAAGCTCTCTCTCTCCCTCCCACGAAAAGAGTTTTTCGTAGAGCCGAAAGGCTGTCTGGGTTCCGGCAGGAACTAGTTCTGGACGGCGAAGCCCTGCCGGATAGATGACACCGTATGTGTGCAACCCCGTAGAGAGGTCGTAGTTTCGATCTTTTGCCCGAGGGGCTGTTCGTGTATCCTCCCGAAGGGCTGTCCGAGTCTCCGTTCGAGTTTCGAGGGTCCTCCCGAAGGGCTGTCCGCGATATCGTCCGGGGGACTGTCCGACCGCCTCCCGAAGGGCTGTCCGACGAGGGAGTACATCCTCGCGGTTGGGAGGTTGTAAAATCCTAGCTGCGGGGATCTGCACCAACGATCTCCACCGACTCTTCTTCCGCTGCGCTTTGAGTCGGTACGGATCAGATCAAACCTTGTATGCAGTCTCCATAGTGGTCCTGGGCGTGCTCGCTATACCGGAAATTTTTATTTTCTGTCGCGTTCCCAACAACCGCCACCCATCCACCTCTCAACACCCAACCATGGTAGGAGAAATGAAAGGTACATCCTTTCATTCCTAAACAGGCATCATCCATTAGGTTTGGGTTGGCGCCTCCATGGTAGGAAGCGCCCACACCTGCCTTTCCAGCCGTTCCCGATATGGACCAAGGGGGCTATGACCCGACTACTACTAACGGCCACCACCGAGCAAGCTGAAATGCTGCCATGCTTGTGGCCATCTACGCCGATCCTCCCGATGACATCGCAACACCCAGAGAGCCCAACTCAGGCTGATGCCACCAATAGGTAGCAGACAAGAGGAGCACAACGTGAAGGTAACCAATGCGGACCAAGTCAGTCCTCATACCTGCGTGCCGTAGGACATTCCCCACCACCACGAACCATATCCACCGCTGCCAAGCCCTAGTTGACATGCCGCCCCATAGAGGGCCCCGGCCCACGCTACCACCGACCGTCACCCGAACCAAGCCCACCCTCACCTACCCGTAGCGGAAGCCATGACTCACCTCGGGCCGAGATCTGGTCCGCCCAAGCACGGAGCCTGGATCAAAAGTACCTCCGTCGCGAGCAGCCCGTGCGGCACCGGCTCAAACCTAGGACAAGAAAGGACCACACACTGCTGCCACCCGAGCCGCCACGGTTGTGCCGATGACCGATGCAACCCTCAAGAGCCGGCAGGACCAGAACAAGGCCAAATCACCACTAAAGACAAGAAGTCCACCATGCCCAAGCCCATCGTCGGGAGAGCCCTCACAAGAGCCCCACACGCCAGCGAGATCCAAAGGATCCAGCAGGACCCACAAACCCCGAGAACAATTGGAGGGCGTCGTCCGCCATAGCCAGAACTAGAGGAGCCAAACATGGAAGGGCGCACCTGCCATGGACCGGATCCGCCCTACACAGGAAGCCACGTGGCCAGAACAGTGCCGTGAGCCCACGTTGGTGCGCCACCGCGCTGTGTCACCCTGTGCCAGCACCGCATTTCGGTGCGTGTAAGCCCGCCCGTCGTCGAGGATTCAAGTGGGCATGCCACTCCAATCCTATATTTTTCTATTCCTGTGTTTTAGAATCCTGTGAATCAAAGACGGACTTAGTTTTCTCAACATCCTTGAATAGTATTAGAGTATAGGTCGGTTACGGATAGTATATCCGGCAAGGTTTGGAATTGTAATCTATCTCTATTAGTCTTGGAGTCCAAGTTTTGTAATCTATATAAACAGCCCTTCGAGGCCCCAATCAATACAACAATTATTATTCTCCAATTATCATGGTATCAGACGCCTAGGTTTTCCGCACCTGGCATGGCACCGCCAACCGCGCCGCCGCCCCGGCCGACTCGGCCCCTCTTCTCCATGGCCGAGTTCCGCGCCGCCGGTGCCCCCCCTTCTTCTTCCTCCTCTACAACTACCCAAACAAACCCTCCTCAACTCCCAATACTCTCCCTAGCCGACACCATTGCCGACGTCTCCCCCTTCATCCCGATCTCGTTAGATCTTGGCGCCCACAACTACTACCATTGGCGCCACCTCTTCAACATCCACCTCGGCCGCTGCGGCCTCCGCCACCACATCGACCCGTCCTACCCTCCGCAGCCCGCCGATCCCCGCTGGGTGAAAGACGATCTCGCCATCATCCAGTGCATTTACACCCGCATCTCCACGGAGCTCTTCAATCTGGTCTCCTCCGACGATGCCTCCGCCGCCGAGCTTTGGGCCTCCCTTCAGCAGTTGTTCCAGGACAACTCCGACGCGCGCATCAACGCCCTCCACACCGAGCTCCGTACGACCGTCCAGGGAGATGCTCCGGTCACCGTCTTCTGCCAGAGCATCAAGGCCATCGGCGACGAACTCCGTGAACTCGGTGATCACGTCGACGACCGCGCCCTCATCAACGCCCTCCTCGTCGGTCTCGGCGAGCAGTTCGACAAGCAGCAGTCCTTCATACCCATGCTCAAGCCCTACCCTACCTTCAAGGAGGTCCGCTCTCTCCTCCAGCAAGAAGAGAAGAACCACGCTCGCAAGGCTCAACGGCCACCACAGGTGTTTCACGCTGCCGCGCCTGGGCTGCCGCGCCAATCTGCTGCACCCGCTCCGGCAAGCCCGGCAAACCCGGCAAGCCCGGAAGCCCCGTCAAGCCCAGCAGCTCCTTCACCACCGCCAGGCTGGCGCCCGAGCCCTAACTACCGGGGCAAGAATCCGATCTACCGGCCCCCTGCTCCTCGCCCCGCCGGCACCGCACCAGCTCCTTCGACATGGTCTCCTCAACACGATCCCTGGACCGGCCTTGTTCAAGCTTGGCCGATGCCCTGGTCGGCCCCTTCGCCGTACGGCGCCCCGCCTGCTTACACGGGCACGTGGAGCCCTGGCCTCCGCCCGGCCACCGGCTCTCCTGGACTCCTTGGGCCCAAGCCGCCGGCGCATGTCTACACCGCCACTCCTACGCCACCTCCCAGCGTGCCAGGACTACCGCCACCCTACTACACCTTGCCGGCCCCGGCAGCATACTACCAGTCGCCGACCCTGCCCTACGCTCCCATGCACGCTCCTGGCCCCTCTGCTCCTCCACAGCAGCCGGCCTGGGATCAAGCCACCTTCATCAACGCCATGAACAACTTTACTCTCAATAACGCAGGTACGGATTGGATTTTCGATTCTGGTGCATCTTCGCATATGTCTTCAAATATGAATTTGCTGTCAGCTTGCTTCCCTTCTGCTTTTTCTACGATCACCATTGGTGATGGTTCCACCATACCTGTTTCTTGCACTGGTCATTCTTATATCTCTTCCTCTTTCGCCAATTTTCTTCTCCGCAATATTCTTGTTGCTCCTTCCCTCATCAAAAATCTTATTTCTGTTCGCCAATTTTGTATTGACAATCGAGTAATTTTGGCTTTTGACCCTTTTGGTTTGTGTGTGAAGGATCTGGCAACGGGGAAGGAACTCGCTCGGTACAATAGCACGGGCGATCTCTATCCGCTTCATGGCACACCTACATCCACTCCCCGAGCCATGCTTGCATCAGTTGATTTGTGGCATCATCGTCTAGGACACCCCAATAAAACCACATTGTCATCTTTGCTTCAAGAATTTTGTATTCCTAGTTCTAGTGTTCCTCATAATCCCTCTCTTTGTACTGCCTGTCAATGCGGCAAACATGTTAGATTACCTTTTGGAACCTCTACTACCCTTAGTACTTTTCCTTTTGAATTAATTCACTGTGATTTATGGACCTCTCCCGTCCCTAGTGTCTCTGGTTACAAATATTATCTTGTGATTTTGGATGACTATTCTCATTATATTTGGACTTTTCCTCTCCGTGCTAAATCTGAAGTACATGCCATCTTTCTCAACTTTCGACAATATGTTCTTACACACTTTGGCTTGCCAATTAGATTTATTCAATGTGATAATGGTCGCAAATTTGACAACACTCAAAACCGCAACTTCTTTCTCTCTCAAGGTATTCTTCTTCGTTTTTCCTGTCCTTATACCTCACCTCAAAACGGTAAAGCTGAACGTTCTCTTCGCTCCATTAATGATATTCTTCGCACCTTGCTACTACAAGCTTCTCTGCCCTCTCGTTTTTGGGCCGAAGCCCTTCGCACTGCCACACTACTTCTAAATATTCGGCCAACTAAGACATGTCCTCTTTATTCGCCTTTTCAATCTCTTTTTCTCTCCCATCCCGATTATTCTTTTTTTCGTGTTTTTGGCTGTCTTTGTTTCCCGAACACCGCCTCTACCGCCTCCAACAAACTCGAACCACGTTCACTACCTTGCATTCATCTTGGTCTTTCTGACGATCACAAAGGATATCGCTGTTTCGATCCATCTTCTGGTCGCGTGCTTGTCTCTTGCCACGTCACATTCGATGAAAACACTTTTCCTTATTCTGTCACTAACCCCGCATCAATCCCTACCACCACCACCCCTGTCGCGGCCTCTCTCTCTCCCGCGGCAAGGCCGGCAAGCTTGGCAAGCCCGGCAGTCCCGGCAGGTCCGGACCCGGCAAGCCCGACAAGCCCGGCAAGTCCGGCAAGACCGGCAAGTCCGGCAAGCCCGGCAATCCCGTCACCGGCAAGCCCGGCAAGCCCGGCAAGTCCGGCAAGTCCGGCAAGCCCAGCAATCCCGTCACGGGAAAGTCTGGCAAGTCCGGACAACCCGGCAAGTCCGGCAAGCCCGAACCCGGCAAGTCCGGCAAGCCCGACCCCGGCAAGTCCGGCAAGCCCGACCCCGGCAAGTCCGGCAAGCCCGTCCCCGGCAAGTCCGGCAAGCCCGTCCCCGGCAAGTCCGGCAAGCCCGACCCCGGCAAGCCCAGCCCCGCCAGGCTCCCAACCACCCCTCCCACCCAACGCTGTACCCATTCCACCACCTACTAATGATCACATCATGTGCACCCGCGGCAGACGCGGATTCCTTCTACCCACCAAACGCCTCAACCTCACAGCCACCCCAACCCCGGCAACCCTTTCTCCTATTCCCTCTTCTTACAAACGAGCTCTTCTTGATCCTCTTTGGCTCTCAGCTATGCGTGATGAATTTAACGCTCTTCAGCAAAATAACACATGGACTCTTGTTCCTAAACCTCCTGGTGTTAATGTTGTTTCTAGAAAATGGGTCTTTCGGCATAAATTTCATTCTGATGGCACCCTTGCTCGTTACAAAGCCAGATGGGTGTGTCGTGGTTTCTCTCAGCAACATGGCATTGATTTTGATGAAACCTTTTCTCCTGTTGTTAAACCAAGTACTATTCGCGTTGTTCTTAGTCTTGCCGTTTCCTCCTCTTGGCCCATTCATCAGCTAGACGTTAAAAATGCTTTTCTTCACGGCACTCTTAATGAAACAGTTTATTGTCAGCAACCATCTGGTTTTGAGAATCCCTCTTCTCCCAACTCTGTTTGCCTTCTTAACAAATCTCTTTATGGTCTTAAACAAGCTCCTCGTGCATGGTTTCAACGTTTTGCTGCCTTCATTCAAACAATAGGTTTCATACCCTCCAAATCTGATTCTTCCTTATTTATTTTTCGCTCCTCTTCCCACACTGCCTATCTCTTGCTTTATGTTGATGATATAGTTCTTACGGCTAGCTCTGACTCTTTTCTTCAACATATAATCTCTTCTCTTAGTAATGAATTTTCCATGACTGGTCTTGGTCCTCTTCATCATTTTCTTGGCGTTACTGTTTCTCGCACCAAGTCTACCCTTTTTCTCTCTCAACGCTCCTATCTTTTAGACTTGCTTTCTCGTTCTGGTATGTCTGATTGTCAACCCACTCGTACCCCGGCCGACATTGGTGCCAAATTGTCGGCTGATGGTGATCCTGTTTCTGACCCCACTTTGTATCGTAGCATCACCGGTGCCCTGCAATATGCCCTCTCACTAGGCCCGACATTTCATACTCCGTTCAGCAAGCCTGTCTTTTTATGCATGATCCTCGTGCTCCTCATCTTGCTCACGTCCACCGCATTCTTCGCTATTTAAAAGGAACTCTTGATCATGGTCTTCTCATTAATTCTTCTTCTCCAACAAGCTTGACAGTTTATTCTGATGCAGACTGGGCAGGTTGTCCAGATACTCGACGGTCCACATCCGGATTTTGTGTTTATTTGGGTGATAATCTTGTTTCTTGGTGTTCTAAAAGGCAGGCAACAGTTTCCAGGTCTTCTGCTGAGGCTGAGTATTGGTCGGTTGCTCATGCTGTGGCTGAAGCGGTGTGGCTGCGTCAGCTTCTCGTGGAACTTCATCGCCCACTGGATCGTGCCACCATCGTTTATTGTGATAACATCTCTGCAGTATACATGGCTTCCAATCCAGTTCAGCATCGTCGCACCAAGCATATTGAGATTGACATACACTTCGTTCGAGAGAAGGTGGCTCTTGGCGAGGTCCGCGTTCTTCATGTACCTACCAGTGCTCAATTTGCTGACATTTTCACCAAAGGACTTCCGACTGCATCTTTCACTGACATACGCTCCAGTCTCAACATCGTTACTCCTGATGCTGAGACTGCGGGGGGATATTAGAGTATAGGTCGGTTACGGATAGTATATCCGGCAAGGTTTGGAATTGTAATCTATCTCTATTAGTCTTGGAGTCCAAGTTTTGTAATCTATATAAACAGCCCTTCGAGGCCCCAATCAATAGAACAATTATTATTCTCCAATTATCAAATAGTTTATATTTTTTCGTACGGAGAGAATAGTTTATATAAGTTGATGGGCATCCATAAAACATGTGCATGTTCTAAGACCATGTTTGTCTAGAAATAGAGTTAAAGGTATGCTACAGTTTTCTAGCCGAAAAATATGCATGTCTTTGTTTTCTCGAGACACGAACCTTTTGTATCTTTTTTGTTCTTTTTGAAAAGGGAGATAAAATGCGAAATCCAGCAACCGAACAACATCGATCCGAAAATAAAGCATAAAAAACCCGATACCGCATGCCTCAGGACCGTAAGTCAAACAGATAGTCCGTAACCCTATTTTACAAGACGACCTCAAAACGACGAATACACAACTCCTAGGCTACGCCTTCAAAAAGGAATCGATGCACGTGCGCCGATGATGGCGTGTCCAACACAAATTCAAACTCCTTATTCTCATCCTCGAAGCCAAGTTTCAATCCATCACCTTCAGCAAGGACACGACACATGCGCACCTGATCAAAGCTCTTGTGTTTCCACCCGAGTGCATAACAATTGAAGTCATATGTATCATCATCCCTTATCCAGCTACCGACTCCTCGATTACCGGACACCTCTGAAGAAGACACCAGAAGACAAACGTCTCATACCGCCTGCCTCGCGTCACTGTCACACCATCTTTGATCCAGTAGCGGCATGCACAACGCTTGGCGTTTCCGTATGGAACACACTTGATTTACTCTACACAACGCTTCAATGGACATTAAACATACCATCCTACCCATAGCAAGGATAATTTTGGAATCGATGGCACATGGCTTAGCCTCAGATCCTACAGTCGTTGAGTGAAGCACACTAGACACAGGCGAACACCATATGCTGGATGGTGGGCAAGTAATGAACCGATGAATATTATACCTTTAACATGTGCTACTGAACCACGACTCATAAGTCTAATAATTTATGGCAGACTAAAAACTGTTATTTTTGGTTTGTCCATATGTATATCCATCAACATTTTGTTCTCACCATCTTATATGGCCCAAACCTTTTTATTGATCAGCCCTATATAAGTCCTCCTGTATTCTATTCTTGGATATCCAGCATACCTAGACTTTTGGTCGAGATGGCGACAACACCATGTATTCATATATAGTCAGCTATATACAATATGGAGAACTCATCATTTTGATCGTGTCTACGCACACACGCATTTCTTCGGAATGAGAGGCCTAGGGAAAACTTTGACGATGAGACAAGGAGCTGATGCAACTGTCACATTCTCTCAAGAGAATGAGAGCTTGTGGTTAAGAAGAAAATGTAATTAAGTAGTGCCTCTCATCAGGTTTTCATAGACGATTTTTTCGTCACTGCCGACCACAAGCACCACCCGCTGGTTGACCATCGCCACAAGGATGGCGCTAATTACCACAAGGAAGCCTGCAGTACAGCCACCATGCTAGCGTGAGTCTTGCGGGCGGAACGAGGTGAAACCAGGCATGGTGCTGGCTACACCGTGGGATGAGGTGAAGTTGTATGCGGCCGTGCGTGAGTATTGCTAGACGTACAGGCTGTTTACGGGGTTTTTATGGGCTACTCAGTCCCGATGTATAAGTCATTCGTGTAATTTTAAGTCGTCGATTTGAGAAATTAAATATGTGTTATATGTCATCAAAAAGTATATCACTAAATTTCTACACGGATGTAGTTTCTAAATATATATTTTTTGTCATATATAATACATATTTAGATAGATAAATTGTCGACCTAGAACTATACAAATGACTTATACACTGGGACGAAGGTAGTAATTTGAAATGAAAGGCTTGAATTAAGTTAAGGGGGGCATCTCTCTCTGTGTTCGTTATGGTTTTGCAAGTCGTTGGCGTGCACTAGCTAGACTTAGTCAACTGGGACTGGTCGCGCAAGACATAGGTCACGGGGTGGATTTTTTTTTCTTTTAAAAGATGTTTTGCTGAGAACCTATGTCAACAGAACCTATGCTCCATGCAATCCATCTTTCTAGGGATGTGGACCTCCTCGTAATGTACTAAGTTTGCTAAACTAAGCTCCGTTTCATAATAGACCTATGATGGTTAATAAGCATTGATTGGGACTATTAACATAAATGTGAGCCTTTCAAGCTCTACTAGTGTTCACAACAACCTAAGTTGACCTCCTAGGTATCACGTATGGTATATTATAGGTTACCGTAGGAACATTAGTATAGGAAAAAATGACAAAAAGAACAATAATTGTTCAGTGCTACATTACAAAAATAGAAAATTATTGCAAAACAAAATAACAAAAAAACACAACAATAAAACACATGTATTTACCCCCCAGCTTAATAGCTCAAAGATACATAAAAAACACTAGAAAACTACGGGGGAAAACAATTACAAAAAAGATCGCAATGGTGAAACATAAAATATTCATCTCGTAGCTTAGAATTTTAATGGCACATCAAGAACACTAGAAAACTAAAAGAAAACTCAAGAATTGGTTATTTTCCTCAGCTTGTTGGCACATACAAACATTACAGAAAATGTAGAAAACACAAGAACAAACAGTAAAGAAACTTTGAAAGAACAATTAGGATGTTCATATCTAATTAATACCGTACTTAAATATTAGGAGAAAATATCTCTATCAAATACTTAATTTCATGTTCCTTTTTCTTTGTGTTCACCGCCTTCTCATGGCTAGATAGTACGTCTTTTTTTATAAAATGGCAGGATATAAGCACTTTATTGGAGTGGGTGGTGTGCTTGTCACTATATATATATATATATACGTGCTCTTGTATTGACCTCTTGGACATCCTAGCCTACCTAATATTTTGGTCCAGATGGTCACAACACAATCTCGCTATAATCAGCTACTCATTCAACAATATGGAAAACGAATTACTTCAGTCGTTTCCAAGTGCACGCACACATTTACTTCGGAATGACAGGCATAGGGAAAACTTTGACGACGTTGTTTCAAACTGCTTCAACCGCCATTTGTCTTGACAGAAGGAACTCTCGCAGTTTACACATTTGCTTCTTGCTTGAGCAAGTTACTGTTCAGGTCGGTCAGAACCATGGGTCGATGGATGACAACGGCCGTAAGGATGGTGCTAACGAGTGGAACGACATAATCGGCCAGGGCGTGCAGAGCATACCGAGCCATGTGTGCGCGTCTTGCATGAGAAAGTAGTAGTGACAACTGAAGTAGAAATTGATAGTTGGCATTAGCTCCACCACGGCGCTCGCCCAATGCTGGACATGGAGCTCAAGTCTCAATCTCTCACTAACCTGTATACTAGGAAGTAGGAACACGAGTATTGTATTGAATTGGTTTATCAGAGACGGCATATTTAAGCCATGCGTACATGGGAGAGGAATGAAAGGTTGGAGTGGGAATTGTGGTCAAAGGCTGGCTTGCGCCGAGAAAACACAAGGAGACGGCCGCGTTGTGTTGAGTTGGCTCCACGGGCTAGGCGGATTGGCCGATGGCTACAGCGGAGGAGAGATTGGGCGCGCGGTGGAAGAAACAAGGTGCGCATGGACGGGAAAACAGAGACCGCAACGATAACATTATAGATCGCCCCTCCAAAAGGGAATGAACACGTCTAGCTGGCGGCCGTTGACTCGCTAGCGCTCGCGAGCGGCCGGCCAGAAAAAGGAAAGCGCCTGTCCCCCTGGTCCCAGGAAGGAAAGATCCTTCCGGGCCAGCTGTTCCCACGCGCGAACATGGATAAACCCCACCACCCGTCGCTGTCACGTGATTCCCATCGCCCGACGCCTCCCACACCCCCCTCGCTCCTCTCTTCTCTTCCCCGCTGGTCTACCAGCTTCTTCCCCACGAAAGAAAGGACAGGGATCCCAAGCCATGAACCAAATCCTATAGAGCTTCCATGGCAAAGCAGTCAAGGTGAAGAAATCTAGTGAAAAAACAGAAAAGAAGAGAAGAGAGGCTTACCAGGCAACACAATCAGCCCGTCCACAATCAGCCAGGTAAAGAGATCCTATTGCTCCCAGATCAATCCTTCTTCACTTTCCCTTGCCCTTCCCATATGGATCTCAAAAATCTCTCCATGATTTGATCACAAGATCTCTGTGCCTAACTGATACACTTTGTATGTGCAAGTAAACATTGTTTTCAAACCAACTATCTCCTGGATCTGTCCAACAAACTCAGCCCAGGGGGAATTGTAGCAGAAAAAGACTTGTTGTAGTCCCTGTGCAACTAAACATGGTTTGAAAGCCAACTTCCAAATGGATGTGTGCAACAAGCACACACATGGATGAGTTGCACAAGGAATGGATTCTAGCCAAGTGAACATGCATTCTAGCCAACTAAACATACATTCTAGCCAACTTTGTACCTCGTTGTTTGCAAATAAACACAAAAAAATTCTGTAGTATCAATTGAACAAAAAAGCATAATCTTTTGTGCAACTGGACATCTTATCTTATATTTACTAATTAGATGCACCAACCGAGCCTCCACGTTAATCCTAACAAAACATAATAATAACCGTAAGATATGCAAATTAGACATTTACAACCATCGGATGAAGTGCCTCAAGGAGTCCTTGCCATGTATCCCATGTACATGTGTTAAAGAAAAAAAACATCCTGCGTACTATATTACATATATCCCACGTACATGTGTTAAAGGAAAAAAAAAGTATCCCACGTACATTGATTCTCAATAATAACAACAACAACAGAGACCCATAAGATTTTTCTTACGGGAAAAAACAAGCATTAGAGATAGCTAAGCAGTTTTCTAAGCTAATCCACATAATTAAAACAATATTAGCCATTCACTCTATATAATTGATCTATTTTATCCCTATGATTTATTTTACTCTTGCTGCAAAAAAAAAAAGACTAAAGCTGCACGTGTAAACCCAACCCAACCTGCAAACGTTCCATCAAGTAGGTCAACCTGCACATATAAAAAAGGTGGCCAACCCGTACATGTATAACCATTAGATTAAGTACCACCCTTGCCCACGCAAAGCCTATACGACCTGTTGTCCAAGATCGTTTCACTTCCAACGTAGACAAAAATAGATGCACCATCTCTCCCTCATGGCGGCTGGCTGTGTGCTCTCGGCTGCTGCAGGCCCTCCTCCTCCCCAAGGTCTGATATTTTTACTGTCTTTCTTGCCCTTCAATCCTCCATGGATCAACGTTGCAAGCCTCAAGTGTTCTCCTGGATTCAATGTCGCCGTAGCCTTTTCTAAGTGCCGTTGCATGTCAGATTGGCTTCCTGCTCTGTTCTCTTCCTCACCCTTGCTGGATCCCTTCGCCGTTCTTCTCTCTGACAGAAGTTGTCCCCCAGTCGAGTACTTCTCTCCGACCAAAATCGTCACCAAGCTGAGTACCCAACAAGTAAACTAGGGATTAGTGCTCTCGATGGCCCACCATCACGATATCTCACAACAATCGCTGATGTTAACAAAGAAATACATCTCTGGCCACCGCTTCTTCCACTTTGATGTCACCATCGCCGCTAAACTACCTCCCATTAACAGGGATACTGGCCTACTATCGACCTTCGTCTCAACGGCATCCAATCTCTCCTTGCTCCATTGAGTATGATGTTCGCTACCGAGAGCAGATTAGGGCAGGACTTCCATTTTT
Source organism: Elymus sibiricus (assembly GCA_039707655.1). NCBI lineage: Eukaryota > Viridiplantae > Streptophyta > Magnoliopsida > Poales > Poaceae > Elymus > Elymus sibiricus. The sequence continues at coordinate 429,276,960 of CM077671.1, read as the reverse complement.
CTCCACCAACCTCACGACGTGGTGAGGTTGACTTAGCTAAATAGGAGTCTCTGTCTCTTTCTCAATTTTTTGACAGCCACATGTCCCTGGGTTCGCTGCACACAGGTGGTATACAAGATTTGTACACAGATGTACACACACCTTTATGTATTTGACGAAGTGCCCAACCAGGTGATCACACAGGTGGTCTTTCACCAGGTGCGTCCTGTCCCATACTCCCAGCTAGCATGCAACTTTTTCAGTTCACGTCAACAGGAACCATGCAATTTACTTCAAAGCTAAGCTTGGTTAGCGTGGATGCACATAGTAGCATGTTTCGTTAGGAAAGGGGAGCTTTATCCGCAGTGGTCATGCAGTAATCAAAACTTGGACTATAAATGCGGTCGCCAGTGTGTATGTTCGGATTGCTAAGTTACCCACCCTTTTTATTCCTTAGTACGGCGGCCAGATGTGATTCTACAAAACAAAAGATATACATGTGCATTTTTATTTTCTTATAAAGGGCACCATGTCCGATAGATTATCTAAAATTGATCAATAGCAAACTCTGCCCGTGCATATCGTTAATTCATTATTTCATCAATTTCAACTGACACCATGAATTCCATGCAAGGAGATACTTCAGCGATGGTGCTAAACTAGCATTAAAAATACATTCAGAACTAATTGAAGAAGCACCTATACACTTTTAAATTGTTCTACATCTGTATCGAATGCAGATTAAAAATACTAATTTTGTATTTTAAAAATAAAATTATTATTTGAGTACTTATCCGGTTCTTGAAAAATTGTAGATCTTGATATTAATAAACTCAAACGTCCAGAAATTGGTTTCTCCAAAAGAAAAACAACACTTTGGATAATCATATTTTTTAGTTAAAGTGATGGATTATTACAGTCATATGATTTCTAAATTCATAAATTTTGCTTCCGCATAAGAAAAAGAACACTTTGGGTAATAATATGTTTTAATATAATGCAGTAGATTACTGCAATTATATGATTTGTAAAATTTAATGTTTGCAAACAATAGGTTCAAGATCAATATGATGACACCAACTCACAATATAACACATTTTTTTATTAAGCTCCCTCCATGCCTTTTTCCATATTTAGCTAATTGAATTCCTTGATAAAAAATTATTGAAGGTGTGGAATGGTGATAATAGTACATCTTTCATGTGATCCCTATTCCACGGACTGGATGGGGTCTGTATGAAGGTCCACACTTACACTTTGAGTATCGTGTTGAATGGCTTATGGAAGATCTCCCCTGTTAATCCGAAAGCATTTTATCTTTTCTTAATAGTCAAACTCCATGGTAGTGATTAAGTAATCCCGACACCATTATTAAATATAGCAAAATATGTGCATCGTGCTTTATGAAACAACAAGAAAATATAAAATTAATTAATAAAAATGGATTAAACTCTAAGCCATCTATGTCTACATTATGCTTTCCTTACAACTGTTGCTATGACTTCCGCATAGAAAGGCTAAGAGTAGTTATGTGTTCGCTTATATACGATCTATCCATGTAAATAATTTGGGTAATATATTTTTTAAACAAAAAGTATTTATATAACACATATCACAGGTAATCCATGCTCTACATATTAACAAAAGAAAATATATTTTTCAATGGTTGTGAACAATTATCTTCCTAAACCAGTTAATTAATTGGATAAAATATATTATGCAGAGCCTAAATAATTTATTATTCTCTTCTAAAAATTACTAGCCCGTTCAACCGCACGGGTTGACGACTAGTGCATTCTAACCAACTTGTGCCTGGATGGATGCAAGTAAGCACAAATAAAAACTGTAGAACCTGTGCAACCACACAAATGATCCAAGCCAATTCTCCAGCATTGTGTGCAACAGGAAAACAACCCAAACTAATGAAACCAGAAACAATAGTAATCTATACGCATATAATCTTGTCCCACGCAAATTGCAGACCTAAAGTGGGAAATATGTTCAATATACTAAAAGTAAAAACAGAAAAGGCGATGAAAACTATAACTATATTCTGTCATGCATAGATTTTCTTTCTTCTTTGATCTGGATCTGTCCATCCCAATTGTAGCATCAAAATATGTGCAGAAAAATCTACATCAGCTCATTGTCAAACAAACCTGCACATCATCACAGCAACAACAAAAAATGTGAGAAAAACACTGAAGTAAAAAGTCCTATTATCTATCTGTGCAACCTATTTACTGCAAAATGTGCAACAAACACAATAACTCTGTGCAAACAAAAACACAGTTTGTGCAACTAACAGTGGCATGATGGTGTGCAACTACTTATGATTGTGTCGTTGCAAAAAAACAGAATGTTTCTAGGTTGTTTGAAACTCTTTGATTATTAATTGGATTATTAATTTGATAATTTCCATTCCATCTCTTTTATGTGCAGGGCGTGAGTAGCGGCAGCAAAAGAAAGATGATTGATCTTAATGAGTTGCCTCCTGATCTCAATGAGCTTCCTCATGATATGGATCATCATCAACCCGGCATACCACCAGGAGGTAATGCTGATTATGGGACAGAAAATGTGCGCTCTACACAGCCAAGTATTGGGCATAATTCTATGGGCCATGAACATGTGGCAGGGCAGTCATCAGCCCGTGGTGCCCATGTAGTGGTGTCTTTGCAGTCAGAGAGCCATACTCTAAATAACACGGGCACCGCGGCAAATGTTGCTGGTCCAACCAGGACTGAACTAGGAGCTGGGGCTGTTGACGGTGTTGTACAAGGAGAAGAAGGAGAGGATGAGGCTGGGTCTCAGCCCATGGAACCCTATGTTGGCATGAGGTTTGACATCCTTCAAGTTGCATATGAACATTACAACAGCTATGCCCTACGGTTGGGTTTCGCTATCAAGATGAACACCTCGAGGCGGGCACCTTACACAAATGAATTGGTAAAATAGCAGTTTTGTTGCAACAAGTATAAGAAACCCAAAGTTGATGATGGAGGAGCGGAGGCCGCTCCTGTCCTGGATCCTATACCAGATCCAAAAGCTGTTGTTGGTGATGATGAAATGGAAGAAGAACCGCCAATCTTCATTGAAGAGGAGACTGATCCCAAAAAGAGAAAGAAGAAACGGAAACAAGAGACAATAAGGCAGACTGGATGCAAGGCAAAAATGTTGGTGAAGCTGAAAGATGGGCGATGGGAGGTGACACACTTTGTTCGTGACCACAACCATCCCTTGGTGAACAAACCTTCATTGTCCAAATACCTGAGATCTCACCAAGGCATTTCTGCGGATGAAAAGGAATTTTTGCGTATCTTGTATAACTGCAACTTGACTACAGGTGTGTTTCTATATCCCTTACAGAATTAAGTTTCCCTCTAGGCAGTCTAGTGTGCAACTGATATGGTACTGGTGTGCAACTAAAATGTCTTCAGTGTGCAACTCAAAATGGTCCTGTGTCCAACTACACATGTTGGACGCCAGGTTGCTGTAGTATGGCACTTCTGTGCAACTATAAATCATTCATTGTTCAACTACAAAAAATCCTGAGTGCAACTTCATTACTTGCGCACAAGGTTGCTGCGCAGGTAGATTATTGTGCAACTACTATGGTACATGTGTGCAACTAGAATGCCTTCAATGTGCAACTAAACAATATCATGTGTCCAACTGCATGTGTTTTTAAGGTGCAGCTAGCTGTCCATTTTCTGCAGTTATCCTCTGTGCCAACACATGTCCTTTTGTTGTGCAAGTGGGTGTGTTCATTCATGCAACTAAAAAAAGACATTGTTTTCTTTTTGTATTATGTAGGACGTATGATGCATATAATGGCAGAATTCTATGGATCTGAGTTGATGGTGCCATTCGGACCAAAGGCAATAACAAATATGTGTACAAGTTTCCGTAGAGATGACACAAAGGAGGGTGACATGATGAGACTATTGCGCACTTCAAGGAGACACTAGTGCAGAAAAGCCTAGCTAAGGCGTGGCAAAAATGGCCTTGCTGGCGTAGACACCCGACACCAGCAATATGACGCCACAGTTAAAAAAACAGTGGTGGCATTGGAGCCTACACCAGCAGTATTTATAATGCCTATGGCGTCGGTTTATGTTGTACGCCGGTATTATGACCTGTATCTATGGCGTACACATTATTCAAACGTCACAAATAACTTAAAACATTGCAGGCATTGTACCTTCTCAGCACACCATTACTTAATTTGTAAGCATCGGATAATCGCTGCCACGACAGCGGGAAAGGGCACCGTTTGCATGGCAGAATAAGGTAAGAAATAAAGGCAATTGAAAGACATTTTAGATTCATAGATAGTGCTTAAATAATTAGTTAGATCAAGTTTTGAAGTACTATAACACAAAACCATACAAACATGTAGTTGATTGAGCTAGCAGTATTGTAGAACCAACAGCATAGGTAGCTGACACTATCCTATTACATATCGGCATAAGGATCGTTAACGTATTTCTTCGCTGGATCAGCAATAGACATAGGACCGTCAGCATCAAGCCCCTGCTTCCGAAGGCGAGCTTTTATCTCCTGCGGGCCGGAAGGTGCGCCACCGTTGAAAACCCCGGCATGGTCGATGACATCCTTGTTGAGGATGGTAGCAAACTTCACCTGGATGTGTCTGAATTCATCTCTGTTATTTCCCGGGCTAATTTCCTCCATTTTCTTCCCCCATGCAATGACGTCTGAGTTCTTTTTAAGGCGTTCTCCCTCCTGTATGTACTCCTCCATGTGGTGGACAACGTAGTAACCGTCTGTATCACTGTTTTCCAGCTGATGCATGCAACAAAAGTCAGTTTTGTGGCCTAAGCGTACCGCTTTAAACTTGTCAAACTTGCGATATCCATCTCTGATCACTCCTTCCCGTCTGGTATACTCGAAAAGTGCTTCATCCAGGACCTTCTTGATGCCTCTGTAGTCTTTTTTCACTTTCCTCGTCGAATCCAAGAAATAAGTTTCGGCGAACTTCGGGGTAATAACGATGAGGACACAATGTTCTCTGCATACAAAGTCGATCAAGTTAATTAATTAATGGTGTTACGTGGAAGCATGCATAATGAGATTGTACGACATAGTAATCTAGCTAGACAGAATGACTTACTTCGGATAGTAGGGTACGAGAAGGCAGTCTTTGTCCATGTTGGCAATCATGAAGTGTGTCAAATACTTCCACATAGCTTGTCGGCGCTCAGGGTAATTGGTGTTGGTCTCGTGCATGAGGTAAGGGTCCGCTATCGCGACATACTTGTTGAGCTCACATTTGGCAGTGTAGGCAGCATTGATTGCCCATAGGTGTACTAAGGAAGAACTAAGCTTCATTAGACGGAACATGTTGAAGATGTCTTCGAATGGCACATAGAATATTTCCGTGGGGAAATCGTCGCACAAACCAAGATTTGGTGGCACCATCACTGAAAAAACAGGGCGAAACCCATCTCCAAAGAATGCATACTTCTCCCTTGATAGAACTGTGTCATGCAGAATCCTCAATTCTATCTGCAGAAGATCGCTGAGCTCCTTCGGAAGGATGGGATCACCTGGGGAATGGTAATCCCGCCATTGAACGACATGCCGAACTTGTTTACTCTTCTGAACCGGTTGGCTGGCAGCATGTGCCTTCGTGTTCTTACCAGCTGGTGGTCTCTTTCTGTTCTTGTGTGTCGGGTTAGGCTGGCTGGCTATATTGTCCAGCAATGCATTTGTGACTGTCGCATTGAGTGTGTTTGGACTCAGCAATGTTCCCCTGTGTGGTGGCACTTGTGTGTCTGGTTGTGTGAAGTCCTCATTGAAAAGGCTCTTCTGGCAAGGAACAACACGTTCCTGTTGAGCAAGCGGAGGCATAGATAAGAATCCAAGAGCAGGACCAGCAGACATAGGTCCATCAAGATTGCACATGTTGGGAGCTGATTTCTGATATTCGTCAATAAGGAAGTATCGATTGACAAGTAGATTGTCCTCACCGCCCAAATCACCACCATTGACATGGTCCGCCCCGCCCAAATCCCCACCACTGACATTGTCCGCACCGCCCAAATCAGCACCATTGACATGGTCCTCACCGCCGACAACCGCTTTGTCGTGGTCCTCACTGACAGGTTGAATCTGACCCAAAGGAGATGGTCCTCGCCCACGTGTGCTGTCATTGTTCATCTGCTGCGATGTTGGGGAGATTTGGACGTTTCCTAGCTGAATTTGATTCTTCGGCCACTGCATTGGCCAACCCAAATATTCTGAGAGGGTCAACTGGCTATCCGCACCCGGAGGTTGTATCGGAGGAGAAATATATTCGAAACCCCTTACAACAACAGACACCTAAACTTTGAAGACCCCCTCAGGCATGGGCACTCCGTGCATCATGGTATCTTTGGGGCGAATGATCGACCCAATTGCAACTTTAACCAGTTCATCATGCACATAAGCTAAGAGACTGCATGGAGTGTCTTCAGTAAGAGCGTTGAGAGCATCCATTGCTGACGGCTTGCCAATGAAAGTGACAGAATGCTGTCTGCTATCCTTGGCCGAATTAGTTTGGATCACAACATTTCCTAGTTCGCCGTTCTTGATTCAATTCTTCACGCTCTCGATTATTGAAGGCGGCATGGCTTGGGCTTGGGCTTGGCTTTGAATGTTGATGCGTTCTTCGATGTTGGTTGTGGCTGCGGCGGTGGCTGCGGCCGTGGCTTCCATTATTTGTTGTTCAATGGTCCGCTTTTTGGCTCTCCTTCTCTGCCGTTGCAGCTCCCGGTCTTCGAGATAATGATAGTCCCATTTGGCACCGCATCCAGCACCATTCACATGGCCACCCGCCGGCGCTGCTAATGGCTCCTTGCCAAGGGTAATGTTGATCGGCCGGTTAAGAGGAGTGTTCCACCTGGCCGACGACCCTTGCGAGCTATGAGGATCTGCATGCTGCCTTGCTAGTTCTTCTTCTAGTTTCCTTGTTTGGTGATCCGTGGTAAATTCCCCTGTCTTTTGATCATAATGCTACCGCCCCCTGACATAGTTATATTCAAGGGGGTCCTTGAATTGCGCGAAGTTGTTTGGGATGCCCTTTGATGCAAGTGCGGCGTCCTGCTTGTCCCATACGGGCTTCTTCCCAACAAAACCATGGCTGCCGAGGGCGTGGTTAATTAATGTCTTCGATCGCATTTCCTTCCCCCATGACGACTGGGTCATCACTGAGTTCTCCTGATTTTGCATCTTGAAAATGTTTCAATCATCTACACTAATGGTATGCCACTTCTGCTGGATCTTGGAGATATCTATGTCAGGTTTCGTTGCAATATCTTTTCATGCTGCAGATTTCCAAGAACTCAAATTCTTCGAGAACTTATGGATTGCATGGTTGTTTACCTGATTCTTTGGGTACGATAGGTTGTCATACTCCTCAGGAAACTTGAATCTTGCGTGCACCCTTCTTATGAGGAGTTCTCACAGATTAGCTTTGTCCATATCCCTTAAATTTGTCTCGTTGATGGAGCAAACTTCTCGAAGGATAACACCTAGGGCGTTGCCATAGTGAGCAGTGGCTTTCCACAGACTAACAGGCTCACCAGTAACGTTAACTCGTGTGACGACGAGCCTGTCGGTGCCTATAGCATTTCGGCTCCTAGGTTTCCGCTGCTTCTTTGATTTTGAAACATGCTCGTCGACCTCCACATCCACCTCTTTCGCGGGAGAATACTCCTCTGTGTCCTCTCCATCAGTGTCCATATCAGGATTACTGTCCGCACCAGGAGGAACATTGTAGCCTATGCCTCTCATATAGTAGTCATCTGGATTAAGCTCATCATCATAATCTTCCTGTTCCTGCGCGTCCGTAAATGCATCACCGCCGTGTGCCGAAGTGTCGAAGAAGAGTCATGCGCGTCGCTCGTCTGATTGGACATCTACAAAAACAAAACATTGGCAACCTTATTAATTCATATATAAAATACAAAAATTCGGCATGACCTTTGCTAAAAATAGGACATATTGGCTGCCACAAATTTGACAAAACGGAAATTAATCAACGTTTCGCCAAAACATTGGCAACCCTATGCATTCCCTGCAAACAATACACAAGTAACCACATTTCCATCGAACACATTTCGATCACTTACCGGAGGAATCGAGGTGGTGGGACCGATTGACGGTAGGGGAGGTTGAGGTCGACGGCAGGGGAGGTTGAGGTCGTTCGGGCCGGCTGCGCGACGGCGGCGGGAGGGGATAAAGGCGGCTCGAGGTCGACGCAGTTGGGGGCGGACGGTGAGGTCGAGGCGATTGGGGTCGACGGCGAGTCGAGGACCGGCGACCGGAGGGGAAGGTGGGCGACGGCGGCGGGAGGGGATAAAGGCGGCGCCGGGGGAGGTGGGTGGCGGCGCCTGGGGAGGGGGGTGGCAGCGCCTGGAGAGGGGGGTGGCGGCGACGGCGATGACGACGAAGGTGGCGGCGGAGGTGCACTGAGCGGAGGGTGGACGAGCGCGCGAAACGAAAGTTTGCGGTGAACATTTCCCCCCAAACGGGCAAAGACAATGGGAAAAATAACTATGGCGTTGGTGACGTATACAACGCCATAGACATATTAGTTATGTCGTTGGTGACGTCACCAACGCCATAGCTATTTTTCTTCCAAAATTACATCAACTTAATTCATTCAACTTCAGATGGTCAATACAAATGTAGAATAATAAAATACGGTCGAACTGCCGACTTAACAATAAATAAAAGATAGATAAAAATCAACTACGACGCTGTTTCTCAGTTTCTCTTGTTTGTGCGGGGGCTCTGAACCGATATTTTCCTCTTGTTTGTGCGGTGGCTCTCAACGGAAGCTTTTCTCTTATTTTTGCGGGGGCTCTCAACGGAAGTTTCTGCATCCGACGTGCTTCTACGTCTTTTCTTACACTTCTCCTTCCGAATAACGTCATCTTCTTCTTGATAGATGCCAGATTGGTCATAGTCATGTAGATCTTCCTTTGACAATTCTTTACCATTGCATTCTTTCTGCCCGTCGAGGTGATTTCCATGTTCTACAACATTCTTCACACCTCCTTCTAGCTCATCATCATGTACCTTCCCTTCGACTTTGACATCCTCCTCTTCCTCAGCATGACTTGTCCATCGTGTGTAACCAGGCATGAAACCATATTTCAACAAGTGCATCTTCACACGACCAGTAGAAGGGTCAATCAAAACTATGTTTTCGCACTTCTTACATGGACATAATATTTTTGTTTCCCCTTTCTGATTCATATCTTCCAACGCGACCTTGAAGAACCCATTTATAGTTCGATCCATATATATTTTCCAGCATAAATCATTCACTTCCAAAGTGCCTACAAAAAAAGGTCAAAAACAATTTCAGCATATTATGTACTGGCATATGCGGGCATTACATACCTAAATTAATGATATACACACAAAAGACAATCGCCTACTAGCTAGGTTCTCTTAATGGATCGAAGGCAGAGTCCGCTGGTCGTGTATCTCTATACACACATATATGTGAGAGTACCGTTAAGAGATTGCCTAGATAAACCAGGCCGGCCGGGTCAGCTATATATACAGAGAGATGCAACTACTAATGGCGTTCTACATTTACGAACGCCGCCACAATATTTGTGGGCTCCACAAAATATACCTATGGCGTGCCTTATAGGATGCACGCCACAAGTACAATGCATAGTCCTGGCATGGAAACATTAGCGACGCCAACAATAATATGTGAAGGGGGGAGCACTGGGGTCCACATACAACTGGCGTTCGATAGAATTTGAACGCCACCACTATGTGTGTACCAATAACATACGAATTTAGGCAACACCAGCACTATTTGAAAATATTAGTGCTGGCATCGGTGGAAAACGGTGCACCACCAACAGGAGTTGTGGCTAGCCATTTCTCTACTAGTGAGATACAGAAAACCGATCCAGACTTCTTCTATAAGGTAAAATATGATGAAGAGGACAGAGTTGCCAACATATTTTGGGTTGATGGCTTAGCTCGAAAAGCTTATGCGGAGGTGTACCATGATTGTATATCATTTGACACCACCTACATGACCAACATGTACAATATGCCATTCGCGCCCTTCATTGGAATCAACTGACATGGCGAATCTTTTATGTTGGGTTGCGCGTTCGTGAGGCAGGAGTTGGCACCAAGCTTTGATTGGGTATTCCAAACATTCCTAGAGGCTATGGATGGCAAACCTCCTGATAACTTCATAACCGATCAGGATGGTGCGATGAAGCAGTCAATAGAGAGCATCTTTCCCATGACCGTGCATCACTGTTGTCGATGGAACATCATGAAAAAGGCTCAAGAAAAGGTTGGTTGGCTGCTGTGCAGGAATCCAGGGCTGTCTGATGATTTCAACTACTGTGTTGATTTCAGCTTCACTCTAGAAGAGTTTGAGCAGAATTGGGCTGGGTTAATGATGAAGTACGAGGCAATAACACACACACACACACTTTGAGAAGTTGTATGAATACAGATCAACTTGGGTGCCGTGCTACTTCAAGCACAGGTTCTTCCCCTTCCTGCAGTCTACACAGCATAGTGAGGGGTTCAACGCCGTCCTAAAAAGATATGTGAACCCACACAACTCAATCCTGAACTTTGTCAAGCAATATGAAAAAATTCAGACCCACATCCTTGCCAAGGAAGGCTGCAATGATTACAGGACAGAACACCTTGAGATTGAGCTATGGTCCAGATTCCCAATAGAGAGGCAAGCTTACGAAACTTACACTAGAGACCTTTATCGCAGGTTCTGAGAAGAGTTCGAGCTGATTGGACATTATAATGCGTTCCAACTTGGTGCTGATATTTTTGAGCTCAGACCAAACCAGGAGTTTGTTGGCAAATATGGTTCTAGAAACTACTTGGTGCATGCGAAGGTGGAGGAGGGTTCATATTTGTGTGAGTGCTGCAAAATGGATAAAGATGGCATGCTCTGTTGCCACATCCTCAAGGTGTTCAACCATCTTGGAGTTGACGTCATACCGGAAAGGTACATGCTCCGACGGTGGACACCTACTGCTGTCCCTAGTGTGCCAGGGACTAGGTATGAGTCACCGCATGAAATGCCTCCTCAATCAAAGAAGCAGATAAGGCAAAGAAACATGACAATGGATTTTCAAAAATTGGCCAAATTTGCAAGTGGCTCTGATGCAGCACATGCCATTGTATACAAGCATATGCGCAGAGCACGTACTGGAATCAGTCACCTCAACAAGTCCAAGAAAAAGAAAAAACCAGCTACTGTTATGGGGCCATCAGATGATGCTAACCCTCGAGGACCTCCTCCACCACCTGGACCTACACAGCATGCTCCGCCACCTCCTCCCCCACCTGGCCCAACAAGCAGTGCCCCACCTCCTCCTCCCAATGGCCCTATAGGCAGTGCTCAAGGACCTCATCATGCAGGTAATTACCTGCCCCGACTCCCCAACTAACTACATGCATAATTGCACACAGAATGGTGCCCAGTTGCACAGAGCAGGCTATTCAGTTGTGCACGCGTGAAAACTATTTTGGCCTACACGCTCCACCACAAAACCCAGTTGTGTGCGTTATGTTTCTTCGAGGATGAACGTGAACCACTAACTTCTTTTTACTGTTACAGGTATATGTCATTCCCAGCCAACTGCCTCCACGGGTCGTGCTCTTGCAGGTTTTCTTTTCAACTTAACTTGCACACTGCACCAACTTAGTTGCGCAGCATGAGCTGTGTGGTTTGCACATAACAGCACTCCTGTTTGCGCAAATGATGACCCACAAGTATAGGGGTTCAATTGTAGTCCTTTCGATAAGTAAGAGTGTCGAACCCAACGAGGAGCAAAAGGAAATGACAAGAGGTTTTCAGCAAGGTATTCTCTGCAAGCACTGAAATTGTAGGTAACAGATAGTTTGATAGCAAGGTAATTTGTAACGAGCAAGTAACGGTAACGGTAAACAAGGTTCATCAAGGTAGCCCAATCCTTTTGAGGCAAAGGACAGGCCAGAACAATCACTAGTAATAGGCAAAGTGTTCTTGAGGGTACATGGGAATTTCGTCTAGTCACTTTTATCATGTTGGTTTGATTCGTGTTCGCCACTTTAATATAATCTGATATGTGGTTTGATGTTCTTACTTGAACTAACAACCTACTTATGATTAACCCCCTCGCAAGCATCCACAACTACGAGAAAAGTATTAAGACAAAGTCTAACTATAACATTAAACATGTGGATCCAAATCAGCCCCTTACGAAGTAGCTCATAAACTAGGGTTTAAGCTTCTGTCACTCAAGCAACCTATCATCTAATAACTACTCCACAATGCATTCCCTTAGGCCAATGAATGGTGAAGTGTCATGTAGTCGACGTTCACATGACACCACTAAGGGAATCATAACATACATATCATCAAAATATCGAACACATATCAAATTCACATGATTAGTCGCAACATGACTTCTCCCGTGACCTCAAGAACAAAGGTAACTACTCACAAATAATAAGCATGCTCAAGATCAAAGGAGTAATGAATAGCATAATGGATCTGAACATATGATCTTCCACCAAATAAACCATATAGTGATCAACTACACAAGGTAATCAACACTACTAGTCACCCACAGGTACCAATCTGAGGTTCCGGTACAAAGATTGAACACAAGAGATGAACTAGGGTTTGAGAGGAGATGGTGTTGTTGAAGATGTTGATGAAGATTGGCCTCCCAAAGATGAGAGGGGTGTTGGTGATGACGGTAGCTTCGATTTCCCCCTCCGAGAGGGAAGTTCCCCTGGCGGAATCGCTCCGCCGGAGGGCAAAAGTGCTCCTGCCCAAGTTCCGCCTCGATACGGCGGCGCTTCGTCCCGAAAGTGCTCCTCCTAATTTTTTTAGGTTTTTTGGGAATTTATACCAGAAGATGGGCTCCGGAAGTGGGCCTGGGTGAGCACCACCCACCAGGGCGCGCCGGGAGGGGGCTGGCTCACCCTGGTGGATGTTGTGCACCCTCGGCCCCCTCTCCGGTGGTTTCTGGCTCCAGTATTTATTATTAATTCCAAAAATAATCTCCGTAAAGTTTCAGCTTCATTGGAGGTGTGCAGAATAGGTATCTCTGACGTGCTTTTCTTGGGTCCAGAATTCCAGCTGCCGGTATTCTCCCTCTTTGTGTAAACCTTGCATATTATGAGAGAAAAGGCATTAGAATCACTCCCCAAAGCATTATTATTCAACAAAACAAAGTAAATAACAGTAGGAAATCATGATGCAAAATGGACGTATCAACTCCCCCAAGCTTAGACCTCGCTTGTCCTCAAGCGAAAGCCGATATTGAAAAGCATGTCCACATGGTTTGAGAGAGAGGTGTCGATAAGAACAAAATACGGACATAGAAGCATCATGCTTATTAACATAACAGCAACAAACTCTAACAAAAGAACTTATTTCAATATATTTTTATCATAAAGCTTCTCATGAACAAGTTACAATTCATCACAACAAAGAAGTATGAAGCATAAACCTTATTGGGAACCAACAAACTATGTTCTCAGTCAACTTTGCAACTACAATTCATCATATTTTCAGGAAGGGTCTCATGTCGGAGCCTCTTGGCAAGTCCACATACTCAACCATCATTTAGTCTTCTACGATTGCAAACGCTCACGGCATACCCATGAACAAAAAGTTTCAACGAGACACATAGGAAGATAGGGGCTTATAGTTTTGCCTCCCAACTCACTCACCTCAAGGGTGATGTCAACAATAATAACTCATGCCCACCCATATCCAACTGGATATATGTGCCTAGATCTTTCCTCACCACATGATGCTTGCAAAAAGAAAAAGTAAAAAAGGAATAGGGAAGAATACTTTGACTCTTGCATAAAAGTGAGTGCATAAAAGTAAAAGATAGGTCCTTCGCAGAGGGAAGCAGAGGTTGTCATGCGCTTATTTGTTTGTATGCCCAATCCCTTAATTTAAATGAACGTCACTCTATATTGCCCCCTATGATAGCAACCTTTATTATACAGTCCGTCACTTTTATTACTTTGCCATCATAAGTTCGTATAACGCTCAATTTTCTCTTACAGTAATTGATCAAAACACTTTTAGAAGCAATTTTTATTGCCTTGTTGCACCGATGACAACTTACTTGAAGGATTGCTACTTCTTGAGCTTGCGTTGGTTTTCCCTTGAAGAGGAAAGGGTGATACAGCAAAGTAGATAAGTATTTCCCTCAGTTGTTGAGAACCAAGGTATCAATCCAGTAGGAGATACAAGCAAGTCCCCAATCTTCGCACCTACACAAACAATCAAACTCTTGCACCCAACGCTATAAAGGGGTTGTCAATCCCTTCACGGTTATTTGCAAGGATGAGATCTGATAGAGATAGATATAAAAGATTGCTAAAACGAAAAGTAAAACAAAAGTAAAAAGAATGCAGCGAGATATTTTTGGTATTTTTGGTTTATAGATCTGAAAAATATAATATGGAAAATAGACCCGGGGGCCATAGGTTTCACTAGAGGCTTCTCTAATGAAGGAAAATAATACGGTGGGTGAACAAATTACTGTCGAGCAATTGATAGAAAAGCACATAGTTATGATGATATCCAAGGCAATGATTATGCATATAGGCATCACGTCCGTGTCAAGTAGACCGAAACGATTCTGCATCTACTACTATTACTCCACACATCGACCAACTCCTTCCTGCATCTAGAGTATTAAGTTCATGAAGAACAGAGTAACGCATTAGGTAAGATGACATGATGTAGAGGGATAAACTCAAGCAATATGATGAAAACCCCATCTTTTTATCCTCGATGGCAACAATACAAATACGTGCCTCGCTACCCCTACTTTGTCACTGGGTGAGGACACCGCAAGATTGAACCCAAAACTAAGCACTTCTCCCATTGCAAGAATTACCAATCTAGTTGGCCAAACCAAACCAATAACTCGAAGAGACTTGCAAAGATATGAAATCATGCATATAAGAATTCAGAGAAGATTCAAATAATATTCATAGATAAGCTGATCATAAACCCACAATTCATCGGATCTCGACAAACACACCGCAAAAGAGTATTACATCGGATAGATCTCCATGAAGATCATGAAGAACATGGTATTGAAGAACAAAGAGAGAGAAGAAGCCATCTAGCTACTAGCTATGGACCCGAAGGTCTGTGGTAAACTACTCACGCATCATCGGAGGAGCAATGGAGTTGATGTAGATGCCCTCCGTGATCGAATCCCCCTCCGGCAGATTACCGGAAAAGGCTCCAAGATTGGATGTCACGGGAACAGAGGCTTCCGGCGGCGGAAAAGTATTTTCGTGGCTCTCTCTGGTATCCAGGGAATATTTGGGAATTTATAGGCCGAAGAATAGGGTTAGGAGACCTGCTGGGGGGCCACAAGCCAGGGGGGCGCCCCCCCCCCCTAGGGCGCGCCCTGGTGGCTTGTGACTCCACGGCAGGTCTCCTGCCTTCATCTCCAAGTCTGGCAGGTTTCTTCTGGTCCAAGAAAAATCATTCCGAAGATTTTATTCCGTTTGGACTCCGTTTAATATTCCTTATCTGCAATACTCAAAAACAAGGAAAAAACAGAAACTGGCACTAGGCTCTAGATTAATAGGTTAGTCCCAAAAATAATATAAAATAGCATATTAATGCATATAAAACATCCAAAACAGATAATATAATAGCATGGAACAATCAAAAATTATAGATACGTTGGAGACGTATCAAGCATCCCCAAGCTTAATTCCTGCTCGTCCTCGAGTAGGTAAATGATAAAAACAGAATTTTTTATGTGGAATGCTACCTAACACATTTATCCATGTAATATTCTTTATTGTGGCATGAATATTCAGATCCGTAAGATTCAAAACAAAAGTTTAATATTTACATAAAAACAGTAATACTTCAAGCATACTAACAAGGTAATTGCGTCCTTTCGAAATAACATGGCCTTAGAAAGTTATCTGTACAAAATCATATGGTCTGGCTATGCTCCATCTTCCCCACACAAAGTATTTAAATCATGCACTGTTGGAAATATGCCCTAGAGGCAATAATAAATTGGTTATTATTATATTTCCTTGTTAATGATAATCGTTTATTATCCATGCTATAATTGTATTGATTGGAAACTCAAATACATGTGTGGGTACATAGACAACACTGTGTCCCTAGTGAGCCTCTAGTTGACTAGCTCGTTGATCAAAGATGGTTAAGGTTTCCTAGCCATTGACATGAGATGTCATTTGATAACGGGATCACATCATTAGGAGAATGATGTGATGGACAAGACCCAAACTGTAAACGTAGCATTTGATCGTGTCAGTTTATTGCTATTGTTTTCTGCATGTCAAGTATCTGTTCCTTTGACCATGAGATCATGCAACTCACTAACACCGGAGGAATACCTTGT
Organism: Elymus sibiricus; assembly: GCA_039707655.1. Lineage (NCBI taxonomy): Eukaryota > Viridiplantae > Streptophyta > Magnoliopsida > Poales > Poaceae > Elymus > Elymus sibiricus. The sequence continues at coordinate 429,260,533 of CM077671.1, read as the reverse complement.
GTGTATCAAACGTCGCAACGTAACTGGGTGACTATAAAGGTGCTCTACAGGTATCTCCGAGGGTGTCTGTTGGGTTGGCATGGATCAAGACTGGGATTTGTTACTCCGTATGACGGAGAGGTATCTCAGGGCCCACTCGGTAATACAACATCACAATGAGCCTTGCAAGCAATGTGACTAAAGTGTTAGCCACGAGATCTTGTATTACGGAACGAGTAAAGAGACTTGCCGGTAACGAGATTGAACTAGGTATAGTGATACCGACGATCGAATCTCGGGCAAGTAACATACCGAAGAACAAAGGGAACAGCATACGGGATTAACTGAATCCTTGACATAGAGGTTCGACCGATAAAGATCTTCGTAGAATATGTAGGAGCCAATATGGGCATCCAGGTCCCGCTATTGGTTATTGGCCGTAGAGGTGTCTCGGTCATGTCTACATAGTTCTCGAACCCGCAGGGTCTACACACTTAACGTTTGGTGACGATTAGTATAATTGAGTTATTATGTTGGTGACCGAAAGTTGTTCGGAGTCCCGGATAAGATCCCGGACATGACGAGGATCTCCGGAATAGTCCGGAGGTAAAGATTGATATATGTGATAATAGTGTTTTGATCTCTGGAAGGGTTCCGGAGTTCACCGGAAGGGGTTCCGGATGTTTACCGAAGTGTTCGGGTGCAGCAACACTTTATATGAGCCAAAGGGATAAAGCCCACAAGGTATTGGAAAGTGCAACAGTAGTTTTGCTGCCGCGTAAGCGGTACTACCGCTTGTGTGAAGCGGTACTACCGCCCGAGCGGTACTACCGCTTGTGTGAAGCGGTACTACCGCCCAAGCGGTACTACCGCTTGTGTGAAGCGGTACTACCGCTTGTGCGCGGCTGTGCACGGTTCGGCAGGGATCCGAGTTGGACTCTTTCCCTGCGGGCCAAACCGACCTTGTGCGGGCAAAACCGACCCGGAGGAGGCTTTTACTCCAAGTTTAGACCCCAAGGCTCAACATATAAATAGAGGGGCAGGGCTAGCACACGGGACACATCAAGATTTCCCCAAGCCGTGTGCGGCAACCCTAACCCTCTAGTTCCTCCGTCATAATCTCCGTAGCGCTTGGCGAAGCCCTGCAGAGATTGTTCCTCACCATCATCACCACGCCGTCGTGCTGCTGGAACTCAACCACTACTTCACCATCGCTCGCTGGATCGAGGAGGTGAAGGCGTCATCAAGCCGTACGTGTGTTGAACGCGGAGGTGCCGTCCGTTCGGCACTAGATCGGAAGGATCGTGATTGGATCGCGGGACGCTCGGCGATTTGGATCGCGAAGACGTTCGACTACATCAACCGCGTTTATTAACGCTTCCGCTTAGCGATCTACAAGGGTATGTAGATTCACTCTCCCTCTCGTAGATGCTCATCACCATGGATAGATCTTGCGTGTGCGTAGGAAAAAATTTTGTTTCCCATGCAACGTTCCCCAACAGTGGCATCATGAGCCAGGTCTATGCGTAGATGAGATCTCGAGTAGAACACAAACGAGTTGTGGGCGTGGGTGTATACATATTGCTTGCCGTTACTAGTTGATATTTGATTCGGCGGTATTGTGAGATGAAGCGGCCCGGACCGACATTACGCGTACACTTACGCGAGACAGGTTCCTTCAACTGACATGTAATTTTGTTGCATAAAGATGGCTAGCGGGTGTCTGTCTCTCTCACTTTAGTTGAATCGATTTCAATGAAGAGGGTTCTTTTAGAAGATCAAAAAGCAATCACTACACCACGTTGTGGTTTTGCGTAGGTAAGAACGGTTCTTGCAAACCCGTAGCAGCCACGTAAAATTTGCAACAACAATTAGAGGACGTCTAACTTGTTTTTGCAGGGTATGTTGTGATGTGATATGGCCAATTACATGATGAGATATATGTGATGTATGAGATGGTCATGTGATGTATAGAATATCACGACTTGCATGTCGATGAGTACGGCAACTGGCAGGAGCCATAGAGTTGTCTTTAATTATTGTATGACCTGCGTGTCAATCATTAAGCGCTATGTAATGCTTTACTTTATCGCTAAACGTTAGCTATAGTCGTGGAAGCAACAGTCAGCGCGACAACCTTATGGCGACACGTTGATGGAGATCAAGATGATGGAGATCATGGTGTCATGCCGGTGACGATGGAGATCATGCCGGTGCTTTGGAGATGGAGATCAAAAGCACAAGTTCATGGCCATATCATGTCACTTATGATTTGCATGTGATGTTAATCCTTTTATGCATCTTATTTTGCTTAGGACGACGGTAGCATTATAAGGTGATCCCTCACTTAAATTTCAAGATAAATTGTGTTCTCCCCAAGTGTGCACCGTTGCGAAAGTTCGTCGTTTCGAGACACGCCGTGATGATCGGGTGTGATAGACTCTACGTTCGCATACAACGGGTGTAAGCCATGTTACACGTGCGGAACACTCGGGTTAAACTTGACGAGCCTAGCATGTACAGACATGGCCTCGGAACACAAGAGACCGAAAGGTCGAACATGAGTCATATAGTAGATATGATCAACATGAAGATGTTCACCATTGAAACCACCTCAACTCACGTGATGATCGGACTTGAGTTGGTGGATTTGGATCATGTTACACTCGAATGATCGGAGGGATGTCAATTTGAGTGGGAGTTTTTTAAATATGATTAACTAAACTCATTATCTAAGAACAATAGTCTAAGTTGTCTTTGCTATATTTATGTTGTAGATCATGGCTCGCGCAGTAGCACCCCTGAATTTTAATGCGTTCCTAGAGAAAGCTAAGTTGAAAGATGATGGAAGTAACTTTGTGGACTGGGCCCGTAATCTAAGGATTATCCTTACGGCTTCCCAGAAGGCTTATGTCCTTGATGCACCGCTTGGTGATCCACCCGCTCCAGTTGAGTCTCTAGACGTTGTGAACGCCTGGCAGGCTCGTTCTGATGATTACTCAATAGTTCAATGTGCAATGTTGTATGGCTTAGAACCGGGACTTCAAAGACGTTTTGAACGTCATGGAGCATATGAGATGTTCCAGGAGTTGAAGTTTATCTTTCAGAAGAATGCCCGGATCAAGAGATATGAGATCTCCGATAAGTTCTATGCTTGCAAGATGGAGGAGAACGGGTCTATCAGTGATCACGTGCTCAGAATGTCTGGGTACTCCACCCGTCTGGCTGAGTTAGGGATGCCCCTTCCGCCAGAGGCTATCACTGACAGAGTTCTTCAATCATTGCCACCTAGCTACAAGAGCTTCGTGTTGAACTATAACATGCACGGGATGAACAAGTCAGTCGCCGAGCTGTTTGCGATGCTGAAAGCCGCTGAGTCTGAAATTCAGAAGGAGCATCAAGTGTTGATGGTCAATAAAACCACTAGTTTCAAGAAAAATGGCAAGGGTAAGAAGGGTAACTCCAAGAAGAGTGGCAAAGCAGTTGCTCCTCTCGTGAAGAAACCCAAGGCTGGACCCAAACCAGAAACTGTGTGTTTTCATTGCAAGGGAACTGGACACTGGAAGCGGAATTGCCCCAAGTATTTGGCTGACAAGAAGGCGGCCAACAACAAACAAGGTATATATGATATACATGTTATTGATGTGTACCTTACCAACTCTCGTTGTAGTGCCTGGGTATTTGATACCGGTGCGGTTGCTCATATTTGCAACTCAAAACAGGAACTGCGGAATAGACGGAGGCTGGCAAAGGACGAAGTGACGATGCGCGTGGGAAATGGTTCCAAGGTTGATGTGATCGCCGTCGGCACGCTCGCTCTTCGATTACCGTCGGGATTAGTGATGAACCTAAATAAGTGTTATTTGGTGCCTGCGTTAAGCATGAACATTATATCTGGATCTTGTTTATTGCGAGACGGTTACTCATTTAAATCAGAGAATAATGGTTGTTCTATTTATATGAGTAATATCTTTTATGGTCATGCACCCGATGTGAGGGGTTTATTCTTATTGAATCTCGATAGTAATAATACACATGTTCATAACATTGATGCCAAAAGATGTAGAATTGATAATGATAATACCACTTTCTTGTGGCACTGCCGTTTAGGTCATATTGGCGTAAAACGCATGAGGAAGCTCCATGCTGATGGACTTTTGGAGTCACTTGATTTTGAATCACTTGACACATGTGAGCCATGCCTCATGGGCAAGATGACTAAAACTCCGTTCTCTGGAACAATGGAACGGGCAAGTGACTTATTGGAAATCATACATACTGATGTGTGCGGTCCGATGAGCATTGAGGCGCGCGGTGGTTATCGTTACTTTCTCACCTTCACTGATGACTTAAGTAGATATGGGTATATTTACTTAATGAAACACAAGTCTGAAACATTTGAAAAGTTCAAACAATTTCAGAGTGAAGTTGAGAATCATCGTAACAAGAAGATTAAATTCCTACGATCTGATCGAGGAGGAGAATATCTGAGTTATGAGTTTGGCAGTCACTTAAGACAGTGTGGAATTGTTTCACAATTAACACCGCCTGGAACACCACAGCGTAGTGGTGTGTCCGAACGTCGTAATCGAACCTTATTGGATATGGTGCGATCTATGATGTCTCTTGCCGATTTGCCACTATCGTTTTGGGGTTATGCATTAGAGACAGCTGCATTCACTTTAAATAGGGCACCATCGAAATCCGTTGAGACGACGCCATATGAACTTTGGTTTGGCAAGAAGCCAAAGCTGTCGTTTCTTAAAGTTTGGGGATGTGATGCTTATGTCAAAAAGCTTCAGCCTGAAAAGCTGGAACCCAAAGCGGAGAAATGCGTCTTCATAGGATACCCAAAAGAGACAGTTGGGTATACCTTCTACCTCAGATCCGAAGGCAAAGTGTTTGTCGCTAAAAACGGAACATTTCTTGAGAAAGAGTTTCTCTCGAAAGAATTGAGTGGGAGGAAGATAGAACTTGATGAGGTTGTTGAACCTTTACTTCAACCTGAGAGTAGCGCAGCGCAGAAAGTTGTTTCTGTGGAGCCTACATTAGCTGAAGAGGAAGTTAATGATGATGATCATGAAGCTTTGGATCAAGTTGCTATCGAACCTCGTAGGTCGACAAGGACGCGTACTGCTCCCGAGTGGTACGGCAACCCTGTCTTAGAGGTCATGTTGTTAGACAACGATGAACCTACGAGCTATGGAGAAACGATGATGGGCCCGGATTCCGAGAAGTGGTTAGAGGCCATGAAATCCGAGATGGGATCCATGTATGAAAACAAAGTATGGACTTTGGAAGTATTACCTGAAGGGCGTAAGGCCATTCAGAACAAATGGATCTTTAAGAGGAAGACGGACGCGGACGGTAATGTCACCGTCTATAAAGCTCGACTTGTGGCAAAGGGTTTTTCACAAGTTCAAGGAGTTGACTACGATGAGACCTTCTCACCCGTAGCGATGCTTAAGTCCGTCAGAATCATGTTAGCAATAGCTGCCTTTTTCGATTATGAAATTTGGCAGATGGATGTCAAAACAGCGTTCCTTAACGGTTACCTTAAGGAAGAGTTGTATATGATGCAACCAGAAGGTTTTGTCGATCCAGAGAATGCTGACAAAGTTTGCAAACTCCAGCGATCCATTTATGGACTGGTGCAAGCATCTCGGAGTTGGAATCTTCGTTTTGATGAGGTGATCAAAGCGTTCGAGTTTATACAAGTTTACGGAGAAGCTTGTATTTACAAGAAAGTGAGTGGGAGCTCTATAGCGTTTCTAATATTATATGTGGATGACATATTGCTGATTGGAAACAATATAGAAATGCTGGAAAGCGTAAAGGAATATTTGAACAAGAGTTTTTCAATGAAGGACCTAGGAGAAGCTGCTTTCATATTAGGCATCAAGATCTATAGAGATAGATCAAGACGCTTAATAGGACTTTCACAAAGCACATACCTTGATAAGATTTTGAAGAAGTTCAAAATGGATCAGTCCAAGAAGGGGTTCTTGCCTGTTTTGCAAGGTGTGAAGTTGAGTAAGACTCAATGCCCAGTGACTGCAGAAGATAGAGAAAAGATGAGTGTCATCCCCTATGCTTCGGCCATAGGCTCTATCATGTATGCAATGCTGTGCACAAGACCCGATGTCAGCCTTGCCATAAGTATGGTCGGAAGGTTTCAAAGTGATCCAGGAATGGAACACTGGACGGCGGTCAAGAATATCCTGAAGTACCTGAAAAGGACTAAGGACATGTTTCTCGTTTATGGAGGTGATCAAGAGATCGTCGTAAAGGGTTACGTCGATGCAAGCTTTGACACTGATCCGGATGACTCTAAGTCGCAAACCGGATACGTATTTATTCTTAATGGGGGTGCGGTTAGCTGGTGCAGTTCCAAGCAAAGCGTGGTAGCAGATTCTACATGCGAAGCGGAGTACATCGCTGCCTCGGAGGCGGCGAAGGAAGGTGTCTGGATGAAGGAGTTCATGACAGATCTTGGAGTAGTGCCAAGTGCACTTAACCCAATGACTCTGTTTTGTGATAATACTGGTGCCATTGCTCTAGCCAAGGAACCAAGATTTCACAAGAGGACCAGACACATAAAGCGACGTTTCAATTCCATCCGCGATTACATCAAGGAGGACGACATAAATATTTGCAAAGTACACACGGATCTGAATGTTGCAGATCCGATGACTAAACCTCTTCCAAGGGCTAAACATGAACAACACCAGAACTGCATGGGTGTTCGATTCATTACAATGTAAATCACATAGTGATGTGAACTAGATTATTGACTCTAGTGCAAGTGGGAGACTGTTGGAAATATGCCCTAGAGGCAATAATAAATTGGTTATTATTATATTTCCTTGTTAATGATAATCGTTTATTATCCATGCTATAATTGTATTGATTGGAAACTCAAATACATGTGTGGGTACATAGACAACACTGTGTCCCTAGTGAGCCTCTAGTTGACTAGCTCGTTGATCAAAGATGGTTAAGGTTTCCTAGCCATTGACATGAGATGTCATTTGATAACGGGATCACATCATTAGGAGAATGATGTGATGGACAAGACCCAAACTGTAAACGTAGCATTTGATCGTGTCAGTTTATTGCTATTGTTTTCTGCATGTCAAGTATCTGTTCCTTTGACCATGAGATCATGCAACTCACTAACACCGGAGGAATACCTTGTGTGTATCAAACGTCGCAACGTAACTGGGTGACTATAAAGGTGCTCTACAGGTATCTCCGAGGGTGTCTGTTGGGTTGGCATGGATCAAGACTGGGATTTGTTACTCCGTATGACGGAGAGGTATCTCAGGGCCCACTCGGTAATACAACATCACAATGAGCCTTGCAAGCAATGTGACTAAAGTGTTAGCCACGAGATCTTGTATTACGGAACGAGTAAAGAGACTTGCCGGTAACGAGATTGAACTAGGTATAGTGATACCGACGATCGAATCTCGGGCAAGTAACATACCGAAGAACAAAGGGAACAGCATACGGGATTAACTGAATCCTTGACATAGAGGTTCGACCGATAAAGATCTTCGTAGAATATGTAGGAGCCAATATGGGCATCCAGGTCCCGCTATTGGTTATTGGCCGTAGAGGTGTCTCGGTCATGTCTACATAGTTCTCGAACCCGCAGGGTCTACACACTTAACGTTTGGTGACGATTAGTATAATTGAGTTATTATGTTGGTGACCGAAAGTTGTTCGGAGTCCCGGATAAGATCCCGGACATGACGAGGATCTCCGGAATAGTCCGGAGGTAAAGATTGATATATGTGATAATAGTGTTTTGATCTCTGGAAGGGTTCCGGAGTTCACCGGAAGGGGTTCCGGATGTTTACCGAAGTGTTCGGGTGCAGCAACACTTTATATGAGCCAAAGGGATAAAGCCCACAAGGTATTGGAAAGTGCAACAGTAGTTTTGCTGCCGCGTAAGCGGTACTACCGCTTGTGTGAAGCGGTACTACCGCCCGAGCGGTACTACCGCTTGTGTGAAGCGGTACTACCGCCCAAGCGGTACTACCGCTTGTGTGAAGCGGTACTACCGCTTGTGCGCGGCTGTGCACGGTTCGGCAGGGATCCGAGTTGGACTCTTTCCCTGCGGGCCAAACCGACCTTGTGCGGGCAAAACCGACCCGGAGGAGGCTTTTACTCCAAGTTTAGACCCCAAGGCTCAACATATAAATAGAGGGGCAGGGCTAGCACACGGGACACATCAAGATTTCCCCAAGCCGTGTGCGGCAACCCTAACCCTCTAGTTCCTCCGTCATAATCTCCGTAGCGCTTGGCGAAGCCCTGCAGAGATTGTTCCTCACCATCATCACCACGCCGTCGTGCTGCTGGAACTCAACCACTACTTCACCATCGCTCGCTGGATCGAGGAGGTGAAGGCGTCATCAAGCCGTACGTGTGTTGAACGCGGAGGTGCCGTCCGTTCGGCACTAGATCGGAAGGATCGTGATTGGATCGCGGGACGCTCGGCGATTTGGATCGCGAAGACGTTCGACTACATCAACCGCGTTTATTAACGCTTCCGCTTAGCGATCTACAAGGGTATGTAGATTCACTCTCCCTCTCGTAGATGCTCATCACCATGGATAGATCTTGCGTGTGCGTAGGAAAAAAATTTGTTTCCCATGCAACGTTCCCCAACATGCACAACCCCGATGACAAGTCAAGCAATTGTTTCACACTTTTTATGTTCTCAAACCTTTTCAACTCTCACGCAATACATGAGCGTGAGCCATGGATATAGAACTATAGGTGGAATAGAATACGGTGGAGGTTGTGAGGAAAAAGGAGAAGATAGTCTCACATCAACTAGGCGTATCAACTGGCTATGGAGATGCCCATCAATAGATATCAACGTGAGTGAGTAGGGATTGCCATGCAACGAATGCACTAGAGCTATAAGTGTATGAAAGCTCAAAAAGAAACTAAGTGGTTGTGCATAATGATGAAAAATTCCACTAGTTATATGAAAGTGACAAAATAGGAGACTCTCTATCATAAAGATCATGGTGCTACTTTGAAGCACAAATGTGGAAAAAGATAGTAGCATTGTCCCTTCTCTCTTTCTCTCATTTTTTTTATTTTGGTGGGCATCTTTGGCCTCTTTTTTTTATTTGGGCTTCGCTGGCCTCTTTTAATATTTGTAAAGTCCGGAGACTCATACCAACTTGTGAGGGAATCATAGCTTCCATCATCCTTTTCTCTCACGGGACAATGCTCTAATAATGAAGATCATCACACTTTTATTTACTTACAACTCAAGAATTACAACTCGATACCTAGAACAAAATATGACTCTATATGAATGCTTCCGGTGGTGTACCGGGATGTGCAACGATCTAGCCTAGCAAATGACATCAAGAAAGGGACAAGCCATGAAAACATCATGCTAGCTATCTTATGATCATGCAAAGCAATATGAAAATGATGGTGCGTGTCATGAAAAACGGAACGGTGGAAGTTGCATGGCAATATATCTCGGAATGGCTATGGAAATGCCATAATAGGTAGGTATGGTGGCTGTTTTGAGGAAAGTATATGGTGGCTGTTTTGAGGAAGGTGGGTTTGATGCACCGGCGAAAGTTGTGCGGTACTAGAGAGGCTAGCAATGGTGGAAGGGTGAGAGTGCGTATAATCCATGGACTCAACATTAGTCATAAAGAACTCACATACTTATTGCAAAAGTCTATTAGTTATCCAAGCAAAGTATTAGACGCATGCTCCTAGGGGAGAGGTTGGTAGGAGTTAACCATCGCGCGCTCCCGACCCTCACACAAAGGTTGACAATCATCAAACAAATCATGCTCCGACTTCGTTACATAACGGTTCACCATACGTGCATGCTACGGGAATCACAAACTTTAACACAAGTATTTCTTCCAATTCACAATTACTCACTAGCATGACTCTCATATTACCATCTTTATATCTCAAAACTATATGCAAGGAATCAAACTTCTCATAGTATCCAATGCACTATATATGAAAGTTTTTATTATATCCCTCTTGGATGCCCATTATATTAGGACTAAATTCATAACCTAAACCAATTACCATGCCGTTTAAAGACTCTCAAAATAATATAAGTGAGGTACGAGAGTTCAATTATTTCTATAAAATAAAACACCACCGTGCTCTAAAAAAAGATATAAGTGAAGCACTAGAGCAACATTGCCTAGCTTAAAAGATATAAGTGAAGCACATAGAGTATTCTAATAAATTCACGATTAATGCGTGTCCCCCTCAAAAAATGTGTGCAGCAAGGATGATTGTGGCAAACTAAAAAATCAAAGACTCATATCATACAAGATGCTCCAAGCAAAACACATATCATGTGGTGAATAAAAATATAGCCTCAAGTAAATTTACCGATGGATTGAAGACAAAAGAGGGGATGCCTTCCGGGGCATCCCCAAGCTTAGGATCTTTGGTATCCTTGAATATGGCTTGGGGTGCCTTGGGCATCCCCAAGATTAGGCTCTTGCCACTCCTTATTCCATAGTCCATCAAATCTTTACCCAAAACTTGAAGACTTCACAACACAAAACTCAACAGAAAACTCGTGAGATCCGTTAGTATAAGAAAAATAAATCACCACTTTAGGTACTGTTGTGAACTCATTCTTTATTTATATTGGTGTAATATCTACTGTATTCCAACTTCTCCATGGTTCATACCCCCCGATACAACCCATAGATACATCAAAATAAGCAAACAACACAAAGAAAACAGAATCTGTCTAAAACAGAACAGTCTGTAGCAATCTATAGATTTCAAATACTTCTGTAACTCCAAAAATTCTGAAAATTTAGGACAATCAGGGAAATTTGTATATCAATCTTTTGTAAAAACTTCAGATCAAAAGCACGTTCCGGTGAATTTACAAAATTCCTGGACTGAGAGCAAAAGTTTCTGTTTTTCAGCAAAATCAAATCACAATCACCGTAGACCATCCCAAAGGTCTTACTTGGCTCAAACACTAATTAAAACAAGAAAACACAATTACTACAGAGGTAATAATGTGTGAAACACTCAAAAACAGAAGCAAAAACAAAAGCATAAAAATAAAAATAAAATTGGGTTGCCTCCCAACAAGCGCTATTGTTTAACGCCCCTAGCTAGGCATAACGCAATAGATCTAGGTATTGTCATCTTTGGTTTTGGCAACTTTTGTGAGAGCCTTCTCAAATCCGGGGGGCTCTTTCCTCTTACCCGGATTTGTAGGGGAAGAATCCATCTTAATATCCAAAATATCCAAGCGCTTATTGCAAAGGGTAATCAAAGTATTCAAGCGATTGAGGTTCCCACTAATATGTTTAAGGGGTTCGTGATATTATTGTAACTCGACTAACTGCTTATGTAAGTCACTCAATTTGTCGAGAATTTGAACTCCTTCTTGTGAGAAAGCAAACCCCTTTTTTGGTGGAGGAACCCCCAAAATCCCCTCCAAAACTTCATAAGCAGTGTTCGTATCCAGCTCAATAAAATTCCCTTTTGAGGCGAAATCTAAAAGCTCTCTATGATGCAAAGCCAAACCAATATAAAAATTTCTAAGCAGAACTTTTGCATCTCCTTTTAGATTGGAGATACGATAAGATTCCATTAGCCTATACCAGGCATCTTTCAAATTTTTCCCTTGCTTTTGTTTGAAGTATAGAACTTCAAAATCTGGTGACAAAGGGGAAGTAGTAACGCTAGACATAGCAACAAGTAAGAGATCCGGCAGGAAAGAGGCAAACGAAAAAGAGGGCGAATAAAAAGGCAAATCTTTTTGGTCTTTTCTGAAAATTATTTTAGAAGTGGGGGAGAGGAAAACGAGAGGCAAATGGCAAATAAAGTAAATGCAAGAGATGAGTTTGTGATGGGTACTTGGTAGGCTTGATGTAGATCTCCCCGGCAACGGCGCCAGAAATCCTTCTTGCTACTTCTTGAGCTTGCGTTGGTTTTCCCTTGAAGAGGAAAGGGTGATGCAGCAAAGTAGATAAGTATTTCCCTCAGTTGTTGAGAACCAAGGTATCAATCCAGTAGGAGATACAAGCAAGTCCCAAATCTTCGCACCTACACAAACAATCAAACTCTTGCACCCAACGCTATAAAGGGGTTGTCAATCCCTTCACGGTTATTTGCAAGGATGAGATCTGATAGAGATAGATATAAAAGATTGCTAAAACGAAAATTAAAACAAAAGTAAAAAGAATGCAGCGAGATATTTTTGGTATTTTTGGTTTATAGATCTGAAAATATAATACGGAAAATAGACCCGGGGGCCATAGGTTTCACTAGAGGCTTCTCTCATGAAGGAAAATAATAGGGTGGGTGAACAAATTACTGTCGAGCAATTGATAGAAAAGTGCATAGTTATGACGATATCCAAGGCAATGATTATGCATATAGGCATCACGTCCATGTTAAGTAGACCGAAACGATTCTGCATCTACTACTATTACTCCACACATCGACTGACTCCTGCCTGCATCTAGAGTATTAAGTTCATGAAGAACAGAGTAACGCATTAGGTAAGATGACATGATGTAGAGGGATAAACTCAAGCAATATGATGAAAACCCCATCTTTTTATCCTCGATGGCAACAATACAAATACGTGCCTCGCTACCCCTACTTTGTCACTGGGTGAGGACACCGCAAGATTGAACCCAAAACTAAGCACTTCTCCCGTTGCAAGAATTACCAATCTAGTAGGCCAAACCAAACCAATAACTTGAAGAGACTTGCAAAGATATGAAATCATGCATATAAGAATTCAGAGAAGATTCAAATAATATTCATAGATAAGCTGATCATAAACCCACAATTCATCGGATCTCGACAAACACACCGCAAAAGAGTATTACATCGGATAGATCTCCATGAAGATCATGAAGAACATGGTATTGAAGAACAAAGAGAGAGAAGAAGCCATCTAGCTACTAGCTATGGACCCGAAGGTCTGTGGTAAACTACTCACGCATCATCGGAGGGGCAATGGAGTTGATGTAGATGCCCTCCGTGATCGAATCCCCCTCCGGCAAATTACCGGAAAAGGCTCCAAGATTGGATCTCACGGGAACAGAGGCTTTCGGTGGCGGAAAAGTATTTTCGTGGCTCTCTCTGGTATCCAGGGAATATTTGGGAATTTATAGGCCGAAGAATAGGGTTAGGAGACCTGCTGGGGGGGCACAAGCCAGGGGGGCGCCCCCCCCCTAGGGCGTGCCCTGGTGGCTTGTGCCTCCACGGCAGGTCTCCTGCCTTCATCTCCAATTTTGGCAGGTTTCTTCTGGTCCAAGAAAAATCATTCCGAAGATTTTATTCCGTTTGGACTCCGTTTAATATTCCTTATCTGCAATACTCAAAAACAAGGAAAAAACAGAAACTAGCACTAGGCTCTAGATTAATAGGTTAGTCCCAAAAATAATATAATATAGCATATTAATGCATATAAAACATCCAAAACAGATAATATAATAGCATGGAACAATAAAAAATTATAGATACGTTGGAGACGTATCAAGGATCTTTCGCTATCCATAGGTAGGTATGTTGGACACTCAAGGAAAGAGTTTGGGTTTGGGTTTTTGGATGCACAAGTAGTATCTCTACTTAGTGCGGAGTTTTTGGCTAGCAAAGATATTGAGCAAGCACCACATGTTAAAGGATCTATGACAATATAACTTCTATGTGGATATGAACAGACATAAATCATTACGTTGTCTTCCTTGTCCAACGTCAACAATTTTGACATATAATATTTGATGGGGGCTCACAATCATAGAAGATGTCCAAGATAGTGTATTTGCATGTGAATCTTCTCTTCCCTAATTAATTCTTTCATGAATTGCATCATTGACCAATGCTATGTTTGTCAATCTCCAATAAATTTTACTACTTATACTTTTCCTTATGTGATGTCATTACTCACCATAAGATTAGCATATGATCCTTTTCATTTATTGTCTTTCTTTTATTTGATTGCAACAAGAAAGTAGGGAAGCAAAAACTCAAACTAAACTTTATTATATAACTTTCACATGATTACATAGATAGGTAGGCCACAAAACTAACACACAAAAACAGATCTCGCTAAACTTTTATTCGACTAAGGCAAAGGGAAATTAAAAATAAAACTAGAATAGGTAAAGGTGAATAAAAGTGGTGGTGATACGATACCAGGGCACCTCCCCCAAGCTTGGCTCAAGCCAAGGGGAGTGCCCATACCCATGTACACAAGTCTCCTTTGGTGGTGGTGATGAAGAAGGTGGAGGTGTAGAAGAAGCCTTCTTCTTCAACTTATATTTAAGCATAAAGTTTTCCTCCCTTAGATCATCATTCTCCAATTCAAGCTTTAATATCCTTTGGCATAAGGCCTCCTTGCTTTCCTGCAGAAAACGAGATGGGATAAATTGGACCTTAGGTTTGTATCTTCTAGGGAGGCTTGATTTCTTGAATTCCACATGCATGTGTCCGGGTTGAGGCAATGGATCATCCTCTTCCTCAGAGCTGTCATCTTTTGTTTCCTGCATGGTAGAATCTTCTTCCTCCTCCGAGGTCCATAGATAGGGGTAAATTTCCCTAAAGATCTTCGGGTCTGGAACATAGGGATCAACGTGGCTCTCCCCATCTGAATCTTGAGACGACATATTTTCAGATCTGTCAGGAAAACAGCACGAAACAAGAACATGGGATTTTTCTGTGATACAGTCGTCGAAACAGTCGAGGGTATATATATAGAGAATTTTTATTCTTGGGAAACAAGTATTTGGAAGGAAAACAGAGTCGGGAAGGCATCCGAGGTGGGCAGCACCCACCAGGGCACGGCCAGGGATGCCTGGCACGCCCTGGTGTATCGTGCTCACCTCGATCACCTTCCGGTTTATTTTTTTATTCCTAAAATTCTAAAATATTCCAAAACTGACAGAAAATATTTTTGCGGATTTTTCGGAGTCCGTTTACTTACCGTATCACGTACCTCCTATTTTTAAGTATTCCGGAGTGTTCCGGAAGGTTTCTTTTATGTGTTCCTCCGGTGTCATGGTTTGGAGAACATTGCTTTCAACGTTAATAGGTGTACCTGGGATATAATGCTTAATTCTTTGGCCATTGACCACCTTCGGGTTAGTACCTTCGACATTATTAATCTTGATAGCTCCAGAACGATAAACCTCTTCAATAATATATGGTCCCTCCCATTTGGAGAGAAGTTTTCCTGCAAAGAATCTTAAACGAGAGTTGAACAAAAGAACATAATCTCCTATTTTGAATTCCTGCTTTTTGATTCTTTTGTCATGCCATGTTTTTACTTTTTCTTTGAATAACTTGGCATTTTCATAAGCTTGGGTTCTCAATTCATCTAGTGAGCTAATATCAAATAGCCTCTTCTCACCGGCAAGTTTGAAATCGTAATTGAGTTCTTTAATTGCCCAAAATGCTTTGTGTTCTAGTTCTAGAGGCAAATGACAAGCTTTTCCATATACCATTTTATATGGAGACATGCCCATAGGATTTTTATATGCTGTTCTATAGGACCAAAGTGCATCATCTAATTTCTTAGACCAATTCTTACGAGACCTATTGACAGTTTTTTGTAATATTAATTTTATTTCTCTATTGCTAAGTTCTACTTGACAACTAGATTGAGGATGACAGGGTGATGCAATTCTATGGTTAACATCATATTTAGCAAGCATCTTACGGAATGCACCATGAATAAAGTGTGAACCACCATCGGTCATTAAATATCTAGGGACTCCAAACCTCGGGAAGATAACCTCTTTAAGCATTTTAATGGAAGTGTGGTGATCAGCACTACTAGTTGGAATAGCTTCTACCCACTTAGTGACATAATCAACCGCAACTAAAATATGAGTGTACCCGTTAGAGGAAGGAAAAGGCCCCATGTAATCAAAACCCCACACGTCAAATGGTTCAACAACAAGTGAATAATTCAGAGGCATTTCTTGACGCTTGCTGATATTACCAATTCTTTGACATTCATCACAAGACAATACAAACTTACGAGCATCCTTGAAGAGAGTAGGCCAATAAAATCCGGATTGCAATACCTTATGAGCAGTTCTATCTCCCGCATGATGTCCTCCATAAGCTTCGGAATGACATTTCCGTAGGATCTGTTCCTGTTCATGCTCAGGTACACAACGCCTAATAATACCATCTACTCCTTCTTTATAAAGATGTGGGTCATCCCAAAAGTAATGTCTCAAGTCATAGAATTTTTTTCTCTTTTGTTGGTATGTGAAACTAGGTGGTATATATTTAGCAACAATGTAATTAGCATAATCAGCATACCAAGGTGTGTTTTGTGAGACACTTATTGCAGCTAGCTGTTCGTCGGGGAAACTATCATCAATAGGTAGTGGGTCATCAAGGATATTTTCTAACCAAGACAAGTTATCGGCTACGGGGTTCTCAGCTCCCTTCCTATCAACGATATGCAAGTCAAATTCTTGAAGCAAGAGAACCCACCTAATGAGTCTAGGTTTAGCATCTTTCTTTTCCATAAGGTATTTTATAGCAGCATGATCGGTGTGAACAATAACTTTGGAGTCAACAATATAGGATCTAAATTTATCACAAGCAAACACAACTGCTAAAAATTCTTTTTCAGTAGTAGCATAGTTTCGTTGGGCACTGTCTAGAGTTTTACTAGCATAATGGATAATATTCAATTTCTTATCAACTCTTTGTCCTAGGACAGCACCAACAGCATAATAACTAGCATCACACATAATTTCAAAAGGCATGTTCCAATCAGGTGGTTGAACAATAGGTGCAGAGGTTAAGGCTTCCTTGAGTGTTTCAAAGGCTTCCACACAATCATCATCAAAGACAAAAGGAATATCCTTTTGCAAAAGATTAGTAAGAGGCCTAGAAATTTTAGAGAAGTCTTTAATGAACCTCCTATAAAAACCAGCATGACCAAGGAAACTTCGAATACCTTTAATATCTTTAGGACACGGCATTTTCTCAATTGCATCAACCTTGGCTTTATCCACCTCAATACCTCGCTCAGATATTTTATGCCCCAAGACAATACCTTCATTAACCATAAAGTGGCACTTCTCCCAATTCAAGACAAGATTAGTTTGTTCACATCTCTGCAAAACTCGATCAAGGTTGCTTAAGCAATCATCAAAAGAAGTTTCGTAAACGGAAAAATCATCCATGAAAACCTCCACAATCTTTTCACAAAATCAGAGAATATAGCAGTCATACATCTTTGAAAGGTAGCAGGTGCATTGCATAAACCAAAAGGCATACGTCTATAAGCATAGGTTCCAAAAGGGCAAGTAAAGGTGGTTTTCTCTTGATCGGATTGTGACACGGGTATTTGAGAGAAACCAGAATATCCATCTAGGAAACAAAAGTGTGTGTGCTTAGACAATATTTCTAGCATTTATTTCATGCATGTGCATATCATTTTCATGGTCGAGCAAATATTGTTCTAATGGATCAGTAGGAGGCACGGCAATTGAAGCAATACCAATTATTTCATCTTCACTAGGTAACGCTTTATCACGAGGTTGTCTACTAAACTTGGAAGAATTAAACTCATGAGACACATTACCAAAACTGACACCGACATTTTGTTTTTCACAATCTATCATAGCATTGACGGTGCTCAGGAAAGGTCTACCAAAGATAATGGGACAAAAGTCATCTTGTGGGGAACCAAGAACTAGAAAATAAGTAGGGTATTTTACTTTCCCACACAAGACTTCAACATCTCTAACAATCCCAAGTGGTGTGATAGTATCTCTATTAGCAAGTTTAATAGTAACATCAATACCTTCCATTTCAGCAGGTGCTATTTCATTCATAATTTCCTGGTATAAGGTAATAGGGATAGCACTCACACTAGCACCTAAATCACATAAACCATGGTAGCAATGATCTCCTATTTTAACTGAGACAATGGGCAAGCCTTCTATAGGTCTATGTTTATCTTTCTTATCAGGCTTAGCAATTCTAGCAGCTTCGTCGCAAAGGTAGATGACGTGCCCATCAATATTTTCTTCCAAGAGATCTTTAACCATAGCAACATTAGGTTCTACTTTAATTTGCTCAGGGGGGTTAGGTGCTCTTATATTACTTTTACGAACCACGGTTGATACCTTAGCATGTTCCTTTATCCTAACAGGGAAAGGTGGCTTTTCAATATAAGCAGTAGGCACAACTGGATCAACATTGTAAAGGATGGTTTCTTCTTTAGCTATGACCGGTTCTTTAATTTCTTATTTAATAGGGGGATGATATTTAAACCACGTCTCCTTAGGGAGATCAACATGAGTAGCAAATGCTTCGCAGAAAGAGGCTACTATCTCAGAGTCAAGTCCATATTTAGTGCTAAACTTATGAAAAGTATCGGCACTCATAAAAGATTTAACACAATCAAATTCAAGTTTTATACCTGACTCATTACCTTCGTCGAGTTCTCAATCTTCAGAGTTGCGTTTAATTGTTGCCAAGAGATCCCACTTGAAATCAATAGTCTTCTTCATATAAGAACCAGCACAAGAAGTATCGAGCATGGATTGATCATTATGAGAAAGCCGAGCATAAAAAATTCTGAATGATAACTTCCCTTGGAATGTCATGATTGGGGAATGAATATAACATTGACTTAAGCCTCCCCCAAGCTAGAGCGGTACTTTCTCCTTCACGAGGCCAAAAATTATATATATAATTCCGATCACGATGAACCAGATGCATAGGATAAATTTTTTTGATGGAATTCCAATTGCAAACGATTCCAGTTCCAAGATCCAAGATCATCACATAGCCTATACCATGTCAATGTTTTTCCCTCCAAAGATAAAGGGAAAACCTTCTTCTTAACTTCATCTCCGGGTAAACCTGCAAGCTTAAATAGTCCACATATTTCGTTCACATATAAAAGATGCATATCAGGATGTTCAGTTCCATCTCCTGCATAAGGTTTAGCAAGCAAGTGTTCTACCATACCCGAAGGAATTTCATAAGCAACATTTTCAGTCGGTGCTGTAGGTTGAGGGGTAACTAATTGTGGTTCCGATCGAGGTGAAGATACCCCGAACAAACCCCTCAAAGGATTGTTCTCCATAGTAGCAAGTAGCAATAAATTTCAGCACGTAGTATAAGTTTTTCCTTACCGATTTCCACTTACCAAGAGCGCTTCACTCCCCGGCAACGGCGCCAGAAAAGAGTCTTGATGACCCACAAGTATAGGGGATCAATCATAGTCCTTTTGATAAGTAAGATTGTCGAACCCAACGAGGAGCAGAAGGAAATGACAAGCGGTTTTCAACAAGGTATTCTCTGCAAGCACTGAAATTGTAGGTAACAGATAGTTTGATAGCAAGGTAATTTGTAACGAGCAAGTAATGGTAACGGTAAACAAGGAGCAAAAAGGTAGCCCAGTCCTTTTGAGGCAAAGGACAGGCCAGAACAATCACTAGTAATAGGCAAAGTGTTCTTGAGGGTACACGGGAATTTCATCTAGTCACTTTTATCATGTTGGTTTGATTCGTGTTCGCCACTTTGATAATCTGATATGTGGGTGGACCGGTGCTAAGGTGCTGTTCTTACTTGAACTAACAACCTACTTATGATTAACCCCCTCGCAAGCATCCGCAACTACGAGAAAAGTATTAAGACAAAGTCTAACCATAGCATTAAACATGTGGATCCAAATCAGCCCCTTAAGATCAGAGGAGTAATGAATAAAATAATGGATCTAAACATATGATCTTCCACCAAATAAACCATATAGTGATCAACTACACAAGGTAATCAACACTACTAGTCACCCACAGGTACCAATCTGAGGTTCCGGTAAAAGATTGAACACAAGAGATGAACTAGGGTTTGAGAGGAGATGGTGCTGTTGAAGATGTTGATGAAGATTGGCCTCCCAAAGATGATAGGGGTGTTGGTGATGACGATAGTTTCGATTTCCCCCTCCGGGAGGGAAGTTCCCCCGGCGGAATCGCTCCGCCGAAGGGCAAAAGTGCTCCTGCCCAAGTTCCGCCTTGAGACGGCGGCGCTTCATCCCGAAAGTCCTCCTCCTAAATTTTTTAGATTTTTTGGGAATTTATACCAGAAGATGGGCTCCGGAAGTGGGCCTGGGTGAGCACCACCCACCAGGGCGCGCCTGGAGGGGGCTAGCGCGCCCTGGTGGGTGCTGTGCACCCTGGGCCCCCTCTCCTGTGGTTTCTAGCTCCAGTATTTATTATTAATTCCAAAAATAATCTCCGTAAAGTTTCAGCTTCGTTGGAGTTGTGCAGAATAGGTATCTCTCACGTGCTTTTCTTGGGTCCAGAATTCCAGCTGCCGGTATTCTCCCTCTTTGTGTAAACCTTGCATATTATGAGAGAAAAGGCATTAGAATCACTCCCCAAAGCATTATTATTAAACAAAACAAAGTAAATGACAGTAGGAAATCATGATGCAAAATGGATGTATTAGCAAACACTGACCTTTTTATCATTATTACCTACAGGTCGTTATACACAACCTCATGGTGGCCCAACGACCGCGCACACTGGTCCTACTGCCCCAATGGAAGGTACATCCCTGGCACAAGCCTCTGTTGATTTTGTGCCCAGGGATCCCGCAAGGTCAACTACAAAGGGTAGGGCGAAGAGTAGACGGTACAAATTGGCGCTGGAGCTAAACCCGAAGAAGTAAAACAAATGCATCCACTGCCATTCTACAGAGCACATTGCTGGTGGATGCCCAGAGAGGCTGTTGTGATTGTCTTGCATTGTTTGTATGGAAAATAATGATGTTTTTTTAGCAATGTTGGCTCCAAGGGGACATATTCAGCAACTATGCTTTCTTTTCTCTAAGTTATTTTCCGTAAAATAGATTACGATGGAGTGTGTAATGGCAACTATTTGTGCCTTTGTTGGAAAACGAGTTTAAATTTCTGTTGTTGAACAGTTGTATTCCAAGTAGATCTAATGTGTGCCAACAAAGTGATGACAGAATGTGCAACAGAATTAGTTCTAGGGTGCAACAAAAATCTATGCAAAATTGTGCAAACCAACAATGCATTGAAAAAAGGGTGGAGAATAAAAAGTCCTGACCTAGTCCTTCTCATATCTCAGCAACTTCTTCCACTGGGCGGAGTTGTGCACACTGGTGACTCAATCATATGCCAGCTTCTTCCTGATGTTGAAGACTTCCTTGGGATCATAGTTGGGCAGTTGGCTACCCTTCCAATCAGTAGCGTTCAGCACTGCAAACAACCCACACTCATTGCTGCAGGAAAAACACAAGTGGCACGGAAATTAAAATTCCAAAAGTTGATGCATTTGTTTCCACTGTGCAACTAATTATGTACCACTGTCCAACTAATGATGCCCACTGTGCAACTGCCTAGATTATCCCGTGCAAACTAATTATGTGTCTTGATACAAATAATCATTTAAAAAAAGAAAAAATGTATGCCTAGAAAATTTAAAAAACTATAGATTGTTGCGAAAATTTGAAAAGAATAACATGCTTATTGTCTTACTTCCCGTTCTGCTTCGGTACATCAATGTCAATGATCTGGAAGTCCTCAATGCTGGACTTTGGGTAATGCTTCCTCCAAAGCATCCGTACTGCCCCCGCGATGGTAGAGGCGGTGTTCATCAACTCAATGTCCTCCAGCTTCCTACTAGAATCAAGAACTTCGAATCATTCATCCCTCAAGTTGTCGTTGAAGACCCAATAGTGTCTGCCTCCTTCAGGGTGGTTTGGATCAGAGCACTCAAGCACCGGCAGCATGACCTGCACACATGAACAAAAATAACATTCAGATGCAAAAATGTTGTAGGTAACAGTAAAAAAATGGTGAGGTTAACAGGTTGCCAAAAACTATTTGTGTTTATGCCAACTAATAGCAGTATCATGTGCAACTAAACTTGCTGTGAGTGACAACTAAGAGAGTGATCATGCGCAGACAGCACTGACTATGTCTTATTTGTCAAGTCGGTTCTTGTATTCGAATCTTTTGTTTATGTCTGACACATTGTAGATCCCTTGCTGTAACTTCGCCTGCAGAAATGATAAACATGTGGCAACTCCTTATTAGATAAAAAAGAACCCAAAATCGGTCAATAAAAGTTCAGGCAAAAAATTATACAAAAGAATAGGGTAAAAAGTTTTGAAAAATCTTACAGATAGCCTCAGTGGATAATGACTTTATTTGACCCCTCTGGTAAGTTTTTGATGATGTGTATGATTGCCATCTCAATAACCATGCTTGACAGCCATTGAAGAGGCTTGATAGAATCGACCAACTCCTTGAGAGAAATGTAGAAACCATCATAGTTGACTATCTCAGGGCTGAAAAAAAGGAAAGTTAAGTTCAAGGGTCAGTGCAAAAAGAATATTGTGTATTAAACAAAAAGTTGAGAGTCTGCAACTACAAGCCCTGTTTTGTGCAACTAGCTCTGCTTTGGTGTGCAACTAAGTGGGTGGTATTGTGCAAGTAAGTGAGTGCTATTGGTTTACCTGGTGGCAGCATCATTTGCTCCAGGGTGGTTCCTAACCCAATACACGAGGGCAGCGAAGAGCTTGTTGATTGCTTCATTGTTATTGAACGTCTTCTTTCTGTTGTAATCAATGAATGGGGACCTTTGACATGCTCTGGGCCTTATTACCCTCCTCTGTCTTCGTGCGACAACTTGTCCTCAAGAACTGCTAGTGCCAACTTCTGCTTCTCCGCAAATCGGGGTGTGGTAGTTGTCTGGTGATGCAGCATCTGGAGGGTGAACTAATCCCTTACCAGCATCAGCAGCAGCACATGCCTCATTCACTCTTACTGAATCCAAGTCGTCAATTTCTATGACAACCACATTGGCTTCTCCTGTTTGTGCCGCTGCAACAGGCTCGGTGGTATCATCTATAGCAAGGTCAAAAGTTGGTGCATCGCAATACCCATCGCCATGATAGGTGTATGAGCTTGATCTGCGTATGGGTTGATGACCTAGGGTCCCTGCTTCCGGTTGCGGCACACTCACTGGTGCATCATTAGCTGACTTGGTTTGCAAGAGTGTTGTAGTTGGCGGCCTAGGAGGCCTGCACCTGCTTACAATATTGAACACCTCCTCCTGTGTCAGTGTGCACTGAAAATCAGCTCTTGGTGATGCAGGCTTGCTTGGCTGCTGTGTGTTAGCTCTTGGAGATGGCAGTTGGGCAGATTGATCACGTCCATCGACATTTGACATTGAACCAGCTTTAGGAGTTGGCACCTTGGGCCCTGCAGTTGCAGTGGTGGCTTCTTGAGAAACCGTGGTAGTTTGGACTGTGACCCCACTGCTAATTGACACTTTAGTTGGTACAATAGTAGCTGCAGTTGGCATCTTTTCAACCACAGTGGGCAGAAAGCTGGCTGAACTTGGAACTCCTGCAACAATTGATGTGACACGCTGTTCTGGCTCCTGCCTGGACCCCACAACTTTTGTGGCCTCTTCCCCCTTTGTGCCCTTGGCAAACTTAATAGTCTTCTTCTGGTTAACTGGTTTAGGTGGGAGCGCTGACACAGGGGTCTTCCCCTTGAATTGCTGAACTTCTGGAATAGTTGTAGGGTCAACATGCACAGCTGTACCATGTTCAGTACTGTTTGGCTCCCTTCTCACAACAGTTGGTGACAAGTCAGCAGCGGAGGTAGCTTCCTTCTCCAAATTTATTTCGGCATCTTCCCTCAACACCGGTTGCTTGGTTTCAGGCAACTTCAAATTTTTCTTCGTTGAAAGTGTCTTGCGCTTCTGGATCACAGGAGGGTTTGCCGCGGATGTTGCCTTCCTCTTGGTACATCTTGGTTCAGGAATGCTGCTCAAATATTCCTTGTATTTTGACTTTGAATAACACCAATCAAGACCCTTTCCTGCTTCCTCCATATCAACTTGGTCCTTTTCAGCCTGACTTAAGAAAAACAGCTGTTGCTCAAAGGCGAAATCGGTCTTATCAAACATCTCTTGAAGATGAAAATCCGGGACAGGAAAAGTGGTTGGCAAAACGGGCTTCAAGTTGCAAACCTTGAACATGTCAATGCTCTCCTGAGACAACGCTTCATCATTTTTCTTTGACTCTGGAAAATCATCATCCTTCCAGCAAATTTTGTCCATCCACATCTGTAGTGTGCTCTTGTTGTTCATTGAGTTGCTGCTGCTACCAGGATTGTCACTGCTGCTAGCCCCCATAGTTGTGTTGCCGCCTATACCCCCAGAACCAGGGCCCATGTCGTCATCATCATCGCCGCTGTCGCTGTCTCCCCCCTCTTTCCCTTGATCATCATGATCAACATCCTCGTCTTCTTCATCATCATCATCTCCTTCACTATCATTGCCATCAACTCCTGCATCAATGTCTCCGTCAACCTCTCTATCCTCCTCTTCTACTTCATCCTCATCTTCTTTCTCCTCTTCTTCATCCTCCTCTTCTTTCTCCTCTTCTTCCTCCTCCTCTTCTTTCTCCTCTTCTTCTTCCTCCTCCTCTGATCCATCATCTTCTTCTTCCTCCCCCTCTGATTCATCCTCATATGTGTCATTATCATCTTCAACATCTTGCGCTGTTTCCATTTCATCATCCTCTTCTACAAACTCTTCTTCTTCTTGTCTAGATGTAGCCCGTCTCTTTCTTTGTGGAGCACGGTGTGACCTGTCGGTTTGCAATGATGACTGTTGTACATAGGGATCGATATCTGGTTCCTCCTCATCGATCTTGACAACTGCTTCAATGAAGTTGCCCACCTATTCAGTTACTGACTTGCACAGATCATCAACCATTTTTGCAATATTTGCCTTTTTTGCATCAATGCAAAAAAATGTGGGGGAACACAAAAAGATCAGTACCGCATCAACAAGAAACATCTTAAAAATGTTGCAACTGGATGCACTCCTTTATGCAAAAACTTACCTGCGGATTGTAGGTTAGTGGTAACTTGGATGCCACAAATGCCTGAGCTTGCAAAAGACCACCAAACAGTGGTGTCTGCTCTGTGCCTCTATACTCCTCTTTAAGCTGATGTGATAAAAAAGAGGAATCAATAAGGTTATCAAACTGAATTTGCATTGGAAGAAAAAAATGATTATAATCCGTGCAACAACAAGCATTGTAGTGGCAACTGGAATCAACATTTGTGCAACTGTGCTATAGCAAAAAACTGAGCAAACAACATCACACAAAAATTTTGTGCCAACTTATGTCAACATTTGTGCAAAAACCAGACAGGTAAAAATTGTGGAACTCAAACAGATGATGTGCCCCAAAGAGATATGGACATGTGTGCAGCTGCCAAACAAAAGCTGAAAACTATGCAACTACAGTCATTGTTGTGCCAACTGATCAAATCATTTGTGCAACTACCAAAAAAAAGAAAAACTATAGACCTACCAAGCATAAAGTGCCAAAACTGGTATCAAAACCTACCAAAGCATAGAATGCAAAAGCAGAAGGCGCTATTGAAAACAAGCAAGAGAACTCACTTGTAATTTGCCGAACACACTAGGAGATACCAAGTCCTCCTTGATCACCTTGGCAATTAAATTGCTATCCCAGGCATTCGCTCGTATGGCGCAACTGCTTACTGGCACATCGTGAACAAGTGCATCAAGGTATAGGATCTGCCGCACAAACAAACAAAAAGAAAAAACTACAGTTATTAAGACGAAAATTCAAAAACTGCAACTGCAAAAAGAAGAAAAGCACATGGAAGTACTGATTTTCACTCACCACCAAGTGGTATAAGCAGCAGCAAACGGTTTGCTTGTCCTGATCCATGTTCCGGAAAGCTTCATTAATGTGTTCTGCTACAAAGAGGCAGATGTTTGTGTTCTTGAGCATTTGATGATCTAAGACAAGTCCATAGCACTTTGGGCTGAGCTTCAGGGTTGTTGTTGGTGCTAGAAAGGTGCTGAATGCAACTGCAAGCCAGGCGATAAAGAATGTGTCATCAGTTTTTCCACTCATATCCTGAATCATCTTGCACCACGTACTGATATTGGGATGAGAATTCCCAGTGATGTTGAAAGTCTCTCTGAATCTCCTAGTTGCATCCTTGTCGACTACATATCTGACTTTTTGACCTCTGTTTGGCAGATCGAAAACCCTCTGCACGCTGTCAGCATCGACATGGATCCTTCCCCTGCCTGGGAACACCATTTCAGAGCTTTCCGGCTTGTAGCACTGCACCAGGTATTTCGTGAGATCCGCTCGGAGTGTCTCTGCTAGGTTCAAGATACCCCCAAACAATCTTGAACATAACTCAGACTTCTGCAATGGGGATAGCTTGCTGTTGAACTTAGCAAACCGCCCTGGTGATGCCCTTATCCTGCCCGCTTGTGATGGTCGGTCCGCATCTTCCCCTGCATCCTCCTCAACTCCTTCACCACTGCCCTGTTGATGAGAAAAAAAAACATTGAAAAAAAATACTAGGAAAAATGACTTGAATGAATATAGCAAAAAGGAGGGACAACTGCTTGGTTGCAATTATATAAACAGGGAATGGATGATGCCAACTGATGTGATGTTCTTGTGCAACTATGAAAGCTCATGATGACAACTACAGACTTCCAGTGTGCAAACTGGAAAGAACATAAAATATACTTGACCTGTAAACTACAAAGCTAGGGATTGTGCAACTACAAGCACGATAATCCAAGGAAAACAGCAACATAAAAATAGTTTGCAAAACCGTACAAAAGCTCGTAAACCCAAAAGATACCCTCATACCTCAGCATCTGCTGGGGCAGAAGAGGAGGCAGCTCCTCTAGCAACTATTGCCTGCACACATGGTGGTAAAAATAACATGTAAAACATGGAACATACCAACTGATACAAAATAGAATGCAATATAAAAGCAAAGCATGCCAACACATGTCAAGTTATTCTGGAAAAACTCTTTTTAGAAAAAGATGACTAATGATGTCAACTACAAAATGGTTATTGTGCAACTACAACATATGGTGGTTATTGTGCAACTACAACATATGGTGGTGCCAACAGCTGCACAATTCATGTGCAACTAAGTGAGAAAAACTCATATTCCAGGGTCTATTTACCTCAGAAGATGATGCAGCTCCCACTGCAACTGTTGCGTGTCTACTCCGCTTTACAACCCGAAACTGATCAACACCCTAAGAAATAAAAAATGTGCATGGGGAAAACAAGATTAATTACATGACCCACAAACCCAAAAAAAGATGGTTATGTCTTGAGCATGCCACTTACCTCAACTCCCTCTCCCTGCTGAACACTACGGGCAGAGCGTGGCTGACGACAAGCAGGACGCTTCAAGTTCCGGCGAGGGGGCCGATTTGCAGAACCCTAATTAATCAAGCATATAAGCATACATGGAGAAGTTGAAAAAAAAACTCAAAGAGACACAAAAAATGAAAAAATACATCTGCTTCTTCTTCGCCATCCGCATCTCGTCCTATTATAACCATTTTAAGCCTGCGGAAAATAGAAGAAAAAAACCATAGTAGTTAGAAGATACGCAAGCGGACTACAAAAAGGGTGAACAATTGCTTTGATCTGCAAACCTCTACACATAGGCTACACATAAGCAGGAAATCTAGTATAAAACTGTAGAACATATGGACAGCCAGCTACTATACTGATGCAGCCAACTGGGTAGGCAACTTGTGCAACTGAACAACATATAAGAAAACAAGGCAACTAGTGCAAAGTGAGCAACATATGGACAGCCAAAAAGTATATCAATGCAGCCAACTGAGAATAATTTTATGCAACTAATAAAAAATCTCTACACAAACAAGTTCAAATCAGCCATAAGCATTGCGCACAACATTGCACACATGTAACAAACAAGGACAAAACAATTTCATGCAATCATGCCAACTGAACAGGACAACTTGTGCAACTGGGCAGTATATGCACAACCAACTATAACAACCAGGAAAGCAACCTTGCACACAAGTTGGCATATAGATATCCAAAGCAGGGCAACTAGTGCAACTGCACAGCATATAGACAGCCAACTGATATAATGAGGCGGCCAACTGAGAACATATTTGTGCAACTAATCAAAAATCTTCTAAAAAACAAGTTCAAACTCAGCCATGCAGCATTGCACACATCTAACAACAAGTTCATGGAATCATGAACATATCTCAAACCCTTGTGCCCTACCCAAGTTGTGCCACAGCAAACATTACGCTAACCTCAACAACAACCTGTCGGGTGCTATGGTCCTGCATCCCGAACTACACCGTACCCCGCCGAAAAACCAAGTACCCGAGCCCTGCCCAAGTTCACCGTTGTGCCACGAATCCCCCTCACCGGAGAAAAATCAACAACATGGGACGGGATGCTAGATGCGCAATAAACAGTGAGAGGAGAGGAGAAGAGTATGGCGAGGACGAACCCGACGAATCCCGGCCGAATCCTTTCCTCACAGACCACCAAAACATCGCGGCGAACAACAACGACGACCTCGTACTCCGCCGAGACAGGGAGAAGGAGGGGAAGCAAGGTGGTACCTGCGACGGGGACGAGGGACAACGAATCCCGGCGGAGAACCACCCCCAAACCGTCGGCGATTCAAGAAAACCGCCGGGACTCCCCTCTATTCCGCCGCGGTCGCTGGAGAGGAACTGACGAAGGAGGGGGAGAAATGGGGAGAGCACAGACGAGGCGGAGCAATTTGTGGGGCTAGGATTTCGAAACCGCCGCCCACGACCCCTCCTGTGTAGCTTACAAGTGGGCCTCACCACGCGCGGATACAGACAAACACCCACAACCCCGCGGCGAAACCAATCCCGACCAGGTGGCACCTGGCCCACGTGGGAGATGATCGTTGCGCGATCATATGGCGAGGACGCGGCCGCCCGTTCTCTCCAGTAAGTGCGCGTGCACTTTTTAGATTTTAGGAAAGAGAATGGGCTGATCTTTTTTCCTTGCCAGCCACCTCGTTTCGGCCATTGTCGGCCACCGATGTCTTTTTTCCTTGCACGTGCAAGGATGGACCGCATGCTGCAAAGCTGGAAAGCCGTCGCTACAAAGTCGGATATTATTACTGCAACAAATTGCTCTTAAGGGCGACCCTAACTCATGCCTAACCCCCGGTGACTCCTCGAAACATGCTCCGATAACCCCCGGTGACTCCCCGATAATGGTGTGGTGGTTGGAAAAAATGGTTGTGTTTCATGTGGGGAGGCTTTGAAGGAATTTTGGTAACGTTCAGAGAGAGGAGTGTGCACGGATTTGCAAAAGGAAAGATTGCGAGGGGGGAGGCCGCACACTTGAGTCAGCCCTATGGTCGGAATCCTCGGTCTACCAGCGTGGTTTTTTGTTTTTGAGGGTGACCGGCATGGCTGGGCAGGCCTCCTGGTCAACACTTGCAGAGACCAAACAGAGGGAGTTGCTGCACAGGGGCGTCCCTGGGTGGGCTGGTCCATTTGCAACTACTGCAACAAACAAGAAACTGGTAACTAGAGTGGTCAAGACTGAACCGAAGTTTTATAGTGAACCACCATGATGTGCTTAGCAAACCGGTGTATAGGCGGCCATTCACTTTAAATCGTGGACCTTTTTTTAACGCAATTTTTTTTTAGAATCATGGTAAACGCGAACATATTTTACACAGCCTACGAACAGTGTATTTTAAAATAGGTATTTTTTTACCTGTGTATTTTCCATAAGCACCAAACTTTTCTCTAAATACATGAATATTTAATGAGAAATGTGGACAAATTTCCAAATTGTGAATCCAATTTTTTTAAATACAAACATTAAAAACAAAAGTTCAGTGTGTAATAGATTTTTTTAACTTTATGTAAAAAAGGTTTCTTCTATATTAAAAAATTGGTCATACATTAACAATATTTAATTTTTATTTGTAGAAATATTGATCATATATATTACAAATTTTTTAGTGTGAATTTGCACTTTTTTCTCCATATATTAAAACATCTCAGTATATATTTAGGAAAGCTTAACTGTGTATTTGAATAATGTATATCATACAAACTGTGCAAAAAGAAAATTCGAAAAAACCCTGAAAAATAACAGAAGAAAAGCAAATTATTAAAGAGAAAACGAAAACGATTAAAATAAAAAACTGGAGGGAAAAAATACACAAGAAAAAGAAATAGCAGCAGCCAGAGACAAAAAAAAAACAGCAAACGTATGCGAATATGGACAATTTAACGGCCACAGGCAACAAATAGACCCCGGTACTATTTGACGACCACAGGTAACTCATAAAAGGCTCACACCTGGGTTTTATACGTGTTTTTCCTGTTTATTTGTTTTTAGTTTTATATGAATAAAATGTGTGGAAATTTTAAAAGTAATGATCTTTTAAAAAACTAAAAATTGATGAACCTTTTTTACAAAATTGATGTACTTATAAAAAAAACTGATGAACTTTTTATCCAAACTTATGAAGTTTTTTTTTCAAATTAATGGTATCTTTTTAAAAACTGATAAATATTTTACAAATTCATAAAAAATTTCTAAGATTTGATGAACGATTTTTCAGAATTGATGTACTATTTTTCCAATTGCTAAACTTTTTAAAGTGCTTGAAATTTTTTTTCCAAAATCCATGAGATTTTCTCAAATTCGTGAACTTATTTGAGTTTGCAACTTTTTTTGTTAACATTTTTGGAGTTTGAGAACTTTTCTTTGATTATTTTGCGGTTATTTTTGCAAAACAAATTCAAAAGTCAACGGTTGAGTGGTTAATTTGTCAATTGTGGACCAGTCAACCATCGAATGAGACGAACTAGGTGTGCCCTGGGCGAGTGATAGCGCTGGTTTAGATCGGGTGGTTCTATTTGACGCGTTTTGCGTTAAATAGAGCAGCGACGCAGAGGGAAGCCCTGACGGGGACAGCCCATTGATAGGCACGTAACTCGGGGTACCATACCGCAATTTTATTGCCCGATTACTCTAGCGTGGGTTGCTTCTGGGTTTACCATAGGGAGGTTACTGGTGCGTGCACTTGAATTTTTATTGTGAATTATTTATTAATTAAACAGGACAGTTTTACATTTATGAACGTGTTTGAAAATTTTGAACAAATTAAGGAAACACAAAAAAAGCAAACATTTAAAAAATTGAACTCCTTTTGACAATTATGAGAAGATTTCGAAATTCCTAAGGATTTCGTAGAATTCTGAAAATATGATTCTTTCTGCAAAAAAATGTTTTTTTAATTTCCAGATAATTTTTCAACATTTTCTGGATAACGCAAACATTTTTAAATTCTAAACAGTTCATGAAATAGCGATTATTTTTTAATATAATGAAATATTTTTGAATATTGAACATTTTTTAAGATTTATGAATCTTTTATAAACAATAAAAGTAGAAGACATATTTAATTTAGTACAAATATATATAAATGTAATATAATAGAAATATAAAAATGAAAAATAGAAAACAGAAAGAAAAAAAATCCAATTAAGCGACGTTCTAGAAGATTCTCAAAACCGCGCTTGAATCGACCAGCAGATTCCCAAAATCGGGAGTGCTTAGCTACTAAAAAGGGTCAGGTGGTTGCTGGCTCAGTCCTCTATATGAAGAGTCCACTATTTGATGCATAATGCATCAAATAACATTTGCGAATAGGATCGATCGTGGCTGGGTACCACCATTCTCTTGGTTTGTCTCGCGGCAATGGGCTCAAGGTTGGTTCACCGGCTCTGTTTGATCCTGAACCACCTCTCAGAAGTTGGAAGCCCAGTCGTCTGTCTTTCCTTGGTCTATATATACGCACAAGCATGATGGCGTCAGCTACATTATTATTTTGTTGTCTCCTTGGACACAAAACACACGCTCTGCTACTTCTTACTTATAGACGTTCATACTTAGCTTCGACCATACACAGTTAAGCAAGTAGCTCCAGGTAGGCATGAAATATGCAATTATTGCTACATGTGCACGATAGCATGTACACACAATCATCTTTGAACTTCGGAATGAGTGGCCCCGGAAAGATACCTTTGACTTTGGAACTTGATGCCCCTGAGAAATTGCAATCCTTGGTGGTCGTGCCACGTAGTTTCGTTTCTTCTGCGGCAACTGAAACTTACTTTTTTATGGACATACTTTCGATAATGTAAAGTAGGATAGAGCATTCGTTGGGCAGTTGAAGTCTAAGGAAGGTAGGTTGTGCTAGTCTTCTCACACGAACGCTCATGTCGTAACGCCACTTTGGAACATGGCATATACAAATTTCCTGTCATGGCAGAAAATGGAGATAACATCGATTTTACTCCGAATTTACACACGTGTATTCCTTGGAGTATGCCAACAAAGGGTAACTACAAATGGAAAATTACGAAAATGTAAACAAAAACTTATGTGAACAAATTGAAATGGGAAGAACCATTTCTAGTGTAAAAACATGAGGAAACAGAATCCCTTACACATACAAGATTTTCATTTTTTTTAATGCATGCAGCCCAAACTCATAGATTCATTGTCTATAGACATGTTGTGTAATCCCGTTTGTGCCCCGTCGAGTGCCCTTCTTCCACTAATCGTAATCCCGTTTGTGCCCCGTCGAGTGCCCTTCTTCCACTAATCACCAAATCAATATTGCTCCATACAACCCATACTTCATGATGGTTCAGAAACCAAACTCGTAATTAACTAGTTTGGTTTCTGAACTAGTTAATTACTTGGAGGAAAGAAAGGTACCATGTGAGGCGAGGGATCAATGGAAGTAGCCTATGTATACTACTAAACCAATGCTCAAAATCTTATTTACATCATCTACCAACTTAGTATTTTTGCCAATCTATACATACGTATCGATCTTTTGGCAGCTTCATTCATAGCTAGCCCCAAAGATCGGTCAGCCACGTGCTCTCGTTCTTTTAACAAAGGCGTACTACCTTTTTTCTGCTAGCTGTTGTAAACATAGTCCCCTCAGCAGAGCCAACCACATCATAAATCTAGTATCCCTCCGTTATTGAACCTGTCAGTTGGTGCGGCCCAGGATGATGCACTCCATTTTCAGTTGGTGCGGCCCAAGGATGATGTACTCCATGCACCCTAAGATGCACTCCACTTTCAAGTTGGAATGCGGGTATGTGACATAAGCAAAGCAATTAGTAACTCACGATGGTGATTCTAAAAGAAAAGGAAAGTAAATCCATGTTTCCGTTGAGGGGAACAAACACTTCTTCGTGGAACACCGATTGTATTGTTTCCAAATAGGCTAAAATTCATGCTGATTCGGCATATGCATTTGTTATCTCGCTAACTTCCTCGGCTCGTTTAAGCTAATCAAAATCTTGGCACATGCAGTCCAAACCTCCGAATCCATGATTGTTAAGGTAAGTGTAATATTGATTAAACCTTTGTTTTTCTATAAAAATACTTGGTATCGGGATAATTTCTCAAAATGTTTGTATATGTAATCTTGTACTTCTAGTGATAGTTACAAACCCGTGTTATTTTGAATTGTGATTGATTTTTTTCAAGGAAATTGGTGATTGATTGATTAATTACAATGTTTACTGCATTATTGATTATTAATCTATGTGGATGGTTTAATAGTGGACTAAAATTGAACGATTTGTCTTGTGAAAATCGAAGATAGAATCCTTAAAAAAATATTAAACAAAAGGGAGTAGTACGTCCTACTGCTTACCCTAAAAGTCTGAGTGACAAGTGTGCACAACACGAACCAACGAATACATCTTGTTCGGAGGTAACCTCGTGACGCCTGCAACCCCTCGACGGATGTCTTTTCTTCTTTGTAGATCTGTGTTCCATGTTGAAGGCCAAGTTGGATGGTGGTGCACATATTATGTGAGTTGGGTTGTTTTGGTTTTTAGCCTGGTTTTCCATAACTTAACCAGATAATTCTCACTGTCTTCTTAATAAAAGAAAATCTCAAGTTTCCTCGTTTCAAAAAAATCCCTACAAAAGCATATAAATAGAAAATAGACCATAACCAGAAAAGGATCCCCGTCGCTCCCACACCTAGCCTCCAGACCCACCGGCCACTCCGTCTTCTCCTCGACAACACCAAAATGCTTCGCTGGGCAAATCCCTCGCGTCGCCGACAGCGGCGGGGCCGCCTTGCATGTATCCTCCGAGTTGCAGGCTCAGGATGTCATCGAGGGCATGATGATGTCGCATTGGGCGATGGCAGAGGGTCAGATGCGAGGGCGTGATGCTCCGTCGCTGAGCTGTGGTGATGGCTCAGGGGCCGTCGGACAGAGGAGTGCACTGGCAGCGGCGGTCTGGTCCAATGTGTGGCGGATGGTGCATCCGTGATAGGGACCGTGAGGGTCGGCGGGGTGCTTGGGGAGTTGCGGCGCGGCTGTGCAGGCTTGACGTCTACATTGTTTGTTGTGACTCCTCGGGGTGCCCAAGGTCGTGGATGTGGGAGTGGCCGGATATGGCAGGACTATGCTGGATCTAGATAGGCGTGGCGGCTGGGCTAGTGCATGTGTCGGCCCATGTGCATGTCGGGTGGTCCTGCCCGGGGCTTGGTTGAGCGGCTATGGCGGAAGCCGGAGTGGTGACTCCGGTCCTTGGATATGTTTGTTTTTTCACTAAATATCAATTGTAGTTTTCAAAAAACTAAATATCAATTGTTTTCCTCTCAAAAAGAAAATATATCAATTGTTTTTGTTAAATAATAAATTTGTAAGTAAGATGGTCAAAGCAGCAAAGCAGGAGAATGAATCGCTTGTGTTTTTGTGTTGTTTCTTGCCAGGAAGCGGTATGTCAGAGTTGTGTGTCATGAGGCGGCATGATGCCGACGATGCCACATGAAAGATGGTTATGGTGCATCATGATCTCCGGCTGATGTGTTGATCTAGGACATCTTGATGAGTGTCCCAATTGTGACACGGACACATGACAATTCCGAACGTTTCTTACGGCAAGTTTAGTGAGCCGAAGATGTCAACTTTAGTTGTCAAGCATGGCAACTTCTTTTTCGGGTTGTAAGTTTTAGTTTTTTTGATTTGTTTTTTCTTTTCGAATGTCAATTTTAGTTGTAAAATTTGTCAGGACCGGAGTGCTTTGTGTCATACGTGTGATACTTATCATTTGGGTTCAACGGCGGAGCTAGGGAGGGACCAGCAGGGGCCACGGCTCCCCCCAACATGCAGAATTTTTTTTAATACCTATGCTTATTTATGTAGAGAATCATGTGGTCTGTTGTATGTCTCTCTCTAACAGTGCATTTTGACAAAATAGAGTACTAGATTGTGCACAGAAGATCCCACTGAGAGTGCCTTGCTTTGTTGAATTTTGTTCTCACTCCTCAGCCACACACACGAGCCATCCCCATCTGTTTCTTTCTCATCCTGAAGCTTCTTGCTCTCTCTCCTTCTCTGTTCTTCCAAGACAAGGGCAGCAAGAGGAGGAAAATCCCCAAGAACCTCTCCTTAATTCTCTCTTTCTCTGCGTTTGGAGCACATCAGGAAGCACACATTCAGGTAAAAGGCCACAGATATGTCATTTTGTTCTTCTTATCTGTATTATCTATTTGTGGATCTGGTTTTTATTAGAACTATGGTTAATCTCTGTAGGATACTCATGGCTAAAAATAAAATGAAGACTATGGATTCTTTCTATAAGAAGAAAATTAGACTTGATGAGGCATTGGTTACAGCTGTTGCTTGTCCTGATTTGGAAGAAGAAGAGGGAGGGGGAGGGGGAGAGGAGGAGGAAGAAGAAAACGAAGAAGATGGAGGGGAGGAGGAGCAACCTGTTGAGTAGGAGGAGGAGGAGGAAGAAGAGGCTCCACTTAGAATTAATAGAGTCAATGATGGTAGTGGTGTTCTGGTAGTGGAAAGAGACCCGGGGCTGCGTTGCCAACTTTGGGATGTTCCTGTCAATGACCAAGACAAAGCAAGAAAAGCATATGTGAAGTGTGGAGCATATCACTTTAAAAAGGACATATACCCTCCAACTGGTCCAGAAAGCCACCCACGCAGGTTTCAATATCATTGGTTCAAGGCATTTCCTTGGTTAGAATACTCGCCTATAGAAAATGCAGTCTTTTGCTTTCCATGTTTTCTGTTTTCTAAGAAGCCACTTGGGAAAGTTGGATCAGATGTGTTCACTGTGAAAGGGTTCAAGAATTGGAGAAAGGTTAACAACGGAAAGAATTGTGCTTTCTTAACTCATATGGGAAATAGTTGTAACTCAGCTCACAATTATGCGGCCAAATGTTATGATAATTTGAAGAATCAACAATGCCATATTGAGCAGCTAGTGGAGAGACAAACAGCAGAAGATATAAGAGCGAATAGGCTGAGGCTTAGGGCAACAATTGATACATTACGGTGGCTAGCATTTCAAGCCTGCCCTTTCTGAGGACATGATGAAAGTGTGGGCTCAAAGAATCAAGGTAATTTTCTTGAAATGATAAAACGGATAGCTTCTTATGATGAGGAGGTCGGTGCTGTTGTACTAGGTAATGCTCCAGGAAATGCAAAGTATACTTCACCAACAATTCAAAAAGAAATCATGCATATTATGGCTTGTGATGTGCAAAGCTCAATCCGCAATGAAATTGGTGATGCCAAGTTTTGCCTCCTTATTGATGAATCAAGAGATGAATCTAAAAGAGAGCAAATGGCCATTGTTCTCCGTTTTGTTGATAAAGAAGGTTTCAATCGAGAACGTTTTTTTGATCTTGTTCATGTTAAAGATACATCTTCAGCAACTTTAAAACAAGAGATAGATTTTGTTTTGTCCCAACATGATTTGGATGTCCAAAATATTCGGGGACAAGGATATGATGGTGCTAGCAACATGCGTGGAGAGTGGAACGGTCTACAAGCCAAGTTCATGGAAGAGTGTCCTTACGCATACTATGTTCATTGTTTTGCTCATCGATTGCAATTAGCTCTTGTTTGTGCATCTAAAGAAGTAACCGAAGTCCATAATTTTTTTGATCGTCTTGCTCTTGTTGTCAATACTGTTGTGTCTTCTAGCAAGAGAAATGATGAGCTGCATGGTAATCAAGTGGAAGAAATGGAGCATCTCATTGAGCTTAGTGAGCTTGAAATAGGAAGTGGAGCAAACCAGACCAGAACTTTGCGGCGGCCTTGTGACACTAGACGGAAGTGGAGCAAACGAGCCGTCGCGTGGAGTTCCAGTGATAATTATTAGTTCATCAACACCTAATTGTACATTTTGCTTCCAACCTATCGATGTGTAGAGATATGCCTATGTTATGAACACTTGGTTGGTTATATAGTACGTATTTTGCTATCTAATATCGAATTCTATATATTCTTATAAATTCTGTACACCTTCTTAAATTTTGGAGTTGTGGTCAATGTTCGGCCCCCCTTGTGTGTATTTCCTGGCTCCGCCGTTGTTTGGGTTGATCTATGGGTGCAAGGCTTGAATTGCAACTTTCTCTCATGAAGCTCATCCTCGAAGGCGTTGTCGCTCCCTCGACACATTGGGATGACTGTTTAGCATGGGTCATGGGTGTTTCGGCGTCCTACTACATCGAACAATTGGCGGTTGTCCATGATGGAATAGAATTCATCAAATTGTGGGAGATGGGTGATGCTGGTGATGATGCTTGACTGCCTCTATAGTGGTGTGTGTTATGTTGGTGGCTAGGTTGCCACATGCATGTAATGAGATCCACTTTTGGTAGAGCTAACTTATACTAGTACTATCATGTACCGACCCCGAGCCATATATATCGACCTTGATACGCTCAATTGAGGCCCCTCTAGCCCCGAGCCCCAGCTACTTTGATCGTTCCCCAACATACATACTCGTAGCTGGTCACGTGATTTGGTCGATGCTGAAATCTCATGAAAGTTCCCAGCCTGGGGGTAGTGCATCTCAGTGTGAATGTGGGGATTATTCATGATTTTGGAATGAGGGGCATCAGAAAAACATCATTTACAGCTTGATCATCAGTTCTTAGTGGCGTCCAGGGCTTGGTTTCGAATGATGCAACCATCCAACCCAGTCCAAACTAAACCCACATCAGGGTTTATGGACAAGTTACTCTCTACAAAGCCGTGACAAGAGGGAACACCATGGGGATGATGTTCTAGGTGAACCTGCCAGTCGGCCACATCGACGACAATAGGGTCTGGTTGTCCACAATGGTGTAAGAAATATGTGAGTAGAGCCGGATGAGAATGAAGAGTGAAGACAGACTGGAGGGCTCAGGTCGGAAGCAACGATAAAAATAACAAGAGTGATTCTGAATCTCTCCAGCTCCTAACTTCACTGATTATCAGAGAGAAGCCAACACGAACACTTTAACTTCTAGAAGTTAAATTCACGAAGCTAAACTGGGCCGGAAGTGCAATTTGTGAAGCAAAGGTTTCCCAGCTCCACGTTCTTCAGAATCTGGAGTTCAAATATTTATGCGTAGATTGCCACCGTTAAGAAAAAACGGTTCGATCCCATGTCTCTTCCCTGGACATATACATGCATGGACTGGCTCCTCTTGGTCTATCTCCCCTCTACCTCGCATTCTCCCTCTCCAAACCCTCAGCTCCACCCGGCCACCCCGTCGTGCCGATTCCTCTCGAAGGCCTACAGATCCGGCCTTCCCAGCGAGTTCCCCTCCGCATTCCATCCTCACCACCGCCCTTTCTACCGTCAGCGAGGAGCAGCACCACCATGGGAAGGAGGAGGTCACCCCCATGCCATTGACACCCGAGAACCCCCCCAGGAGCAAGGAGAAGCATCCCGACGACCAACCCCCATCGCCCAAACCGCAATTTAGTCCTCCTTCCTTTTTCCCTATGGTGTACCCATGTGTTGTTCGTACTGTACATGAAAACTGCAAAAAAAACAGATATTGCATGAGTGTACTGCTATATGTGTGCTTCTAAGTTTGTTTCATGAGTGTAGCGCATACGTGGGGCTGTGTGAAGTGTGTACTGCTAAGATTGTTTCATAGTTCAGATATTACATGAGCTTGGCTGTTGTTATTGTTGTTATTGCACATTGAATAATTTAGATAGCTGTTGTTGAATTGTTGTTGAATAGTTCATATAACTGTTGCTGAATATTACATGAGTTTGGGTACTTGTTGCTGAATATTGCATGAGTTCGGCTGCTGAATATTACATGAGTTCGGCTGCCTTTCTTGCTGAATATTACATGAGTTTGGCTGCTGTTATTGCTGTTAATACACGATGCATAGTCCATATAGTACAATTTTCATATTTATCCTAGTACAAGTGAGGACCAAAGTGACATGCATTTTCTTAGAGAAGTGTGGAGGATGACTGCTGAATGGAGTGTTGAAAACACTCAGATATCTTAATTTATCCATATCACTTTATTTACTAATAATGTGTTTCCCCTTTTGTATTATAGGTCCTTAAAGGATGTGGCAAGTTCAAGAATATGTGTGGAAGATGAAATGGCACTAGTACAGAACCGGCCTTTAGTCCCGGTTGGGAAGGGACTAAAGCCCCCCCCCCCCCTTTAGTCCCGGTTGGCCACGAACCGGGACTAAATCACCGCCACGTGGCCGGCAGCACGCGCCGGGGGCTGGGGACCTTTAGTCCCGGTTGGTGACACAAACCGGGACTAAAGGTTTAGGGGTTCAGGGGTTTAGGCTTTATTGTTTATTTTTCCTTTTCATTTTGTTTTTTCCATTTATTTATTTTTCATTTCAAACATATTTTACGCTACTACATACTGTACACGTTATGCACATATACAATAGAATTTCTCGTAGAACCAATCATATATCATAGAATTTTTCTCGTACGACCATGCATAGACACATATATATATACAATTTGGTATATACAATTTCTCCTACAATTTGCAGATCATTACATGCAGGCATTAGGTGATCACCAAATGGTATTCTTCGTCGGGAGATATGACCTGCTCAAGCAAAAATCCCGCAATTTCCTCTTGAATTGCTTGTATGCGGTCCGTTGCTAGGAGCCTATCCCGCATCGACACCATCTTTAAAGAAGGAGATCAATATGAATATATTAGTTGTGTGTATATATATTAGATCATGATAAAAAATAAATGAATAGTGTTTACATACCCAAAGATGTCTTGCATCTCCACTCCTTTCGGTCATAAAGCGAATGTTCTCGCAAACGTAGTATGCACATAAATTAGTCCCCTGTTTCTGCTTCAAACACTTTACGAGAATAGAATCCAATCAGATAATAATCAAGCATGATAATGGTTATTGAAACTAGAATTAAAGAGATGCACGGACGTAGCTAGTACTACTTAATTATAATTACCTTGGACCGTCGCCATCTCAGCTCTGGTTTCCATTCACCTAGGTATTGCCATGTGTATCTTTTGAAATCAAAAGATGAGGCTTTGAATTTTTTCAAGAACTATATGTAGGAGATATGCCCTAGAGGCAATAATAAATGTTATTGATTATCTCCCTGTTCATAATTAGGTTTATGTTCCATGCTATAACTGCTATGGTTCTCGAGTCTACAATAACCACGAGGCTCGGAGGAAGACTCATATGCACGTGTGGGATAATAAACGGTAAAATGTATTCCTAGTCAAGCCTCTATGACTGGCTCAAGTATTGCATGATGATCCTGTTTTCCTGATCATGGGCATGGCTATGCCGGCAATTTTGAGGGCACAATTGTTGGTAGAACACTTGTGTTGAATCGACCCGATTGATGTTATGCTATGAGATACATTCGTCATAAGTTTATGGTTAATAACACAGAGAAGTTAATGTTTGCATAATTCCTTAGACCATGAGAGTGTCGAGTTTCTTCATGCTTGCTTCATGAACTTTGGGGTTTGTTAAACGTCATCCGTAAATGGGTGGCTATTACGGCGGCTTACGGGTTCATGGAAAAGTATGTCAAGGGACTTGATAGCTCAAGATTGGGATTTGCTCCTCCGACGATGGAGAGATATCTCTGGGCCCTCTCGGTGTTACGGTATCCATCATCGTCTGGCCAGACACAGGGTGATTTGATCACAGGGATGCCGGAACACGGGAACGAGAAAAGAGAACAATACCGGCAACGAGGTAACTGGCATTGTGGACAAGTGTTGATCCACGAGGATGCCGATGTTTCTCACCTCGGGTATTTGTAACATATCGCGAAGCAACAGGAATAGCACACGGCAACTGGAGGTTCACTCGAATATTCATTCGTGTGGGTATAGGGGTCAATATGGGTGTCCACGGCTCCGATGTTGATCATTGATCGGAAAGTGTTCCGGGTCATGTCTATACTTCACCGAACCTATAGGGTCACACGCTTAAGGGTCATCTATCTGCTGAATACTAGACGGGGAGTCTGAGAGAAATTCACCGAAAAAGTTTCGGACGAAACGGAAACGTTCCGGAGAGGATATCGGAATAGTTCCGGTAAAACTGAAAAGTTGTTTCAGAGGATACCATAAAGTCAGATTGGTTTCGGCACATGCCTGATAATTCTTGGAGGGTGCCAGAATCGTTCTGGAAACTTTCTGGAATTTTCCGGGATGAAAACCGGAAATGTTCCGGAGCTGCCGGAACCGCTTCAGATGCTTTTCGCAGATGAAAATCACTAAACCGGAATTGTTCCGGATCGCATTGAAACTTATTTTAGTGGGTACTGGAATTGTTCTAAGCCCACATAAATATTTTCAGTTCGACCGGACGCTGAAAAATGTCGTCGTGAATAGTGAAATCAGATTTATGGATATGGTTGGAAGTTGGCTTCCCACAAATATCTTCCCAAGATATTTTGGGATGACATGGCATTTTGGATATGCCCATCCCACCCCTTGTTTTTCCTATAAATAGAGGGGAGGAGGCAGCCCCATATGCTTAATCCTTGCTCTCACATACACATGCCATGACATTTCTGGCTTCTCTCTCCCTCCCAGCGAAATAGTTTCGTAGAGCCGAAAGGCTGTCTGGGTTCCGGTGGGAACTAGTTCTGGACGGCGAAGCCCTGCCGGATAGATGACACCGTATGTGTGCAACTTTGTAGAGAGATCGTAGTTTCGGTCTTAGTTCGAGAGTGCCTCCCGAAGGGCTGTCCGAGTTACAGTTTGAGTTTCGGGTGTCCTCCCGAAGGGCTGTCCGAGGATCCGTCCGGTGGGACTATCCGAAGGACTGTCCAGAGGCCTCCCGGAGGGCTGTCCGAGGATCCGTCCGGTGGGACTATCCGAAGGACTGTCCAGAGGCCTCCCGAAGGGCTGTCCGAGGATCCGTCCGGTGGGACTATCCGAGGGACTGTCCCGATGCCTCCCGAAGGGCTGCCCGGAGATCCGTCCGGTGAGCTGACGTGGGAGTACATCCTCGCGGTTGGGAGGTTGTAAATCCTAGCTGCGGGGATCTGCACCGCCGATCGTCATCGACTCTACTTCCGCTGCGCTACGAGTCGGTAACGAAACAGATCAAACCTTGTATGCAGTCTCCATAGTGATCCTGGGCTGGTACGTAGGTCGGAAATTTTTTGTTTTCTGCTGCGTTCCCCAACAGTGGCATCAAGAGCCGTGCTATGCGTAGATGCAGGTTGCGATCTAGAATACATAGAGATGTATGGGTGTTGCACAATATAATTAGGTAGTAGATGAGATCTATTGCTGAAAATTATTTGTGCGGGTGACAGATGAAGTCTGTTACCCGATGTTCTTGTTGCTTCCCTAGAATTTGCGTTTGCTCAATCTCGAGACAGTATGGTGGAATTTCACAAAGTTCTGGCAATCCGCGATCCTGATTGATCAACGAAGTGCTTCAGTTCTTTGGGTTCCGCCATAGTCAAAAGAAAGATGAAATTCGCAGATGAAAGGGCATTGCAGATATGATCTGCACGGGGGTCATGCGTATGACGAAGTTTAGTATGGGGCTCGAGATTTAATTATCTCGTGTTTCATACACCCCGCGATGTTAATCTAGCGACTTGAATTATCATACTTGATGATAATACGTAGGTAGCTTCGGTTTGTTTCGAAACCTTAGAAGCCACGTAAAATAAAATTTTGCATGAACCGATTAGAGGCGTCTAACTTGGTTTTGCAGGATGGTTTGCATATGCATGTGATGTGGTATGAGATGGCTATATGATGTAAATTGATTAACATGACCTGCGTGTCATGATTCGGCATGATGGCTGGAGCCATATGATTGCACTTTAATGACCTGCGTGTCAACCTTATGTAATGCACTTATTTTATTAGCTATAGAGATAGCAATATTATCTGGTGCATCGACTAGGTGGTGGCAATCTTCGCGAAGGTGAACACCGACGCGAATGCCGAAGACGAAGAAATGAAAGACTTCTCCGTCAGAAAGGGCTATACCATATCTTGCTATTATGAATTGCCTGAGATGTTTATCCCTTATGATGCACCCTTCTTGATTGCGCGGTAGTCGCTTTTTATTAGGGTGATCTCTCACAAAAATATCAAGTAGTTAGTGTTCTCCCAAGTGTAGCACCGTCACGGCACCTAACTTTTCGGGGTGCGCCATGCTGACATGGGTACGAACGATTAGGGATGTGTGAGGCGGGTGAGTTAAGACCTCGCAGCGAGATCACTTGGTTGTCTTGATGTTCAGGCATGAAAGTCATGAGCTCGGAACACACGCATCGAAAGATGAACAAGAGTCACATAGAGATGTGATCGGCAAGTTTGCCTAACGATTGAAGTTCTCGTCATCAGTGATGCTCACCATCAATGGCGTTGAATTGAAATTCGTGTCTTGAATCATTCATAATCAATTATGAGAGATATTGATTTGAGTGGGAGTGCACTATTGAATTAACTTGTTTAATTCTCAGTGCAATTAATTTTGAACACTGTCTAAGTGTGGTTTGCATAATAGTTGTAGAATAATGGCTCGCGTTTCCACCTTCCCTATTAAAATTGAATAGCTGTTAAATATCTGGTTAAAACTTTACGGTTGGTAACGTAATGTGAGGATTGTCCTCAATAGTGCCGAGAAGGACTTTGTCCTATCGCATACTTTCGGTATTCTCCCGCTAAAGCTATGGATCATGTGACTCTCGTCCTTCGATCCAAAAGCTAGAATTCTATTTCAGTCAAGTGCAATACGTTTGCTTTCATGAGACCCAAACTTCGAAAGTTTGGATAGTTATGTGATATTCATGGAATCTGAAAATCATTTTCAGAGACAGACAAAGGCTAAAAGATATGAGATATCCAAAGCAATGTTTGTTTGCAAACTGTTAGTAAAGGAGTTTACTATGCATTAGACTGATAAGAGAGGGATCCAGAAGAACGCCTGTCATATGATGATGGTGAATAAAACAACAACTTAAAGAGAAAGGAAGTATCCGGAAGGGTGTTAGTGAAACTTTCACGCCTAGGAAGTCCGGGGCTAACGCCACTCTTAAGTTGGATGCTTCTTCTGAGAGTAGGAGAAATACTAGAAGTTAAACTGT
Organism: Elymus sibiricus; assembly: GCA_039707655.1. NCBI lineage: Eukaryota > Viridiplantae > Streptophyta > Magnoliopsida > Poales > Poaceae > Elymus > Elymus sibiricus. Next base: position 429,216,173 of record CM077671.1, on the reverse strand, counting down.
TAGAAGTATAAAGGCAAAAGGAAAGAAGACTGGAATATCCAGCTCATGTATGAAAGTCATACAAGTTTTTTGATGTATAGAAGGCTGGTCAGAGATATAGTTCTTGGGAATTATGGTTAAACATGTTAATCACTAATTCTTGGGTATTGTGAGTTAATCACAAAGATACCCGCTCGATTGCATTCTGTTGCAACTCGATGTAAGAACTACTATGGCCTGAAAGACTAGCCAGGAATGAGATTTAGATACACGCAGGGAACATAGTAAATGTTACTATGCCTTCCATCGGTGTATTCCCTATGTATTTACTTTCATAATTCATTTTAGAGTTTCACACTCTAGCCCTTTGCATAAAGTATCTTGCAAGAAGGTTGTTCATAAGAGAACTTTTAATGTTCGGAGTTATGAATAACAAAAAAGGGCCATACTTTCATTATGAATGAGAAGTATGTTATGAATATTGATAATAATACATTACCTCTGTATTTACTTTCATAAATCATTTTAGAGTTTTACACACTCTAGCCCATTGCATAAAGTATCTTGCAAGAAGGTTGTTCATAAGAGAACTTTTAATGTTCGGAGTTATGAATAACAAAAGGGCCATACTTTCATTATGAATGAGAAGTATGTTATGAATATTGATAATAATACATTACCTCTGTATTTACTTTCATAAATCATTTTAGAGTTTTACACACTCTAGCCCTTTGCATAAGGTATTTTGCAAGAAGGTTATTCATAAGAGAACTTTTGATGTTCGGTGTTATGAATAACATGAAGGGCCATGCTTCCATACAAGATGGGATGTATGTTATGAATATTGATGGAAATATGATACATCCATAACACTGACGCTAAATGTCGCAAGACTAAAAGAATACCACACAAGTGTGGCACTGCATTTGGTCACATTGGAGAAACCCGCATGGAAAATTCCATTATGATGGATTTTGAAGTCGTTTGATTTTGAATCATCTCACACTTGCAACTTTCCTCTGAAAAGTGAAGTGACTGAAATACCGTTCACAGACCATAAGGAACGAGCAAAGAACATATTGGTGATCATACATTATGATGTGTGTAGTCCAATAAATGTTGTTGCAAGTAATGGAGTTATCTATCTTCAGAAATGACTCAAGTAGATATATGGATATTTACTTGTTGAGACGTAAGTCTGGATCTTTTGAATTCATTCATAAGGTTTTCAAAAATGAAGTAGAAGTTATTGTAACAAGAAAATTATGTTTCTACAATTCGATTGCAGAAAGGAATATTTGAGTTACAAGTTTAGCGAATGTCTGATGAGTTGTGAAAGGGGTTTCATAACTTACACCTCCCGGAGCACCACTGCAAGTGGAGAATCCGTGTAGTTGTAATCGAACCATTCATGAAATGGTAAGATCAAAGATGACATAAATAAATTTGCCATTATCCCTTTTAAAGAGTGATGCTTTAGAGACTGCGGCTTTTACACTGAAAAGAGATCCATCAGGTCTGTTGAAATGACGCCATGGTATGGTACGCCCAACCATGTTATATCTTTTCTTAACATTTGGAATATGGGGCTTGTGTAAAAGGTTACAAACCTATTCCAAATCAGAAAAGTGCTACTTTGTAAGGTTATCCCAAGTCATTGGGTATTCCCCACCACTATACCGAGGCAAAGGATTTTGCCGCAAAACGGTATGCTTTTAAAGAGAATAGTTCTTACAAAAGGCGAGTGGGAGGACAGTGCAACTCGACGAGATAACCAGTATCTTCGTCATCAGATCAAAGGAAAGAAACCTAGGAAGTGATTCCGGAGTTTCCTACTGCGACTGATACGGAAGTCTCTACGATAAAATGTATGGACTTCAGTCGAACTTGCAGCTGAACCACGTAGGCCAGGCTCGTGCAAACCTCTCAGGTGCGCAAACGAGATATTGTTGTTGGACAACAGTATACCTACGATACATAAGGAAGCGATGATGGGCCCTGACTCCGGAATTGGCTAAATGCCAATACAATCTGAGATAGTTTCCATATCAATGTTTCAAGATTAAAATCTTGATACACCTTTCGGAAGGCTTAGAGTCTAACGGATATTTATGGAACTAAAAACTGATATGGATAAAAATGTTTTATCCATAAAGCTCGACTTGTTGCAAAAACAAGTTCAAAGAGTTGACTACGATGAGATTGTCTCACCGTAGCGATGCTTGAAGTCGGTTCGGGTTGAACTAGCAATTAATACATATTTCAATCATGAGATATGAAACATGGATGACAAAAGGATTTCCATCTGATGGGAATGAAACCTAGGACTTGTATGTGATACAGTCCAAAGTAATTTGTCGATCCAGAGGATGCTAGTAAGTATGCAAACTTCAGAGTTCCAGCGATGGACAGAAGAGAGCAAAGTGGAGTTGGAATCTTCGTTTTTGATGAAATGGTCAAAAGAGTTTGACTTCATCAAATGGGTAACGAAGATGCTTGTGATTCAAGAAAGTAAGTGGGAGCATAATAATATTTCTAAAAACCTTGTGTACTTAACACATTGTTAATTGGAAATAAATTTCTTGACACGAATTAGGACTTCATTTGAAAATAGTTTTTCAATGAAGTGCTTAGGCTAAATAGCCTCAATATTAGGCATGATGATCTATGGAGATAGATTTACCTAATGGGGCTAAGCAATGAATACATATTGACAAGATGCTAAAACCTTTTAGCGTTTAAAACGCCAAGGAGTGATTCTTGCCGAAGTCACATGGAAAGAGTTTTTGCAAGACTCGGTGTCCCAAAACACTGATGAGTAAAATACATGATGGAGATTCCACACACTCTTGTGTTTGGATTAACCATGTATTCCATGGTATGTAAAAACAAACAGATATGTCCAATACTCCAAAGTTGTTGCGAGTATAGATACCATAGTGATCAAAGTACTGATCATGGGACAACAGTGAAAGATGTCATTAAGTGCTAAGAGTAGTGTTGATGACATGTTTTCTCGCAAGTAGAGATTATGAAGTGCTCGTTGTAAGTGATTACATCAATACAGTCTTCATCAATGCTCCATGCGATTTTCGATTTAAATTGAGGGTTTTGTGTGATACACAATATGGTGGCACGGTAGTTGGAAATTGTTCCAAACAAGATACTGTGGCGAATTCTATAACAAAGGCTAAGTATGTTGATGCTTAAGAAGCGACAAAGAAGTTGTTGAATCATATAGTTCATTCATGAACTTAGTATGGTTCCAAGATGACTTTGGTCTATGGGACACTATTGCAGATAGTTGCTCCATAGCTCAGTCTGAGGAATCAGGTTTCGACCAATGATTCACACATATGCAAGGCCAAGTCCAGACAAAATATGAATTTTGTGAAAGCGTGAAAACGCAAGGATATGCAAAGTTACACACAGAGCTGAAGTCGTCAGATCCGTTGGACATCAGGCTATACCACATGCGAAGCATATTTTACACCAGTATGCCATAGGTGTAAAGTGCATTAGCATTGACTAGATTATTGACTCTAGTTCAAGTGGGAGTCTGTAGGAGATATGCCCTAGAGGCAATAATAAATGTTATTGATTATCTCCCTGTTCATAATTAGGTTTATGTTCCAGGTTATAACTGCTATGGTTCTCGAGTCTACAATAACCACGAGGCTCGGAGGAAGACTCATATGCACGTGTGGGATAATAAACGGTAAAATGTATTCCTAGTCAAGCCTCTATGACTGGCTCAAGTATTGCATGATGATCCTGTTTTCCTGATCATGGGCATGGCTATGCCGGCAATTTTGAGGGCACAATTGTTGGTAGAACACTTGTGTTGAATCGACCCGATTGATGTTATGCTATGAGATACATTCGTCATAAGTTTATGGTTAATAACACAGAGAAGTTAATGTTTGCATAATTCCTTAGACCATGAGAGTGTCGAGTTTCTTCATGCTTGCTTCATGAACTTTGGGGTTTGTTAAACGTCATCCGTAAATGGGTGGCTATTACGGCGGCTTACGGGTTCATGGAAAAGTATGTCAAGGGACTTGATAGCTCAAGATTGGGATTTGCTCCTCCGACGATGGAGAGATATCTCTGGGCCCTCTCGGTGTTACGGTATCCATCATCGTCTGGCCAGACACAGGGTGATTTGATCACAGGGATGCCGGAACACGGGAACGAGAAAAGAGAACAATACCGGCAACGAGGTAACTGGCATTGTGGACAAGTGTTGATCCACGAGGATGCCGATGTTTCTCACCTCGGGTATTTGTAACATATCGCGAAGCAACAGGAATAGCACACGGCAACTGGAGGTTCACTCGAATATTCATTCGTGTGGGTATAGGGGTCAATATGGGTGTCCACGGCTCCGATGTTGATCATTGATCGGAAAGTGTTCCGGGTCATGTCTATACTTCACCGAACCTATAGGGTCACACGCTTAAGGGTCATCTATCTGCTGAATACTAGACGGGGAGTCTGAGAGAAATTCACCGAAAAAGTTTCGGACGAAACGGAAACGTTCCGGAGAGGATATCGGAATAGTTCCGGTAAAACTGAAAAGTTGTTTCAGAGGATACCATAAAGTCAGATTGGTTTCGGCACATGCCTGATAATTCTTGGAGGGTGCCAGAATCGTTCTGGAAACTTTCTGGAATTTTCCGGGATGAAAACCGGAAATGTTCCGGAGCTGCCGGAACCGCTTCAGATGCTTTTCGCAGATGAAAATCACTAAACCGGAATTGTTCCGGATCGCATTGAAACTTATTTTAGTGGGTACTGGAATTGTTCTAAGCCCACATAAATATTTTCAGTTCGACCGGACGCTGAAAAATGTCGTCGTGAATAGTGAAATCAGATTTATGGATATGGTTGGAAGTTGGCTTCCCACAAATATCTTCCCAAGATATTTTGGGATGACATGGCATTTTGGATATGCCCATCCTACCCCTTGTTTTTCCTATAAATAGAGGGGAGGAGGCAGCCCCATATGCTTAATCCTTGCTCTCACATACACATGCCATGACATTTCTGGCTTCTCTCTCCCTCCCAGCGAAATAGTTTCGTAGAGCCGAAAGGCTGTCTGGGTTCCGGTGGGAACTAGTTCTGGACGGCGAAGCCCTGCCGGATAGATGACACCGTATGTGTGCAACTCTGTAGAGAGATCGTAGTTTCGGTCTTAGTTCGAGAGTGCCTCCCGAAGGGCTGTCCGAGTTACAGTTTGAGTTTCGGGTGTCCTCCCGAAGGGTTGTCCGAGGATCCGTCCGGTGGGACTATCCGAAGGACTGTCCAGAGGCCTCCCGGAGGGCTGTCCGAGGATCCGTCCGGTGGGACTATCCGAAGGACTGTCCAGAGGCCTCCCGAAGGGCTGTCCGAGGATCCGTCCGGTGGGACTATCCGAGGGACTGTCCCGATGCCTCCCGAAGGGCTGCCCGGAGATCCGTCCGGTGAGCTGACGTGGGAGTACATCCTCGCGGTTGGGAGGTTGTAAATCCTAGCTGCGGGGATCTGCACCGCCGATCGTCATCGACTCTACTTCCGCTGCGCTACGAGTCGGTAACGAAACAGATCAAACCTTGTATGCAGTCTCCATAGTGATCCTGGGCTGGTATGTAGGTCGGAAAATTTTTGTTTTCTGCTGCGTTCCCCAACACTATAAAGCTGAAGTGAAAAACCAACTTGATCGGAAAATCAAGAGGCTTAGGTCCGATCGTGGTGGAGAGTATTTTTCCAATGAATTTGATTCTTTTTATGCGGAACATGGTATAATCCATGAAAGGACGCCTCCCTATTCAGCTCAGTCAAATGGAGTAGCCGAAAGAAAAAACGGTACTCTAACTGATTTGGTTAACGCCATGTTAGACACATCGGGTCTCTCCAAGGCATGGTGGGGGAGGTGATATTGACTGCATGTCATGTACTAAATCGAGTTCCCACAAAGAACAAAGAGATAACTCCATTCAAGGAATGGGAGAAGAAAAGGTTAAAACTCTCTTACCTACGAACTTGGGGCTGCTTGGCAAAAGTCAATATACCAATTCCAAAGAAACGAAAGCTTGGACCAAAAACTGTGGATTGTGTTTTCCTAGGCTACGCTTTTCATAGCAATGGTTATAGATTCTTGATTGTAAAATCTGAGGTATCTCACATGCATGTCGGTACAATCATGGAGTCGAATGATGCGACTTTCTTCGAAGATATCTTTCCCATGAAGGATATGGGTAGCTCATCAAATCAAGAGTTGCCTAGTTCATCGAGTCGAGATGTAGTTGCAATTTCTGAACCTACCATTTCAATGCAACATCTTGAAGATCCTGTGGAGGACAATAATGAGACTTCTAAAAGAAGCAAGAGACAGAGGACTGCAAAGTCTTTTGGTGATGATTTTCTTGTGTATCTCATAGATGACACTCCCAGTTCTATCTCAGAGGCTTATGCATCTGAAGATGCCGACTACTGGAAAGTAGCGGTCCGTAGTGAGATGGATTCCATCTTGGCAAATGAAACTTGGAAGATAACTGATCGTCCTTATGGGTGCAAACCTATAGGGTGCAAATGGGTATTCAAGAAGAAGCTTAGGCCTGATGGTACTATTGAGAAGTACAAGGCACGGCTCGTGGCCAAGGGTTATACCCAAAAGGAAGGTGAAGACTTCTTTGATACTTACTCACCCGTGGCTCGACTGACCACTATTCGAGTACTACTTTCACTAGCTGCCTCATATGGTCTTCTCGTCCATCAAATGGATGTTAATACTGCTTTCCTAAATGGAGAGTTGGACGAGGAAATTTATATGGAACAACCAGATGGGTTTATAGTGGATGGTCATGAAGGAAAAGTGTGCAAATTGTTGAAGTCTTTGTATGGACTTAAGCAAGCACCTAATCAGTGGCATGAGAAGTTTGAAAGAACTTTTAATAGCTGCAGGCTTTGTGGTAAACAAAACTGACAAATGCATATACTATCGCCATGGTGGGGGCGAGGGAGTTATCCTTTGCTTGTATGTTGATGACATATTGATTTTCGGAAAAAATCTGAATGTTATTAAGGAGGTCAAGGATTTCCTATCTCGTTGTTTCGAGATGAAGGATTTAGGAGTAGCTGATGTTATTCTGAATATCAAGCTGTTGAGAGATTATGATGGTGGGATTACATTGTTTCAATCTCACTATGTGGAAAAGATCTTGAGTCGCTTTGGTTATAGTGACTGCAAGCCCTCTCCAACACCTTATGATGCTAGCATGTTACTTCGAAAGAATCGAATAATTGCTAGAGATCAATTGAAATATTCTCAGATTATTGGCTCACTTATGTACTTAGCCAGTGCCACGAGACCTGACATCTCTTTTGTTGTTAGCAAACTGAGCCGGTTTGTCTCAAAACCAGGAGATGATCATTGGAAAGCTCTAGAAAGAGTTATGCGCTATTTGAAGGGCACTACGAGTTATGGAATTCACTACACTGGGTACCCAAAGGTGCTTGAAGGGTATAGTGACTCAAACTGGATCTTTGATGCTGATGAGATAAAGGCCACGAGCGGATATGTATTCACTCATGGTGGTGGCGCTGTTTCTTGGAAGTCTTGCAAGCAGACCATCTTAACGAGAACAACAATGGAAGCAGAACTCACAGCACTAGATACAGCTACAGTCTAAGCAGATTGGCTTCGTTGGCTGTTGAATGACTTACCGGTTCTGGAGAAACTTGTACCGGGTGTTCTTATGAACTGCGACAATCAAACTGTGATCGTCAAAGTGAGTAGTTCAAAGGATAACATGAAGTCATCAAGACATGTTCAGATAAGGTTAAAGTCTGTCAGGAAAATGAGAAACTCCGGAGTTAATGCATTGGATTATATCCAAGCGTCTAATAATCTGGCAGATCCTTTTACCAAGGGTCTATCACGTAATGTGATAGATAATGCATCGAAGGAGATGGGTATGAGACCCACAACATGAGTTGTTCACAGTGGTAACCTATTCTATGTGATCGGAGATCCCGTGAATTAGATGTGGAAGACAAGTTGTTGATCAACTGAGAGGAGAGTATCCTTACTATTAATAATACCACTCCATGAAGATGCAATACTTTCCTAATCTGCATGGTAGGTTGATATATATATCTTAATGTGTTCTAAGTGGCTTATTTATGCAGAGATGCTGTCTTGCAGAACATCTTTCGAAGAACACACCTATATGAGTCTGATTGTTAACGTCGCAATCTATGAGAGTAGGGTGCTCTCTAGTAAACTCATGAAAGGCCTTGGAGTATGATGCATATGTAGGAGATATGCCCTAGAGGCAATAATAAATGTTATTGATTATCTCCCTGTTCATAATTAGGTTTATGTTCCATGCTATAACTGCTATGGTTCTCGAGTCTGCAATAACCACGAGGCTCGGAGGAAGACTCATATGCACGTGTGGAATAATAAACGGTAAAATGTATTCCTAGTCTGGCCTCTAAGACTAGCTCAAGTGTTGCATGATGGTTCTGTTTTCCTGATCATGGGCATGTCTATGCCGGCAACTTTGAGGGCACAATGTTAGTAGAACACTTGTGTTGAATCGACCCGATTGATGTTATGCTATGAGATTCATTCGTCATAAGTTAATGGTTAATAACACAAAGAAGTTAATGTTTGCATAATTCCTTAGACCATGAGAGTGTCGAGTTTCTTCATGCTTGCTTCATGAACTTTGGGGTTTGTTAAACGTCATCCGTAAATGGGTGGCTATTACGGCGGCTTACGGGTTCATGGAAAAGTATGTTAAGTAACTTGATAGCTCAAGATTGGGATTTGCTCCTCCGACGATGGAGAGATATCTCTGGGCCCTCTCGGTGTTATGGTATCCATCATCGTCTGGCCAGACACAAGTGTGATTTGATCACAGGGATACCGGAACACAGAAACGAGAAAAGAGAACAAAAACCGGCAACGAGGTAACTGGCATTGTGGACAAGTGTTGATCCACGAGGATGCCGATGTTTCTCACCTCAAGTATTTGTAACATATCGCGAAGCAACAGGAATAGCACACGGCAACTGGAGGTTCACTCGAATATTCATTCGTGTGGGTATAGGGATCAATATGGGTGTCCACGGCTCTGATGTTGATCATTGATCGGAAGGGGTTCCGGGTCATGTCTATGCTTCACCGAACCTATAGGGTCACACGCTTAAGGGTCATCTATCTGCTGAATACTAGACAGGGAGTCTGAGAGAAAATCACCGAAAAAGTTTCGGACGCCGGAAAAGTTTCGGACAGCGGAAAAGTTCCGCAGAGAGGTCACCGGATGAGTTCCGGTGAAACTGAAAAGTTGTTTCAGAGGATACCATAAAGTCAAATTGGTTTTGGCACATGTCTGATAATTCTTGGAGGGTGCCAGAATCATTCTGGAAACTTTCTGGAATTTTCCGGGATGAAAACCGGAAATGTTCCGGAGCTGTCGAAACCGCTTCAGATGCTTTTCGCAGATGAAATCACTAAACCGGAATTGTTCCGGCTCGCGTTGAAAATTATTTTGGTGGGTACTAGAATTGTTCTAAGCCCACATGAATATTTTCAGTTCGATCAGACGCTGAAAAATGTCGTCGTGAATAGTGAAAGTGCTTTTTGGGATATTTTTGGAAAGCCACCTTTTGGGGCTTTGCTCCAAAAGATCTTGGGGATGACATGGATGGATAGGGGCCAATTTTGGGGCCCCACATGAGGGTGTGGCCGGCCACATGGTGGACTCCTTCATGGAGTCCCCCTTGTTCCTTGGTTTCACCTTTTAGGTCCTTGGGAAGGACTCCTTTCCATGTGGGTTTTGGGTTTTCTTGTAAAACCACCCTACCCCTTGGGTTTCCTATAAATAGGAGGTGTGTGGGCTGCCATAAGACACACTCTTGCTCTCATACACAAAGCCATGCATGATCTGGCATTCTTCTCTCCCTCCCAGCGAAATAGTTTCGTAGAGCCGAAAGGCTGTCTGGGTTCCGGCAGGAACTAGTTCTGGACGGCGAAGCCCTGCCGGATAGATGACACCGTATGTGTGCAACTCTGTAGAGAGATCGTAGTTTCGGTTTTAGTTCGAGAGTGCCTCCCGAAGGGCTGTCCGTGTGACCGTCCGAGTTTTGGAGGTCGTCCCGAAGGGTTGTCCGAGTGACAGTCTGAGTTTCGGAGGTCCTCCCGAAGGGCTGTCCGCGACACCGTCCGGGGGACTGTGTGACCGCCTCCGGAGGGCTGTCCGCGGGGCAGATGAGGGTATACATCCTCGCGGTTGGGAGGTTGTAAAATCCTAGCTGCGGGGATCTGCACCGCCAATCGTCATCGACTCTACTTCCGCTGCGCTACGAGTCGGTAACGATAATGATCAAACCTTGTATGCAGTCTCCATAGTGGTCCTGGGCTGGTGCGTAGGTCGGAAATTTTTTGTTTTCTGCTGCGTTCCCCTACAGTGGCATCAAGAGCCGTGCTATGCGTAGATGCAGGTTGCGATCTAGAATACATAGAGATGTATGGGTATTGCACAATATAATTAGGTAGTAGATGAGTTCTATTACTGAAAATTATTTGTGCGGGTAGCAGATGAAATCTGTTACCCGATGTTCTTGTTGCTTCCCTGGAATTTGCATATTTCTGATCTTGATAACAGTATGGTGGAGTTTCAATGTTCTGGCAATCCGCGATCCTGATTGATCAACGAAGTGCTAACAGTTCATTGAATTCCACCGTAGTTAAAAAGAAAGATGAAATTTCGCAGACGAAAGGGCAATGCAGATATGATCGGCACGGGGGTCACGCGTATGACGAAGTTTAGTATGGGGCTCGAGATTTTATTATCTCGTGTTTCATACACCCCGCAATGTTAATCTAGCGACTTGGATTATCATGCTTGATGATGGACGTTGGTAGCTTCGGTTTGTTTCGAAACCTTAGAAGCCACGTAAAATAAAATTTTGCATGAACCGATTAGAGGCGTCTAACTTGGTTTTGCAGGATGGTTTGCATGTGCATGTGATGTGGTATAGCAGTGCTCATTATAATTTGATTATGTATGAGATGACTATATAATGTAAATTGATTAACATGACCTGCGTGTCATGATTCGTCATGATGGCTGGAGCCATATGATTGTCACTTTAATGACCTGCGTGTCAACCTTCAGTAATGCACTTATTTTATTAGCTATAGAGATAGCAATATTATCTGGTGCATCGACAAGGTGGTGGCAATCTTCGCGAAGGTGAACACCAACGCGAATGCCGAAGACGAAGAAATGAAAGACTTCTCCGTCAGAAAGGGCTATACCATATCATGCTATTATGAATTGCCTGAGATGTTTATCCCTTATGATGCACCCTTCTTGATTGCGCGGTAGTCGCTTTTTATTAGGGTGATCTCTCACAAAAATATCAAGTGGTTAGTGTTCTCCCAAGTGTAGCACCGTCACGGCACCTAACTTCTCGGAGTGCGCCGTGTCACACGGGTACAAACGATTAGGGAAGTGTGAGGCGGGTGAGTTGAGACCTCGCAGCAAGATCACTTGGTTGTCTTGACGTTCAGGCATGACCGTCATGAGCTCGGAACACGCGCATCGAAAGATGAACAAGAATCACATAGAGATGTGATTGGCAAGTTGGCCTACCGGTTGAGATTTTCGTCATCAGTGGTGTTACACCAATGGCGAACAATTGAAATGGGGGTCTTGTATCACTCACAATCAATTATGAGAGATATTGATTTGAGTGGGAGCGCATTGTAGAATTAATTCTTTTAATTCTCAGTGCAATTAATTATGAACACTGTCTAAGTGTTATTTGCATAATAGTTGTAGAATAATGGCTCGCGTTTCCACCTTCCCAATTAAAATTGAATAGCTGTTAAATATCTGGTTAAAACTTTACGGTTGGTAACGTAATGAGAGGATTGTCCTCCAGAGTGCCGAGAAGGACTTGTCCTATCGCTTGCTTTCGGTATTCTCCCGCTAATGCTATGGATCATGTGACTCTCGTCCATCGATCCAAAAGCTAGAATTCCGTTTCAGTCAAGTGCAATATGTTTGCTTCCATGAGACCCGAACTTCGAAAGTTTGGATAGTTATGTGATATTCATGGAATCTGAAAATCATTTTCAGAGACAGACAAAGGCTAAAAGATATGAGATATCCAAAGCAATGTTTGTTTGCAAACTATTAGTAAAGGAGTTTACTATGCATTAGACTGATAAGAGAGGGATCCAGAAGAACGCCTGTCATATGATGATGGTGAATAAAACAAACAACTTAAAGAGAAAGGAAGTGTCCGAAGGGTGTTAGTGAAACTTTCACGCCTAGGAAGTCCGTGGCTACCGCCACTCTTAAGTTGGGTGCTTCTTCTGAGAGTAGGAGAAATACCGAAAGTTAAACTGTTAGAAGTATAAAGGCAAAAGGAAAGAAGACTGGAATATCCAGCTCATGTATGAATGTCATACAGGTTTTTGATGTATAGAAGGCTGGTCAAAGATATAGTTCTTGGGAATTATGGTTAAACATGTTAATCACTAATTCTTGGGTATTGTGAGTTAATCACAAAGATACCCACTCGATTGCATTCTGTTGCAACTCGATGTAAGAACTACTATGGCCTGAAAGACTAGCCAGGAATGAGGTTTAGATACACGCAGGGAACATAGTAAATGTTACTATGCCTTCCATAGGTGTATTCCCTATGTATTTACTTTCATAAATCATTTTAGAGTTTTACACACTCTAGCCCATTGCATAAAGTATCTTGCAAGAAGGTTGTTCATAAGAGAACTTTTAATGTTCGGAGTTATGAATAACAAAAGGGCCATACTTTCATTATGAATGAGAAGTATGTTATGAATATTGATAATAATACATTACCTCTATATTTACTTTCATAATTCATTTAGAGTTTCATACACTCTAGCCCTTTGCATAAGGTATCTTGCAAGGAGGTTATTCATAAGAGAACTTTTGATGTTCGGTGTTATGAATAACATGAAGGGCCATGCTTCCATCCAGGATGGGATGTATGTTATGAATATTGATGGTAATATGATACATCCATAACACTAACGCTAAATGTCGCAAGACTAAAAGAATACCACATATGTGTGGCACTGCATTTGGTCACATTGGAGAAACCCGCATGGAAAATTCCATTATGATGGATTTTAAAGTCATTTGATTTTGAATCATCTGACACTTGCAACTTTCCTCCGAAAAGTGAAGTGACTGAAATACCGTTCACAGGCCATAAGGAACGAGCAACAAACTTATTGGTGATCATACATTTTGATGTGTGTAGTTCAATAAATGTTGTTGCAAGTAGTGGATTTATCTATCTTCAGAAATGACTCAAGTAGATATATTGATATTTACTTGATGAGACGTAAGTCTGGATCTTTTGAATTCATTCATAAGGTTTTCAAAAATGAAGTAGAAGTTGTTGTAACAAGAAAATTATGTTTCTACAATTCGATTGCAGAAAGGAATATTTGAGTTACAAGTTTAGCGAATGTCTGATGAGTTGTGAAAGGGGTTTCATAACTTGCACCTCCCGGAGCACCACTGCAAGTGGAGAGTCCGTGTAGATGTAATCGAACCATTCATGACATGGTAAGATCAAAGATGACATAAATAAATTTGCCATTATCCCTTTTAAAGTGATGCTTTAGAGACTGTGGCTTTTACACTGAAAAGCGCTCCATTGGGTCTGTTGAAATGACGCCATGGTATGGTACGCCCAACCATATTATATCTTTTCTTAACATTTGGAATATAGGGCTTGTGTAAAAGGTTACAAACCTATTCCAAATCAGACAAGTGCTACTTTGTAGGTTATCCCAAGTCATTGGGTATTTCCCCACCACAATACCGAGGCAAATAGGTTTGCCACAAAGAACGGTATGCTTTTTTGAAGAAAATGGTTCTTTCAAAAAGGTGAGTGGGAGGACAGTGCAACTCGACGAGATAACCAGTATCTTCGTCATCAGGTCAAAGGAAAGGAACCTTGGAAGTGATTCCGGAGTTTCCTACTGCGACTGATACGGAAGCCTCTACATGAGATGTATGGACTTCGGTCGAACTTGCAGCTGAACCACGTAGGCAAAGCTCGTGCAAACCTATCAGGTGCGCAAACGAGATATTGTTGTTAGACAACAGTATACCTACAATACACAAGGAAGCGTTGATGGGCCCTGACTCCGGAATTGGCTAAATGCCAATACAATCCGAGATAGTTTCCATATAAGTGATTCGAGATTAAAATCTTGATACACCTTTCGGAAGACTTAGAGTCTAACGAATATTTATGGAACTAAAAACTGATACGGATAAAATGTTTTATCCATAAAGCTCGACTTGTTGCCATAACAAGTTCAAGGAGTTGACTACGATGAGATTGTCTCACCGTAGCGATGCTTGAAGTCGGTTTGGGTTGAACTAGCAATTAATACATATTTCAATCATGAGATATGAAACATGGATGACAAAAAGATTTCCATCTGATGGAAATGAAACCTAGGACTTGTATGTGATACAGTCCAAAGTAATTTGTCGATCCAGAGGATGCTAGTAAGTATGCAAACTTCAGAGTTCCAGCGATGGACAGAAGAGAGCAAAGTGGAGTTGGAATCTTCGTTTTTGATGAAATGGTCAAGGGGGTTTGACTTCATCAAATGGGTATCGAAGATGCTTGTGATTCAAGAAAGTAAGTGGGAGCATAATAATATTTCTAAAAACCTTGTGTACTTAACACATTGTTAATTGGAAATAAATTTTTTGACACGAATTAGGACTTCATTTGAAAATAGTTTTTCAATGAAGTGCTTAGGCTAAATAGCCTCAATATTAGGCATGATGATCTATGGAGATAGATTTACCTAATGGGGCTAAGCAATGAATACATATTGACAAGATGCTAAAACTTTTTAGCATTTAAAACGCCAAGGAGTGATTCTTGCCGAAGTCACATAGAAAGAGTTTTTGCAAGACTCGGTGTCCCAAAACACTGATGAGTAAAATACATGATGGAGATTCCACACACTCTTGTGTTTGGATTAATCATGTATTCCATGGTATGTAAAACAACCAGATATGTCCGATACTCCAAAAGTTGTTGCGAGTATGGATACCAAAGTGATCAAAGTACTGATCATAGGACAACAGTGAAAGATGTCATTGAGTACAAGAGTAGTAGTGATGACATGTTTTCTCGCAAGCAGAGATTATGAAGTGCTCGTTGTAAGTAATTACATCGATACAGTCTTCATCAATGCTCCATGCGATTTTCGATTTAAGTTAAGGGTTTTGTGTAATACACAATATGATGGCACGGTAGTTGGAAATTGTTCCAAACAAGATACTGTGGCGAATTCTATAACAAAGGCTAAGTATATTGACGCTTAAGAAGCGACAAAGAAGTTGTTGAATCATATAGTTCATTCATGAACTTAGTATGGTTCCAAGATGGCTTTGGTCTATGGGACACTATTGCAGATAGTTGCTCCATAGCTCAGTCTGAGGAATCAGGTTTCGACCAATGATTCACACATATGCAAAGCCAAGTCCACACAAAATATGAATTTTGTGAAAGCGTGAAAACGCGAGGATATGCAAAGTTACACACGGAGCTGAAGTCGTCAGATCCGTTGGACATCAGGCTATACCACATGCGAAGCATTTTTTACACCAGTATGCCATAGGTGTAAAGTGCATTAGCATTGACTAGATTATTGACTCTAGTGCAAGTGGGAGTCTGTAGGAGATATGCCCTAGAGGCAATAATAAATGTTATTGATTATCTCCCTGTTCATAATTAGGTTTATGTTCCATGCTATAACTGCTATGGTTCTCGAGTCTGCAATAACCACGAGGCTCGGAGGAAGACTCATATGCACGTGTGGAATAATAAACGGTAAAATGTATTCCTAGTCTTGCCTCTAAGACTAGCTCAAGTGTTGCATGATGGTTCTGTTTTCCTGATCATGGGCATGTCTATGCCGGCAACTTTGAGGGCACAATGTTAGTAGAACACTTGTGTTGAATCGACCCGATTGATGTTATGCTATGAGATTCATTCGTCATAAGTTAATGGTTAATAACACAAAGAAGTTAATGTTTGCATAATTCCTTAGACCATGAGAGTGTCGAGTTTCTTCATGCTTGCTTCATGAACTTTGGGGTTTGTTAAACGTCATCCGTAAATGGGTGGCTATTACGGCGGCTTACGGGTTCATGGAAAAGTATGTTAAGTAACTTGATAGCTCAAGATTGGGATTTGCTCCTCCGACGATGGAGAGATATCTCTGGGCCCTCTCGGTGTTATGGTATCCATCATCGTCTGGCCAGACACAAGTGTGATTTGATCACAGGGATACCGGAACACAGAAACGAGAAAAGAGAACAAAAACCGGCAACGAGGTAACTGGCATTGTGGACAAGTGTTGATCCACGAGGATGCCGATGTTTCTCACCTCGGGTATTTGTAACATATCGCGAAGCAACAGGAATAGCACACGGCAACTGGAGGTTCACTCGAATATTCATTCGTGTGGGTATAGGGATCAATATGGGTGTCCACGGCTCTGATGTTGATCATTGATCGGAAGGGGTTCCGGGTCATGTCTATGCTTCACCGAACCTATAGGGTCACACGCTTAAGGGTCATCTATCTGCTGAATACTAGACAGGGAGTCTGAGAGAAAATCACCGGAAAAGTTTCGGACAGCGGAAAAGTTCCGCAGAGAGGTCACCGGATGAGTTCCGGTGAAACTGAAAAGTTGTTTCAGAGGATACCATAAAGTCAAATTGGTTTTGGCACATGTCTGATAATTCTTGGAGGGTGCCAGAATCATTCTGGAAACTTTCTGGAATTTTCCGGGATGAAAACCGGAAATGTTCCGGAGCTGTCGAAACCGCTTCAGATGCTTTTCGCAGATGAAATCACTAAACCGGAATTGTTCCGGCTCGCGTTGAAAATTATTTTGGTGGGTACTAGAATTGTTCTAAGCCCACATGAATATTTTCAGTTCGATCAGACGCTGAAAAATGTCGTCGTGAATAGTGAAAGTGTTTTTTGGGATATTTTTGGAAAGCCACCTTTTGGGGCTTTGCTCCAAAAGATCTTGGGGATGACATGGATGGATAGGGGCCAATTTTGGGGCCCCACATTAGGGTGTGGCTGGCCACATGGTGGACTCCTTCATGGAGTCCCCCTTGTTCCTTGGTTTCACCTTTTAGGTCCTTGGGAAGGACTCCTTTCCATGTGGGTTTTGGGTTTTCCTGTAAAACCACCCTACCCCTTGGGTTTCCTATAAATAGGAGGTGTGTGGGCTGCCATAAGACACACTCTTGCTCTCATACACAAAGCCATGCATGATCTGGCATTCTTCTCTCCCTCCCAGCGAAATAGTTTCGTAGAGCCGAAAGGCTGTCTGGGTTCCGGCAGGAACTAGTTCTGGACGGCGAAGCCCTGCCGGATAGATGACACCGTATGTGTGCAACTCTGTAGAGAGATCGTAGTTTCGGTCTTAGTTCGAGAGTGCCTCCCGAAGGGCTGTCCGTGTGACCGTCCGAGTTTTGGAGGTCGTCCCGAAGGGCTGTCCGAGTGACAGTCCGAGTTTCGGAGGTCCTCCCGAAGGACTGTCCGCGACACCGTCCGGGGGACTGTGTGACCGCCTCCCGGAGGGCTGTCCGCGGGGCAGATGAGGGTATACATCCTCGCGGTTGGGAGGTTGTAAAATCCTAGCTGCGGGGATCTGCACCGCCAATCGTCATCGACTCTACTTCCGCTGCGCTACGTGTCGGTAACGATAATGATCAAACCTTGTATGCAGTCTCCATAGTGGTCCTGGGCTGGTGCGTAGGTCGGAAAATTTTTGTTTTCTGCTGCGTTCCCCTACAGCATAAGCTCCATCCGCGGGGAAGTCCCACGGTAGCCTAGTATCGGTCAAGGCTTTGTGTGAAGCTAGATTCGCAGAAAACTTGCAGTTCAAGGCCTTGTCCACTGTTCAAGTTGCTTACTAGTGTAGCATAGAGTTCTAGGTGAAAGTTCAACTTAAAAGTCTCCACTGCAGTACCGGTATATAAACAGGGTTTTGGAACCAAAGGCAAATTCTGTGTGCCTCTGGGATCTGGTGGGGGATTGCTGGAATTTGATCTAAACATGGGCCAGCCCAATAGCATTTTTCAGAATTCCTAATAAATCCTAGAGGCCCACTAAGCCCATTAGTGCAAGGCAAGAGGTGGGACAAAAGTTTAGTCCCACATTGCTAGTTTAGTAGGAGTTTGACCTCCTTATAAGGGAGGATGTTTCTCCACATGTATGAGCATGAGAACAAAAGAGACATACACGCGCGCTCCTCCTCCGCCGCTTGTCTCGCCACGCCTCGTCACGACGCGCCGCGGGTTGCGGGAATGAGCCGAGCCGATGTCTAAATTTTTTTGCCACGCACGACTGGTATACGAAAGGTCACTCGGGAGCTGAAAAGTTTTTCTGTAGTGAAGATTAATTACGAACGCTGCACCCTTCGGCTGCTGCTTGTTCGTCTCGTCTCCCTCTTTTACTTCGCCTCCCGTCGCTGCATGTTCGCCTCCTTCTCCTGTGCCTATAAAAGGGAGGTCGCTCCTCTCCAGAGAGACACACCAGAACCTCCTCCTCCTCCTCACGCCATCGAGTTCCAATCCCTGAGCTGCTGCAAGGTTCTTCCCCATCCCGGCTTGCGGCGTGCACCGCTCAGTCGGGACAGTAGGCCTCCGAAACCCCACCACTTTGAGTCCTGTACGGGAGAAGGATGATAAGGTTTTTGGGGAGCGCTCTGCGCGACTACTGACTACTTCACCACGGACGCCGACGACTACTTCCCGGACGACGACTTCTTCCCCGACGTCAATAACCTCTTCGACAACATGGACGGTGACGACGCCAACGCTAACGCTGCTGCCACCGCTCAGTACATGTTCGTGTCTTTCCTGTTCGAGGTTCTGCTAGAGATTATTTGTTTGGTTTCTGTTCTACATATGTTTCGGTATAGTTCACATGTTCATATAATATTCACCTACTACCCTTTAGTTTGCCTGATAAGTTTTGTTCCTCTTATTGTGGCATACTCTCCTCTATGTTGCATGACTAGTATTGTCTCTGTTACCATGATCTTGTTTTATCTACTGTTTATTTCGTTTAAATCATTCGGTAAATTGCTCATATATGCAACAGGTAACCCGCAGTAACCATCTGGGCCAACCCATGAAAACCCGTTGCCTACAATGAGAGTTGAGAGTAATAACAAGAAAATTTGAAAGTCGAAGATTCCACTAGAAGTAAAAAAAATTATGTGGTATCTTCAAAGGAGAGTTGTGCTAACGAAAGACAACTTTGCATGGCACAACTGGTCAGAAAGTAAGCATTGTTGTTTTTGTGCTCATGACAAGACAATCAAGCACCTATTTTTCCAATGCAAATTTGCACGTTCTACATGGTCAATCATCCAAATAGCGTCAAATCTGTATCCGTCCACAAGTGTTGCAAAAATATTTGATCATTGGTTGGACGATATTCCAAACAAATTCAAAATGCTAATAAGGATGGAAGCGTATGCCTACTTTGGTCGCTTTCCTATGTAGAAATGATATATTGCCTGTCTCCCTCCATCAGAACGGACTTAAATGAATTGGCTGAAGCATGAATTCAATAGTCCTCCTCAAGGTGGATGGAGTTGGTCGCTTGTGTCGTCATGGTCGTGTGCTGATTTGGTGTTTGCTCTCCACTGGGTCACCTTGTCCTCCTCAAGGTGACTGGAGTTGGTCATTTGGGTCAGCCAGGAGTGCACAACGCTTCGTACGGTCGTTGTAGTCTGCCTCCTCATCATCGGGGCACATCCCCTCCCGACCCCTGATCTTAACCATACCTGGTCGGTTGGGTGGTGGCTGACTTTGTAGTGTGGTTTTGTTTGTTGTGTGGCATCCCATTGGTCGTCGTTTCCTAGCGTCGGTGCTTCTCTCAAACACGGTTTGGTACATTATGTGTAGGTAGCTTGTGGTGCTCGCACCCCTATCGTGCTTGTTCGTGTTCTACCTAGTGTTGTCGCCCTACTGCAGATTGACGATGCCCCCACACCGTTGGTGACTTGGTGTTTACCTTTCCTGTGTAAAATTTGGGCTGCTAGATTTCTTTGTTTTTTCAGATCTTGGGTTCTACACACTTTTCTGTCGTATTGTAGGTCATGTTTGGTTGTTTGGGTGTGATCCATGTCCGGCATTTTATTTGTTGAGAAGCCATTCATAATCGATAAACTGGTCAATGAGACGGACTTTGTAGGCTGTACACGGCGTAGCGCGTGCGAAGCTCAAATAAGAACAACACTGTATCAGGGTAGCTACAGGTGAGCGTATCATCAGTTGTAAAGTATTAAGAGTATCTTTTCTGCATTCCGTGTGAGTCATTTGCAACATTTTAAGTTACAGGAATAAGATGTAAGAGCAAATCATGTGGATGGTTCCTTTAAAAATAATCGTGTTGATTGTCATGCATGCACAGACAATATCCAAGAGTTCCTAGCAAGTCGAAGGCTTGCCATGTGTGTGAAACATGAAATCAAGTGACCTATGTATATATGCTACTTAATCAATGGTCATAAATGTAATTTATTCAATCTACCAACTTATATTTTGGTTGTCCATATATGTACTTGCCTAGCCAATCCCACCACTGCAGATACCATAATATAGCTCGTCCAGTCAAGTTTTGTTCCACCTACCTTACTGAGATAGTCAATCGATCAACCTGGCCCAGACCATGGACGATGAAACAAGGTATTGCATGCTTGTGGTAATGTGTGGACACATCTTGTGAGTTTGGAATGAGCGGCATCAGCAAACCGTATTCAACTTCTTCCACTTTCGCTTGGTAATGTTTGTTCGCTTTGTGGAGCGCCCGATCCTTCTCTCACTGCTCTACAATGCTTCACCGAGATGTGTGTTGATTTGTGCATAAACAAAATTGAAGACAAAGCGGTCGGCCGAAGGATACGAAGAGTTCTCTGGTCGCCCATAGGGCTCTGATTCCAGCAGCATCGGCACTGAGCGGATGCATCATGAGAGAAGAACGATTAACGAGCGACGCTATCACCTCTCGCACCACACACACCAGGACGAGTGGACCGTCATCATGACCAATCAGCGCGGAGAGTGACGGCTTGGCAGGCCTGACGAGAAACAGAAGTGGCATGCCATTGGATTTGATGTTACAAGCTGCTGCTTGGTGCACATCCCGTCCCCAATGATCTCTAAAATCCGCCCTTTATTCTATTTTTTTAATCAAAAGGCTCTTCCCCCTATTCCACTTATTACTTGAATTGCAACGTCAATGTTAGCAGCGCCGTTTTACACTCCGAGGCTCGGATGATATCTCGCTAGCATAGAGAGAAAAGCCCTAAAACTAATATGAGCAACAGAAATAAGAAATATGATCAGTTTGCCACATCATTGCTTCTGGAGTCCCCGGTCCCATCACCAGAAGTGAATTGGAGCCCCGCTTCGGGACAACCCCGTCACTAAATGTATAAAAGTTAATATAAACTATTGACAAATCGTACTCACTTCCATATGTAAGGTATATGCGGCAGGAGGGAGGGTGGGAGGAAGAGATGCGCCAAATTTTCTCAATCGTGGCGGGAGTGAGCATATTTAGGGAAATTGAAGAGGATATAGGGAGGTGGAGTAAATTTTATCCTCCCTTAATCGTTTTGGGGGATCGGCTAGGTGCGCTGTAAGCGAGGATAACCGAATTTATCCTCCCTTACAGCCTTATTGGGGATTTGTTAGAAATGCCTCATGTAACATGTTCACACAATTTAACTCCATCTAGAATAATTACATTGCCTTGCACGTGATGGGGGGTCCACTTTTTATAAAGCTAACTTGTACCATGTACTGAATCCGGTCCATATATCGCCCATAGATCCTAGATACGCTCACTTGACGCACCCGGCACCTCTAACACCAAGCTCTAGCCACTGTGATGACTTATATATATATATATATATATATATATATATATATATATATATATATATATATATATATGATCTCCGTTTTAGCACTCACTCACTTTGTTTGGGCAACTCCATCGTGCTAGAAACTATGAAGACACGACCGTCTCCATTTACATGCTTTTTTCTTCTTCTGGTAGCTAGTCTACTCGGGCCTTGTTGAAACTCTAAACCTACCCTTTCGCAAGCAGGCACATGGTTCCAATGCAACTTGGTTCCGATGTGGGCATTCATGGCTTTCGATTGAGAGGCTTCAGGAAAACATCGACTAGATCCAAATTGGCTAAGAGTACTCTTCGGGTTTTAGACCTTGGTTCCAGTGATGCAACCAGGCAACCCAACCAAAACAGAACCTGTGTCACGATTTTTGGACAACCACGGTCGTGGAAGAACGTGGAAACACAGGGGGCATTAGGAGGTGCTGTGCCAGGTGAATCTGCCAACCACCCATGTTGGCTAGCACAGAATCTGGCCGGGCCC
The DNA here is from genome assembly GCA_039707655.1 of Elymus sibiricus. Classification (NCBI taxonomy): domain Eukaryota; kingdom Viridiplantae; phylum Streptophyta; class Magnoliopsida; order Poales; family Poaceae; genus Elymus; species Elymus sibiricus. The sequence goes on along the minus strand of CM077671.1, from coordinate 429,193,654 downwards.
ATGTTTTTATTGGGAGGTTCTTCGTCTCTCCTATGTTCTGTTCCAATAGTTCATTTGCAAGAGTACAATTAGTCATTAGTTCTTCAAGTTCTTGGTTTTTTGTATATATGAGCATCCAAGGTTGTATCTTGTGGTGCTTCTGAAGCAATAAGAAAATAGGGAAGCCCGACCCTGGCTAGTTGTTAGAGCACCAAATATTGAATCCTGGGCATGTGATGTGTGTTTTGATTTGAGGTTTCCGCGAGGGGTACAATTGCTCGTCGGAGTTGCGATCGAGTTGCCACAGGTGTATGCGGTTGATCCTTGGGAAGCATAGAGCATACATCAGCATCACCGTGTTAGTCACATAGACCAGGAGATGTGGGTGCATGATTAATCGATTGGTTACTGAGTAAATTGCAGGAAACCACCACTTTAAAGTCTAGTTTAGCAGAAAATGCTACGTTACATTTTTTGGCAGAAAACACCACGTCTTGTGTAATCGTTTTGCAAAAGCCACTGATCGGCGGATTAGAACGCTTTGAGCACGTTTATGACAGATGAGTCCCGCTCGTCAGAAGCTGACTGGGCAAAATTACGATGGGCACTTTGACTAGTCAAAAACGATGTCATCGCTGCCCCTCTACCCATGAAGGAGAGTCGGCAGCTCCGCCGATGCCAATGGAGGAGAGGAGAGGCAGCTCCGCCACTTCCTGAGGAGAGGAGGAGGAGCTCTGTCGCTGCCAATGGAGGAGAGGAGCAGCAGCTCCGTCGCTGCCCGAGGAGAGGAGCAGGGAGCTCCAGCGCCGCCCTCGTCCCTCGCGTCGTCGGTCTCTAAGGAACCCCTCGCCGGTTGCCACCCATGAGGGAGAGGAGCACTATCTGAGTCAGGTCGTGACTCGTCAGATGCAGTGGTGGATGCCTGGGTGTGGCCATGGCTGCGACCGTCGTCGCAGGTTTGGTAGCGCCATGGCCGCCGCGCTTGATCTGGGGCATTGGTCAGTGTCGTCGACAGTGGTATGTAGCGGCGTTCAGGGCGGCGGCGGATTGAGGCAGAGGTAGAGAGAGGGTGGGGTACCTTGCCGGGTAGGGGCCGCTGGCAGTGAGGGAATCGAGAGCCGCGTCAGCTTGATTGGGGATTGGGGATCGAGCAAGAGAAAGAGATTTGCGGCAACGGGCAGTTGGGGAGCTCTAGCCTGGGGGAAGATGTGGCGGCGGCCGGTGGTCGAGGTGCTGCACCACCCCTGGCCGGCAGCGGGCGGTTAGGAAGCTCCAGCATGGCGGAAGGCTGCTGCTCGGCCGGGGGAGGGGCTGGGACGGGCGGCGTCCTTTGTTTCGCCCTGGCCGGGCCTCTACCTCGGCTAGGGTCGGGACTGGCAGCTGCCTTCTACATCCACCTGGGCATGGTGACGACGGCCTCTACGTCGACCTGGGCGTGGCAGCGGCGAGGGCGACCCTTGCCTCAGCAGTGTACCGGACGACAACGGCTGGACCAGATGTGCGGCTGGGTGGAGAAGATAGGATGAAGCAGATTTTTTTTCTTTCTTCTTCTCCAATGACAAGCGGACCCCACAAGGCAACACATGATGATAACGTTACCACACGTCGCCGTTACATGTGAAATGTTAAGCAGTGCCCCGTCAGTCTGACTGGCAGGCCCCATTTGTCATAATCTCATTTAATAGAGCTGGATCTGCCGATCAGTGGTTTTTGCAAAACTATTACACAAGACGTGGTGTCTTCTACCAAAGAAATGTAACGTAGGGTTTTCTGCTAACGTAGCCTTTAAAGTGGTGGTTTCCTGCAATTTATTCTGGGTTACTTGTATTGTTCTATATTTTTTCTAGGTTCTGCTAAGTGCCACACGTGTGGCATGAACACATGGCAATTTCGAGCGTTTTTTAGGAAAATTTAGAGACGCGAGGATGGCAACTTTAGTTGTCAAGCATAGCAAATTTCTGTTTGGATGACAAGTTTCAGTTTTTTAGGGTTTGATTTTTTTTCGAATGGTAATTTTAGTTGTAAAAAACGCCAGGGTCGAATTGCTTCATGCCACATGTATAACAATTATCATTTTGTTTTTTAGAAACATAATGTTCTTTGTTGGGTACTGACGAACTGAAGATGGCACGGACCCGTGGTAACCATCTAGCCCGACCCAAAAACCGGTTGCCTACATGCGGGCTGGATTAAATTGGCACTGCAAACCAGTAAAAATAATCGGCTATTGTTGACGTAGAAATGCATAGCCCACATTTTTCCATCAGCTTGAGCTTTTGGGTGAACTGGCTGATGCGTGCAGTTATACATGATGTTGGAGCCAAGAGGTCTTGAGTTCAAAATCCAACTAGCGCAATTAAATTGCAGTCCACTTTCGATCCCCATTTAGGCTTAAGGAAGCCACGAGTTTAAGCTATGAACACCCACTGATGTCCTAAGAGCATCTCTACCAGATCCCGAGGCGCTTGAGGAGATAAAATTTGGTTTTCCTTCTCTTACCGACACATAATCAATCCGTCCAAAGCTTTGGAGGAGGATAACCATGACCACCCTGACTCCTAAGGGCCCGTTCGGATCTCCTCCACGATCCAGCTTCTCGAGAAGCCCGTGAGAAGCCAGACGAACGACTCCGGTCCTAGAATCCAGCTCCCGGAGAAACGAGAAGCCCGCGTGCAATTTCTGGGAGCAGCATCGGCCCAGCTTCGAAAAAACGAGAAGCTGGCGTTGCAGAAAATTACACGAGTTTGCCCTCCCGAAGTGCCTCGAACCGTTTTAGCCAGGCCCGACGAGAGAACAGAGTACATACGTCAAACATACAGACCTTCCTCTGCTCTCCTCCCAACCCTATCCGACGCGCCGCCCGTCCGCCGACGCGCCGCCGCCAGTCCGCCGACGCGCCGCCGCCTGCCGCCGCTGCCCCGTCGCGCCGCTGACGCCGCCGCCCCGTCGCATCTAGGCCTCGCCCCGCAGGTCTCCGCCCATCACCGCCCGAGTCGCCTCGCCCCGCAGTCATCTCCGTCCATCACTGCCTCCGTTCGCCGCCGGCAGCCGACGACCTGCTCCGCCCACCCTCCTGCAAACTCCTTTTCTGGGCCCATCCCTTGGCCGAACAGGCCATGCTCCTTTTCTGGGCTGGCCGAACAGGCCATGCGCTCCTTTTCTGGGCTGCACACGTGAGGAGCTGGTCACGCTAGCCGAACGGGAGGCTGGCTCCAGCGAGAAGCTGGAATCGAGCGAGAAGCTGAGAAGCTGGCGATTCGGGAAGCCAGTGGAGATCCGAACGGGCCCTAAATATACTCGTCTGTTGTAGGCTGGAGTAAAAAATTAGTGCCAAACAGTGCCATTCCGTCTATAGTCAACAAACAAACTTGTTGCCATGACCCGGGCCAAGGTCCCTATTTCCTGGGCCTGGCTACGCCACTGGCCGCGGCCCAGCCCCAGACCGCCACCACTGCCACCCACCGCGGTCCGTCACTCATCAGTGGCCTTGAAGCAGCTCCAAGATCCAAGCACGCACACATGAAAGCTCTACAGTAGCTCGTTGGTGCGCATGTGGAACATGCGTGCATCCGCCTTGGGGGTCATGTGTGTGGTTTGGATCACACGTGGGTGCTGGTGTAGTGGGTGTGAGGGCATGGCCAAGGACTTGGCCACGACGACTGATTGGAACAGCATCACCGCGGGTGTGTGCAGCGAGGTGTTGCGGGAGCTTTACGTGTGATGTGGGTCAGGGGACAGGGTGCCGCAATGTATGCATGGCGCGCGTACAAGAGCTGGCGAGGTGCCGGTCTGCTGAGCTTTGAAGCTCCAGCTATGGAAGCTTTGTACGAATTCGAGCAGGACGCCACACAAACGATGGGAAACAGAGCCGGAGAGGCGGGAAGAGATGCGGCTCACCTTGGGGAGGTCGATGCAGAGCTAGTGAGGGCCGGGGAAGCGGAATGACGACGAGAGCGAGGTGGAGGCATCGGTGGCCGGAGCTCGAGATGCAGCAAGCGAAGGAGAGGTAGCGAAGGTGACCTATGCGTTGTTCCCTCCCGGGGAGGGTTAAAAATTTCAACGAAATTTCAGTGAAATTTCCGAAATTTCACATATTTCAGTGGGGTCCGAAATATTTTTAATACCGAAATTTCAAGGCATTTTCTAACTGATTTTAAAATAAATTTAAATTATGTCAGAATTCATTAAAATGAACTGAAATTTGAAATCGCAATATCCGAAATAATTTCTGAAATATGCGAAATTTCCGAAATTTCGCATATTTCAGTGAGGTCCGAAATTATTTTATTTTCGAAATTAAAAACCTTGCCCGGGGGACAAAGCCAACCTCGGGAAATAAGAGGGACATGGCCGCACATCCTGTGGTCGCCGATGATGTGTCCTCCTTGCCGGAGCAGCTCGTCCCGCCATGGTCACCATTGTCGTCGTTCGACGTGGAGACACATAGCAAATGTTCGACGAAATGTATGAACCAAATGTAAATTTTACCCCATTAAGTTTAGGAGATCGGTTAGAAATGTAATTTGTTAGAGGAGCAAATATTCTCCCCTAAACTATACTCCGCCATATCCTTCTCTAAATTAAGGGTGTCGGTTAGTGATGCTCTAGGAGTTAACACATGTAAGTGCAACATATATCAAGAAACAATTAAGAAAAGTAAGTGCAATGGCTCTTGTCAATAGATCCAGCAATGTCCTTCTTGCCTCATCTGCATACAAGAAACAACAATTAGTTTTGCCGCGATCGAAAGTAAATAGAAGATAAAACAAAGCGTAGCAGCATTCTCGAAGCATGCCATAGAAGAAAAAAAAATAGAGATCTCACACATGGTAGCTCTTCACGGTCATCTCTCGGACAGATGTTGGCACCTAGCCGTCGAATGTGATGTTGACAAATTTTAGCATGGTCCCTTTTACATCCCCTTTTCACATGAGAGTTAAGAGTACATAATAGATCTAAGCCATTGATTTGATTAACTAGTTGTCTGATTAACTCTTACCTTCTTACCTCTCATGTGAAAAGACGGGGTGAGAGGGAGCATGTTAAAATTACTTGATGATGCTTGCTCTTTGTTGTTGCCTTGTTAATTCTGATCAAGGTGGTTGTGTGCTAGTTTGGTGTTTGCTCTCCGCGGTCGCCTTGTCCTCCTCAAGGTGGCCGGATTGGTCGCCAGGCCAAGGTCATCACAGAGTGTGCATCACTATGTACGGTCACGGTAATCCACCTCCTCCTTCTTAATGGGGCTGAGTCTCTCCCCCTGACCTTCACGACTTCACCTTCTATATTCTTTTGGGTAGTGGCTAGCTTTGCAGTGTGGTTTTATTTGTTGTTGCGGCGTCGCTTTCGTCATCTTCTCCTAGCGGCGGTGCTTCTCTCGAACCCATTTTGGTGCATTATGTTTAAGTGGCTGGTGGTGCTCGCACCCCTATCGTGGTTGTATGTGTTCTAACTGGTGTTCCTGGCCCTGCCGCACATTGACGATGCTCCACGCCATTGGTCTTTACCTTCCCTGTGTCGATTTGTGGGCTGCTAGGTTTGTTTGTTTTTTCAGATCATGTGTGGGCTTTATGCACTTGTCTGGCATATTTTAGGTCATGTTTGGTTCTTTGGCTCTCTCCATGTCTGGTGTTGTTAGTGTGGTGGTACCGGTGTTGATTCACACCATCTTTGGCGTTGCCAGGGTCATGGTGCTTTAGTAGTGCCATGTTTGATGTTGTAATGGTCTTTGACATTCTACTCTTCCTTCTTAATGAATGACATGCAGTTCTCATGGATGATTCAGAAAAAATAGATCAAACGTGTGAATTGAGTGCCATTAAGAGAGAACCTAAAATTATCTCAAAGTCTTCAGATTTTTACATAGAAAATTTAGTTAGCAGAAATCATCTATTTTAAAAAGGGCACGGAAAACATATTCGATAGACTTTAATTTGGTTAATTATTTGCATCAATCCATTGATACAAGCTTGTCCATGGACGAGACTAAGTGCCATGGATCCCATATTGATCTGATGGATGAATATGGTCTTAGCAACTCTTCTTCCAGCTCATTTTTCTCTATAGGGAGTTTGATGCAGTTAGCTCTTTCATGGACTGCCCCATCTCATCTCTCACACCCTCAATCCAGAACTTTATGCTTGCTCCTAAACTGGTAGAGCTTGGGCATGCAGAAGTGGCACCGATGGGCCCGGTCGGTGGGTTGTAAGGAGGTGAGTTGAGAGGCACCTGCAGATTTAGCGCGAGAGTTGCTACGGTCCATCGGATAAAATGGTATTCTCCTAAATTAATGGCATTTCCCTTAGAAATAGTAATTTCTTAGTTAAGATTCATAGTTATATGACGAAGATAATGCATCATATTTGACATGCATAAATCTTAATGGTTAGGTCGTATTGTTCCTACCGTCGATTTAGAAATAATTAGTTCTTGCCCACGTTGAAATAAAAAAACTCTTTTATGCTGCAATGGCTAATTTTTCCGCTGCATGAGTTGAAAAATTTTGTATCATAGATTTTTTGGGAGTTGCCTGCAAATTTAGGCGTGTTGCATACGTAAAAATTGTTGCTGGGTACATTTTCAGCTTCCGCTGCAAACATCACTAGTTGTTGTTATGTAATATTTTGGGGATTTATTGCAAGATATCATAAAAAGCAATTGATACATACATAGCCAGTTTTTATTGGAAACGTGCGGGTTTTGCTGCATGAGTTGTCAATTCTAGCATTAGCTATTTTTTCTGCTCCATATATCTGAAAAATAAGTTTGAATTATGTTGCATAAGTTATTTTCTACTATTACATAAATTAGAAATGTATTGTCTATACGTTTTGACTTTTGCATCCAATTAAAATTCTGGAGGCATCACCCATATAACGGGGACATAACCCTTGCACTGCCACACTTTGACCACCACCTCCACTCCCATATGTCTACTTCCACTGTGATTTTGTTCCAGCTCCCGGGGACCGTTAGGAGGCGGCAGACGAGGACTAAAGGTCGACAGCAAAAGGAAGAAAGAGGACTGCATGTGAGAGATGTGACATGAACATACAGATTTACTCACGGTATAACTATCGAGCTGGCCAGTCTGAATATATGATCGCCCTTTGATGCCTACCACATCTTTTTAGTTCTTTTAGAATCCATACATACTCGATAGACTGGTCAATGAGACAAGCTTTGCATGCCCTACACAATGTATAACAACATATCATCTGTTGTAAAAGTATCAAGAATGTCTTTTGAGCTTTCCAGATGGGTTCTTTACAATATTTTGAGTTACATGAGTTAGATATATGAGCAAATATTGTGGGTGGTTTGTTTGAAAATAATCGGGTTGCTTGTCATGCATGCACAAGACATTATCCTAGAGTGCCTAGTAAGTCGAAGGCATGCTATGTATGTGAGTGAAAGATGAAATTAAGTGACCTATGTACATATAACTTCTGTACAATACATCCTAGTTAATCAATGGTCATAAATGTAATTTATTCCATCTACCAACTTATATTTTGTTGGTCCATATATGTACTTGCCCGGCCAAGCCTACCACAACACAAACTACAATATAGCTAATCTAGCGGAAATTGCTTTTGGAGGCCGAGCTCCATGGAGGCCTTCAAATGCAAAATTCAAAATTCATGAAAATTCATATTTTTACATTTCAAAAAATTCTAAAAAAAATACAGAGATAAGTGAGGGCGTAACACACATGTGTGTAAATTTTCAGAAAAAAATACGTTGAAATGAGGCATGTACAAAAAAGACAAATTTGGGACTTTTTAACACATGATACTATTCATTGTCCCAGGCCATGAATTTATCTTTTTTGTGCAGATCATTTTCAAGGTATTTCATCCTAAAAATTGACACACATACACATAACATCATTCTTTACTTGCATAATTTTTTTCAGATTTTTTTGAAACCAAAAAGTTTGAAATTTGAATTTTTCAAAATTTTCGAGCTCCATGGAGCTCGGCCTCCAAACGTCCGTTCTCCTAATCTAGTCAATTTTTGCTTCACCTACCATAATAAAATTGGCAGTCGATCGAACTGGCTCGGACCATGGACCATGAAGCAAGGTACTGCATGTTTGTGGTAATGTGTGGACACATCTTGGAAGTTTGGAATGAGCGGCATCAGGAATGCGTATTCAAGCACTACAATTTTTCCTTGGTAATGTTTGTCCGCTTCGTGGAGTTACTAATCTGTTTCTCGCTGTCGTATGATGATTCAGTGAGATGTGTGATGATTAGTGCATAAACAAAATTGGGGCCAAAGTGGTCGGCCAAAGGGTACTCAGAGATCTCTCATCGCTCATGGGGCTCTTCTTCCAGCAGCATCGACACTAAGCGGATGCATCATGAGAAAAGAACGATTGACGAGGAGCTCCTGTTAGAAATAATCTTGTCATGTGCCATGTGTACATGCATGTGTGCATATCATGTAGTTTAGTCTAGGTTATCAAGTGTCGGGTGAAGCTTCAGTTATGCACGATGGAGGCAAGATACCGTGCTGCCGTGCGATGCGGCGAGCATGATGAGATGCCGATGGTGCCGTGTGACACGGAGATGCCGTGAGAAGCGGCAAGGCGCGAGCAAGGTTGAAGCATGATTGACTGCTCGATGAGGAGCTGGGTGATCCGGCAAGTTAAGTAGCTTGATGGGTGCGTGTGCATGGCTGACTAGTGTGGGTAGTTAGTGTATGCATTGAGTGGTTAGCCGCACGTATATGTTTGTTAGTGGGTTAGCTACAAGAGTGGTTAGAACGTGCATGCTAGCTGGGTCTGTTGAGTAGTTGCCGGCCGGCCGAGTCATCCGCAAGAGCCAGGACGTGGGCGTGCGTGCTGGCGTGAGGTTGTGTGGCCGGGTGCTAAACTTTGCATAAATAGTCACTTTTTTTTTGAACCTTTGTATAAATAGTCACTTTGATTGAATGAGAAACGGGAAAGGCCGTGAGGGCTGGGCAAAAGATGAAGCACCTGTGTCACCAAGGGACGGGCCCCTCGGCAAAGCTTTTGTGGTCTCCCTTGGTTCATGCGTGTGTGTGTCCTCTTGAGTTGTTTTCATGGTGTGTGTCCATGAGAGAAATCACAAGAGAGTTGTGAGAGGTAGAAGAAGAAGTGGCGCTGCAATGAGGCGGCGCCAACAGCTCCATCACCTCCTGCACCACGCACGCCAAGAAAGGTGGACCGTCGTCATACCCAATCATCTCAGAGAGGGATGGCTTGGCCTGCCAGACAAGGAATAGAATCAGCATGCCGTTGGATTTCATGTTACAAGATGCTGCTTGGTGCACGTCCAGCCAGTGATCTCTAAAATCAACCTATGTTTTTTTTAAAGGCTCCCCGCCCTATTCCACTTACTTGAATTGAAACACAATGTTAAAGACACCGTTTTACATGGCCTATGAGGATCAGATTGATATCTCACCAGCAGAGAGAGAAAACTAAGCTAGCATGGGCAACAGAAATAAGCAACATGATCAGCTCGCCAGCTTGAGCGTCATTCTCAGTATCATTGCTCTGGAGTCCTCGGTCCTATCACCAGAATTGATCGTGGTTTCTTCAAACTGAGTTGAGCCCGGGAATTTCCCTCCCCTTGACGTCCATGACTTGAAGATATTTGTCCAGCAGATATATCCTCTTTTACTTTGGACATAGTGGCCGCCAACATTTTAATAGATGTAGCAGGTGTTGCCATAGCATTTGCAATCCCATCAGGCCGCGAGATGCACAGTGTATTGCACTCGTACTTCGATTAAGTTTCTTGTCTGTTTGCGATCATTACAATCATGCATGAATGTATTTTCTTTTTGCGGGGATGAATGTATTTAGAATGCCATAATCTGACGGAGAACATAAATATCACGTTCTGTTGGTGTTAACAGATAAGATTCTTACTTATGCAATTGATAATCATGCACATCAAAGCTTACCAGAATTTACCGGGCATGCATATGCATGCATTGCATTGTAATACCTAGCACAAGGAATATATGTGTTTATTGACATAATTTCTTTTATTATGCTACAATTAAAGACTACTCATGGGTCTGCCCAAGGGACACGACCTAATCTTTTATATGTGGTGCTAAGGGGAGGGACCAAGACCAAACATTGTTATGTGTGCTGCCAATCAACACACAACTGTCAGGGTAGGGACTTTGTCTCCCTTGTTTTTCTCTCGATATATTAACCGTGAGATCAATTCCAACAGTTGTTGCTTGGTTGCTACACTCATCAGGAACTGGAAGCGGCGTTGTGCACATGTCGCCAGAACAGCTACACAATTTTTTTTTATAAAGAATATTTTATTGAATTGATATATCGAGATGATACAACCGCATTCAAAGAAGATTTTTTTTGAAACTATCATGTTTTTTATAGCAAATTTGGAAACTATATGACTTTATTCAAAAAAATCAGTAGTATGACCCCGTCGGCCTCTATAAGGCCGAAGAGGGCCTTTTCGGCCAGCAGTAAGCCGAAGAGGGCTTTTCGGCCTCCCGTTGGCCGAAAAGAGTGCGAGGTGGGCTGAAGAGGTCGGGGATAAGGCTCTTCGGCCAACGCGCGGCCGAAAAGGCTCTTCGGCCAACCCGTGACCGAAGAGGTCGGGGATAAGGCCGCCGGAGCCTGTTCTTCCTCTCGATCGCCTGTTCTTCCTCTTCTCTGGTTCCTCTCTGTTTGCTACGCCACCCCACGCCGATCTCCTCCCTTCTCCATCCATTTTCACATCCAAGCCACAGAAACAATAGATCGTAGCAATCTCCGCCGTCCTACGGTAATTTTTTTTCGTATGGGATAGTTTTTTGTGCGTACAAGTGAGTAGCCATGGTGGGGTGGAGGAGGTGCAGCTGGGGAGGAGGTGGTGGGGTGGAGGAGGTGCGGCTGGGGAGGAGGTGGTGGTGAGGAGGAGGTGCGGCTGGGGAGGGGGTGGTGGTGAGGAGAGAAGCCGGTGGAGCAAGTACTCCGCGAGGTGGCCGGTGCCACTGAGTTGAAGAGAGGAGCAAGAAGAAGGGGACACACGCGTCGAAGGTATAACCATGTCGTCATATTTTTTTGATACTTCGAGTGTTAATTTGTCTGTACTGATAAGTGATATATTGCGTACTTCGAGTGTTAATTTGTCTGTGCAGGCATTTTAGCGGTTAGTTAGTGTAGCGGGTAATAATTTTGTTCATCGTGATTATTGAGAAGATGGAAATGTCTGACAGGTGAAAATGTCTGAATGAGTAAATTTGTCTGTGCTGACATTTTAGCGGTAATTTAGTGTAGCGGGTAAAAATATTTTTCGTTGTGATTAATGAGAAGATGAAAATGTCTGACAGGTGAAAATGTCTGAATCAGTAAATTTGACTGTTTACTATGGCCCTGGTAATGTTCGATACAATGAGTTTAGGGTTGATCTGAGCGAGTATAAAAATGGCGTCATGACACTTGCAGACCCGGACAGACTGGACATTAGACAGTTGAAGACTGGTTGACTACTAGTTTTGGGCTGGATCCTGAAGTATGTTCCGTCAGTATTCATGCATTGTGGACCAAATCCTGTAAAAATGTCAAGTGGGAGTTGATGCCGATAGATAGGAGCCAGCATTGGTTGACGTTGTTAAGTCGTTGCCGAGACCGAAGAATCCACCCATATGCCCTAGTGCAACCTGTGGCGAAGGAGGAGAATACCGTACAACTCCACGTGGGGTATGAACCCGGCCAGGGCAGTGAAGTGGCTAACGAGATTTGTTTATCCGGGTCACAGCCACTGGATGTGGATGGTAGCCAACCAGAGAAAGAGTCAGACTACGTGCCACACAATGTGTGTGGTCATGATACTGGGCAGAGTAGTCAGTCGATAATATTGGCGAAGGATCTGGATTGTGATGGGGATGAGGAAGAGGAGGAAATGCTGAGGGTGATGGAGGAAGAGGACGAGGATGGATTGGCGGAGGATCTGGATTCTGAAAATTCCGAGGATGAAGTGGAGGTACCGATTCTTTCTGCATGGGATCAGGACATATCCACCGGCCTTACGGTCAACGATGGGCATGAGGCTCCATGGCAGTATAATCTGAACCAAGTCCAGATTGGGGCTATGTTTGATACAAAGAAAAAATTGAAGTATGCGGTGATCAAGTGGGCTATGTCTACGCAGAGGGTTTTCCGGACACACATATCAAGTCCAACAAACTATACCGTGAAATGTGTTGAAACAGGTTGTCCTGGGAAGGTGCACGGGCATGTCCCGAAGTATAACATCCACTGGGTTGTGACCGATGTCGTCCCACATAATTGTGTGAGGAAAAACCTTCTGGTGAATCATCCAAACCTGACTTCAACTCTCATTGCGCAACTCATGTATACTGAGATAGTGCAGAAGAAAGATATGGAAGCAAAACACATCCAGACAGCAGTGAAGGTCAGATGGAATTATGACATTCCTTATGGGAAGGCTTGGAGGGCTAAGCAGAAGGCTATGGAGGAAAGGTTTGGGACGTTCTTCGACTCATATGATAATGTTGTCCGTCTCCTTGACATACTGAAGGAGAGGAATCCCGGCACTTATGTCAACGTACAACACACGAGGTTGCAGAGTATACCATATTTCAAGGTTTTGAAACGAGTATTCTTCTCTTTCGCTATGTGCATCGAAGCTTTCCGGCATTGTCCTCCTGTGATGTTTGTGGATGGTACATTCCTTACTGGTCAGTACAAAGGGCAAATCCTGACTGCTATTGGTGTGGACGGGAACAATCAAATCATCCAACTTGCCATGGCATTTGTGGAGGGTGAGAACTTTCCGAGCTGGGTATGGTTCTTCCGGCAAGTGAAAATTGCGATCGTGAAGGACCGACCAAATGTGTGTGTCATTCATGACAGACATGCTGGTATATTGAAGGCTGTGAAGACACTAAGGAATCCAACAGAAGACGAACGAACACCTTGGAAGGACTTGCAGAGCCGGTGGTGCATGCGCCATCTTGGGGCAAAAAATTTCTCACAGTTCAAGAACAAGCGGTTGATGAACTTGTTCAAAAAATTATGCAAGCAGAACCAGCAGCGTAAATACCATTTTATTTGGTCAAAACTTGATGAGTTTACTAAGAAGCAGGTCGGTGCCAGGAAGAAAATGGAAGAAGATCAGGCTAAATTAGCAACACTGATGGCGGAGCTAGAGGAGCCAGTAGGTCTTTGTGACTTGCCAGCAATTGACCATCCTGGTACTAAGAGAAAGAAGGGAAGGGCAATAAAGAGTTTTACTCAGTGGATAGAGAAAGAGCCTCCCGTGAATTGGTCTTTGATGCATGACACCCATGGAGCCAGGTATGGCCACATGACAACCAACCTTGCAGAGGTGTATAACTTTGTACTCGGAGGGAATAGAGCATTGCCACTCACAGCTATTGTGGAGGCTGTATTCCATGGCACTTTGAGATATTTCAGAGAAAGGCACGAGTTAGCAAAGAAGCATATTGCAAATAATCCCAACACACCTTATTGTAGCCGTGTCATGGAGTACATGGCAAAGAAGATAGAGAAAGCAAAGAAGCACACTGTCAGACTCATAGGTAATCAGGAAAGGAGGTATGAGGTTCAGCTACCTACCGATGGTTTTGGTTCTGCAAATGAGGTGAAGACGCACGAGGTAACAATTGGAACAGAATTTTATCCAACGTGTGAGTGTACATGCAACAAACCAAAGTTGTTGCACCTGCCTTGCTCACATGTGTTGGCTGCCTGTGGCCAGATTGAGTTGGACGCCATCTCCTTCGTGTCCCCATACTATTCAAAAGAGGCAGTACTCAATGTCTGGACCGGTGAGATGACAGGGTTTAGAGTCGTCAGCAATTTCAACAAGGTAAACGACGGTGAGAGAGTATACATCCCGGATCCAGATCTTCGGCGAACAAGCAGGGGTAGACGTAAGGTCAAACGCATCAGAAACGATATGGACCAATCTGAAGCTGGTGGAGCAACCAGACAATGTTTGCTATGCGCGGCTTATGGGCATAGGATGAAATATTGTCCCGACCTGAAGAAAGACGGTGCTTCCACATCGACGAGTGCTTCCACATCGACGAGAGCGACAACAGGAGCAAGAGGCGGACGTGGTCGAGGCAGTCGAGGACGAAGGGGAGGACGAGGAAGAAATAACTCACAAGCTATATAATTTGTGAGGACTAGGTGATAGTTATTATTATGTGTCGGGCTACGAGAAAATGTCGGACTATGTTTTAAGTTGTAATATGTCTAGACTATGTTTTAATTTGTAATATGTCTGGACTATGTTTTAAGTTGTAATATGTCTGGACTATGTTTTAATTTGTAATATGTCTGGACTATGTTTTAGATTTGTTGTTTTAATTGCAGATATGTCTTCGTATCCGTTGCTTGATGGTAAGATTGATAGAGCTCACCGGGCTGCACTTATGCAAGCGGGCAGGAACTTAGACGTGTTGGTCACTCGCACACCAAGGACTAACTGGATGATACACCCTTTATGGGTTAATAGGTATGTGTGTACATATAATGACATACATGTTTGATATACTTTTGATACCCACTAACTGTATGCTACATTCTCTTTATTTTGTAGGTTAAGTTGGGCTGGACTTCTACCCTTGGCACGGCTGGTTGAGGGTACATTGGATGAGTGGGTTGAACATCCGGACTTGGATGAGGAAGGTGAACCAATGCAGTTACACAAGAGGCAAGTGAAACATTTCTCTTACGACAGGTCACTGCTTACCTGCTTAGTAGATAGATGGAGACCAGAGACACATACGTTTCACTTTCCCTGGGGAGAGATGGCTCCTACTCTACAGGATGTGTCTTTCTTGTTGGGATTACCTTTGGCCGGTGCTGCCATAGGTCCTTTAGAGCCAGAACCTGGCTGGCTAGCACTGATGCAGACACGTTTTGTAGCTGCGGTGCCAACTGCTCGGCCCTTAGACAAAGATCCTCACGGGCCTCGTTTTAGGTGGTTGAGCCAGTTTCAGGTAACCTTCTCAGTGAGCTGAACATATTTTGTTTTCCTAGTTGCCCTTACTAGATAGTTTACACAATCGTATGATTTCTATACAGATTGTCTCGTTAGGGTACCCCGGAGGTGTGTTGTCAGAGGCACAGATTGATCGATCCCTAGAGGCATATATTCTTTGGTTGTTCGGCAAGACGATGTTCACGGAGAACCATGTGACTACTGTCGATGCGCGACTCATCGGTATTGCACGAGAGATAGCTGACGCACGGTGCCCTGGGGACATTGTGCAGAGGAGTTTTGGTTCTGCTGTGTTAGCAACTACGTACAGAGGCCTGTGCAAAGCTTGCTTGTTGAAGTCCAGAAAATCAGCTCTGGTTGGATGTCCACTACTCTTGCAGCTCTGGTCATACGAGAGATTCCCTATTGGACGGCCCTATGTATACGTTGATAGACCTTTTGGGATGGAGGACATAGCAGGGGCTTACGTGCATGCTATTGGCGATTTGCCTACTGTGGGATCTGTTTGGACACGAAGAGAGGTACTTATATATTACGTAACAATTTATTTGATTAATTATTTCCATGCAAAAGTATTACTAATGTTTATTTGTTGTCATGTACAGAGACAGTTTGCGCATACCCAGGTTAGGGGCTGCTACCCGTCCTTCACGGCGCAGTTTGATAGTTTGCACGAGGATCAAGTTATCTGGGAGCCATACTCGCATCAGGCTATATCATCCAGGTATCCAGTTGGGATATCTGGAATGTGCACTAGAGATCAGCACTACTGGATGACCAAGGCCAGAGTGGTGTTCGACGTGACGGTTGAGGAGATGGCTCTTCATAGGGTGATGAGACAGTTCGGTCTATGTCAAGAACCTGATATTCCAGTTATTCCACATATACCAGCACACGTGCACAAGTAAGTAATTGTAATTTAGTTCTCAATATTGCATTCCGAACATAGCTAACCATGTAACACGCACGTCAATGTCAGGGAAAGCCGCGTAGGAGGAAACAAGTCCATGGTTGTTTGGCTTGAGACCATTGGCCCTTACGTTGAGGAATGGGCTACTGCGCCGACAAATATCTAGGATGAGGTTCGGTCCTTTGACTGGGACAAGTTCGGGTTGTATCAGCGACGTTACCGGCATAGCACGAGGATCTACTTGGTTCCATCAGCTGCTCCTGATCAGGTGGACGCCCCTCTCACCAGCGATATGTTCCCAACTGCCTCTGTTGTGGGAACCAGACACCACGCGGTACGTGCCATGGTTCTCATATGTGTAGTTTTATCATAACCTGAACATATACAATTGGTTAACTCTTCATGTACAGAGTGACTTGACAGTCGAGGCGCGAGAGGAGGTTTCCGCTTTAATGCGGCGGGTTGAGAGGGGGGATACTATCCCACAGCTAGAGCACCTCTCATGGTTGAGGCGTTTTGATGAGAAGCTACGAGGGATTTACGCAGCTGTTACGTGTAGACGATCTTCGGATGTTGCAGTTCCTCGTCCAGCACATCGTCCCCCACGTCCCTCTGTGCAGCATTCAGAACCACGTCCCTCTGTGCAGCGTTCAGAACCACACCACTCTGTGCAGCGTTCAGAGCCACGCAACTCCGTGCAGCGTTCAGAGCCACGCCACTCCGTGCAGCGTTCAGACCCACCTCCTTCACAACCAGGGAGCTCGTCCTGGCAGCAGCCAGCTCCTTCACAACCAGGGAGCTCGTCCTGGCATCAGACACCTCCTTCACAACCAGGGAGCTCGTACTGGCATCATCAAATGGAACTAGGTAACACTACTTTGTACATTCTTTTAAACATTGTAGTTTCGCTCATCAATTTTACATGTTTTACTATACTGCAGGCGGCAACCAGTCGCAACAGTTCATGCATTCAGTGCAGTCACCGATACTTAGTGGTGCTGGATGTGGATTAGAGGGCTACTCAGATGATGATGATGAAGCTGCAAACACTTACGACTTCTCTCAGACAGTGTTTCACACTCCACCACCACCACCGACGCAGGAGACACAGACCGTGTCAGACGATGTTATCTACGGTCGTGGACACCGTGAGGCTCGCCCACCGCCTCAGCGCTTATCGCCTTTCGGTCCTCGCCCGAGGAAGACCCAGATTCGTCGTCGTCCCCAGCAGTGATATGGTTATCTATGTATGAGTCATTATCTATGTTAGTTTCAGACTTTTCTCATGTGTGAGTCATTATCTATGTATGATACATGCTTCATGTATGTGTTACTATCGCACTTGCTTCTATCTGATCAGGAGACATATATCTACCTATGTATGCGAGAGACATATTACTATTATTTCGCATTGTTATTCCAGTTACATTTCCAAAGAGACTGCAACAGATAATTAAGATACAAGTACATCTAAATTAAACGGTACGACTGAACTTAAAAAATACAGCTTACAAACTACATGAAGGCATCATCGTCATCCTCCGTCGATGCAGCACTCTTGCCCTTCGACGATGCGGTACTCTTGCCCTTCGACGATGCGGTACTCTTGCCCTTCGACGATGCGGTACTCTTGCCCTTGGTGCTCGGCATGAAAAGATCATCTTCGTCCTCGCTGTCTTGGGTCCATAAATAAGTATGTTCTGCTGCAGCCTTTAGGAATGCTTCACCCTTATGTTGTTGCTTCTTCCACCTTCCATGCAACCTGAGAAGTTCTTTTCGTATCTCCTCAAAGGTCCTTGCAGGCCACCCAAACCTACTTAATGCGTGAGCCAACTCATTCAGTAAGGTGTCACTACTGAGGAGTTCGTCCCATGGAACTATCCTATTGTCTATCTC
The DNA here is from genome assembly GCA_039707655.1 of Elymus sibiricus. Lineage (NCBI taxonomy): Eukaryota > Viridiplantae > Streptophyta > Magnoliopsida > Poales > Poaceae > Elymus > Elymus sibiricus. The sequence continues at coordinate 429,175,870 of CM077671.1, read as the reverse complement.
GAAATTGGCGGCTAACCTCAAAAGACATTTCGACATACTAGGGTGAAAACTACGATCGAAAGGATAACCGGACATCTTGACGAGACTACACTGGCCTGCTTACCCTCCTTAGTGTGGAGGGGGTTTTATAGGTGGAGAAGAGAAGATGGCGGGAAAGAAGATGGCGGGACAGAATGGCGGGAAAGAAAATGGCGGGAAAGAAGATGGCAGGAGAGAATGGCGGGAAAGAAGATGGCGGGAGAAAATGGAGGGAGAGAATGGCGGGAGAAAATGGCGGGAGCAAATGGAGGGAGAGAATGGCGGGAGAAAATGGAGGGAGAGAATGGCGGGAGAAAATGGCGGGAGCAAATGGAGGGAGAGAATGGCAGGAGAAAATGGCGGGAAAGAAAATGGCAGGAGAAAATGGCGGGAGAAAATGGCGGCAAATAATGGCGGGAAAGAAAATCGCGGGAGAAAATAGAGGGAAAGAACGGCGGGAAAGAAAATGGAGGGAAAAAGATTGCGGGAAAGTACATTTTTTTTCATGTATAATACGGCAATGATTGTACAGGGTTTATAAGGCAGTTTTAAATATAAAAAAACACTTCGGCCAATGGTTGGCCGAAGTTACTACTCTTCGGCCAACCATTGACCAAAGAGTAATCTTCGGCCAATGGTTGGCCGAAGTTACTACTCTTCGTCCAACCACTGACCAAAGAGTACTATTCGGCCCACCTCGCACTCTTTTCGGCCAATGGGAGGCCGAAAAGCCCTCTTCGGCTTACTGCTGGCCGAAAAGGCCCTCTTCGGCCTTACAAAGGCCGACGGGGTCATACTACTGATTTTTTTGAATAAAGTCATATAGTTTCCAAATTTGCTACAAAAAACATGATAGTTTCAAAAAAAAATCTTCAAAGAATGCCCGGCCTCTGCATAGCATGATGCACAAAGATAACAAGTTTAACGCGGACAAAAATAAACATCATATTATGGCAATAATAAATCAGTGCAATCTATGGTGGGGTAGATCCTATCCGAAGATTACACCGTCATCCATGGAGGGAGGAAACCTTCCTGGTCGTATGCTACAGTCATGTAGACAACATCATAAAAAGGTTTCTATCCTCCGGACCCTATAGAATAGAACACATTTATTGTTAAAAACCACATCATTCCTGATAAGCCATAATGCCCAGCATAAGGTAGCCGCCCCCACAAGAATATGTCCATAAAATCATCTGTCAATACACCGCAACCAATTGCCGAACATGTTATGTACTGCATGGAGAATATAGGTTTGAAGCTACATGAACAATGGCCCACGCTGCATGAGCAAACTTACATTCAAAAAAATAAGTGCTTAATAGACTTGTCATGTTGGAAAAACACAGATGTCTTGCTACCTTGCCAATTGCGTCGTGCCAGGTTATCTGTAGTTAAGATGACCCCTCTATTTAGAAACCAGATGAATATCTTCATTCTTAGAGGAATTTTAAGCTTCCACAATTTTTTGTTATCAAACGGAACATCACTATGGGGCAATGCATCATGCAAGGACTGAAAACCTGTCATTCCGATGCAAATTTCACCGAAACTTGTCTGGTTGGTTTGACAGCTGAATGACCTCCAAATGATTGATTAATTCATTCCGTGTTGTCAGGTGAGGCCCTAAAAGGTCCCTACGAAAAGAAATATTTGGGTTTTTCTGTCACAAAACTTGTTTGATCGTGACTGATTTATGTCTGATGATCTTGTACAAGCTAGGATATTGCACCATAAGTGGAGTGGCGTCCAGCCAAGTATCTTTCCAGAATCAAATCTAGGAACCATCCCTAATAGAGAAAGAGCCAAATTGGGAAAAGAGTTCCTTGGCCTTCATCATGCCATACTAAAAATGTGAATCACTTGGTTTCCAATGAAATTGACGAAAAGATTTGGACCCCACATACTTGTTATGAATAATTTCTTACCACACTCAATTTTCAGTGAGTTGTTTGTACACCCATTTACTCCGAAGAGTGATGTTTTTTATCTCAAGATCTTTAATTGCAAGGCCCCCTTAGCTTTTAGGCCGGCATAATACACTCCATCTAGCCAGCCGATATTTCTTGGACACATTATTGCACTAGCAAAAAAAAATTGGATCTGAAGTTATCCAAACGCTAAAGAACCCCTTTCGGTAAGTGAAAGAATGACAACATGTATATAACCATATTGTTGAGGACGAAATTGATCAAAACCAGTCGCCCCCATATGTCAAGAGTTTGGCATTCCAACTGGCTAGAAGTTTCTCAAGTCTCTCTTCCACATGCTTTCACTCAGTGATAGTTAAACGCCGATAGTGAATCGGAATACCCAGATACCGAATCGGGAACTAGCCGAGTTGGTAGCCAAAAATCTCAGCATACTCAGATGTGTAATCTGTGGCTTTGCCAATGCAGAAACACTCGCTCTTATGGAAATTAATTTTGAGACCCGAGAGCTCTTCAAATGCACATAAAAACAGCTTGAGATTTCTTACGTTATCTAGGTCGTGGTCCATGAAAGTATAGTGTCATAAGTACATTGTAGAATAGATAGTCCTTTTCTACTAAATGAGGAATAATGCTGATCTGACCGGCCATCTTAGCCTGCTCAACCAGTGTGGCTAACATATCGGCCACAATGTTGAAACAAAATAGGAGATAGAGGATCCCCCTGGCGAAGACCCTTGGAGCAGCTGCACATAATGGGATAGGAAAGCCATGTTCTTTTCATATAGGGGAATTCTGAACCATACGACGGCCTATATGTATTACTTTTGCATGTACCAGCAACATAGTACTTTCCAATCCAATTTATGTCACCTATTAGCAACCATATTTTGCTCTTTCTATCTCTGTATACCCATCTAACTGCTACCCGGACACCACTCAAATACGATACCACTTGGGACTGGTCAGCTATGTGCTATTTTTAGCTCTTTAATTTCCGCATGGCTGAGCATCACAAGCCTAGATATTGCTTATCAAATCTAAGTTGTTTCACTTATAGGTTATCGAAATTATCACTGTAGTGAGACCTCACCTTGGATAAGGAAGCATCGCGTACCATCAGAGATTGCTATATAAACATACACGCACTTAATTTTCGGAATGAGATACATCAGAGAAACATCTATAGTAGGTTCTCCTGAGACCACAACATTTCGGATCATAGCTGCAACAAGTGTTTAAAGTCTTCTATACCTTTGAAAATGCAAAATATCTCTTAATTAGTACTTAAAGCCAAACTGATGGTCATTGTTATACACACTAGGGAGCACCGGCTGCATTCAGATGGTGTTCGCGTACGTGTAGAGTACTCCTATTCTCTACTACAGAGATCGTACATTGGGAGCCATCCGATGCCCCCTACATATGGATTGATCGTCCGAGTGATTGCTTCAGCTTTATCCTAGAAACGGCACTTGTTAAGATCTGATGGAGGTACCTTTGAAGTCCTGAATACAAAGTTCAGAAAGAGAAGGGTCAAAATCAATTTTCAGCACCTCACTTCTAGTTGTTTTTTCTCCATCCGACCACTTATTTGCCAATAAGGTATGAGATGATCGGTAGCAATCAGTAAGATTTAGGCTGGGTTCGCTTCACGGGATTTTTTAACTTTCCAGAGGAATGTCCGTTTCACAGTTTTTATTCGGAAATGATAAAATCACTAACGTTTGGATTTTAAGCATGGCAATCCGAACATTTTTCATGGCAATTTTAGTTCACGCGAGGTTGACAAATATGACAATTTTTTGACAAAAAACAAATTGGGACAAAGTTACCATGTTTTAACAACTAAAGCTGATACTTCTCTTCACCTAAAGTGTCCATAAAAAAAATATTCAGGATGACACGCTTAAAATACGAACGTTCGGGGTTATCGGGGTCATTTGTATTTTCCTCGGAAACGTCCGGATCAAAGGAATCATCTACAGTGTTTCTATGGAAAGGTTCGCTAACAGTGGCCATTGCAAAGGATTGTGTAAATCTGGTTTGGCCTCCTTTTTGGACGGAAGCCCGAAGCAGCCACGGTGCAGGATAAATAAAAAATTACTTTCACATGACAGTGAGAGGAGCTAAACCAGCATGCAGTGAATAAACTAATATATATTGTTGCATTAGTAGTATGAACACCTCATAAAGGTTTCCAATGAGCCGAACACCTCACCTTTTTTCCGTTCCTCTATTTTGGGTCACGCAGGATTGCACTATACATACAACCAACTTCATTCCTGTATTTGTTTTATATTCTCTCAGAACAAACACATTGATGTAAGGTATCACTGAATTTGAGATGTTGTAAGTTTCAAGTTGCTGCAACCTGAGAAGATCCATACCGACGACAATGATTCGGATGTGATGACCAAGATATTGCCAAATGAGAAGCTACAAGCATGTTGCAAGGTAGCGGGATGTGAGGATATGACCATACCCTCATGACTCGGAGGGGAGATTTGTTGGGATATCCTTCTCACGTGGGCTGTGAGGAGATGACCATTTGAAACCATTTAAGCAGCCCAAAGAGGTGCATAAGCCCATTACCCATTAGGGTTATGACTTAGGGTCATTTTGAACTTTACACATGAAAGGATGGGGATGCTATACCCGTCATCCAGTAGCCACTATCAAAAGTGACGAAAATCAGATCATGCTCCATTGAAGAAGAAGAGAGAAAACCAAGAGAGAAAAGAAAGAAGAGGAAGATTGAAACAAAAAGCAAACGGAGCTCCTCCTCAAGGTTGTAATGGTCCAAATCCACTACCTTGTCTCCTTCAAGCCACGGTTCCATCATCTTTGGTAAGATTGTTCAAATACCTAGTTCCTGAGCCCCAAATCTTATTGTGTTCATCAAAAATTCAGAAATCTTAATGTATGAGAGCCTCTAGTGTTCCCTAGAGAAGAACTTGTTGTATCCCATATTTGATAATAGTGGAATGGGATTTGAGTGGCTTTGGCCCATGGTTTTCCCTCGATTTCGAAGCTTTTTCACGTAAAAATCCGATGTCTCTGTGTTGATGTTTGTTGCTGCTTAGAAAGTTATACATGCCATCAAACATCATTTGAAAAGTGTCTGGGGTGTTATGCTTTACACCAAACATCGTTTGAGGAGTGTCTGGGGTGCTGTGAAACTTTTTTCCTCCATATATATTTATATGTTGTTACATATGTTTTCCTCCGTACTATGCAACGATTTTTGAGTTAGTACATATTGCGTTGCTGAGATTACTTTGTTTGTGCTACAGTTTTCATTTAATCACGAGTATGTTTGTGTGCTAATTCTCAACAACAAGGTTTGCTCGGAACCGAAGAAGGAGGGACGATGATGACAACGCACTTTTGGCTGTTTAGTGTTGTAGTCGTCTCTAGGTGGTCTATGGATTTGGGTGTAATTTTTACTTCTAATGTTCTTCATAATGTCTTGACTGTTGATGAATAAATCGAAAGTACTTCTATAAAAACAGAAAAAAGGAAGACGAGGACTAAAGTCAACGATGGATATAAGAAAGAGGAGTCCATGGGAGAGTAGGGGGGCGTGTCCCACTCCCAACATGTTCGCCTGAGCATCCAGATTCGCTCAATCATGCGGCTGTTGGGATATTTGATTGCCTAGTGACGCCTAGCAGACCCTTTTGATTGTTTGTGAAACCATCATACTCAGGTGAGATGAGCTTTGCTGTGGGCAGCTGGCTAGCTACAAGTGAGCATATCGTCAGTCGTAGGCATCATGAATGTATTTTCTGCCTTCCATTCTTTGCAGCATTTTGAGTTAAACAAGAACAAACCTTCTTGATGGTTAGTTCAAAAATAATCTTGTTTCTGTCAGGCCAGCACAAGACAACATCCTAGGCTGCCTAGTAAGTCAGTGCCATGTGAGTGGAAGATGATAGTGACCTATGTGTATAAATAACTTATGTATATGCTACTGAACCAATGGTCATAAGTCCAATTTATCTCTTCAACCAACTTATATTTTCTTGGCCCTTATATATGCTTCCCTCGCAAAGCCTACCACAACACAGACCATAATATAGCTCATTCGGTCTATTTTGTTTTACCGTCGTCATTGCTGACATTGTGAATCAATCGACCTAGCACATACCATAGACGATGAAGTGGTCTACTTTGACTTTGTTGGGAGCGCAAGATGCTACTGCATATTTGTGGTAATATGCGGACACTTCTTGGGAGTATGGAATGAGTGGCATTAGCAAAGCATATTCAAGTGATTCTATTCTATAGTGTTTGTCCTAGCACTCCCTATACCGTTGTACCACCTCTTCCTGTGACACAGTAATGTATAAATCTTCTGGTACGAATAACTTGGTAATGTCAGTACGGGGCTCAGATCGGCAAGGGGCAGATATGGTATCATGTTTTTTTGAGATCGACAAAGGGCGGATAGAGTATCATGTTTGTTTGAGAGTAAGTTGTGCCGAAAACTATAATTTTAGCATTTCGCTTTTGTGAGTATACGATGCTAGGTATGAACAGTTTTTTTTAGGGATGCATATATTCCCTGAGAACTCACCATGAACAAAGCTAATGGGCCAAACCCACTTGCTCTTTCCTGGATTCCTAGGACCTCGCGTCCAGGGTGCATCTATGTGCCCACCGGGCATATATCTCGCTTGCAACGAAAGTATCTACTATTTTTTAGACAAAGAGAAAGTATCTACTGTCACGCTTAAAGTAGTTGCTCGCATGCCATAGTAACGGGCCGGCCCATTCATTCGCTCACACACTCCGCTCTCTACGTTCAATGGGTTCCCTACAGTAGTTTGCATCGGTTTTTTCTTTTCTTTTAGTTTCTCTGTTTCTTCAATGGGTTTTTTCTTGTTTACGTTTTTCTTTGTTTTTTCCACAGTTTTATTGTTTTCCACCGGTTTTCTTTGTTTCTTTATCGTCTTTCACTGGGTTTTTTCTCTTTTTGCTTTTTTCCTTTGATTCTCTTTGTTCCTTTCTTTTCCTTTTCCTTTTCCTTTTCCTTCATTTTCTTGTTTCTTTCCTCAGTTTTCTCCAGTTTTTTTATTTACTTTTTCCGCACTGGTTTTTCTCTGGTTTCTTTGTTTTTTTCTTTTGTTTCTTACCTGCTTGTTCAAATATATTCTTTGTTATACTTTGGTTTTCTCTAATTGTTTTCCCTTTTTTTTCTTCACTTTCTTTATGTTTCTTTGTCACTTAACACCATTTTACATTTTCTTCAGCACATATTGATTTTTTTCAATGCACAGTGTACATTTTTATGTGCACGTGAAAAAACTTCTTTATGTACATTTTATATTTCTCAAATAGACGATGTACATTTTTCTTAAAAAAACATGTTGCGACACCTTTTTGAATACATTGCCAACATTTTCTAAAATACACACTGAATTTTTTGTCTATTGTAATTAACATATTTTACCAATTTATGTTTTTTATGTCTTGTTATTCTATACAAATATGTAAAAAAAATGTATACACCAGGAACATATTTTATGTACATGCTTATCATTTTTCAAATACGTGATTAACATTTTTGATGATTTTTATTTTTTGATGTCTACTTTTCTATGCACATTGTACATTTTTTGTATACACGAAGAACATTTTTTAATACATATTTAAAATTTTGGAAAACATGATTAACATTTTTTAAACATATATTTATTTCATGTCTATTTTTTCCATTAACATTGTACATTTTTTGTATGCATCAGGAAACATTTCAAATATACACGTTTAACATTTTCAAAATACATGATTAACAGTTTCTAAATATATATTTTTCAATGTCTACATTTTCCATAGACACTGAAAAAATATTGTATGTATCAGGAATATTTTGCATGTACACGTTTAAATTTTTCAAATACATGATTGACATTTTTTTGAAACTTATACTTTTGATCTCTACTTTTCCATACATGTTGTACATTTTTCTATTCATTTTTCATAGACAACGGAAAAAAAATTCCTATACACATTTAACACTTTCGTAATCATAATTACATTTATCAAAAACAATTAAAAACTTATAAATTTTTATTTCTGCCTTTTTTCATACGCATTGTACAATTTTTTTATACTTCAAAAAAAATCTATACATATTTAACATTTGATAAATACATGATAAACATAATAGACATATTATGAATATTTATAAATACAAAGAAATGTAAAAAAACATAAAGCAAAAATAAGGCGTTGAAGGCCAGTGTTGGCGCTGGCCCTGCCCCATTTGGTCGCTGCTTTCAGCGAGACGTCCTACTATCTTGTTTGAAGGGATATATAGGTGCGCCCTTATGTGATGCTTACGCCAAATCCTATTCGGTGTCCGTTCCGCCGGTTAAAGGCATCGCCGCAAACGAGCGCCCCGCCCCCCTCCCCCCCCCCCCCCCCCCCACACACACACACACACACCACCACCATCGATGTTGCATGGCCCTTATATATACTTACGTGACAAAGCCTATCACAACACAGACCATAATACCGTTAACATTGCTGAAATTGTGAATCCATCGGCCTAGCACAAACCATAAACGATGAAGTGGTCCACTTTGTTGGGAGCGCAAGGTGCTACTGCATGTTTATGGTAATGTATGGACAGTTCTTGGGAGTATGGAATGAATGGCATGAGCAAAGCATATTCAAGTGATTCCATTCTATATTGTTTGTCCTATCACTTCCTACACCGATGTACCACTTCTTCCAGCGACACAGTAATGTATAAATCTCCTAGTACAGGATAACTTGGTAATGTTAGTACGGGGCTTAGATTGGCAAGGGGCGGATAGGGTATCATGTTTGTTCGAGATCGACAAGGGGTGGATAGAGTATCATGTTTGTTTGAGAATAAGTTGTGCCGAAAACTATAATTTTAGCATTTCGCTTTTGTGAGTATACGATGCCAGGTATGAACAGTTTTTTTTTAGGGACGCATATATTCCCTGTGAACTCACCATGAACAAAGCTAATGGGCCAAACCCACTTGCTCTTTCCTGGATTCCTAGGACCTCGCGTCCAGGGCGCATCTATAGGCAATTCCTATTTCCCGCCCGCAGGCGGCAAACTGTTAAGAAAACGCCCGCTGGGGAGCAGGTTTGGCCGGCCCGCTACATGGTTCGCGTGATTACTTCGTTCGCTACTGTTTCTTTCGTTGTTTCCTTTTTTTTCACGTTACGGTTTTCTCCTGTTTTTTCTTCCGTTTTTTTTCGGGTTTTTGTTCTTTCTCTTTTGGGTCCTTTTACCTTTTTATTAGGTTTTGTTTCCATTTTTTCTGCTAATTTTTTATTTTGTGTATTGTACAAACTTTCCACAATGTATTTCAAAAAATTTAATCATATATTACAAAAATGTTCCCTATATACAACGGAAAATTCCATCACTTATTAAAAAATATTCATCATATATTAAGAAAAGGTTCAACATGTATTACCAAAATTTTCATCGTATATTGAAAATTGTTCAACGGGTATTGGAAAAATGTTCATTGTATATTTGAAATTGTCCAACGCATATTACAAAAAAAAAATCACTCTATTAAAAAATGTTCATCGTATATTTACTAAAAAGTTCGATGTGTTTTCGAAAAATGTTTACCATATAGTACAAATAAGTTCACTGTATTAGAAAAGTTTACCGTATTACAAAAAAAATGTTCAGTGTAGTTTGGAAAAATGTTCTCTATATAATATAGAATTTTTTATATTACATAAACCTATATATATAAAAAGGTGAAACAATACTGAAAAAACCAAATTCGGAAGAAAATAATAATAATAAAACAAAATCATGTTTGCTACAGACGAACAAATGCTACTGTACGTATGTCGCTACAGTTCCTCTTACAGGGCCGTCCCATTTTTCCTCGTCCTGTGCGTCAGCGCGTCTATTGGACGCCTGCGGGTGTCGAATAGGGACTCTCGCATCTATGTGCCCATCAGGCCTATATCTCGCTTGCAGCGAAAGTATCTACTGTGACGCCTAAAGCAGTTCCCCGCATGCCACAGTACCGGGTCGGCCCATTCATTCGCTCACACACACTCCGCTCTCTACGTTCAATGGGTTCCCTACACAAGTTCGCATCGGTTTTTTCTTTTCTTTTAGTTTCTCTGTTTCTTCAATGGTTTTTTTTCTTTTTTCGTTTTTTCTATAGTTTTATTATGTTCCACCGGTTTTCTTAGTTTCTTTTTTCTTTGTTTTTTCTTTGTATTTTCTTTATTTCTTTGTTTTCTTTTTCCTTCATTCTTTTGTTTCATTCCTCGGTTTTCTCCAGTTTTCTTTATTTCCTATTTTCCGCACTTGTTTTTCTGTGGTTTATTGTTTTTTTCTTTTGTTTCTTACCTGGTTGTTAAAAAATATTCTTCGTCATACTTTGATTTTCTCTGATTTTTTCCAGTTTTTATTCACTTTGTTTATGTTTCTTGGTCACTTATCACCATTTTACATTTTTCTTCAACACATATCTATTTTTTTCAATGCACAGTGTACATTTATTTTGTGCCGTGAAAAAACTTCTTGATTTACATTTTACATTTCTCAAATACATGATGTGCATTTTTCTTACAGAAAACAAGTTGCGACACATTTTTGAATACATTGCCAACATTTGCTCAAATACACACTGTATTTTGTATCTGTTGTAATAAACATATTTTCAAAACTGCGCGCCATTTTTCAAATACATGATTAACACATTTTCTCAATATATGTTTTTATGTGTAGTTATTCTATACCAATATGTAAAAAAATGTATATACCAGGAACATATTTTATGTACATGTTTATCATTTTTAAATTACGTGATTAACATTTTTGATAGTTTCTATTTTTTGATGTCTACAATTTCTATGCACATTGTAAATTTTTAATATACTCACGAACATTTTTCTAACACATATTTGAAAATTTGGAAAAGATGTTTAACATTTTTTTAAACATAGGTTTATTTTATGTCTATTTTTTCCATTAACATTGTATATTTTTTTATGCATCAGAAATATTCTATATATACACGTTTAACATTTTCTAAACACATGATTAATATTTTTAAATATATATTTTGAAATGTCTACATTTTCCATAGACATTGAAAAAATATTGCATGTATCAGGAATATTTTGTATGTACACGTTTAACATTGTACAAATACATGATTTACATTCTCTTGAAACTTATACTTTTGATCTCTGCTTTTTTTCTATACACATTGTACATTTTTATATTGACTTTTCATATACAACAGAAAAAAATCTATAAACATTTAACATTTTCGTAAAAATAATTACATTTATAAAAAACAATTAAAAACTTCTAAATTTTTATTTCTATGTTTTTTTCATACGCATTGTACAATTTTTTTATAAATTGGAAAAAAATTCTATACTCATTTAACATTTGATAAATACATGATAAACTTAATAAGCATATTATGAATATTGATAAATATAAGCAAAAAATAAGAAAACATAAAGCAAAAAATGGTGTTAAAGGCCAGTGTCTGTGCTGGCCCGGCCCTGTTTGGTGGGTGCCTTCAGCGAGACGTCCTACTATCTCGTTTGAAGGGAGACATCGGTGTGCCCTTATGTGATGCTTATGCCAAATCATATTCGATGCCCGTTGCGCCGGTTAAAGGTATCGTCGCAAAAGAGCGTCCACCCCCCACCTCCAACCACCATCGATGTTGCATGGCCCGGCTCATTAAAAGGTACACAAGGAGTTCGATCGCTAGTTTTGGAAAGCTTCTGGAAGCTTCCCAGGCTTTTTTCCTTTCTATTTAATATGGTTTTTCCTTTACCTTTTTTCCTATTTTCTTTTCTTTTTTTCGTTTCTTATTTTTTTCAAAATGCACGAAGTATTAAAAATATTGATGAACTTTTTATCAAAATTGATGAACTTTTTCCAAGTTCATGAACTTTTTTCAAAATTAATAAAAAGAAATCCAGATTTGATGAAGTTCATTTCTATATCATTGAACTTTTTTGAAAAATGATGATCTTTTTTTTAATTGGTGAACTTTTCTGTCATGGCCCAGTTATTTGAGAGGGCATCAAATCTCTGCACTTACTGTGTCAGTCCCTGGATCAATAGCTGACACGCACAGTCGATGATGAAATACCAAGAAATACAACACATGTCATAGTATTTACATCAAAAATCAAGTGCAATGCAGTACACACCTGCTTAGCTCATGGCTAGCTTACATTACAATCATGCAGCAGAATAATATTCTAATCTTGTGGCGTCCATCAACTCACAGGCAAGAGTTGAGTATAGCGTCGTAACCCTAATTCGTAACCTTCCCTTCGATATGGTAACCTGTGACATGATACGTTGCAGCCACAAGGGTCAATACATTAGAGATATTGGCAAGCTTCACCAGGATTGGATTGATGAAACATAAACATGCAATTTGGTGTGGCTGGTTTTCTTTTTGCGCAAATAGTTTTCCCTATCTTTAATAGTGGTCTACTCTAATAGCAATATGACACTTCCGGTACCCTCGGTCATAGTCTAGAGTTACTCCGGTGCCCCCGGTCATAACCGAAATCAGTTTTAGTATGTGGACTCTCGGTAACCCCGATCATCCCAAGCTTCTCTCAAGAGACCCTTATACCCCCAGTTCTCTGAGATGGGCGCCATAACTCCTCATTGGTTTAACCCATGAATTTTAATGGAAGAGGTGAATGAGATCAAGCTGACAATTTTTGAATGAGTTGCTCAAAGTTGTCCGTAACCGAGGACACGGCTAATCATGATCAGTTTTTATACACTTTGCAGAGGTTTGTGTACTTTACCCGTGATTCCCGATCACACCCTCCTACTACTAAACTTCTCTTGTGAAGTAGGTAGGTAGATCAAGACAAGACTTTCGGGAAGTAGTCGCCCTCTTAGAGACGACAGACCCAGTCCAACCTACATGCAAATGCTACATCTGCTGGTCTGCCACGGGAGGGTTCCCACAACTTACTCGATCCTGACAAAGCACATATTGTCTCACAGTCACACATGGAAGCTACTCAACTTTTGACCCGTACAATCTTTGGTACATGGGTGGCATTCCCCACCAAGGACTACACTCCGATGACCAAATCAAAGCCAATCCACCCACATCGATTCATTAATTAAGTAGTAGTTAAGTAGTCAACCATGCGGTTGTATGGTCGAATAATAATTGGTGTTTCCCAATCCACGTTATAGCAGCTAAGCAACTACGCGTGGTTTACAAGGTCAGGGTAGGATGGACCTAATCATTTTACTGGGCTTTGTCAAGCATAAAGTAAATTCCTATAAAGGATTCCTAGTTGAAAATCAACTATAATGCATGAAAACATAGGTTATGATCAAAGGTTCCACTTGCCTATATTGATGATTCATCAACATCACAATTCTTGATCAACATGCTTCGCTCTCCGTAACAATCTATCATAAGTAAAAAGCATTCATGAACAACCATACAATACAATCAACAAACAACAAGTGTTGTGCATGGTGCCAGCGTTATTGTGTTGTGGGATCAGGTATCAGGCTCAACTCATCAGAGTTTGAAAAAACAATATGGTGGTTGTCAATTGGAATACATGTGGCATAAGGGTTCACATGTAAGTTACAATAAGGGTTCATCACATAAGGAGTATGTCATGTCAAGTTGTTGTTGCCAGATCCATTCAATAATCTTAGCAACAGAGTCAAGGTCTATGAATCTTAGATAGGCAAGTTCATGTCCAAGTTTGAATTCAAATTTGTTGACCTTTCATTAGTTTGAATACACCAAGGCCTAAAACTGATAACCTGGTCTAGCTTTCAATTCAGTTTGGATTTTGCATTAAGATTCATCCTATTTGAATTCAAATTGAATTGAGTTTATAATTCCAATTGGGTTTCACTAGGTTCTATTTGAATTATAAAACATTTCATAATTTATTTAAGTTGATTCACTTAATTTGAAGAACTAACTTGTTATCCCTAAGAGTCAAACACAAATCCAATATATTTACTAAGGTATATTAGTAAACAGTTTTAAACAAAAGTCAATAACAATCTAATATAGTTACTATAGTTTTTTTATTTGATTTTAGTTAAACTAAAGGCAAACATAAATCCCAAAATATTTATTAAGGCTCAAATAGTTTTCAAACTAGTTTGGGTTTGAACTAAATTAATTTGAGTTCATCTTTCCCTAAATTCAGATATTAACTCCAAAAATATTACTGGGTTTAATTTGATGTATTAAACCATATTATAATAGTTTTATTCAGATTAAACCTAAGGTTTCAAAGTTATATTCAAACTATGTTTGAATTTAATTCAGATGTTATATGAATTACCTAAAGTCAAATAATAATCCAAAAGTATTTACTAAAGTTCAACGTAAGTTTCTAAAATTATTTGTTTAATGATTGTTTTATTAAAAAAATCTTAATTCCAATTAAACCTAATTAGGTTTAGTTTCCATTTGAATTCTGGCTTATACTGTATTCTGTTCAAAACTAATTTCAAATTTATTCAAATTTGAAGTATATTATTTTAGATAGAAACTAATTTTACTTAGGTTTAATTTGCAAACAGAATTGATTACTTTGGATTTATAAAATGCAAGTTATGGCCTATTCAAATTCAATCTCATTTTGTTTGAATTTAATAAAAGTTGAAATGTTTCTGGAATTCGAACGTTCAAGGGCTTTTATGTAAAAAGTGCATTTTAGTTTAATTAGCAGAAATTCGAACGGATAAGGTTGGCTACATGGCATGTTGTGATTGGTCGAGAGGTGTTCAGTGCGAGCTCCAAGCGGCGGACGGCCGAACCTTAGGAAGAACAGTTCATTTAAATAAAACTTCTAATTGTGGTCGTTGATTGCGAGATGAACGGCTGAGACGCAGAGGAGCTCATCGAACGACGTTGACTGCCGGAGATGGAGACGAACGGCGGCGCAGCGGCTCGAGATCGAGTAGAGCGATGTCTCTGATGGTCCCCTGTGACGTCGAATGGGACGACATGGCGTAGAAGGAAACGACGAAGTGGATGGTAGCGTCGATGGTGTCGGGTGCTTGCTCAAGCGACGGAGGCGTCCAGCTGGAGTGGAGGATGCGGCGGCAACCTCTTGTTGTTGTTGCCGTCGATGATTGGGTGCGACTCTGCACGAGGAGAAGAGTGGGGGAGGGAGAGAAGGTCGAGGCGGACTGGACCGGGACGAAAGGAGTGGCGGGGCCTCACCGGAAACGGCGCAATCGGTTGCCGAATATGGGCGGTCGTGGCGAAGGTCTGAGCTCAAACTCCAATAGCCTGGGGGCGAAATCGACGCGGGAACGAGGGGAATGGAGAGAGGAGGGTCGGGGGTCTTATAGGGGTGCTCGGGAGGCCCGGGGCGGCGTCGTGGAGGTGATCGTGGGGATGGGGGGTCGCCGGCCGTTGCGGGGGACATGGGGCGTGCGGGCGCGAGGTGGGGGATGGACGTGACCGGTGGGACCGGACGGTCAGTGGGAGAAAGGGGTGGGAGAGAGAGAGGTTGCGGTAGGTTAGTTGGGCCGGTTGTTTCGACCTTTTCATTTCTATTTCTTTCTGTTTTCTATTTTTCGAATCTTCTATTTGTGTTTTCTTTTGAATTTCAATTCTGTTTTGAATTTGAAATTTCCTACAACTGTAATTTTTTTCTAAATTCATATTTGAATATTGCTCACTTGGTGGGCATTTTGGTTGGACATTTTGGACAAATATTTTCTACACTTTCATTTGTAGGCTTTCTTATAATTCTTTCTTTTAAATATTTTATACCAAAAATACTTTTCGTTTGTTCTTGTCTGTCTTGATTCTCTGTTGACCTACTTCATTTTATTTTGAACAATTGTTTTACATTTTCTCTTTTGGGAAAAAAATCTGCCTAGCCACTTAGGGTTTTATTTTCTTTCTGTTTTTGATGACTAGGGTTTCGACTAGAGGCCTCCGGCTTTCAACTAGATGTTGGAGAGCCTTCAACCTAGTAAGTGGTTAAACAGGTCCAACCAAACAAGCAAATCCTAGGCAATGTTGGTTGTCTAGGAAGCAAACAAAGGTTTTTTCTAGAAAATTTGAATTCCCTGTGAATATTTTAACATACCAGATTTGGGAAAAATCTGGGATGTGACATTTTCTTTCAAATTCGATACACTTTTTCCCAAAATCGAGGAACCTTTTAAAGATTTGATGAGCCTTTTTTTCCTAATGGATGAACTCTTTTTCAAAATCGATGCAATTTTTAAAATTTCCAAAAAGTCAATCTTCAATGTTAAACTGCTGACGACCAAGCCTGCAAAAGAATGTGTAAACCCATAAAACTCTTTTGATATCCCAGTTTTTAAAATCTGTAAACTCTAAGACAAAGGGAGCAAAAAGTCGAGCAAAAAAAACTGGTCTGAACGACCTAAGTACGAGCGGAGCAAGACAAACTGTCTATCGAGCGAAGGGAACACTAAGGGGTTGTTTGGATAGCAAGATTATAGAGAACTAGTTCTAGTTAAACTCAATTTCGGGTGTAGCAACCAAAAATCTTGTTTGGATCATCTAACCAAATCATGGATAAACAAAACTGAGTTCTCTAAAACCTCAAAACCCAGCTTTTAGAAAAACGATTGTTCGACGCTTTCGTATAAACCAATTTTATGAATACGGCGACCACGGAGCGCAGCGTGCCATGGCCGACGTGCTCCTCCTTCTACCGACGAAGGCTGCAACCTGACCTCCCCAGGTGTTGCGCCAGGCTCGTCATTCAACAAGACAGACGCACCACGAGCATCCCACGACGTCCTTTTTGGCATGAGCGAGGCGGCGTCGACTGCCGAGTCGCTGAGCTCACCGCTCGGGGCCCAGCCGTGGTCGTCGTCGTGTTGCACGACTATGCATGAGAGCACCGCCATGTTCTCTGCAGGCACATGCGAGGCGACGCTGGAAGACGGTGTGGCTTGGCGAGCTCTTGTCGCATTCGTCCGGACATGGTCGTCGTCATCTGGCTCGGTAACGAAACACAAGCACAATGACTTCCTCTGCAGGCATGAGCGAGGCTACGTCGAAAGTCGGCAAGGCTCGACGTGCATGCCGATCGAGGACCGGGTGTGTGTGTGACTGTGTGGCATGGCGAGGCGGGAGGAAACACACAGATTTGTGGAGCAGTGGATGCGAGGTTGAGCGGCATCACATCGTTAGCACTGCTCCCTGGACATCCCATGGTGCACAGAGGACATTGCTGCATGGCCGGCATCCGGTAGGAGTTAATTGCACCAATGGTACACAAACTTGTCCCGGATGCTCACTGTTTGTACTAAACTGAGCGCGCTTAACAAGTTGATGGAGCCGCTTTTCGTGTCTGCGAGTAGTTTCTGGACTAAAGTGAGCATCCGGGACAAGTTTGTGTACCATTGGTGCAATTAACTCCCTCCGGTAGACTGCTTCGTTCTGTCTTCTATGAGGCCACCAACGACGTCCATGTCGTTGTCGCCGTGCTTGGGGAAGCGGCCGCAGCGAGCCGGACAGGTGCGCTCGACGGAGACGCTCCCGCGAGGGCGAGGCACCAGCAGCTCAAAAGATCGACGAACGAACGTTTTGGAATTTTGACGAAGTCGTTGTGTGATGGAACTGCGTATCTGTGGAACTGCGTACCCATGCTTATTATTTGGTAATCGTTCACGTCTACACGCCGGCCGAAGGATTCGGCCGGTCGCGCGCGGGCCACACGATCCTGTATGATGCTTTTTTTCCCTTATCGTTTTTTGCATCTCTCTCCACCACTCATTCTTCTCCCTTTCCTTCCCCATCGAGAGCATAACTCCAGGGCTCCCCTAGGTGCTGCTATGATTGGATTTCTCCAGCGTGACCCTTTCCTCTCCTCTCTCTCTCAAGCTCTGGAACTGGTTAGCATGGTAACGGCAAGGCAACGAGGACGGGGCGGTGCTGCTCCGAGCACCAACCAGCGTCATGGATATTGCTACATGCTTTAACCGGGGCCACAAATTGCTACAACCAACATCGCGTCTTGTTACAACTGACACTGCGTTTTGCTACATCACACCAAACCGGCATCACGGTTTATGCTACAATCGGTGTCATGTCTTGCTACAATCATCGTCGTGAATTGCAACAACCTGCAGCACGACAAGCTGCTACCCTTGCGCGCGAGCTACTTGGTTCTACGTAAGAGATTTTGTTTTTGCTGCAAACATAATACAATTTTGCTACTACCAGCATCGACATTTGCTACATCATAATGGTGATGTTGGACATGCGACGGCGGCGACCACATCTTTTTGCTACAACAGTGGTCATTTTTTGCTACGACTGGCGACATGATTTGTTACCACCATTATTTTTTGCGATGACCGGCGGCGGAAGTCGGAAAAAGTTGCAACCGATGACAAGGAAGCTTCAACCGTGGTTATTATCGGCCGGTCTACCCGAAACCGTTTGATCTATACGCTTCAGCCGTCAGATCTCTCCCGTCCTTCCTCTCTATCGTCTACATTCCGTACGGAAGAAAGGGCGAGGAAGGAGAGCGCCGCCCCCGCATGCGCCAACTGCCTCGCCTCCTCGTCTTTCCTTGCTGCCGGTCGTCGCCCACGCCGTCGGTCACCACTTACGTTTCTCGCCAGCTTCATGCATGTAACCACGTGCAACCCCGCGGTGACGGCGGCGGCAACTCCCCGACGAGCTCCATGGTTGCAGCACCCCCGATGTGTCGTCGCCACCCTACTCGTTGTGAAAGCTCCTTGCACCCCCGTGGTGGCGACGGCGGCAACTCCCCGACGAGCTCCATGGTTGCAGCATCCCCAATGTGTCGTCGCCACCCTACTCGTCGTGAAAGCTCCTTGCATGGGATTGCGTGACCAACAACCAAAGATTCAACGTCGTTCACGAATGTAGCAAAAAAGAACGCCGGTCGTAGCAAAAAGGAACGATGGTTGCAGCAATTTTGTTGTCGCCGCCGTCGTGGGTCACGACTCTGCCATGATGGATGTAGCAAAATCCGTCGTCGGTAGTAGCAAAATCCATCAACTGTTGCGGCAAAATTCATCTCGCCGTCGTCACCGGTCACATCTCCGCCATTATGGATGTAGCAAAATCCCTCGCCGGTAGTGGCAAAATCTAACGACAGTTGCAACAAAATTCATCTCGCCACCTTCACCGATCGCACCTCCGTCATGATGGATGTAGCAAAATCCCTCGTTGGTAGTAGCAAAATCCAATGACGGTTGCAAAAAAAAGCCACCGCCGTAGTAAGTCACAGCTCTGCCGCGATGGATGTAGCAAATCCGGCACCGGTAGTACCAACTTGGTCGTTTCCATCAAAGTTCTGCGTCGGTTGACTCACTTATTTTGCTTCTCCTTCGCCGCCGTTGACATGGGGTTGCAACTTTTATGCACCACGGTTCCAGCACCATCAACGGTGGGTTGCAGTTTTTCTACGCTCCCTCGCCGGCCGGTAGAGCAGAGTTGCAACATCTCGCCGGCCGGTGGTAGCACTTTGTCGTCGGTGATAGAGCTTGTAGAAGTTGCGAGAAGCATTGGGGGAGGCTGCGATTTGTGAAGGGGCAGAGCCGCGGCGGCGGTTGGGGGTTGGGGGTTGAAGAAGGGGAGTTTTGCACGTAGGCCCATCCATGTACACTTGTCTCTGGCGGGATGGTTGTTTCCTGGGCGCGTGCGCCAGCGTGGCATGCGAGCCGGTGAAAAGTTCGACCGCACTGCCGGCTCCAAATGTTTTCCGAAGTAATTTGCTGGAATTGACAGTAGGTTTTGTTGCGTTGGCACCAGTCAATGCGGACGACCCCGATGAGGCGACGAGCGTCAAATGTTGGGTGCACGACCGACGTACCCGTGCTGGACCGGCAGGCCATAGTGCTACGACCAGGGGCGCGTCCTTGATGGGACCATCAATGGCATTTGTTTGCACCAATGGTTAGTGGAGGGAGATGTGCACACCATGGCGGTGCTGCTGCAGCGGCCATGCAAGCGGAGCAGTGCAAGTGGAGGGAGATGTGCACACCATGACGGTGCTGCTGCAGTGGCCATGCAGCGGCCATGCAGGGCCTGTCACGGGGGTTCATGCGAGCAGCTTCAAGGGGAGCACCGCGAGGCGTGCTACAGGGGCTGCGACGACGCGGCGACCTTGGGGGTACCAACGAGGAGGAGGGATGACTTCTTTCGCGAGCGTGGGGAACAAAATCAGACGGCTAGCATCATATCAATCAGACGGTCGCGCGACGACCGCTATTAGTGGCCTTATTATTTCTCCCATCCAAACAAGGTGTTGTATGTACTTATCTTAACAGAATAACTAATCAAAACTGGTTTTCCTAAAAATCCTCTAAAAACTCGTTTTCTAAAATCCGACATCTAATTTCCTTTATCCAAACAACCACTAAATGGGCCGAGGACCAGAACATATTGTAGTGGCGCAACAAACACCGAAGAGGAGCTCTCGCCGCTTACTAAGTCCAGCTCACCTACAGTGATGTACTAATGGGACGGACCAAGAAACATAGCTTCCTCGTTTGCTTCCTTTCGATCGTTTCTTTATTTTGATTTCCTTTCTTATTTTATTTTTCATCTAATCATTGTTTTATATGTTCGTAATGAAAATGGGGGGCATACCCCTTTTATCAAAAAAAATGTTTTATATGTTGAAATAACCAAAAAATAAAAAAATGTATTTAAATGTTTCATCCAGTGTTTAAAAAAATGCATATGTGTTGTTAAAAAAATTCCCTGTAACATAAAAAAATGATTGTATTTAATTAATATGTGCATTAAAATGCTCACACATTTCAACAAAATGTTCATGACATTAAAAAATTGTTTAAAGAATTTAATAATAAAGTGTGCACAATTAGAAAAAATTACGTGAAATTTAAAACAAAATGTTCACGTGTTTCACAAAAAATATTCATCGCATTTTTTTAATATGTCTATAAAATGTGAAAAATGTTAACCTAGTCAAACAAATCTTTATACAGGGTTCATGAAGTTTTTAGAAATGTTTATACAATGTAAAAATATTCCTAATGTATAAAAAGTACATATTAGTTGCCAACAAAAAGTATAATGTGTATTTGGAAAATGTTACTGTGTATATTAAAAAGTGTTCAAAACATATATTGTTTTAAAACATTACATCATGTATTCGAAAACTCTCCACTGTGCAATAAAAAATCCTGCACATGTGCACTAAAAATGTACATTGTGTGCTAAGAAAATCATACATGTGTAAGAAAATAAAACTAGTTAAAACCAAAAAATAAACAAAATGAAAAAGCAAAGTAAACCGAAGAAACGATGAAAGCCAATAAAGATACAAAAGGAAATCAAAGTATAACGAAGAAAAAACCAAAGAAAACCAATGTAAAAAGGAAGAAAACCTATAACGAAGAAAAAGGGTAATCCAAAGAAAACTAGTGCAAAAACAAAAACAATGGAGAAAATAGAAAAGAAAAAATGAACAAAACTGTAGCAGAGCGAACCTACAGCGATACAAAGCTGCAACGAGCGACCAGCACTAATGGGCCGGCCCGATAGCGTCCGCAGTAGGCAATTCCTAATAAGTACATGATTCTTTTATAATTATAAGTGCATCTAGTGCCACCTTTGTTTGGTTTTGGAGTATTGAAGACAAACGTGGTTGAGGGACTAATGTGTTTGTGAGAGTTCACAGGTTAACACAGATAGAAGTCCCTGGAGATTCGATTTAACCGTTGAAGACGACCCCTAAAAATGTCCGAAGACATTGATGATGGCCAAAGCCATTGGTGGTATGCGAAGATAATCGCTTGTAGATAATGAAACGCGAAGACGAAGTCTTTTGGTAGTTTTGTTTCTTTTTTCCTAAGTCATAGGAAACACCGTACTGTTAAGTGGGGTCGATGTGATCGAAGTCAGACGCTGACGTGATGCTCAACCCATACTTATGTCTTCGAGTGAAGACAATGAGAGGAAATCTCTTCCAGAGTTGGTTGAGTCAGATTTACTTGTAGCCCAAGTAAAGTTGTCGCGTGTGTTTGAAATCCGACCGTTGTGACACGTGTCGGTTAGCCATTGACCCAGGGTCATTTCGGTCATATCAGGTCGGGTTATCTGTTGGCTATAAATAGCCCACCCCCTCCACCGTAAGAAGAGGGATGCTCAGAGAGAGATACGGATGTTGTCGTTTTGGAGCAACCCACCTTGAAGACATTGAGAGAGAGAAATATCCTGCGAGGATAAACCTAAACACCAAGAGCTAGAGTGTTTGAGCATCACCGAAGTCGTTCTGTTCTGAGTGAACTGAAGACTTATTACACTTGAAGACTGTGATCTTCCAGACGGTTAGGCATCTGGGTCTAGAGCAACCAAGAGTCATTGTGGATTGCCGGATGACCAAGTTTGTACGGGTTTCGGAAGTCTCCCCTGAAGACTTACCTGAGTAATTGGGCGTTGTCTAAGTGACTTCGGCTCAAGGCGAACAAGGCGAAGACGGGGTCTTGTGAGTTGAATCTCAGCCTCCCTAACCAGACGTACAGTTGTCACAGCAACTGGAACTGGCCCAACAAATCATGTGTCTTCATCGAGCTACTGGTTCTATCCTTCACTCTTTTACATTCTGTTCTGAACCGTGAAGCCATTGCTTGAACACTACTGTTTGAAGACATACCCTGAAGACATTCATATCTGTTGTTTATCTTCATACTGTCTAAGTTTGTTTTTGGCATCATCTTAGTGTGTACGATGATAATGCTCAACTTGCTTGTATGTCTTCATTGTATTGCATGCACTACCTAGATCCTTGATATTTATCCCTACCTGATCCTATTCCGCTTCCGCACATTTCGAATACATTCATTGCTTCGAAGCCTTTCATAAAAATTGACTATTCACCCCCCCTCTAGTCGATAACTAGCACTTTCAATAATAAGTACGTTTTTTAAAGTACGTGATTTATTTTCGACATGTGTAAACACTTCGGAATTACAAGGAAAAAATTAGACATATACATTTTCTAAAAATGCATGAGCATTATACTATCTATGAAAAAAATTCACAATGTGTAAACAATCTATGTTTTAATGGAAATTGTTTTGGAAATGCATTTAGAAAATAAATTCAATGACCTTTTTCAAGTAGATAATGAACAATTTAACAGACGGTGAATTTTTTAAATTCTTGATGGACATTTTCTAATACACTATGTATGTTTTTTGAAAAAATATATGATTATTTTAAACTATGTGGACACTATTTGGAAACTACAAACACAATTTTAAGCTCATGAACATGTTTTATGATGACACATTCATTATTTAATAGTGAGTATTTAATGTATTTGTGTGAACATTGTGAAAAATGTGTGAATTTTTTTTATTTATTTATTACTCAAAAAGCATCTGGATGTATTATAAAACTTCACAAGAAGTACAAGTCATCTCATACAGAATAAAAATTACATTGAAATCCTTATACCACCAAACGACAACTAAAAAGAGCCAACGACACGTCGATGTTGTCATTGCCCTACAAGAGCTGGCCTGTGTTGGAAATATGCCCTAGAGGCAATAATAAAATGGTTATTATTATATTTCCTTGTTCATGATAATCGTTTATTATCCATGCTATAATTGTATTGATTGGAAACACAAATACATGTGTGGATACATAGACAACACTGTGTCCCTAGTATGCCTCTAGTAGACTAGCTCGTTGATCAAAGATGGTCAAGATTCCCTAGCCATAGACATGAGATGTCATTTGATAACGGGATCACATCATTAGGAGAATGATGTGATGGACAAGACCCAAACTATGAACGTAGCATATGATTGTGTCAGTTTATTGCTATAGTTTTCTGCATGTCAAGTATCTGTTCCTATGACCATGAGATCATGCAACTCACTGACACCGGAGGAATACCTTGTGTGTATCAAACGTCGCAACATAACTGGGTGACTATAAATATGCTCTACAGGTATCTCCGAGGGTGTCTGTTGAGTTGGCATGGATCAAGACTGGGATTTGTTACTCCGTGTGACGGAGAGGTATCTCAGGGCCCACTCGCTAATACAACATCACAATAAGCCTTGAAAGCAAAGTGACTAAAGAGTTAGCCATGGGATCTTGTATTACGGAACGAGTAAAGAGACTTGCCGGTAACGAGATTGAACTAGGTATAGAGATACCGACGATCGAATCTCGGGCAAGTAACATACCGAAGAACAAAGGGAACAACGTACGGGGTTAACTGAATCCTTGACATAGAGGTTCAACCGATAAAGATCTTCGTAGAATATGTAGGAACCAATATGGGCATCCAGGTCCCGCTATTGGTTATTAACCGTAGAGGTGTCTCGGTCATGTCTACATAGTTCTCGAACCCGCAGGGTCTGCACACTTAACGTTCGGTGATGTTTCGGTAGTATTGAGTTATTTATGTTGGTGACCGAAGGTTGTTCGGAGTCCCGGATGAGATCCCGGACGTCACGAGGAGCTCCGGAATGGTCCGGAGGTAAAGATTGATATATAGGAAGTCCCGTTTTGGACTCCGGAAAAGTTTCGAGCATTTCCGGCAGTGTACCGGGAGTGACGAATGGGTTACGGGGGGTCCACCAAGTGGGGCCCACCCACCCCAAGGGTCACATGGGCCTAGGAGGTGGCGCACCAGCCCCTGGTGGGCTGGCCAGCCAGCCCCTAGGAGGCCCTTGCGCAAGGGGTGGGAGGAGTCCTACTAGGAGTCCACCTCCCTTGTGGGAGGTGGACTCCTCCCTTGGTTTGGCCGACCCTAGGGGAAACCCTAGGGCGCTAGTGTTGGGGAACGTAGTAATAATTCAAAATTTTCCTACGTGTCACCAAGATCAATCTAGGAGATGCTAGCAACGAGAGAGAGGGAGTGCATCTTCATACCCTTGAAGATCGCTAAGCGGAAGCATTACAAAGAACGCGGTTGATGGAGTCGTACTCGCGGCGATTCAAATCGCGAAAGATCCGATCCAAGCGCCGAACGGACGGCGCCTCCGCGTGCAACACACGTATAGCCCGGGGACGTCTCCTCCTTCTTGATCCAGCAAGGGGGGAAGGAGAAGTTGAGGGAGAGCTCCGGCAGCACGATGGCGTGGTGGCGGTGGAGCTCGTGGTTCTCCGGCAGAGCTTCGCTAAGCGCTACGGAGGAGGAGGAGGTGTAGGAAGGGGGAAGGGCTGCGCCAAGGGAAGGGTGTACGGCTGCCCTCCCACCCCCCACTATTTATAGGGGGAAGGGGAGAGGGGGACGGCCCCCCTAGATCCATCTAGAGGGGAGGGCGGCGGCCCCCCGGGGGGCGGCGGCCCCCTAGGGTTTCCAACCCTAGGCGCCTTGGGCCCTTGGGGGGCGGCGGCCCCCCCGGGGGGGGGGGGGGGGGCGGTGGCCCCCCTAGGGTTTCCAACCCTAGGCGCCTTGGGCCCTTGGGGGGGCGCACCAGCCCACTAAGGGGCTGGTTCCCACCCAACTACAGCCCATTAGGTCCTCCGGGGCAGGTGGACCCTCCCGCTGGACCCCCGGAACCCCTTCGGTGGTCCCGGTACAATACCGATAAACCCCGAAACCTTTCCGGTGACTGAAATTGGACTTCCCATATATAAATCTTCACCTCCGGACCATTCCGGAACTCCTCGTGACGTCCGGGATCTCATACGGAACTCCGAACAACTTTCGGTAACCACATACAATTCCCATTACAACTCTAGCGTCACCGAACCTTAAGTGTGTAGACCCTACGGGTTCGGGAACCATGCAGTCATGACCGAGACACCTCTCCGGCCAATAACCAATAGTGGGATCTGGATACCCATATTGGCTCCCACATGTTCCACGATGATCTCATCGGATGAACCACGATGTCGGGGATTCAATTAATCCCGTATACAATTCCCTTTGTCCATC
Source organism: Elymus sibiricus (assembly GCA_039707655.1). NCBI lineage: Eukaryota > Viridiplantae > Streptophyta > Magnoliopsida > Poales > Poaceae > Elymus > Elymus sibiricus. The sequence goes on along the minus strand of CM077671.1, from coordinate 429,149,982 downwards.
GGTATGTTACTTGCCCGAGATTCGATCGTCGGTATCCCTATACCTTGTTCAATCTCGTTACCGGCAAGTCTCTTTACTCGTTCCGTAACACATGATCCCGTGACTAACTCCTTAGTCACATTGAGCTCATTATGATGATGTATTACCGAGTGGGACCAGAGATACCTCTCCGTCACACGGAGTGACAAATCCCAGTCTCGATTCGTGCCAACCCAACAAACACTTTCGGAGACACCTGTAGTGCACCTTTATAGTCACCCAGTTACGTTGTGACGTTTGATACACCCAAAGCATTCCTACGGTATCCGGGAGTTGCACAATCTCATGGTCTAAGGAAATGATACTTGACATTAGAAAAGCTCTAGCAGACCAACTACACGATCTTGTGCTATGCTTAGGATTGGGTCTTGTCCATCACATCATTCTCCTAATGATGTGATCCCGTTATCAACGACATCCAATGTCCATGGCCAGGAAACCATGACCATCTATTGATCAACGAGCTAGTCATCTAGAGACTCACTAGGGACATGGTGTGGTCTATGTATTCACACATGTATTACGGTTTCCGGCTAATACAATTATAGCATGAACAATAGACAATTATCATGAACAAGGAAATATAATAATAACCATTTTATTATTGCCTCTAGGGCATATTTCCAACAGTCTCCCACTTGCACTAGAGTCAATAATCTAGTTACATTGTGATGAATCGAACACCCATAGAGTTCTGGTGCTGATCATGTTTCGCTCGTGAAAGAGGTTTAGTCAACGGATCTGCGACATTCAGATCCGTATGTACTTTACAAATATCTATATCTCCATCCTGAATGTAACCACGAATGGAGTTGAAGCGGCGCTTGATGTGCTTGGTCTTCTTGTGAAACCTGGGCTCCTTGGCAATGGCAATAGCTCCAGTGTTGTCACAGAAGAGAGTCATCGGGCCCGACGCATTGGGAATCACTCCTAGGTCGGTGATGAACTCCTTCATCCAGACTCCTTCCTGTGCTGCTTCCGAAGCAGCTATGTACTCCGCTTCACATGTAGATGCCGCCACGACGCTTTGCTTGCAACTGCACCAGCTGACTGCCCCACCATTCAAAATATACACGTATCCGGTTTGTGACTTGGAGTCATCCGGATCCGTGTCGAAGCTAGCATCGACGTAACCCTTTACGACGAGCTCTTCGGCACCTCCATAAACTAGAAACATATCCTTAGTCCTTTTCAGGTACTTAAGGATATTCTTGACCGATGTCCAGTGTTCCAATCCGGGATCACTTTGGTACCTCCCTACCAAACTTATGGCAAGGTTCACATCAGGTCTGGTACACAGCATGGCATACATAATAGAGCCTATGGCTGAGGCATAGGGGATGACACTCATCTTTTCTCTATCTTCTGCCGAGGTCGGGCATTGAGCTGTGCTCAATCTCACACCTTGCAATACAGGCAAGTACCCCTTCTTGGACTGATCCATATTGAACTTCTTCAATATCTTGTCAAGGTATGTGCTTTGTGAAAGACCAATGAGGCGTCTCGATCTATCTCTATAGATCTTGATGCCTAATATGTAAGCAGCTTCTCCAAGGTCCTTCATTGAAAAACACTTATTCAAGTAGGCCTTTATGCTTTCCAAAAGTTCTATATCATTTCCCATCAACAATATGTCATCCACATATAAAATGAGAAATGCTACAGAGCTCCCACTCACTTTCTTGTAAATACAGGCTTCTCCATAAGTCTGTATAAACCCAAACGCTTTGATCACCTGATCAAAGCGAATGTTCCAACTCCAAGATGCTTGCACCAGCCCATAGATGGAGCGCTAGAGCTTGCATACCTTGTCAGCATTCTTAGGATCGACAAAACCTTCCGGCTGCATCATATACAATTCTTCCTTAAGGAAACCATTAAGGAATGTCGTTTTGACGTCCATTTGCCAGATCTCATAATCATAAAATGCGGCAACTGCTAACATGATTCGGACGGACTTCGGCATCGCTACGGGTGAGAAGGTCTCATCGTAGTCAACTCCTTGAACTTGTCGATAACCCTTAGCAACAAGCCGAGCCTTATAGACGGTCACATTACCATCCGCGTCAGTCTTCTTCTTAAAGATCCATTTATTTTCTATGGCTTGCCGATCATCGGGCAAGTCCACCAAAGTCCATACTTTATTCTCATACATGGATCCTATCTCGGATTTCATGGCTTCAAGCCATTTGTTGGAATCTGGGCCCGCCATGGCTTCTTCATAGTTCGAGGGTTCACCGTTGTCTAACAACATGATTTCCAGGACAGGGTTGCCGTACCACTCTGGTGCGGACCGTGTTCTCGTGGACCTACGAAGTTCAGTAGTAACTTGATCAGAAGTTTCATGATCATCATCATTAACTTCCTCTCTAGTCGGTGCAGGCACCACAGAAACATTCTCCTGCGCTGCGCTACTTTTCGGTTCGAGAGGGGGTACAATTACCTCATCAAGTTCTACTTTCCTCCCACTTACTTCTTTCGAGAGAAACTCTTTCTCTAGAAAGGATCCATTCTTGGCAACAAAGATCTTGCCTTCGGATCTGAGGTAGAAGGTATACCCAATAGTTTCCTTAGGGTATCCTATGAAGACGCACTTTTCCGATTTGGGTTCGAGCTTTTCAGGTTGAAGTTTCTTGACATAAGCATCGCATCCCCAAACTTTCAGAAATGACAGGTTAGGTTTCTTCCCAAACCATAATTCATACGGTGTCGTCTCAACGGATTTAGACGGTGCCCTATTTAAAGTGAATGCGGCAGTCTCTAATGCATATCCCCAAAATGATAGCGGTAAATCAGTAAGGGACATCATAGATCGCACCATATCCAATAGAGTGCGATTACGACGTTCGGACACACCATTACGCTGAGGTGTGCCAGGCGGCGTGAGTTGTGAAACAATTCCACATTTCCTTAAGTGCGTGCCAAACTCGCGACTCAAATATTCTCCTCCACGATCAGATCGTAAAAACTTTATTTTCTTGTCACGTTGATTCTCTACCTCACTCTGAAATTCCTTGAACTTTTCAAAGGTCTCAGACTTGTGTTTCATCAAGTAGACATACCCATATCTGCTTAAGTCATCAGTGAGGGTGAGAACATAACGATAGCCACCGCGAGCCTCAACACTCATCGGTCCACATACATCGGTATGTATTATTTCCAACAAGCTGGTTGCTCGCTCCATTGTTCCGGAGAACGGAGTCTTAGTCATCTTGCCCATGAGGCATGGTTCGCACGTGTCAAATGATTCATAATCAAGAGACTCCAAAAGTCCATCTACATGGAGTTTCTTCATGCGTTTGACACCAATATGACCAAGGCGGCAGTGCCACAAGTATGTGGGACTATCATTATCAACCTTACATCGTTTGGCATTCACACTATGAATATGTGTAACATCGCGTTCGAGATTCAATAAAAATAAACCATTGACCAGCGGGGCATGACCATAAAACATATCTCTCATATAAATAGAACAACCATTATTCTCGGATTTAAATGAGTAGCCATCTCGCATCAAACGAGATCCAGATACAATGTCCATGCTCAAAGCTGGTACTAAATAACAATTATTGAGGTTTAAAACTAATCCCGAAGGTAGATGTAGAGGTAGCGTGCCGACGGCGATCACATCGACCTTGGAACCATTCCCGACGCGCATCGTCACCTCGTCCTTTGCCAGTCTCCGCTTATTCCGCAGCTCCTGTTTTGAGTTACAAATGTGAGCAACCGCACCGGTATCAAATACCCAGGAGCTACTACGAGCGCTGGTAAGGTACACATCAATAACATGTATATCATATATACCTTTGACGTTGCCGGCCTTCTTATCTGCTAAGTACTTGGGGCAGTTCTGCTTCCAGTGACCGGTTCCCTTGCAATAAAAGCACCCAGTCTCAGGCTTGGGTCCATTCTTGGGCTTCTTCCTGGCAACTGATTTACCGGGCGCGGCAACTGCTTTGCCGTCCTTCTTTAAGTTCTTCTTACCCTTGCCTTTCTTGAAACTAGTGGTCTTATTCACCATCAACACTTGATGTTCCTTTTTGATTTCCACCTCCGCTGATTTCAGCATCGAATATAACTCAGGAATGGACTTCTCCATCCCTTGCATATTGTAGTTCATCACAAAGCTCTTGTAGCTAGGTGGAAGCGACTGGAGGATTCTGTCAATAACCGAGTCATCTGGAAGATTAACTCACAGCTGAGACAAGCGGTTGTGCAACCCAGACATTTTGAGTATGTGCTCGCTGACAGAACTATTTTCCTCCATCTTACAACTGAAGAACTTGTCGGAGACTTCATATCTCTCGACCCGGGCATGAGCTTGGAAAACCATTCTCAGCTCTTGGAACATCTCATATGCTCCGTGTTGCTCAAAACGCTTTTGGAGCCCCGGTTCTAAGCTGTAAAGCATGCCGCACTGAACCAGGGAGTAATCATCACTACGCGACTGCCAGGCGTTCATAACGTCTTGAGTTGCTGGGAAAACGGGTGCGTCACCTAGCGGTGCATCAAGGACATATAATTTCTTGGAAGCTATGAGGATGATCCTCAAGTTATGGACCCAGTCCGTATAGTTGCTTCCATCGTCTTTCAGCTTGGTTTTCTCTAGGAACGCGTTGAAGTTGAGGGCAACATTAGCGTGGGCCATTGGATCTACAAGATAGATTGTAAAGACAATTTTAGACTAAGTTCATGATAATTAAGTTCATCTAATCAAATTATTTAATGAACTCCCACTCAGATAGACATCCCTCTAGTCATCTAAGTGATACATGATCCATATCGACTAGGCCGTGTCCGATCATCACGTGAGACGGACTAGTCATCAATGGTGAACATCTCCATGTTGATCGCATCTACTATACGACTCATGTTCGACCTTTCGGTCTCTCGTGTTCCGAGGCCATGTCTGTACATGCTAGGCTCGTCAAGTCAACCTAAGTGTTTCGCGTGTGTAAATCTGGCTTACACCCGTTGTATGCGAACGTTAGAATCTATCACACCCGATCATCACGTGGTGCTTCGAAACAACGATCCTTCGCAACGGTGCACACTTAGGGGGAACACATTTCTTGAAATTTTAGTGAGGGATCATCTTATTTATGCTACCGTTGTTCTAAGCAAATAAGATGTAAAAACATGATAAACATCACATGCAAATCATAAAGTGACATGATATGGCCAATATCATCTTGCGCCTTTGATCTCCATCTTCGGGGCGCGGCATGATCACCATCGTCACCGGCACGACACCATGATCTCCATCATCATGATCTCCATCATCGTGTCTTCATGAAGTTGTCTCGCCAACTATTACTTCTACTACTATGGCTAACGGTTAGCAATAAAGTAAAGTAATTACATGGCGTTTTTAATTGACACGCAGGTCATACAATAAATTAAGACAACTCCTATGGCTCCTGCCGGTTGTCATACCCATCGACATGCAAGTCGTGACTCCTATTACAAGAACATGATCAATCTCATACATCACATATATTTCATCACATCCTTTTGGCCATATCACATCACATAGCATACCCTGCAAAAACAAGTTAGACGTCCTCTAATTGTTGTTGCAAGTTTTACGTGGCTGCTATGGGTTTCTAGCAAGAACGTTTCTTACCTACGCAAAAGCCACAACGGTGATATGCCAATTGCTATTTACCCTTCATAAGGACCCTCTTCATCGAATCCGATCCGACTAAAGTGGGAGAGACAGACACCCGCTAGCCACCTTATGCAACAAGTGCAAGTCAGGCGGTGGAACCAGTCTCACGTAAGCGTACGTGTAAAGTCGGTCCGGGCCGCTTCATCCCACAATGCCGCCGAATCAAGATAGGACTAGTAACGGCAAGCAAATTAACCAAATCATCGCCCACAACTACTTGTGTTCTACTCGTGCATAGAATCTACGCATAGACCTAGCTCATGATGCCACTGTTGGGGAACGTAGTAATAATTCAAAATTTTCCTACGTGTCACCAAGATCAATCTAGGAGATGCTAGCAACGAGAGAGAGGGAGTGCATCTTCATACCCTTGAAGATCGCTAAGCGGAAGCGTTACAAAGAACGCGGTTGATGGAGTCGTACTCGCGGCGATTGAAATCGCGGAAGATCCGATCCAAGCGCCGAACGGACGGCGCCTCCGCGTGCAACACACGTACAGCCCGGGGACGTCTCCTCCTTCTTGATCCAGCAAGGGGGGAAGGATAAGTTGAGGGAGAGCTCCGGCAGCACGACGGCGTGATGGCGGTGGAGCTCGTGGTTCTCCGGCAGAGCTTCGCTAAGCGCTACGGAGGAGGAGGAGGTGTAGGAAGGGGGAAGGGCTGCGCCAAGGGAAGGGTGTACGGCTGCCCTCCCACCCCCCACTATTTATAGGGGGAAGGGGAGAGGGGGAAGGCCCCCCTAGATCCATCTAGAGGGGGGGGGGGCGGCCCCCTAGGGTTTCCAACCCTAGGCGCCTTGGGCCCTTGGGGGGCGCACCAGCCCACTAAGGGGCTGGTTCCCACCCAACTACAGCCCATTAGGTCCTCCGGGGCAGGTGGACCCTCCCGGTGGACCCCCGGAACCCCTTCGGTGGTCCCGGTACAATACCGATAAACCCCGAAACCTTTCCGGTGACTGAAATTGGACTTCCCATATATAAATCTTCACCTCCGGACCATTCCGGAACTCCTCGTGACGTCCGGGATCTCATCCGGGACTCCGAACAACTTTCGGTAACCACATACAATTCCCATTACAACTCTAGCGTCACCGAACCTTAAGTGTGTAGACCCTACGGGTTCGGGAACCATGCAGTCATGACCGAGACACCTCTCCGGCCAATAACCAATAGCGGGATCTGGATACCCATATTGGCTCCCACATGTTCCACGATGATCTCATCAGATGAACCACGATGTCGGGGATTCAATTAATCCCGTATACAATTCCCTTTGTCAATCGGTATGTTACTTGCCCGAGATTCGATCGTCGGTATCCCTATACCTTGTTCAATCTCGTTACCGGCAAGTCTCTTTACTCGTTCTGTAACACATGATCCCATGACTAACTCCTTAGTCACATTGAGCTTACCGAGTGGGCCCAGAGATACCTCTCCGTCACACGGAGTGACAAATCCCAGTCTCGATTCGTGCCAACCCAACAAACACTTTCGGAGACACCTGTAGTGCACCTTTATAGTCACCCAGTTACGTTGTGATGTTTGATACACCCAAAGCATTCCTATGATATCCGAGAGTTGCACAATCTCATGGTCTAAGGAAATGATACTTGACATTAGAAAAGCTCTAGCAGACGAACTACACGATCTTGTGCTATGCTTAGGATTGGGTCTTGTCCATCACATCATTCTCCTAATGACGTGATCCCGTTATCAACGACATCCAATGTCCATGGCCAGGAAACCATGACCATCTATTGATCAACGAGCTAGTCATCTAGAGGCTCACTAGGGACATGGTGTGGTCTATGTATTCACACATGTATTACGGTTTCCGGCTAATACAATTATAGCATGAACAATAGACAATTATCATGAACAAGGAAATATAATAATAACCATTTTATTATTGCCTCTAGGGCATATTTCCAACAGCCAGCCCCTCCCCTCCCTCCTATATATATTGGAGGGGATAGAGGGCATCTGGACACCAAGCCATGGTGTTGCCCTCTCTCCCCCCGTCTATACCGCTTTTCCTCTAGATTAGTTCGGCGGTGCTTGGCGAAGCCCTGCCGGATTAGTTCCACCACCACCGTCACCATGTCGTCGTGCTATCGGGGAACCATCTACCTCTCTGCTCCCTCTTGCTGGATCAAGAAGGCGGAGATCGTCATCGAGTTGTACGTGTGCTGAACGCGGAGGTGCCGTCCGTTCGGCGCTAGATCAGGACGGATCGTGATTGGATCGCGGGACGGCTTGCGATTTGGATCTTGCGTGTGCGTAGGAAAAAAATTGTTTCCCATGCAATGTTCCCCAACAGTGGCATCATGAGCTAGGTCTATGCGTAGATGAGATCTCGAGTAGAACACAAAAGAGTTTGTGGGCGTTGATATTCAGATTGCTTCCCTCCTTAGTCTTTTCTTGATTCAGCGGTATTGTGGGATGAAGCGGCTCGGACCAACCTTACTCGTCCACGTACGAGAGACCGGTTCCATCTACTGACATGTAACTTTGTTGCATAAGATGGCTGGCGGGTGTCTGTCTCTCCCACTTTAGTTGAATCGGATTCGACAGAGGCGGTCCTTGTAGAAGGTGAAATAGAAACTTGTATATCACCGTTGTGGTTTTGCGTAGGTAAGAATCGTTCTTGCTAGATACCCATAGCAGCCACGTAAAACATGCAACAACAAATTAGAGGACGTCTAACTTGTTTTTGCAGGGTATGATGTGATATGATATGGCCAGAAACATGATGAGATATATGTGATGTATGAGATGATCATGTTTTGTATAGATTATCACGACTTGCATGTCGATGAGTACGGCAACCGGCAGGAGCCATAGGGTTGTCTTTAATTTATTTTCACCGTTTTTGCTTTACTTTATCGCTATGAGTTAGAAATAGTTGTAGAAGCAATAGTTGGCGCGACAACCTCATGGCGACACGTTGATGGAGATCATGGTGTCATGCCAGTGACGATGGATATCATGCCGGTGCTTTGGAGATGGAGATCAAAAGCACAAGATCATGGCCATATCATGTCACTTATGATTTGCATGTGATGTTAATCCTTTTATGCATCTTATTATGCTTAGGACGACGGTAGCATTATAAGGTGATCCCTCACTAAAATTTCAAGATAAAATTGTGTTCTCCCCGAGTGTGCACCGTTGCGAAAGTTTGTCGTTTCGAGACACCACGTGATGATCGGGTGTGATAGACTCTACGTTCACATACAACGGGTGCAAGCCAGTGTTGCACACGCGGAACACTCGGGTTAAACTTGATGAGCCTAGCATGTACAGACATGGCCTCGGAACACAAGAGACCGAAAGGTCGAACATGAGTCATATAGTAGATATGATCAACATGGAGATGTTCACCATTGAAACCACCTCATCTCACGTGATGATCGGACTTGGGTTGGTGAATTTGGATCATGCAACACTCGAATAAACCTGAGGGATGTCAATTTGAGTGGGAGTTTTTTAAGTAATATGATTAACTAAACTCATTATCTTGAACAATAGTCTAAGTTGTCTTTGCAAAATTTATGTTGTAGATCAATGGCTCGCGCAGTAGCACCCCTGAATTTCAATGCGTTCCTAGAGAAAGCTAAGTTGAAAGATGATGGAAGTAACTTTGTAGACTGGGCCCGTAATCTGAGGATTATCCTCATGGCTTCCCAAAAGGCTTATATCCTTGATGCACCGCTCGGTGAACCACCCGCTCCAGTAGAGTCTGCAGACGTTGCGAACGCCTGGCAGGCACGTTGTGATGATTACTCAATAGTTCAATCTGCAATGTTGTATGGCTTAGAACCGGGACTTCAAAGACGTTTTGAATGTCATGGAGCATATGAGATGTTCTAGGAGTTGAAGTTTATCTTTGAGAAGAATGCCCGGATCAAGAGGTATGAGACCTCCGATAAGTTCTATGCTTGCAAGATGGAGGAGAACGGGTCTGTCAGTGAACATGTACTCAGAATGTCTGGGTATTCCAACCGTCTAGCGGAGTTGGGAATTGTTCTCCCACCAGAGGCGATCACTGACAGAGTTCTTCAATCACTGCCACCTAGCTACAAAAGCTTCGTGTTGAACTATAACATGAAAGGGATGAACAAGTCAGTCGCCGAGCTGTTTGCGATGTTAAAAGTCGCTGATTCTGAGATTCAGAAGGAGCATCAAGTGTTGATGGTCAATAAAACCACTAGTTTCAAGAAGAATGGCAAGGGCAAGAAGGGTAACTCCAAGAAGATTGGCAAAACAGTTGCCCCTCCCGTGAAGAAAACCAAGGCTGGACCCAAGCCAGAAACTGAGTGCTTTCATTGCAAGGGAACTGGTCACTGGAAGCGGAACTGCCCCAAGTATCTGGCTGACAAGAAGGCGGCCAACACCAAACAAGGTATATATGATATACATGTTATTGATGTGTACCTTACCAACTCTCGTTGTAGTGCCTGGGTATTTGATACCGGTTCGGTTGCTCACATTTGCAACTCAAAGTAGGAACTACGGAATAGACGAAGGCTGGCAAAGGACGAAGTGACGATGCGCGTGGGAAATGGTTCCAAGGTTGATGTGATCGCCGTCGGCACGCTCGCTCTTCGATTACCATCGGGATTAGCGATGAACCTGAATAATTGTTATTTAGTGCCTGCGTTAAGCATGAACATCATATCTGGATCTTGTTTATTGCGAGACGGTTACTCATTTAAATCAGAGAATAATGGTTGTTCTATTTATATGAGTAATATCTTTTATGGTCATGCACCCATTGTGAGGGGTTTATTCTTATTGAATCTCGATAGTAATGATACACATGTTCATAACATTGATGCCAAAAGATGTAGAGTTGATAATGATAGCACCACTTTCTTGTGGCACTGCCGCTTAGGTCATATTGGTGTAAAACGCATGAAGAAACTCCATGCTGATGGACTTTTGGAGTCACTTGATTTTGAATCACTTGACACATGTGAACCATGCCTCATGGGCAAGATGACTAAGACCCCGTTCTCTGGAACAATGGAACGGGCAAGTGACTTGTTGGAAATCATACATACTGATGTGTGCGGTCCGATGAGCATTGAGGCGCACGGTGGATATCGTTATTTTCTCACCTTCACCGATGACTTAAGTAGATATGGGTATATTTACTTAATGAAACATAAGTCTGAAACATTTGAAAAGTTCAAGCAATTTTAGAGTGAAGTTGAGAATCATCGTAACAAGAAAATTAAATTCCTACGATCTGATCGAGGAGGAGAATATCTGAGTTATGAGTTTGGCAGTCACTTGAGACAATGTGGAATTGTTTCACAATTGACACCGCCTGGAACACCACAGCGTAATGGTGTGTCCGAATGTCGTAATCGAACCTTATTGGATATGGTGCGGTCTATGATGTCTCTTGCCGATTTGCCACTATCGTTTTGGGGTTATGCGTTAGAGACAGATGCATTCACTTTAAATAGGGCACCATCTAAATCCGTTGAGACGACGCCATATGAACTGTGGTATGGCAAGAAACCAAAGTTGTCGTTTCTTAAAGTTTGGGGATGTGATGCTTATGTCAAAAGGCTTCAGCCTGAAAAGCTGGAACCCAAAGCGGAGAAATGCGTCTTCATAGGATACCCAAAAGAGACGGTTGGGTATACCTTCTATCTCAGATCCGAAGTCAAAGTGTTTGTCGCAAAGAATGGGTCATTTCTCGAGAAAGAGTTTCTCTCGGAAGAATTGAGTGGGAGGAAAATAGAACTTGATGAGGTTGTTTAACCTTTACTTCAACCAGAGAGTAGCGCAGCGCAGGAAGATGTTTCTGTGGAGCCTACATCAGTTGAAGAGGAAGCTAATGATGGTGATCATGAAGCTTTGGATCAAGTTGCTATCGAACCTCGTAGGTCGACAAGGACGCGTACTGCTCCTGAGTGGTATGGCAACCTTGTCTTAGAGGTCATGTTGTTAGACAACGATGAACCTACGAGCTATGGAGAAGCGATGATGGGCCCGGATTCCAAGAAATGGTTAGAGGCCATGAAATCCGAGATGGGATCCATGTATGAAAACAAAGTATGGACTTTGGAAGTATTACCTGAAGGGCGAAAGGCCATTCAGAATAAATGGATCTTTAAGAAGAAGACGGATGCGGACGGTAATGTCACCGTCTATAAAGCTCGACTTGTGGCAAAGGGTTTTTCACAAGTTCAAGGAGTTGACTGCGATGAGACCTTCTTACCCGTAGCGATGCTTTAGTCCGTCAGAATCATGTTAGCAATAGCTGCATTTTTCGATTATGAAATTTGGCAGATGGATGTCAAAACAGCGTTCCTTAACGGTTTCCTTAAGGAAGAGTTGTATATGATACAACCGGAAGGTTTTGTCGATCCATAAAATGCTGACAAAGTTTGCAAACTCCAGCGATCCATTTATGGATGGGTGCAAGCATCTCGGAGTTGGAATCTTCACTTTGATGAGGTGATCAAAGCGTTCGGGTTTATACAATTTTACGGAGAAGCTTGTATTTACAAGAAAGTGAGTGGGAGCTCTATAGCGTTTCTAATATTATATGTGGATGATATATTGTTGATTGGAAACAATATAGAAATGTTGGAAAGCGTGAAGGAATATTTAAACAAGAGTTTTTCAATGAAGGACCTAGGAGAAGCTGCTTTCATATTAGGCATCAAGATCTATAGAGATAGATCGAGACGCTTAATAGGACTTTCACAGAGCACATACCTTGACAAACTTTTGAAGAAGTTCAAAATGGATCAGTCCAAGAAGGGGTTCTTGCCTGTATTGCAAGGTGTGAAGTTGAGTAAGACTCAATGCCCAGTGACTGCAGAAGATAGAGAAAAGATGAGTGTCATCCCCTATGCTTCAGCCATAGGCTCTATCATGTATGCAATGTTGTGCACAAGACCCGATGTCAGGCTTGCCATAAGTATGGCCGGAAGGTTTCAAAGTGATCCAGGAGTGGAACACTGGACGGCGGTCAAGAATATCCTAAAGTACGTCGTAAAGGGTTACGTCGATGCAAGCTTTGACACTGATCCGAATGACTCTAAGTCTCAAACCGGATACGTATTTATTCTCAATGGGGGAGCGGTAAGCTGGTGAAGTTCCAAGCAGAGCGTGGTAGCTGATTCTACATGCGAAGCGGAGTGCATCGCTGCCTCGGAGGCGGCGAAGGAAGGTGTCTGGATGAAGGAGTTCATGACAGATCTTGGAGTAGTGCCCAGTGCACTGAATCCAATGACTCTGTTCTGTGACAACACTGGTGCCATTGCTCTGGCCAAGGAACCAAGGTTTCACAAGAGGACAGACACATAAAGAGACGCTTCAATTCCATCCGCGATTACATCAAGGAGGAGGACATAAATATTTGCAAAGTGCACACGGATCTAAATGTCGCAGACCCGTTGACTAAACCTCTTCCATGGGCTAAACATGATCAACACCAGAACTGTATGGGCGTTAGATTCATTACAATGTAAATCACATAGTGATGTGAGCTAGATTATTGACTCTAGTGCAAGTGGGAGACTGTTGAAAATATGCCCTAGAGGCAATAATAAAATGGTTATTATTATATTTCCTTGTTTATGATAATCGTTTATTATCCATGCTATAATTGTATTGATTGGAAACACAAATACATGTGCGGATACATAGACAACACTGTGTCCCTAGTATGCCTCTAGTAGACTAGCTCGTTGATCAAAGATGGTCAAGATTCCCTAGCCATAGACATGAGATGTCATTTGATAATGGGATCACATCATTAGGAGAATGATGTGATGGACAAGACCCAACCTATAAACGTAGCATATGATCGTGTCAGTTTATTGCTATAGTTTTCTGCATGTCAAGTATCTGTTCCTATGACCATGAGATCAAGCAACTCACTGACACCGGAGGAATACCTTGTGTGTATCAAACGTCGCAACGTAACTGGGTGACTATAAAGATGCTCTATAGGTATCTCGGAGGGTGTCTGTTGAGTTGGCATGGATCAAGACTGGGATTTGTTACTCCGTGTGACGGAGAGGTATCTTAGGGCCCACTCGCTAATACAACATTACAATAAGCCTTGCAAGCAAAGTGACTAAAGAGTTAGCCACGGGATCTTGTATTACGGAACGAGTAAAGAGACTTGCCGGTAACGAGATTGAACTAGGTATAGAGATATCGATGATCGAATCTCGGGCAAGTAACATACCGAAGAACAAAGGAAACAACGTACGGGGTTAACTGAATCCTTGACATAGAGGTTCAACCGATAAAGATATTTGTAGAATATGTAGGAACCAATATGGGCATCCAGGTCTCGCTATTGGTTATTGACCATAGAGGTGTCTCGGTCATGTCTACATAGTTCTCGAACCCGCAGGGTCTGCACACTTAACGTTCGGTGACGTTTCGGTAGTATTGAGTTATGTATGTTGGTGACCGAAGGTTGTTCGGAGTCCCGGATGAGAGCCCGGACGTCACGAAGAGCTCCGAAATGGTCCGGAGGTAAAGATTGATATATAGGAAGTCCCGTTTTGGACTCCGGAAAAGTTTCGGGCATTTCCGGCAGTGTACCGGGAGTGACGAATGGGTTCCGGGGGTCTACCAAGTGGGGCCCACCCACCCCAAGGGTCACATAGGCCTAGGAGGTGGCGCACCAGCCCCTGATGGTCTGGCCGGCCAGCCCCTAGGAGGCCCTTGCGCAAGGGTTGGGAGAGGGGCCAAGTGGGAGGAGTCCTACTAGGAGTCCACCTCCCTTGTGGGAGGTGGACTCCTCCCTTGGTTCGGCCGACCCTAGGGGAAACCCTAGGGCGCCAGCCCCTCACCTACCTCCTATATATATTGGAGGGGAGAGAGGGCAGCTGGACCCCAAGCCACGGTGCAACCCTCTCTCCCCCCGTCTATACCGTTTTCCTCTAGATTGGTTCGGCGGTGCTTGGCGAAGCCCTGCCGGATTAGTTCCACCACCACCATCACAACGTCGTCGTGCTGCCGGGGAACTCATCTACCTCTCCTCTCCCTCTTGCTGGATCAAGAAGGCGGAGATCGTCATCGAGCTGTACGTGTGCTGAACGCGGAGGTGCCTTCCGTTCGACGCTAGATTGGGACGGATCGTGATTGGATCGCGGGACGGCTTGCGATTTGGATCGCGAAGACGTTCGACTACATCAACCGCGTTTCTTAACGCTTCCCGCTTAGTGATCTACAAGGGTACGTAGATCCACTCTCCCTCTCGTAGATGCTCATCACCATGGATAGATCTTGCGTGTGCGTAGGAAATTTTTTGTTTCCCATGCAACGTTCCCCAACAGCCTGACCTTCCCGATGACAAACGGGAAGTCAAGATACATGTGTCAATCATGGCAAAAAAAAGATACATGCGTTAACTAGTTGAGCATACGCTCATACCAGCTTATATTTGCAGGAATTGAAGTGGCCCATGCCCACTTACTTTGTTTCTTCAGTTTCTTATTCTCACAAAAACAATGTGTATTAATTATAAGGTTAAGATGTGTTGTCAAATAATGATAATTTGGAAATATCTTTACCAAAATATTACTAAAGATTTTCAAATATTGAAAGGGCGTTTAAAAGTAGGTTTTTAATGTTCATCAATTATTAATAGAATGTTCAATATGTACTTATAAAATGTTCAGTGTGTATTTGCAAAATGTTCATCGTGTGTCTAAAAAAGTTCAACATGTATTTAGAAAATGTTCCATGACTCATAAATTGCTCATCATGTATTTTAAAAATGCTTATCTTGTATTTGAAAAATATTCATTGTATATTAAAAAATTGCTCAATGTGTAATTTGAAAAGTGTTTTGTCATATATCTTATTGATTTCTTATTGAGCAAAAAAATAATAAAATGGAAAACCCAAAAAACCATGCATGGCTTGTGATGTCACATGCTTTCGTTTAGACGGCCATTAATAATTAAGGTGGTGTGGAAGACAACATGTGTAGAGTAGTCTCGTAATGGGGGCTAGCTTTTTAGATACTATAAAGTATGTGTAGAGTAGTTTAGTAATGGGGGCTAGCTTCTCTACATTATATGTACCGATCAACCTTCTGTTCACCATTATACACGTTCTACTCTAGTTTTTCGGTTTCTTGCCTGCTTTTGTCTTTTGGCCACGATTGCCACAACACAAACTAGGCATGATCATCTATTCATGAATATGATAACTTTCGTCTTTATTAGTGATATATAATCGATGATCCCTGTCCGGTCAACGGACGAGCACTTCAATCATATCAACATGGGGTGCACACGTTTGTCTGCTCTTCGGAATGAGAGGCCCATGGAAAATATCCAAAACTGAACTTGAGGGTGCATCCAACTTAGTCCAGCAAGTAGACAGGATGGTCCTACTTACCTGTAACCCTAAAGTAAATCAGGGCTAAGTTTACCGACGCCATTACCGCATTTGACTTAAGGAGCAAGTTGTTTTGTTTCCCCATCCAGCGTGTATGACACAAACAAAGGCAAAAGAACTTAGGGCGCGTTTGGTTACCCGTATCGATTTTGGGGTGTTTGCATAGCATTCTCGGATGGGCCTGCTTGAGGAAAAACAGCCTCAAAACCACCATCTACACATTGATTTGTTGCCACATATAGGTTAGTTGCATGAGGGAACTAATTTTGACCCACTGTTTGGTTGGCCGCATTGCATTAGGCGCACGTAGGACACATTGTTTGGTTGCAACCTGCATTAGGTGCTCTCACCACTTCTCACTAGTGGTGACCTTGCCACACACGACCTGAGTATCACTCCTAGCTACGAAACAAACTGTGGTTCATCCTACCTACTATCAAATGGCGGTACACATTATTAAGAGACGATTGGCTGGATGGGAAAGTTCATCATGCATCCTCTTCCTCTTCCTCTTACCTCTTCTGATGCTGCTATTGTTCCTCTTCCTCTGCTGCTGATGTTACTCTTCCTCTGCTCCTGCTGCTTCCTCTTCTATTGCTGCTCTTGCTCTTCTTCTTCTTCCTCAGATCATTGCATGGCCTCTGTTATCCCACATTGCTTGTGCCCACTCCAGCCTCTTGGTCTTCCAGGCTTTGTTGTCAAATGCTTCCACACGATGGCCACCGAGGTCAACATCGTCAAGCGTCACATCTTCCTCCTCATGCACCAGTTCATCAAAACCCCACTGCAGGATCCAGTTATGCAGAATGCAACATGCAAAAACAAGCTTAGCCTGGGCGGGGTAAGGGTGGAATGGCTTTTGATCTAGGATCTTGACATTTTCTTCGGAGCTCCAAATGCCCTCTCAATGATTACTCTAAGGCTAGAGTGTCTGAGATTGAACAACTTCTATGAAGTCCTAGGGTAGTTCCTACCAGAGAACTCGTTAAGATGGTACCTGGTCTTTTTGAAGGGTGGAAGAACACCTGGTTTACATGCATAGCCAGCATCTCCTAGGTAGAACTTTCCATCAGGGATGTTGATGCCATCAGGACGAGTCATGATGTCACTGAGTATGTTAACATCATGTGCCGACCCTTCCCAGCCAGCCAGCACATATGTGAACTTCATATCGAAGTCAACAACAGCAAGCACATTCTGGCTTGTGTAGTGCTTCCTCCCCCTAAATGTTGCAGCTTGTGACCTCGGCACTGTGGCAGTGACATGATGATGACCCACAAGTATAGGGGATCAATTGTAGTCCTTTCGATAAGTAAGAGTGTAGAACCCAACGAGGAGCAGAAGGAAATGACAAGCGGTTTTCAGCAAGGTAATTTCTGCAAGCACTGAAATTGTAGGTGATAGATAGTTTGATAGCAAGATAATTGGTAACAAGAAAGTAACGATAACGGTAAATAAAGTGCAGCAAGGTAGCCCAATCCTTTTGTCGCAAAGGACAGGCCAGAACAGTCTCTAGTAATAGGCAAAGTGTTCTTGAGGGTACACGGGAATTTCCTCTAGTCACTTTTATCATGTTGGTTTGATTTGTGTTCGCTACTTTGATAATTTGATATGTGGGTGGACCGGTGCTTGGGTGTTGTTCTTACTTGAAAAACCTCCCACTTATGATTAACCTCCTCGCAAGCATCCGCAACTACAAGAAAAGTATTAAGATAAAATCTAACCATAGCATTAAACGTTTGGATCCAAATCAGCCCCTTACGAAGTAGCGCATAAACTAGGGTTTAAGCTTCTGTCACTCTAGCAACCCATCATCTAATAACTACTCCACAATGCATTCCCTTAGGCCCAAGGATGGTGAAGTGTCATGTAGTCGACGTTCACATGACACCACTAAGGGAATCACAACATACATATCATCAAAATATCGAACACATATCAAATTCACATGATTACTTGCAATATGACTTCTCCCGTGACCTCAAGAACAAAGGTAACTACTCACAAATAATATTCATGCTCAAGATCAGAGGGGTATTAAATAGCATAATGGATCTGCACATATAATCTTCCACCAAATAAATCATATAGTAATCAACTACAAGATGAAATCAACACTACTAGTCACCCACAGGTACCAATCAGAGGTTCCGGTACAAAGATTGAACACAAGAGCTGAACTAGGGTTTGAGAGGAGATGGTGTTATTGAAGAAGTTGATGAAGATTGGCCTCCCAAAGATGAGAGGGGTGTTGGTGATGACGATGGCTTCGATTTCCCCCTCCGGGAGGGAAGTTCCCCCGACGGAATTGCTCCGCCGGAGGGCAAAAGTGCTCCTGCCCAAGTTCCGCCTCGAGACGGCGGCGTTCCGTCCTGAAAGTCCTCTCCTTATTTTTTCTAGGTCAAAAGACCTTATATACCAGAAGATGGGCACCGGAGGTGGGCCGAGGTGGGCACAACCCACCAGGGCGCGCCTGGGGGGCCTGGCGCGCCCTGGTGTCTTGTGCTCACCAGGGTGGCCCCCTCCAGTAGTTATTTGCTCTAGTATTTTTAATATAATCCAAAAATATTCTCCGTAAAGTTTCAGCTTATTTGGAGATGTGCAGGATAGGTATCTCTGATGTGCTTTTTCAGGTCCAGAATTCCAACTGCCGGTATTCTCCCTCTTTGTGTAAACCTTGCATATTATGAGAGAAAAGGCATTAGAATCATTCCCTAAAGCATTATTATTCAAGAAAACATTATAAATAACAGTAGGAAATCATGATGCAAAATGGACGTATCAACTCCCCCAAGCTTAGACCTCGCTTGTCCTCAAGCGAAAGTCGATATTGAAAAGCATGTCCACATGGTTTGAGAGAGAGGTGTCGATAAAAACAAAATACGGACATAGTAGTATCATGCTTATTATTATAACAGAAACAAACTTTATCATAGAGCTTATTCATATAACCTCATCATATAACTTCTCATGAAAAAGTAACAATTCATCATAACATAGAAGTATAAAGCATAAACCTTATTGAAAACCAACAAACTATGTTCTTAGTCAACTTTGCAACTACAATTCATCATATTTTCAGGAAGGGTCTCATGTCGGAGCCTTTTGGCAAGTCCACATACTCAACCATCATTTAGTCTTCTATGATTGCTAACACTCACAGCATACCCATGAGCAAAAAGTTTCAACCGGACACATAGAAAGATAGGGGCTTATAGTTTCGCCTCCCAACTTATTCACCTCAAGGGTGATGTCAACAATAATAACTCATGCTCACTCACATCCAACTTGATATATGTGCCTAGATCTTTCCTCACCACATGATGCTTGCAAAAAGAAAAGGTAAAAAGGAATAGGGGAGAATACTTTGACTCTTGCATAAAAGTAAATACATAAAAGTAAAAGATAGGCCGTTCGAAGAGGGAAGCAGAGGTTATCATGCGCTTTTTGGTTTGTATGCCCAATCCCTTAATGTAAAAGAACGTCACGCTATATTGCCCCCTATGATAGCAACCTTTATTATGCAGTCCGTCGCTTTTATTACTTTGCCATCATAAGTTCGTACAGCGCTCAATTTTCTCTTATACTAATTGATCAAAACACGTTTAGAAGCAATTTTTATTGCCTTATTGCACCGATGACAACTTACTTGAAGGATCTTACTTGATCCGTAGGTAGGTATGGTGGACTCTCAAAGCATGAATTTGGGTTTTGGGTTTTTGGATGCACAAGTAGTATCTCTACTTGGTGCGGAATTTTTTTGTCTAGCAAAGATATTGAGCAAGCACCACATGTTGAAGGATCTATGACAATATAACTTCTATGCAAATATGAACAAACATAAATCATTACGTTGTCTTCCTTGTCCAGCGTCAACAATTTTGACATATAATATTTAATGGGGGCTCACAATCATAAAAGAAGTCCAAGATAGTGTATTTTCATGTGAATCTTCTCTTCCCTTATTAATTCTTTCATGAATTGCATCATTGACCAATGCTATGTTTGTCAATCTCCAATAAATTTTACCACTTATACTTTTCCTTATGTGATGTCATTACTTACCATAAGATTAGCATATAATTCTTTTCATTTATTTCTCTTCCCTTTTATTTTGATTGCAACAAGAAAATAAAGAAGCAAAAGCTCAAACTAAACTTTATTATATAACTCTCACTCGATTACATAGATAGATAGATCATGAAACTAGCACACGAAAATAGATCATACTAAACTTTTATTCAACTAAATCAAGAAAAAGGCTAAAGATCGAACTAAAATAGGTAAAGGCGAATAAAAGTGATGGTTATACGATACCGGGGCACCTCCCCCAAGCTTGGCTCAAGCCAAGGGGAGTGCCCATACCCGTGTGCTCAAGTCTCCTTTGGTGGTGGTGACGATGAAGGTGGTGATGGTGATGTAGTAGGTTGTCCTCCAGCTTCCAGGGCAAGAGCTCACCATCAAAAGTTGACGCAAGAGTCCCCTGAGTCCTGCAACCGACAGCTAAACTCATACCTTTAAATTTTGTCTCATACTCAAAAACTTGATTTTGAAGATCATAAATTTGACTTTGCAGAAAATTGATTTGCTCGTTGAGGGTGAAGATGGTGTCCTTCACAGACCGGCCATCCACCATCTGATCACGGGTGAATTCCGTGATCATGGAGTGATTGGCACTAAGTCCACGCTCCACCATCCTTTGGCACTTGAAGATGTCTTGTTCCATCGCCTCGAGCCTAGCTTCCACGCTCCCGGTCCTCTTGGGTCCCTGAACATTGCGGATGTGGAGCACCCCCTCACGCATCTCAATGGCTTGACGGTGCTTCATCACCTCCGGCAAGTACGGGTTGATGACCTTCTCGAAGAACTTGTCCTTGAAGGAGCTTGGTGGAGCCATGGAGATCTAGATCTGACGAGAAAACAGCACGAAACAAGAACAGAGGATTTTTCTGCGATGCGGTGGTCAAAACAGTCGGGGGTATAAATAGAGAATTTTTATTCTTGGGAAGCAAGCGTATGGAAGGAAAACGGAGTCGGGAAGGTGTCTGAGGTGGGCACAACCCACCAGGGCGCGCCTGGTAGGGCTGGCGTGCCCTGGTGTATCGTGCTCACCTCGGTTGCCTTCCGGTTTATTTCTTATTTTCCTAATTTTTCTAATATTCCAAAACTAACAGAAAAAAAAATTGCGGATTTTTCGGGGTCCGTTTACTTACCGTATCACGTACCTCCTATTTTTCAGAATTCTGGAGTGTTCCGGAAGGTTTCTTTTATGTGTTTCTCCGGTGTCATGGTTTGGATAACATTACTTTCAACATTAATAGGCGTACCTGAGATATAGTGTTTAATTCTTTGTCCATTGACCACCTTCGGGTTAGTACCTTCGGCATTATTAATCTTGATGGCTCCAGAACGATAAACCTCCTCGATAATATATGGTCCTTCCCATTTGGAGAGAAGCTTACCTGCAAAAAATCTTAAACGAGAGTTGGACAAAAGAAAATAATCTCCTATTTTGAATATCCGCTTTTGGATTCTCTTAGCATGCCATCTTTTTACTTTTTCTTTGAATAGTTTGTCATTTTCATAGGCTTGGGTTCTCCATTCATCTAGTGAGCTAATATCAAATAGCCTCTTCTCACCGGCAAGTTTGAAATCATAATTGAGTTCTTTAATTGCCCAAAATGCTTTATGTTCTAACTCTAGAGGCAAATGACAAGCTTTTCCATATACCATTTTGTATGGAGACATACCCATAGGATTTTTATAAGCTGTTCTATAGGCCCAAAGTGCATCATCTAGTTTCTTAGACCAATTCTTTCGAGACCTATTAACAGTTTTTTGTAATATTAATTTTATTTCTCTATTGCTAAGTTCAACTTGACCACTAGATTGAGGATGTTAGGGTGATGCAATTCTATGGTTAACATCATATTTAGCAAGCATCTTACGGAAAGCACGATGAATAAAATGTGAACCACCATCAGTCATTAAATATCTAGGGACTCCAAACCTCGGGAAGATGACTTCTTTAAGCATTTTAATGGAGGTTTTATGATCAGCACTACTAGTTGGAATAGCTTCTACCCACTTAGTGACATAATCAACGGCAACCAAAATATGAGTGTACCCGTTAGAGGAAGGAAAAGGTCCCATGTAATCAAAACCCCAAACATCAAATGGTTCAACAACAAGTGAATAATTCATAGGCATTTCTTGACGCTTATCGATATTACCAATTCTTTGACATTCATCGCAAGACAAGACAAACTTACGGGCATCCTTGAAGAGAGTAGGCCAATAAAAACCAGATTGCAATACCTTGTGAGCAGTTCTATCTCCCGCATGATGTCCTCCATAAGCTTCGGAATGACATTTCCATAGGATTTGTTCCTCTTCATGCTCTGGTACACAACGTCTAATAATACCATCTACTCCTTCTTTATAAAGATGTGGGTCATCCCAAAAGTAATGTCTTAAATCATAGAAGATGTTTTTCTTTTGTTGGTATGTGAAGCTAGGTGGTATATATTTAGTGACAATGTAATTAGCATAATCGGCATACCAAGGAGTGTTTTGAGAAACATTTATTGCATCTAACTGCTCATCAGGAAAACTATCATCAATAGGTAGTGGGTCATCAAGAATATTTTCTAACCTAGACAAGTTGTCAGCTACGGGGTTCTCAGCTCCCTTCCTATCAGTGATATGTAAGTCAAATTCTTGAAGCAAGAGAACCCACCTAATGAGTCTAGGTTTAGCATCTTTCTTTTATATAAGATATTTTATAGTAGCATGATCGGTGTGAACAATAACTTTGGAATCAACAATGTAGGATCTAAATTTATCACAAGCAAACACAACTGCTAAAAATTCTTTTCAGTAGTAGCATAATTTCGTTGGGCACTATCTAGAGTTTTGCTAGCATAATGGATAATATTCAGTTTCTTATCAACTCTTTGTCCTAGAACAGCACCAACAGCATAATCACTAGCATCACACATAATTTCAAAAGGCAAGTTCCAATCAGGTGGTTGGACAATAGGTGCAGAAGCTAAGGCTTTCTTGAGTGTTTCAAAGGATTCTACACAATCATCATCAAAAAACAAAAGGGATATCCTTTTGCAAAAGATTAGTAAGAGGCCTAGAAATTTTAGAGAAGTCTTTAATGAACCTCCTATAGAAACCAACATGACCAAGGAAACTTCGAATACCTTTAATATCCTTAGGACATGGCATTTTCTCAATTGCATCAACTTTAGCTTTATCCACTGATACGTCCATTTTGAATCATGATTTCCTACTGTTATTTATTATGTTTTGTTGAATAATAATGCTTTAGGGAGTGATTCTAATGCCTTTTCTCTCATAATATGCAAGGTTTACACAATGAGGGAGAATACCGGCAGCTGGAATTCTGGACCTAAAAAAAGCACATCAGAGATACCTATTCTGCACATCTCCGATGGAGCTGAAACTTTACGAAGATTATTTTTGGAATTAATAAAAAATACTGGACCAAAGAACTACCGTAGGGGGCCACCCTGGTGGGCACAAGACACCAAGGCGCCAGGCCCCCTCGGGCGCGCCCTGGTGGGTTGTTCCCTCCTCGGCCCACCTCTGGTGCCCATCTTCTGGTATATAATCACTTTTGACCTAGAAAAAATAAGAAGAGGACTTTCGGGACGGAGCGCCGCCGTCTCGAGGCGGAACTTGGGCAGGAGAACTTTTGCCCTCCGGCGGAGCGATTCGCCGGGGGAACTTCCCTCCCGGAGGGGGAAATTGAAGCCATCGTCATCACCAACACCCCTCTCATCTTTGGGAGGCCAATCTTCATCAACATCTTCAACAGCACCATCTCCTCTCAAACCCTAGTTCATCTCTTGTGTTCAATCTTTGTACCGGAACCTCAGATTGGTACATGTGGGTGACTAGTAGTGTTGATTACCTTGCGTAGTTGATTACTATATGGTTTATTTGGTGGAAGATTATATGTTCAGATCCATTATGCTATTCAATACCCCTCTGATCTTGAGCATGATTATTATTTGTGAGTAGTTACCTTTGTTCTTGAGGTCACGGGAGAAGTCATGTTGCAAGTAATCATGTGAATTTGATATGTGTTTGATATTTTGATGATATGAATGTTGTGATTCCCTTGGTGGTGTCATGTGAACGTCGAATACATGACACTTCACCATTCATGGGCCTAAGGGAATGCATTGTGGAGTAGTTATTAGATGATGGGTTGCTAGAGTGACAGAAGCTTAAACCCTAGTTTATGCGCTACTTCGTAAGGGGCTGATTTGGATCCAAACGTTTAATGCTATGGTTAGATTTTATCTTAATACTTTTCTCGTAGTTGTAGATGCTTGCGAGGGGGTTAATTATAAGTGGGAGGTTGTTCAAGTAAGAACAGCACCCAAGCACCGGTCCACCCACATATCAAATTATCAAAGTAGCGAACACGAATCAAACCAACATGATAAAAGTGACTAGATGAAATTCCCATGTACCCTCAAGAACACTTTGCCTATTACTAGAGATTATTCTGGTCTGTCCTTTGCCACAAAAGGATTGGGCTACCTTGTGACGTGGCTTGAGACTGCGTCGGTATTTACCCAAAGAGGAAGGGATGATGCACCACAACGACGGTAAATATTTCCCTCGGTTATGAAACCAAGGTATCAAACCAGTAGGAGGATCACCACCACCTAATAAGCAGCACCTGCACACAAATAACAAATACTTGCAACGCGACGCGTAAGAGAGGTTGTCAATCTCTCTACGGTAAAAAGATAGATTAGGATATGATAGATAGGAGAGATAGATCTGTCAAGAACAAAAAATAAAAAGAGCAAATAAAAAGTGCAGCAATATATTTTTGGGTTTTTGGTATAGTAGATCTGAAAACAAAGAGGCAAAAAGATAGATCGGAAAGCAATATGTTGGAAAAGTAGACCCGGGGGCCGTATGTTTCACTAGTGGCTTCTCTCATGAGTATAGCACACGGTGGGTGAACAAATCACTGTTGGGCAATTGATAGAAGATCAAATAATCATGACGATATCCAAGGCGATGATCATTATATAGGCATCACGTCCAAAATAAGTAGACCGACTCCTGCCTGCATCTACCACTATTACTCCACACATCGATCGCTATCCAGCATGCATCTAGTGTATTAAGTTCATGGAAAAACGGAGTAATGCAATAAGAATGATGACATGATGTAGACAAGATATATTCATGTAGGAATAGACCCCATATTGTTATCCTTAATAGCAACAATACATGTGTGCCTTGCTGCCACTTCTATCACTGGGAAAGGACACCGCAAGATCGAACCATCACAAAGCACCTCTTCCCATGGCAAGAAAAATAGATCTAGTCGGCCTAACTAAACCAAAGATTCGAAGAAGAAATACGAGGCTATAAGTAATCATGCATATAAGAGATCAAAGAAGACTCAAATAATATTCATGGATAGAAATTGATCATGAACTCAAAATTCATCGGATCCCAACAAACACACCACAAAAGTTTACATCAAATAGATCTCCAAGAGACCATTTTATTGTGAATCAAAAGAGAGAGAGGAAGCCATCTAGCTACTGCCTACGGACCCGTAGGTCTATGGTGGACTACTCACGCATCATCAGAGAGGCACCTATGAAGAAGATGAACCCCTCCGTGATTGTGTTAGATTGGATCTTGAGGCTATGGAACTTGCGGCGGCTGGATGTGTTTTTCGTCGACTCCCCTAGGGTTTTCTGAATATTTGGGTATTTATAGGCATCAGAGGCGGTGGAGGGGGGGCGTGGAGGGCACAACCCATCAAGGCGTGCCGGGGCCCCCTGGCGCGCCCTAGTGGGTTGTGGCCTCCATAGCCCACCTCTCCGGCACTTCTTTGGCCCACTGGGTGTCTTCTGGTCCAAAAACAATCTCCAAAAAGTTTCGTCGCGATTGGACTCCGTTTGGTACTGATATTCTGCGAAGTAAAAAACAAGCAAAAACAGCAACTGGCACTTTGGCACTATGTCAATAGGTTAGTCCCAAAAAATGATATAAAATTGCTATAAAGTGATTGTAAAACATACAAGAATGATAATATAACAGCATGGAACAAGCAAAAATTATAGATACATTGGAGACGTATCAGCATCCCCAAGCTTAATTCCTACTCGTCCTCGAGTAGGTAAATGATAAAAACAGAATTTTTGATGTGGAATGCTGCCTAACATGTTCATCCCATATTCTTTTCTTTTGTAGCATGGACATTTGGACTTTTAGATGATTCAAAGTAATAGTCTAGTTTTAACATAATGACTTCAATACTCAAGCATGCCAACAAGCAACCATGTCTTTCAAAATATCAACACTAAAGAAAGTTATCCCTAGCCCATCATGCTCAATCATTGATCCATTCATGAAACACACTCAAATATTAGCTGCACCCAATGCTCAAGTACGATCATAGTGCCCCCTAGTTGGTGCTTTATAAGAGAAGATGGAGACTCAAAGTAAAAATAAAAATTTCATAAAGTAAATAGATAGGCCCTTCGCAGAGGGGAGTAGGGATTTGTAGAGGTGCCAGGGCTCAAAGCTTTAAATTGAGAGAGAGAAAATATTTTGGGTGGCATGCCTTTCCTGTCAACGAAAACGACAAAGTAGCTCACAACACTTTCCATGCTAAATATATCATAGGCGGTTCCCAAACAGAAAATAAAGTTTATTCCTTTTTCCACCATTCTTTCACATTCCATGGCGGGCCGTATCCACGGTTGCCTTCCATACCAACACTTTCCAAGGAATTTATTATTTGACAACATAAAGTAAATATTTTTTTTCTTTTTCATTTCGGGAATGGTCATCCCTATTACCGCCGCACTCTTGTGCAATGACAAGTGAATAAACACTCGTCTTGAGAATAACACATCTAGCATGGAAAAATATTGGACACTCCCCACCGTTTCATGAGTGGTACGAGCACACAAAAGAGAAGTTTATTTTGAAAATTAGAGATGGCACATACAAATTTGCTTGGAACGGCATGGAAATACCGCATATAGGTAGGTATGGTGGACTCATAAGGCAAAACTTGGTTTAAGGATTTTGGATGCACAAGTAGTATTTCTACTTAGTACAAATGGAGGCTCGCAAATAGATTGAGAAGCAACCAACCAAGAAACAAAAATTCAAATAAGCGAGCATTGAGCATAACTAACATCGAATAATGCACCATAAGTAGGATGTAACTTCATTGCATAACTATTGACTTTCATACTTGCATAGGGAATCACAAACCTTAACGCCAATATTCCTACTAAAGCATAATTACTCTCTAGCATTCGTTATAGTGCATCCACGAACCCGTCCCCCGCGTCGCCTCTCTGGCGACACGGGCGGAAGCCAACAACTGCGCCGCCAGTCTACTTCCTCGCCCCTCCCCTCCCGCCGCCGTCGCCGGAGGATGCCATTGGGCTAAGCCCGCGCGGCGGACGGCGGCGGCGGAGGGCGCTCCTCGCCTGACTATGGTGTCTCTCGGAGGGGGAGGCTCGGGCTCCTTGGGTGTTCTGCGTGCTAGCTTGGACTCGGTGGGGTTCCGCCGGCGCTTCTCTCCGGCGAGTCGGGTGTGGGTGGCGCCCCCCTTCTTCTCCGACGGATCTGGGCGTCCTCCTCGCGTTCGGCATTGGGCTAGCTTCTGGCGGCTCTCTCAGCGGTCCGGCGGCTGCAGCTCGCCAGATCTGGGCGGCTGTGACCGGATCCGGCTCTTCCATGACGGTGGAAGGTCGTGCCAGCTTGGTTCTCTGGCTGGTGGTTGTGTGTGGCTGGTCAGTGCGGCTGGGGCTGCAGTCTTCATTCCAGTTTGGCACGGTGGCTCGCCTCAGCAGGTTTCGGGATGGTGTGGCAGCCCTCTCCCCAGCTCCGGTGTTGCAAGGAGGGTCTGTGGCTGGGTGGTGTGCGTCGTGCCGGCTGCGTCTCTTCGTCATTGGCTTGCCTCGGGGGCTGCCGGATCCAGCCGGGTTCGGTTGGTTTCGGCTCGCTGGTTCTTCTGGCCGGCGACGAGGTTTGTGGTGGCTTCTACGTGGTCATGGCGCGATGGCTTCGTAGAAGGTGTGCGGGCTAGCGGACGTGCAGTGCATGGGGTTGTGGTGTTGGGCGGTGCTCCGGGCGAAAGCTTGCCGGGCGACGGCGTCGGCGTCTGTGGACGTCGTCTCTCCTCCTTGGAGGTGACGCTAAGGAGTTCTCTCCCTGCACACCCTCGGATCCAGTTCTTCAGGTGAAAACCTAAGACCCGGTCGGGTCGGACGACGGTGTCAGCATCGTCGCTTCCCTCTTTGGGGCATCGTCTTAAAGAACTTTGGATCTCGTTTGCACGTTCCATGGGCTGGACGCTCGCGACATTGCGGTCGGCAGGTGCCCGTCCGGCGATGTGGATGCTTTGCGCGGATTCTTGTGTGGCAACGATGACCGCTTCAAGCAGTGTAGGGTTTGCAGCTGTGTTCTGGTAGTCGGTCTCATCCGGCGTGTTCGAGGGGTCGTCGTGCCTTGCTTGTCTTCTGAAGTCGGAGCTGCTGCGGAAGAGCCTTGCGGCAACGATGACGCGAGACAGGTGGTCGGTTCTGGCACTGGCTCAGCGTAGGTCCAGCACTTTTTCTCCTGCAATGCTCGTCGACCGAGTCGGAGCTGCCTGGTCGCCGACGCGTGTGGTGGACTGTTTGGCATTGGCCGACGTAGGCCTCTGCGCTTGTCTGCGGTGGAGGCATCATCGGTGGTCCTCGATGGTGGAGTCAGAGTCGTCCTCGCGGAGGTGTGATGACGATGACACCGGATTGCAACCTCGACGGCGCTCTTCTCCTTGACGGCGTGTGTGCGTTCTTGTGTGGGTGGCTAGGTGAAAGCACATTTGCTCCCTTGGTGGTTTTGGTAATTAATAACAACATATAAGTCATTGAACTAATGTTTCCACTAAGTATATTTCAGTAAAAGTTCAATGATAGGATTGGCAAAAGGATTGTGGAGATTGTGGAAATACCCCAAGATGCAAGGAAATAGGTTGGCCAAGCTTCAAGCAAGAGGACTCTACATTTTACTTTGTGAGAAATCACTTTGAGTCCATAGGAAAGCCAATACTATTAAAAGGGGGTAAGGTTCTGTTGGTGAACAAAATGCTCATACGTGCACAAGTGATAGTCACCAAAAACACCCACAAGCTCTTCCACAAAAGTCTGTTCAAAGTCAAATATCCAAAATCGGTGCAACCAACACTTTCCACTCGGTGCCACCGATTCCCATACCCAGACAGACCTAAGCCAAACCCTACCTTTTCGGTGCAACCGATTCTGATTCGGTGCCACCAAGTTTAGGTTGCCAACTTTCTGTTACGCAGTTTCACAATATCGATACCACCGAGATTGTTGGATCGGCGTCACCGAGATTGGGCAATCTGACCGTTGGTCACCTTATCGGTGCAACCGAGTTTCATATATCGGTCTCACCGAGATTCAAAAGTTGCCACCTTTTGGTCACTTCGGTACCACCGAGATTAACACATCGGTGTCACCAAGTTGGTCATTTTGTGTGTAACGGTTGGATTTTTGGGGATGCCTATATATACCCCTCCACCACCACCTACTCGAAAGAGAAGCACTCAGAACTATTCCATACTTGCCCCATCAGTTTTCTGAGAGAGAGCCACCTACTCATGTGTTGAGATCATGCCATTCCATTCCAACCATATGAATCATGATTTCTAGCCTCCCCAAGTTGCTTTCCACCAATCCCATCTCTTCCACCAAGCCAAATCTGTGAGAGAGTGATTGTGTGTTGAGGAGTCTATCATCTTGAAGCACAAGAGCAAGGAGTTCATCATCATTACCGAGCCTATTACCTTTTGGAGGGTGGTGCCTCCTAGATTGGTTAGGTGTCGCTTGGGAGCCTCCTACTTCGTGTTGTGGAGTTGAATCAAGAAGTTTGTAAGGGCAAGGAGATCGCCTACTTCGTGAAGATCTACCCATAGTGAGGCTAGTCCTTCGTGGACGGAAGCCGTTATGGAATAGTCAAGGTTGCTACTTCATGGACCCTTATGGGTGGAGCCCTCCGTGGACTCTCGCGACCGTTACCCTCCGTGGGTTGAAGACTCCATAAACGTGGACGTACGATAGCACCACCTATCGGAACCACGGGAAAAATCATCGTGTCTACAATTGTGTTTGATCCTCTTACGCTTCCTTTGTACTCATGCTTGTTGTTACTTTCCGCTGCTATTCTCTTAGACATGCATGTGCAGGGTGTACTTGACTTGCCATGAATGTTAAAAACTGCCAACTCTAAAATTGGTATAGGCAAAACTTTTATTTGGTCAAGTCATCTAATCACCCCCCCTCTAGACATACTTTCGGTCCTACAAGTGGTATCAGAGCTTTGGTCTCCATTGCATCGGTCTCACAACCTAGGAGAGTATGGCGTCTAGTGAGGGAAATTATCACCGTAGAGGTCCGTACTTTGATGGCACTAATTTTGTTAGTTGGAAGCACAAAATGAAAATGCATATTCTTGGTCATATCCCCGCCGTATGGGCTGTTGTTCGTGTTGGCTTGCAAGGTGAATTCTTTGGTGATGGAAAGGAACCGGATCGTGAAGCGACCGCGGATGAATTGAAGATGTTGCAATACAACGCTCAAGCATGCGACATTCTCTTCAACTGCCTATGCCCCGAATCAACAAAATCAGCCGTCTTGAGAATGCAAAAGAGATTTGGGATACTTTGGTTGATATGCACGAAAGAACCGAGTCCGTGAGATAATCCAAGTAAGATGTTCTTCAAAGTCAGCTTGACAAGTTCAAGATGATAGGATGGTGAAGGAGTCGTAGAGATGTACTCTAGGCTAGCTCTCATCACCAATGAGATTGCCGTCTTAGGAAGCGAAGAAATGACCGACAAATTCATCATCAAGAAGGTACTTCGAGCTTTGGATGAGAGATACGACACCGTGTGCACATTGATCCAAATGATGCCTAGCTACAAAGATCTCAAGCCTACGGAAGTCATTGGAAGGATTGTTGCTCATGAGATGACACTCAAAGACAAAGAAGAGCTTCACAACAAGTCTAGCGGTGCTTACAAAACGACAAGTGATGCTCCCGCAACTTCAAGCGACAACCTTGTCACCAATGAAGAGATAAGCCTCATGGTCAAGAAATTCAACAAGTTCTACAAGAATAGAGGCAAAGAAAGAAGCTCCAACTCAAGATATGATGAGAAGCGTTCGTCAAGTCGTGACCACAATTGCTACAATTGTGGGAAGCCCGGACACTACTCAAATGAGTGCACGACTCCCTACAAACGAAGAGAAGAGTCACCAAGAAGACGAAGCTCAAGGAATGAATCACCTCAAAGAGAGAGAAGGAGTAGAGATGATCGTTATGAACGAAGACACTCTAGGAGAAGTAGAGATTCGGAGAAGAAGGACAAGTACACCAAGAGCTAAAACATCAAACTCATGTTGGTGAATGGGTTTCCGGCTCCGACTCCGACAACAACTCCGAGAGAAGCTATCACTCCGACTCCGACTATAGTCAAGATGATGGTGTTACCGGAATTGCTCTAGTGACTACCAACTCCTATGATCTATTTGATTCACCAAACGAAGGGAGTGGAAGTTGCTTCATGGCTAAAGGCCCCAAGGTATCACACCCCGAGTATCTTGATTTCAATAGTGATGAAGATGATTTGCTTTGTGATGATGACTTGCTCTTTGATAAAACTAGTGATGTTAGTCAAAGTGAACTTGATAATTCTCATGCTAGTCAAGATAAGTCAATTGATGATGATAAGATGAAAATAGAACAACTAACTAAAGAACTAAACACTCTTAAGTTAGCTCATGAATCTACTCTTGAAGATCATAGAGAGCTTGTAAGAACTCATGAGAAGCTACACTTCGAGAAGCTCAACTTCGAGCAAGAGCATGAGTTTCTTAAAGCTATCAATGACGATCTCCGAAATAAGACTTCATCTTATCTAGCCAAACGACTACTCTTGTCTACATTCATGCCTCAAGTTAAGTCTAAACAATCTAGTAACAAAGGCAAGAAAGGTTCTTCATCTAGTAGCAACAATAAAAACGCTAAACCAAATGATGTTGCTCCTAGTAGTTCTATTGATTCCACTAATGATGATTCTCTTAGCCAAGTTACACTTGAGCAAGAAAATGCTTTATTGAAAGGAATTATAGAAAAAGGTATCTACAAGTGTCTTGCCGGGTGTAAGCAATTTGAGGAAATTGTACGCAAGCACAGAGGATACCGGAAGAATCATGGTGTTGGCTACTTCAACTCTAATGGAGTTGTATGGGAAGAAGGTCAATACCCCGAGCCCAAATTTGTTCCTCAAAAGGAGAAGTATGAAAATACTCTTCCCAAGGGGACAAACACTCAAGATGACCTTCCACCACAAGACCACAAGCTCAAGGGCAAGAACAAGCTTCAAGAGGACATTGACTCATATGAAGATGAATCCCTAGCTTTGGTGGAGTGGGTTCCCAAGGCTACTTCAAGCTCAACTTCTACAAAGGCTACTTCAACACCAAGGATCCCCATCAACTTGATGTGGGTCCCCAAGAAGAAGAACTAGTGAGTTCTTGAGGGGTGACTCCGCCAATGAAATTCACTCACATTCATTATTGGCAAGAACTATTTGCAAACAACATCAACTCTATGCAATAGTTCAAGGAGTCACACATTCCCTCAAAGGTAAGCAAGGGACAAGGTAATCAACAAATCAATGGACATCATTATACATGCTTTGCACTCCATGTCCATAGATATCCTTGTATTTGTCTCTTGTGTGTTGGGACTAACCCATGTAGGTGAGAAGAGTAAGGAAACAACAAGGATGCTCCAAACTCTTGGTGATCTTCATCAACCTTGAGCATCCACCACTACCTCACCAACATGAAGTCTTCATCGACAAAACCCAAGGTTAGTTTATCCCTCTTATGGGGGGATGTCACATCTAGGGGGAGCTTTACTCTAAGACTTGAGTTAAAGCATCTCTTAGTATGTGACAACATTAAATGCTTTATGTAAAAGTGGTAACCCCACTTGTGCTTAAACAATGAGTATGACCTATGATCAAGTATTCTTACTTGGCTCCTAAGTCAATATACTCATATATAGATGACTTCGTCATCGCCAAAGTGCTTGTTAGATGCTAGTATGTTTGTGCATGTTTGCCATGATTTCATTTGACATCTTATTGAGTGAGCATGTTGGTCTGCATTTATTTACCCATTCGAGGACATCCAATTGTTGCTATTTGGCTTTTGATTTTTCTTTTGCCAATTGGATGGACAAGAATGCCTAGGACCACTCTCTAGCTATCTATGCTTTCTCACCTCATATTCCATTCATGCTGCATCACAAAACTTGAACAAGTACTTTTCGATCCCTCTGTGTGTGGAGCACTCGGAGTTCCGTATCGACAAAGGACTGACCATTAAAACCTCCCAAGTGCATCTCGGTGGAACCAACCCACAATTCTCGGTCTCACCGAATGCCTAGGGTTGATCTGGTTTTCAATCTCGGTACTACCGATTCCATATTCTCGGTTACACCGAGTTTCCCTGTCAGCTAACAGTTGAGAAACTCGGTGACACTGAAAATTTAGAATCGGTGTCACCGACAGTGAAGGGTATATATGTTGTGGACCCCGACGCTTTGAAATTCAATCTCAAACCGTCGCGCCTCAGAACCCTAAGCTGCCGATTCGTGACCCCTGGTCGTCGCCCTTGCCTCCCCATGCATCTCCGCCGCTGGGATCTTCGCCGTCGACGGTCATCTTCGCCGCCGTCGCCGCCGTAGCGGATCCGTCGCCAAGCTAGGGTACAGATTCGATTTCTTCTTGCGCTCCCCATCCGAATCTTGCGCGCTGAAGCTTATTCCATCTATAAGCCACCATTTGCACATCTATCTATCCTCTAAAACTTCCAGTAGATAGCGAATGATCGATTTTCCAGGGTTTACCGTCCGCCCGATGGAACTCGGTGGAACCGAAGCAAACAAATCGGTATCACCGATTTGCCAATCTGTGCTGCTGAGAACTATCTCGATGAAACCGAGTACTCCTTTTCAGTCTCACCGAAAGGAGTGCCAAGTTCCTGTTTAAGAGAAAGTCAGTCTCGGTAGCACCGAAATTTTTGCTTCGGCTGTACCGATTTTCATGTGACAGAATGTAAACCTTGAGAATCTTTTGTTCAAACTTTCAAAAACTCTGCATTTTGTGATGACTTATCCTATTCCACTCTTCTATACTCTACTCACGGGGTCAGTATGTCAAGTGCTGAGGACAGTGAGAACAACTTCCAAGAGCAGAACATTGTCATGAGTTCAGGCACGGGTCCTGAGTCCAGTTCCTCTTCAGATCCAGGCAGCCCCAGTTCTCATGGGTTGCCCAAGGCTGCTACTAGAGCCAGGAAGAAGCTGAATTCAGATGAGGAGGATTCAGATTTTGTGCCAGAGGAGGTTCTTGCCAAGAAGCAAGGGAAAGCTGCCAAGAAGTCTGCAAATGAAGCCACTTCTTCAAGGAAGAAAGCTGTCAGGAAGGAGTATGCTAGCTCTGAGATATTGAGAGCACCTGAGAGCTCCAGAGCTACCATGACTGTTGAGCCCCCGAGGAAGTCTATGCCTAAGAAGGCAGGGGAGAAGAAGAGAGCTAGGAAGAGGATTGTTTATGTTGTTGGCAAGCAAACTTCTATGTTTGAAGACCCTGAGGAGGCTGCTGGTGATGCTGCTGAGGAGGAGGAAGAACATGTTGAGAAGGCCCCTCCCAAGAAGAAAAAGAAGCTTATGGCTGATGCTAAGCCAAAGACTGGCACATCCAAGAGCACCAAGTCTGCCCCCAAGAAGGCTGCTGCTGAAAAACCCAAGAGGTTATCCAGACAAATTCCAACTTCTGAGAAGAACAAGGGAACTACCTCCAGAGTTGAGGATGAGGATGCTATGTCTGCTTTGATGAAGCTAAGACCCCACCTTCCTGAACATAATGCCATCCATCCACTTTCTGAAGATATGAAGAAGAGGAAGGATTCTGGATTGAGGGCATGGAGAGCCATTGATCCATATGCCCAGAGAAGGAAGACAGCTGTGGACTACAGATTCTACACCAAGGAGCAACAGGATTTTTATGAGACTGTGCTACTTGACAAGAGTCCAGCTGTGAGTGACATGAGATATGTGGATTGGAAATTCATTAAGGCCAATGAGGACTATTTTCCCAATGTCCAAGATAACTTTCACTGCATGGGCTTGGATGAGTTTATTGGCAGAGAGTTTACAGCATGGAATGATGAGATGATCATGCAATTCTACTCTACTGCACATTTCTATGGAGATGGTAGGATTGTATGGATGACTGAAGGAGCTAGATATGAGTCCACTGTTGATAATTGGGCTGCCATCTTAGGAGTCCCAGAGGTACAGGATGGTGACTTGGATGTCTACTCTGAATCCAAGGAGAGCCACAATGCTATGGCTAACATGTACAATGAGATTCCTGCTGCTCATGTGAAGTCTCACAGGCTAGGTTCTATCTATTTCCTCCAGGCTGGCCTCCGTACCATGAACACTATTTTGAGGCATACTTTGATGCCCAAGTCAGGAGATGATAAGAAGATCCGAGGCCACTCCATCAACATGCTGATCCATCTTGACAGACACACCAGGATACGTGTGATGGATTTGATTGTTGAGACAGTGAAGAGGGTTGCTGCTGATCAGAAGCGCTCTTGCTGCTATGCACCCTATATCCAGATGCTCATCAACTCCAAGTTGGAGAAGCACATTTTTGCTCTAGACAGACCCAACTTGCCCCTACAGCCAGATCTCGAGGACAACGTTGTGGTGATGGACCCAGAACATCCCACATCAGCTGCTGCTCAAGCACAGGCAGAGGCAGAGGCAGCTAGAGCCACTAGTGCTCATGTCCCTAGATCCAGGAACGAGCAAATGGATCTTTTGATCTCATCAGTTCAGGGCATGCAGAAGGACATTAAGGGCATTCTGGACAATCAAAACAGTCTTGTCAGAATCTTCGAGAACAGAATGAAGACCTTGAATGACAAGGTAGATGGGCTGACCAGGACAGTCAATGAGCTCAAGAAGGAAGTTGACTCAGTGCCTCTTCCTCAGTCTTCTGATGATGATGATGATGAGGATGAGGATGACTCTCCTCTCCGGCCAGGCACTCAGTTCACCACTCAGGCCAGATCAGCCACAGTGCCAGCTCCAGACTTGAGGCCCTCTTCATCAGCACCTGCTACTGTCACCTCAGCTCCATCAGCTCCAGTTCCTCCAGTTGCCACTCCAACTCCATCCACGACATCTGCTGAGATCTTCGCCGACGCAGTTCTCTCGACTCCTTCATCAACAACCGGAGGAGATCAGCCCAAGAACGCTTAGATATATGCCTTTGAACTTTTTGGTAACTTGTTGCCAAAGGGGGAGAAGTGTATATAGATCTTTAGGCTTCGAGTGAGAGAGCGTTTGGTTTTTATCACTTTTTCAAAAACATTTGGTCTTTTGATGTGTTTGTGTTAAACGTTTGTTGGTGTTTGATCATACACTTTATGTGTGATGCTACTATTTCTTATCATCTTAATGCTTGTGAGATGATCATTCACCTTTGCTTGATTGTGTTGTGCTATGATGTTCACTCTTATTATTATCGCACACCACCAAGATGTATGTGACATGGAAGAAGTGCCCCATGTACCTAATCGATTGTGCATTTGCATTCAAATGCAAATCTAAAATAATGCACAAATTTAGGGGGAGCTCTTGCTTATCACATACTTCTCAAAGCGACGATTATATTCATTGATTATATCATATGTCGAAGCTTTGATCTATATGTTGTCATCAATTACCAAAAAGGGGAAGATTGAAAGCACATTTGCTCCCTTGGTGGTTTTGGTAATTAATAACAACATATAAGTCATTGAACTAATGTTTCCACTAAGTATATTTCAGGAAAAGTTCAATGATAGGATTGGCAAAAGGATTGTGGAGATTGTGGAAATACCCCAAGATGCAAGGAAATAGGTTGGCCAAGCTTCAAGCAAGAGGACTCTACATTTTACTTTGTGAGAAATCACTTTGAGTCCATAGGAAAGCCAATACTATTAAAAGGGGGTAAGGTTCTGTTGGTGAACAAAATGCTCATACGTGCACAAGTGATAGTCACCAAAAACACCCACAAGCTCTTCCACAAAAGTCTGTTCAAAGTCAAATATCCAAAATCGGTGCAACCAACACTTTCCACTCGGTGCCACCGATTCCCATACCCAGACAGACCTAAGCCAAACCCTACCTTTTCGGTGCAACCGATTCTGATTCGGTGCCACCGAGTTTAGGTTGCCAACTTTCTGTTACGCAGTTTCACAATATCGGTACCACCGAGATTATTGGATCGGCGTCACCGAGATTGGGCAATCTGACCATTGGTCACCTTATCGGTGCAACCGAGTTTCATATATCGGTCTCACCGAGATTCAAAAGTTGCCACCTTTTGGTCACTTCGGTACCACCAAGATTAACACATCGTTGTCACCGAGTTGGTCATTTTGTGTGTAACGGTTGGATTTTAGGGGATGCCTATATATACCCCTCCACCACCACCTACTCGAAAGAGAAGCACTCAGAACTATTCCATACTTGCCCCATCAGTTTTCTGAGAGAGAGCCACCTACTCATGTGTTGAGATCATGCCATTCCATTCCAACCATATGAATCATGATTTCTAGCCTCCCCAAGTTGCTTTCCACCAATCCCTTCTCTTCCACCAAGCCAAATCTATGAGAGAGTGATTGTGTGTTGAGGAGTCTATCATCTTGAAGCACAAGAGCAAGGAGTTCATCATCATTACCGAGCCTATTACCTTTTGGAGGGTGGTGCCTCCTAGATTGGTTAGGTGTCGCTTGGGAGCCTCCTACTTCGTGTTGTGGAGTTGAACCAAGAAGTTTGTAAATGCAAGGAGATCGCCTACTTCGTGAAGATCTACCCATAGTGAGGCTAGTCCTTCATGGACGGAAGCCATTATGGAATAGTCAAGGTTGCTACTTCATGGACCCTTATGGGTGGAGCCCTCCGTGGACTCTCGCGACCGTTACCCTCCGTGGGTTGAAGACTCCATAAACGTGGACGTACGATAGCACCACCTATCGGAACCACGGGAAAAATCATCGTGTCTACAATTGCGTTTGATCCTCTTACCCTTCCTTTCTACTCATGCTTGTTGTTACTTTCTGCTGCTATACTCTTAGACATGCATGTGTAGGGTGTACTTGACTTGCCATGAATGTTAAAAACTGCCAACTCTAAAATTGGTATAGGCAAAACTTTTATTTGGTTAAGTAGTCTAATCACCCCCCCTCTAGACATACTTTCGGTCCTACACCAGGTCGCCTAGTATGCCTTGTTTTTTGCGGGTGTGTTGTAATGGTTTTTGCCCAGTTTTCCGTTTATTAACTAGGCAATTCTCTTCTTCTTTATTAATGAGATGAGGCAAATCTTTTGCCTCCGTTTCAAAAAAAATATTACTCGCTAACAAGACTCACATATTACAATCATCATGTTTCAAAACTATTATAAGGAATCAAGTTTAATTTGTCCA
This sequence comes from Elymus sibiricus, assembly GCA_039707655.1. Lineage (NCBI taxonomy): Eukaryota > Viridiplantae > Streptophyta > Magnoliopsida > Poales > Poaceae > Elymus > Elymus sibiricus. The sequence goes on along the minus strand of CM077671.1, from coordinate 429,111,201 downwards.
ATGTTCTTCATGAAAGTTTTTATTATATCTTCCTTGGATATCTATCACTTTGGGACTAGTTTCATATATTGCCATTGGTTTTGACAAGCTCAAACAAATTTAGGTGCAGCACATGAGCATAGAGTTTTCATCTCTCAAAAAGGTATAAGTGAAGCATGAGAGGATTTCTTCAAAATTTACTAACTCTCAAATTAATCTAAGTGAAGCATGAAAGTATTTCTACAAAAAAAATTCCAAGCACACCGTGCTCAAAAAGATATAAGTGAAGCACTAGAGCAATTCTATAGCTCAAAAAAGTTTAAGTGAAGCATAAAGAGCAATTGTAACAACTCACAGCATAATTTTGGCTTTCCCAAATAGGTGTGTCCAGCAAGGATAGAAGTGACAAACTAACAAGCAAATCAAGCAAAGACTCAAATGATACAAGACGCTCCAAGCAAAACTCATGATATGTGACGAATAAAAATATACCTCCAAGTAAAATACCGATGGTCGTTAGAAGAAAGAGGGGATGCCACTCGGGGGCATCCCCAAGCTTAGTTGCTTGTTTCTCTTAGGATATATCTTGGGGGTGCTGTAGCATCCCCAAGCTTAGGCTCTTTTCACTCCTTATTCCTTCATCCATCGTGATCTCACCCAAAACTTGAAACCTTCAATCACACAAAACTCAACAAAATCTTCGTGAGATCCGTTAGTATAATAAAGCAAACCACTACTTTAGGTACTGTTGCAAACCCATTCATATATTTTTATTGCATTATACCTACTGTATTTTAACTTTACCATGGCTCATACCCTTCAATATAATCCATAGATTCATCAAAACAAGCACACAATGCAACGAAAACAGAATCTGTCTTAAACAGAACAGTCTGTAGTAATCTGTACTCTAACCATACTTCTGTAACTGTCAAAATTCTGAAAAATTAGTACAACGTAAAGAATTTGTATAGCAACACTTTTTTAAAATTTCAGGTCAATATTACGTTCCAGTAAAAAATGAAAATTCGAACACTGGACGCAAAGTTTCTGTTTCAGATTCAGCATCGCTTCTACTCATCTTATGAATCATCCTAAAGGCTCTACTTGGCACAAATACTAAATAAACCATAAAAACACAATCATAACAGAGGCATAATTGTTTCAACACTCAAAAACAGAAAGGAAAAAGCAAAATAAATTTATTCATTGGGTTGCCTCCCAACAAGCGCTATCGTTTTACGCCCCTAGCTAGGCATAACGCATAGTTTCAGGTATTGTCATCTTTGGTTTTGGATCCATAGGATGCTCTCATGGTTGATTCATATGGTGGCTTAATTATTGTTCTAGGGAAGTGTTCCATACCCTTTCTTAGTGGAAATTGATAACGAATATTGCCTTCTTTCATATCAATCACGACACCTATAGTGCGTAAAAACGGTCTACCAAGTATAATGGGACAAGACGGATTGCAATCAATATCAAGCTAAATAAAATCTATGGGAACATAGTTCCTATTTGCAAGAATAAGAACATCATTAATTATTCCCAAAGGTTTTTTGATATTAGAATCCGCTAAGTGCAAATTAAGAGAACATTCTTCAATATTGGTGAGACCAAGCACATCACATAAAGATTTTGGAATCGTGGAAACACTAGCACTCAAATCACATAAAGCAAAGCACTCATAATTTTTTATCTTGACTTTAATAGTAGGTTCCCACTCATCATGTAATTTTCTAGGAATAGAAATTTCCAACTCCAACTTTTCTTCAAAAGATTTCATCATGGCATCAACGATATGTTTAGTAAAAGCTTTATTTTGTTCATAAGCATGGGGTGAATTCAACATGGATTGCATCAAAGAAATACATTCAATCAAGGAACAACTATCATAATTAAAGTCTTTGCAATCAAAAATAGTGGGCACATCACTAGTTAAAGTTTTGACCTCTTCAAACCCACTTTCATCAAAAATTTCATCAAGATTTTCACCCTCTAAATTATTGGGACGCCTTCTAGCTAAAGTTGACTCTACTTCAGTCCCTTTATCATCAATTTTAATATTACTAAACAAGGAATCAATAGAAGAAACACCAATCACTTTAAGATCTTCATCATTTTTACGAAGGCAATCACTAGAAAACGATTTTTCTAAGATTTCTCTTTTAGCTCTAAGCATAGCAGTTCTTTTCTTACTTTCATCCATGGAGACATATAAAGCTTTAATTGATTCATCAATCTTAGAAACAAAAGCCTTCAACTTGGGATTTTCAGCATCATGGGAAATTCTATCAATGCTTCTAGACATATCATCAATCTTATTCAACTTTTCTTCTATCGTAGTATTGAAAGCCTTTTGCACATTGATAAATTCTTTAATATTACTCGCAAGATCAGAGGTGTTCCTATTATTATTATAAGAGGAATTACCTTAGGAATTACCATAACTGTTAGAGGAATTTCCAAGAAAAGGCCTAGGATTAAAATTACCTCTATAAGCATTGTTATTGAAATTGTTTCGCGAGACAAAGTTCACATCTACGGAATCACTATTTTGCTCAATCAAGGTAGACAAAGGCACATCATTAAGATCAATAGGAGCATTTTTACTAGCAACTAATTTCATTAAAGCATCAACCTTATCACTCAAAGTACTAATTTCTTCAACCTAATTAACTTTTTTACTAGTAGGAGCTCTTTCGGTATGCCATTGCGAATAATTTGCCATTATCATCAGTTTCAGCAATCTCATCAGTTTCAGTAATTTCATTCTCTTTAGCTCAAGCAATTTTTTTTATCAAGAAATTCTCCTAGTGGCACATTATTATCAAGCATGGTACTAGCATCATCATAAGCATCATTCATAGCAGAGGTAGCATCATCAATAACTTGCGACATATCAGGATTACTAGCATGTGGTGGTGTTGCAAGCTTACTCATAACAGAAGTTGAATCAAGTGCTGAGCTAGATGGCAGTTCCTTACCTCCCCTCGTCATAGAGGGAAAAATCTTAGTCTTTGGATCCTTCAGATTCTTCACAGTGATCAATTGATATAAATCCCAAGTGACTCAACAAATATAGCTATGCTCCCCGACAACGGCGCCAGAAAAAGGTCTTGATAACCCACAAGTATAGGGGATCGCAACAGTTTTCGAGGGTAGAGTATTCAACCCAAATTTATAGATTCGACACAAGGGGAGCCAAAGAATATTTACGAGTATTAGCAGTTGAGGTGTCAATTCAACCACACCTGGAGATTAAATATCTGCAGCAGAGTGATCAGTAGCACAGTAGTATGATATTTTGATAGCAGCAGTAACAGTAGTAGTAACGGTAGCAGTGATAGCAATAGTTTTGTAGCAGTTGGAACAGTAGCAGCAACAATAGTAACTTAGCAAGAACAATAAGTGTAAAACTCGTAGGCACTGGATCGGTGAACTCGTTGGATGATATTCATCATATAACAGTCATAACCTAGGGCGACACAGAACTAGCTCCAGTTCATAAATGTAATGTAGGCATGTATTCCATAAATAGTCATACGTGCTTATGGAAAAGAACTTGCATGACATCTTTTGTCCTACCCTCCCGTGGCAGTGGGGTCCATAAGGAAACTAAGGGATATTAAGGCCTCCTTTTAATAGAGAACCGGAACAAAGCATTAACACATAGTGAATACATGATCTCCTCAAACTACGGTCATCACCGTGAAGTATCCCAAATATTGTCACTATGGGGTTGACGGATCATAACATGTAATAGGTGCATATGACTAGGCAAGATAGGATCAAGAACATAGATATAATGGTGATAACATAAACGGTTAAGATCTGAAATCATGGCACTCGGGCCCTAGTGACAAGCATTAGGCATAGCAAAGTCATAGCAACATCAATCTCAGAACATAGTGGATACTAGGGATCAAGCCCTAACAAAACTAACTCGATTACATGATGAATCTCATCCAACTCCTCACCGACCAGCAAACCTACGAAGGAATTGCTCACTCCCGGTGGGGAGCATCATGGAATTGGCGATGGAGAAGGGTTGATGATGACGAAGACCGAAGATTCCCCTCTCCGGAGCCCCAAACGGGCTCCAGATCTGGCCTCCCGATGAAGAACAGGAGGTGGCGGCGGCTCCGTATCGTAAAACGCGATGAAACTTTCTCTCTGATTTTTTCTCCAAAAATAGGAATTTATAGTGCCGGAATTAGGGTCAGTGGGGCCCCGAGGTGGGCACAACCCACCAGGGCGCGCTTGGGGGGGGCTGGCGCGCCCTGGTGTATTCTGTCCAGCCTGTGGCCCCCCTCCGGTGGTTCTTAGCTCCAGTATTTTTTATTTATTCCAAAATAAATCTCCAAAAAGTTTCGTCCAATTCCGTGAACTTTTATTTCTGCACAAAAAACAACACCATGGTAGTTCTGCTGAAAACAGCGTTAGTCCGGGTTAGTTTCATTCAAATCATGCAAATTAGAGTCCAAAACAAGGGCAAAAGTGTGAGGAAAAGTAGATACGATGGAGACATATCAACTCCCCCAAGCTTAAACCATTGCTTGTCCTCAAGCAATTCAGTTGACAAACTGAAAGTGATAAACAAAAACTTTTACGAACTCTTTTGTTCTTGTTTACATATATATGCTTAAGTAGCACCCAAGTTTTCAGCAAAGATTATGACTAACCATGCCAACAATAACTCTTAGAAACTATATTAACTCATATCAATAACATAAGCAACGAGCGAGCAATAATAAGGTATCTCAAATATCAACACTTTGTCAAAAACAATCATGATACAATATGACGATAGTGGTATCTCGCTAGCCCTTTCTGAGACCGCAAAACATAAATGCAGAGCACCTCCAAAGTTCAAGCAGCGACTAAACATTGTAATTCATGGTAGAAAAGTTCTAGTCATGCTGCACCCAACATCAACTATACACAATGCATGAGGATGACAATAGTGCTCTTAGGTCTAGCGCTTAGTTGAGAAGGTGATGACTAATTCCTGCTCGTCCTCGAGTAGGTAAATGATAAAAAAGATAATTTTTGATGTGGAATGCTACCTAGCATAATCTTGATCATATAATCTAATCATGGCATGAGTATTAAGACACAAGTGATTCAAAGCAATAGTCAATCATTTGACTTTAAGACAATAATACTTCAAGCATACTAATAAAGTAATCATGTCTTCTCAAAATATCATGGCTAAAAGAAAGTTATCCCTACAAAATCATATAGTCTGGCTATGCTCCATCTTCATCACACAAAATATTTAATCATGCACAACCCCGGTTTTAGCCAAGCAATTGTTTCATACTCTAGTATTCTCAAACCTTTTCAACTTTCACGCAATACATGAGCGTGAGCCATGGATATAGCACTATAGGTGGAATAGAATATGGTGGTTGTGGAGAAGACAAAAAGAAGGAGATAGTCTCACATCAACTAGGAGTATCAACGGGCTATGGAGATGCCCATCAATAGATATTAATGCGAGTGAGTAGGGATTGCCATGCAACGGATGCACTAGAGCTATAAGTGTATGAAAGCTCAAAAGAAACTAAGTGGGTGTGCATCCAACTTGCTTGCTCACGAAGACCTGGGGCAATTTGAGGAAGCCCATCATTGGAATATGCAAGCCAAGTTCTATAATGAAAAATTCCCACTAGTATATGAAAGTGACAATATAGGAGACTCTCTATCATGAAGATCATGGTGCTACTTTGAAGCACAAGTGTGGAAAAAGGAATAGTAGCATTGCCCCTTCTCTCTTTTCTCTCATTTTTTTGTTTTTTTGGTGGGCTTCTTCGGCCTCTTTTTTTTATTTGGGATTCTTTGGCCTCTTTTATTTATTTGTAAAGTCCAGAGACTCATCCCAACTTGTGAGGGAATCATAGCTTCCATCATCCTTTCCTCACATGGGACAATGCTCTAATAATGATGATCATCACACTTTTATTTACTTACAACTAAAGAATTACAACTCGATACTAGAACAAAATATGACTCTATATGAATGCCTCCGGCGGTGTACCGGGATGTGCAATGATCTAGCGTAGTAATGACATAAAAAAATAGACAAGCCATGAAAATATCATGCTAGCTATCTTACGATCATGCAAAGCAATATGACAATGATGGTGCGTGTCTTAATAAACGGAACGGTGGAAGTTGCATGGCAATATATCTCGGAATGGCTATGGAAATGCCATAATAGTTAGGTATGGTGGCTGTTTTGAGGAAGGATATATGGTGGGTGTAATGCACCGGCGAAAGTTGCGCGGTACTAGAGAGGCTAGCAATGGTGGAAGGATGAGAGTGCGTATAATCCATGGACTCAACATTAGTCATAAAGAACTCACATACTTATTGCAAAAATCTATTAGCTATCGAAACAAAGTATTAGACGCATGCCCCTAGGGGAGAGGTTGGTAGGAGTTAACCATCGCGCGCTCCCGACCTCCACACAAAGGATGACAATCAATAAATAAATCATGCTCCGACTTCTTCACATAACGGTTCACCATACGTGCATGCTACGGGAATCACAAACTTTAACACAAATATTTCTACCAATCCACAATTACTCACTAGATGACTCTAATATCACCATCTTTATATCGCAAAACTATTGCAAGGAATCAACATATCATATTCAGTGATCTACAAGTTTTATGTAGGATTTTATGACTAACCATGTGAATGACCAACTCCTGTTAACTCTCTAAATAGATATAAGTGAAGCATGAGAGTTTAATTCTTTCTACAAAAGATATGCCCACGCTCTAAAAAATATAAGTGAAGCAAAAGAGCATTCTACAAATGGCGGTTTTCTATGTGTAGAGAAACAGGCAATCCAAACTTCAAATGATATAAGTGAAGCACATGAAGCATTCTATAAAGCCATACTCAAAAGATATAAGTGAGGTGCAAAGAGCCTTCTATAAATCAACCAAGGACTTTCTCATACCAGCATGGTGAATTATTAAAAGAAAAAGAAAAAGCACACAACGCTCCAAGATTTACGCATACCATGTTACGAATAAAAATATAGCTCCAAGTAAAATTACCGATGGTTGTTAGAAGAAAAGAGGGGATGCCTTCCGGGGCATCCCCAAGCTTAGTTTCTTGGGAGTCCTTGAATATTACCTTGGGGTGCCTCGGGCATCCCCAAGCTTAGTCTCTTTCCACTCCTTATTCCTTCATCCATGGTGATCTCACCCAAAACTTGAAAACTTCAATCACACAAAACATAACAAAACCCTCGTGAGATCCGTTAGTAATAATAAAGCAAATTACAACTTTAAGTACTGTTGCCAACCAATTCATATTTTGTTTTTGCATTGTATCCACTGTAGTATAAATTTTCCATGGCTTATACCACCGATACAATCGATAGTTTCATCAAAACGAGCAAAACAATGCATCAAAAACAGAATCTGTCAAAAACAGGACAGTCTGTAGTAATCTGAACATTCACCATACTTCTGTAACTCTAAAAATTCTGAAAAATTAGGACAAAATAAAAACAATTCCTAGCAGTACTGTGTAAAAATTTCAGAAACTTTTGACATTCCAGTAAATAATGTAAATTCACGCACTACAGCCAAAGTTTCTGTTTTTGCACTGCACACACCAAACAAGCAATCTAATCATCCTAAAGGCAAATCTTGGCACATTATTTTTATAATACAATGGATTTATACAAGGGGATAATTATTTTTGTTGAAAAGTTTCTGTAATTAAGATTCACAAGGTTTCCATGGGCATGAACAAAGTTCAAGGCTAGCTCCCACTTTCACAATGCTCGTCCCTCTCACTTTCACTTTTCTTTTTGAAAAAGTTTTAGGTTTCCCTCTTTATTTTTTTTGTTTTTGAACTATATAAAAGCACACAACAGAATAAAATGACTCTCTAAAACTTCCGGGTTGTCTCCCTGGCAGCGCTTTCTTTAAAGCCATTAAGCTAGGCATAAAGTTCTCAAGTAATGGATCCACCCAGATCCCAAGGTATATCAAAGCCAATTTTAATTAACAATGATTTGTAATTTAGTAGTGAGCACAAAGTAACATATATCATGCAACAACGAAGTCTAACTCTCTTCCTATGCATCGGCATGTCATAAAAGAACAATTCATGCACATCAAGTAAAGGCCAATACATAGCATAAGCAGTTTCTTGCAATTTTATCGTATTGGAAACATAGAGAGGTGGAGATGTAGTTCCTCTCTCATAATAATTGCAAGTAGGAGCAACAAGCACATGCATATTATATCTATCAAAATCATCATGTGTAATAGTAAAAGGCAACCCATCTATATAACCCTTAATAAGTGCAAACTTCTCCGATATAGTGTAGTTGGGAGAATTCAAAAAGATAATAGGACTATCATGTGTGGGTGCAATAGCAACAATTTCACGTTTAACATAAGGAACTATAGCAAGTTCATCTCCATAAGCATCATTCATATTGGCATCATGGCCACAAGCATAGCAAGCATCAAGTTCATCAAAAAGGGATATTTCAAACGAATCCAAGGGATCATAGCAATTATCATAGCATTCATCCTTCGGTAAGAACGAAGGGAAATTAAACAATGTATGAGTTGAAGAGTTACTCTCATTAGAAGGTGGGCATGGGTAGCTAATCCACTCTTCCTCCTTTTGTTCTTCGCTCTCCTCCTCATCTTTTTCATCCAATGAGCTCACAGTGTCATCAATTTCTTCTTCCATAGATTCCTGCAAAATATTAGTCTCTTCTTGGATAGCGGAGACTTTCTCAATAAATTGATCAATATGGGCATTACATTCATAATTGGCATAACAATAACGAAGCATAGCCAAATTTTGAGATCGGTAAATAGCATCATCATAATCCTCATACTTTTCAAACAAAGCTTCAATTTCATAAGCACCCTTAAAAGCAACAAACTCTTCTATTTGTTCCACATCATAGTAATCATATATACCATTAGCATAAGAAGCCAAGGTTTCATTATCATTAAATTTACATGAAAAGGGAAGGTGTTTAGCCTTCATCCTAGAGCAACAAGTAATATCATATCTCTGGCATAAATTCCAAGCATACCAATGCAACATATGAATTTGATCCCATAACAGTTTCCCTTTTTGAGTCAAGCGATAATCCCTAAAGTATTCACGTTGATCCAACGTGTGTCCCATTATATAATTGAATGGGGTTTTCTCAGGATTATTAAAGTAGTGCATAATATCTTTCACATAACGAGCATCGAGGGTTTTAGGAGGTTCCCCATCTCCATGAGTAGCAAGTACACCTAATTTTTTTGGTATTTCGTGTTCCATATCCATAACTAAAGATAGAGAACAACTTAGAACAGCAAATAAAATCTACTTAGTGATAAAGCAAACAAGCACACACGAGAATATTCACCCCACGCTATTGCTCCCCGGCAACGGTGCCAGAAAAAGGTCTTGATAACCCACAAGTATAGGGGATCAATTGTAGCCTTTCTCGATAAGTAAGAGTGTCGAACCCAACGAGGAGCTAAAGGTAGAACAAATATTCCCTCAAGTTCTATCGACCACCGATACTACTCTACGCACGCTTAATGTTCGCTTTACCTAGAACAAGTATGAAACTAGAAGTACTTTGTAGGTGTGATAGGATAGGTTTGCAAGATAATAAAGAACACGTAAATAAAATCTAGGGGCTGTTTAGATGAAGAAACAACTAAGTTAGTCTTAGTAGAGAGCTTTTTGTCACAAGAAAGTTATTTGTCCCTAGGCAATCGATAACTAGACCGGTAATCATTATTGCAATTTTATATGAGGGAGAGGCATAAGCTAACATACTTTCTCTACTTGGATCATATGCACTTATGATTGGAACTCTAGCAAGCATCCGCAACTACTAAAGATCATTAAGGTAAAACCCAACCATAGCATTAAGTATCAAGTCCTCTTTACTCCCATACGTAAACAACCTACTTACTCGGGTTTGTGCTTCCGTCACTCACGCCACCCACCATAAGCGAATCATAAACATATTGCAAACCCTACAGCGGGGATCCCTCACGCTTGCGTGACACGGAGAGCACCATAGGACAGCACCAATAATAAAACATGCAACTCAAACCAATCATGATCATCAATCAACCCATAGGACAAAACGGATCTACTCAAACATCATAGGATAGCCATACATCATTGGGAAATAATATATAGCATTGAGCACCATGTTTAAGTAGAGATTACAGCGGGGGAGAAGAGGTGTTGAACCGCTGCATAGAGGGGGAGAGAGTTGGTGATGACAGCGGCGAAGTTGCTGGTGTAGATCGCCGTCACGATGATGGCCCCGGCGGCGTTCCGGTGCCACCGGGAGAGAGGGGGAGAGAGCCCCCCTCCTTCTTCTCCTTCCTTGACCTCCCCCCTAGATGGGAGGAGGGTTTCTCCTCTGGTCCTTGGCCTCCATGGCAGCGGAGGGGCGAGAGCCCCTCCGAGATTGGATCTCTCTCTCTCTGTTTCCTTCTGTTTCTGCGTTCACAGATTCTAGCCTTTCACCGTTTCTTATATTCCCGGAGATCCGTAACTCTGATTGGGCTGAAATTTTAACACGATTTTTATCCGGATATTAGCTTTCTTGCAGCGAAACAAGAGCACCAACCGCCTTACGGGGTGGCCACAAGCCATCCTGGCGCGCCCTACCCCCCAGGGCGCGCCCCTATGGCTTGTGGGCCCCTCGGACACCGCCTTCTGTTGATTCCACTTCCGAAAATTCACATATATTCCAAAAAAAATCTCCGTAAGTTTTTATCCCATTTGGACTTCATTTGATATGGATTTTCTATGAAACAAAAAACATGCAACAAACAGGAACTGGCACTGGGCACTGGATCAATATGTTAGTCCCAAAAATAGTATAAAAAGTTGCCAAAAGTATATGAAAGTTGTAGAATATTGGTGTGAAACAATCAAAAATTATAGATACGACGGAGACGTATCAATGACTCAACATAAAAGTAAATAGATAGTCCCTTCGCAGAGGAAAGCATGGATTTGCAGCGGTGCCAGAGCTCAAGGTTTAAAATAGAGATAGATATAATTTTGGGAGGTACACCCTTCCTATCAACGTTAGGAACAAGAGTTATCAATATATTCCATGCTAAACAAATTAGCGGCGGTTCCCAAGCGGTAAAAGTAAAGGTTTACTCCCCCTCCACCAACAATCACACTCCACAGCTAGCCGCATCCACGGGTACCGTCCAAACAAACAACATTCCTGGGGGAGTTTTGTTTAATTATTTTTGATTTTTGATTTCGGGACTGGAAATCCCAATTACCGCCCCTCTCGTGTAAGGACGAGTGAATAAACACTCATCATGAGAATAACCCGCTTAGCATGGAAGATACTGACCGCCCCCTGTCGCTCCATGAGCGGTCCAGGCATACAAAACAGATGTTCATTTGAATTTTTTAGAGATGGCACATGCAAATTTACTTTGGAACGACAGGGTAATACCGCATATAGGTAGATATAGTGGACTCATCTGGAATAACTTTGGTTTAAGGGTTTTGATGCAAAAGCAGTATTCCCGCTTAGTACAGGCGAAGGCTAGCAAATAGATTGAGAAGCGGCCAGCTAGAGAGCGAAAATGGTCATGAACATGCATTACATATAATAAACATTGACTACTAGCATGAGTAGGATATGGAAACCATGAACATAAATATCATGAAGGCTATGTTGGTTTTGATTCAACTACATGCGTGAACATGTGCCAAGTCAAGCCACTTGAAACATTCGGAGGAGGATACCATATCATCATACCATATCACAACTATTTTAATGCATGTTGACATCCAAGATAAATCATTATCCACTCCTAGCTACTTAAGCATGGCATGAACAACTATAATCTATAAGGATCATTGCAAACATGTTTGATCATAATATGCTGAATCAAGGATACTAGGTTAAACATATTTACAAAAACAAAAACAAGTTGAGTTCATACCCGCTTTTCTCTGCCACAGTCACTTCATCAAATATCGTCATTATTGCCTTTCACTTGAACGATCGAATGATAAGAAAATAATAATAGTGTAAGAGTGCCGTGGACTAAGCTGTAATCTGCAACATTTTATTCAAGAGGAGAAGACAAAGTAACATGGGTTCTTTGTTAAATTAACAATAGTGCATATGAGAGCCACTCAACATTTTCATCGTGGTCTTCTCCTTGGTACGACTCAAATAAAAAGAAAAGAAATTCAGAGAAACACACTGAAATATTTTTGGAGTTTTTGGTTTTTTTCTTGAAGAAAGCAAATTAAAGAGGAAAAACAAAAACGAGAAAAACTATTTACACGGAAAAGCTCACAACAAGCAAAAGAAGAAATGAGAAATCTTTTTGGGTTTTCTTTAAATACTACAATTCAACTAATCTAGAAAGAAAAATTGAAAAGAAGCAGGAAATGTTTTTGGGTTTTCTCAAAGTTTTTCAAACACACAAGAAGAAAGCGAGAAAACAAATCTAGCATGGATATTATAATGAAAAAGTATGAACACCGACAACTGGAACGAAATGTGTGAACATGAATGTAATGTCGGTGGAAATACGTACTCCCCCAAGCTTAGGCTTTTGGCCAAGCTTGGTAATCACCATCCATATGAATAATAATCTGGGCGATGGCTCACCGAGGCCCTCGGTGCAAACTCCACGGCACTCCTGGCAGCTTCAACCTCCGCATTGTACGCATGGGCCTCGCTCTCAAGGACGTAGTATCTTCCCCTACTGTGAAAATCAAAGAGAGCAAGAGCAGGCAAAGTGACAGGCACAACATTTTTTTTTATTAAATCTCAAGTTATAGGTGTAGTTAGTGGCCGTGCCTGTAAGAAACTTATGGTGTGTGACGCCCCCAATTTCGACCGTACGCTAAACATCCACGCAATGCGTACGACCAAGATTAGGGACTCACTGATCGATATCACAACACAACTCTAGACACAAATTAAAGTCATACAGCTTCATATTACAAGCCAGGGGCCTCGAGGGCTCGAATACAAAGCTCGACAAGCACGAGTCAGCGAAAGCAAATAATATCTGAGTACAGACATAAGTTAAACAAGTTTTCCCTTAAGACGGCTAGCACAAACATAAGCAGCGGATCGAAAGAGGCGAGGCCTCCTGCCTGGGAACCTCCTAACTACTCCTGAGTGTCGGCACTCTCCACGTAGTAGTAGGCTCCAGCGGTGGTGTAGTAGTCGTCTCCGGCGTACTCCATCTCCTGGGCTCCAGCGTCTGAACGCAGAATCGTATCGAGGAGGAAAGCGAAAGCAAAGCAGCGGTGAGTACTCATCCAAAGTACTCGCAAGACTGACATCAAAACTATGCTAAGTATGCATCAGTATCAAGGAGTGGGGTTATATCTGGACTGACTGCAGAAAGCAAGAGTAGGGGGAAGGCCTAGTCCTATCGAAGACTAGAATCTTCAGCATCTTGCAGCATTAGAAGAGAGTAGACTGGTATCTCATATATAATCATATTATTGTAGCAATTTTATTAAGCAACCACGCCCAGAGATTCTTCCTCGACTCCCTGCGAGGAAGCAATCTCGGAGCCAACATTCATTTCAATTTAAAGTCACAATTATAGTTGTAGAAGGTCAAGGTATAACTCCAAGTCATCCTGTTACCGTGGACACGGCTATTCGAATAGATTATTCATCCCTGCAGGGGTGCACCGCATTTCCAACACGCCTGATCACCTCCGGCCGGACACACTTTCCTGGGTCATGCCCGGCCTCGGGATAGCAGCACGTCATCGCCCCACCTAGGCTCAACAGAGAGGCCAGCCCGCCGGTCTAAATCCTAAGCACACAGGGGTCGTGGGCCCACTTGCCCTACGCGCTCCTGCACGATGCGTACGCGGCCGGAAGCAGACCTAGCACACTCCAGTCCAAGAGATGTACCGTCCAGTCCAATCCGGCGCGCGCCACTCCATTGCTGACGTCCGAAGAGCTTCGGCTGATACAACGACGCTGAGTACCCATAACTTCTCCCACGCGATGGTTTGGCGCGTAAAAAGGCCAATGACCCAACTCAGATCAAATACCCAACCCATTAGCATTTTATTAATGCGGGGCAAGCGCGACCCATAAAGTGCGGTCCCGTCACCCCGACTCGAGGATGTGTGGCAAGGGCCTCTCCTGCCCGTCCACGCCTCATAATAACCCTTTGGATGCCTTACCGGCGCATCCCACCACATCTCACACACGGGTACCCTTGGGGCCGACCCGTCTCAAGACTGTCGGGAACTCAGGTCCACCTCAACCAGGGTGGTACCGCCTGTCCCTCCAGTCCCGTCTTTCACATGTAAACGATGTCAAGTTAAAGTAACTGTGTGTATAAAACATCAAGACGGCACCTGAGGAATCACCCTCAAAGGGCCCCGCTCGATGAAACCGTCAAGGTGGCCTTAGAGGAATCACCCTCGAGGGTCCCACACGTGAGGGGTTGCACGACAGAGTCATCGTTGGGAGCGGCGAAGGAGGAATAACCCTCGATAACCGCGACCGACTAGCTGCACTACAGAGCTAGCATCATGAGTACTTCACGAGGTGTCACCCTCGGTACTCGATAGTAGCGCTGCAGAGTCGTACAACTAAGGGGGGTGCGGTGATGTGAGGGGCCTGGCTTGTCGGTCGGTTGACCGAGTCTTCGAGTCGTCGAGTCGTCGATGAAGAAGCAGGGGCCACTGGGACTAAGGGGGTCACAGGGGATTCATTGATCAACCTATACTAAGCAGTTGATATGATTGCAGGTATGGTAGCAGTTTATCAAAAATAGGTTATGCATCAGAAATAGGAGCTAGCTAATACAGTAGCAAAATCTAATGCAAGAATGAGAGGGAAAGAAATGGATGATATCGGAATGCTCAAGGGGGGTTGCTTGCCTTGCTGCTCTGCGGCAAAGGCCTGTTCGTCAACGGTGTAGTCGTATCCGGCAGCACCGTCTGTCTCGGGGTCTACCGGTAAGAAGAGGGGGAGAAACAATAAATATAAAGCAAACAAATGCATCACGATGCATGACATGACAATATGCAGAGCTAGGCATGCACTAACGCAGTACTACACGTTGCAGACGGGTTGGAAGAATATCTGACGATATTTTCCGGGTCTCTGGCTATTACCGAACAGATGATCCTAATGCTAAATGTCCATGTTCATCATGCTAGGAGCATGTGACAGATGAACGGACAGCGTAGTCGGATTTGTCTCGTCGTTCTGAGCAACTTTCATATATAAAGTTTTTCGATCTGAGCTACGGTTTAAAAGATATGATTTTCTAAAGTTTTAAACATTTTTTTGAATTTATTTTATTTATTTAAATCAACATTATCCAGAATAGTAAATGATGACGTCATCATGACGTATTGGTGGCGTCAGCAGTCAACAGTGCAGTTGACTAGGTCAAACCTGACCAGTGGACCCCACTGGTCAGTGAGACAGTTCTTAATTAAGTTTTATTTAAACTAATTAGGATTAATTAGCGGGTGCGCCCTATTGTCAGTGAAAGATTAGGGCTTTGATTAATTAACTAATTAATTAATAGTTTAATTAACTAAAAGGGGCAGGGGCCCACATGTCATAGACACAGGGGGGGTCGGGCCCCACCTGTCATTGACTGGACCAGGTCCAGTCAGCAGTTGACCTGGTCAACAGGTCAGCGGGGTCGGCCTGGCCCACCGGCCAGCGACCCTGGCAGTGGCCCCGGCCGTGCCACGTCAGCAGCGGTGGCGCTGGGTCGCCGGAGGGGCTCCGGCGAGCACCAGAGAACGAGCCGAGGCTCGGAAATCGCCATCCTGGGGTCAAATCGTGCGCGGTTTGGTCCTATGCGTTCCTGGAGGTGAGCCGCATCCGTTGGTGGAAGCAGCAGGGCCAGCGGTGGCCGGCGTTGAGCACAGCTTCAACAATGGTGGCGGCGGCATTCGGTCAGTTTGGGCGCGCGCAAACCAGCGATCAAATGGAGCACATTTTGCGCGGGATGGACTCTACGCACGCACCGCAAGCGAACAGACTTGGCCACGGCTCCAAACGACCACCGAATGGTTGTCGGCGTTGAGCATCCACGGCGGCGGGATCGGGCTCGCGTGGAGCTACGGCTACGGTGGCGTTCGAGAGCGCTGAGAGGGAGAGGAAGGCACGGGGGGGTGCTCACTGGCGTTGACGAGAGGGCCCGGTGCAGCTAGAGGCGACGGAGAGGAGAGATCGACGGCGGCGAGTGTTCTATCCCGAGGTTGAAGAAGCTCTCAGGCGCGGCGATTGAGACCTTGGGGGCTCGATTCGTTGCTGAGGGAGGGATAGCGAGAGCTTGCGCAGCTCTTTGACCAGTCGGAGGGGGAAGAGGTCGATGGTAGCCGCGTCTATCACCACGGCGTGGCCATGGATCCGCTCGGGTGAGCTCGAGCATGAGCGAGGAGAGGGGCAGAGGGGAAACTGGAGCGCGCTAGGGTTTGCGGGGTGAGAGAGAGAGGCGTGGGCGTGTTCTTATCCTCGCGGGAGCGTGTGGATGGCCGACAGCGCAACGATCGTCGTTCGGACGGCGCTGGCGCCATGGCCTCCCTTCCCCTGGCGCGAGGAGGAAGAAAAGGCCGGCGCTTGTTGGGCCGGGCCAGCCTGTAGCACTTGGGCTACAGTGCTCGGCAGTCTTTTTCTTTTATTTCTTTTTTTGTTTTCTGCTTTCTGTTTTTCTTTTCTGTTTCATTTTGTTTCTGCAATAATCTTCTTCAGCAAAAATGTGTGACCTACTCCAAATAATACTTTGCAATATTCTGCATGGCCACATATAGTTTGAGGGATTTTGGAAATTGTTTGCATTTTCCAATTGAATTTAATAGTACATTAAAATGCAATTTGGTGCTGTTATTGATGGTGGGGTCCACACCATATATTTGGTGATGTTGTTTTCCTTAACATCATTTATTTGGTGATTTTCCCCAAGTGTGCAACAATTTGTTCTTGTTGTTTGAGTAATTATTTTATCACAATAAAATTCAATGTCCCTTTAAAAGTGAAATTTGAAATGAGATATGAATTTCAACTTGATCATATCCTATTTAGCAAAATGATTAGGCACTGATCATGGTCATCACTGTGCTTAATTACAATTATCACTGTAGCACAAAACCAGGGTGTCACAATTCTCCCCTACTAACAAGAATTCTCGTCCCAAGAATTAAGAAGTGGAAGGAAAGAGCCCGGGGTATTCTGCACGAAGATGATCTTTGCGTTCCCAAGTGGCTTCATCTTCAGAATGGTTTGCCCACTGTACCTTGAAGAACTTGGTAACCTTCTGACGAGTCCGATGTTCAGTTTCACCAAGAATGCAGACTGGTTGCTCCTTGTAAGAAAGGTCTTGTTGCAGTTCAAGCATATCATGATCCACTGCTCGGATTGGATCCTTGAAGCAGCGATGAAGCTGTGACACATGGAACACATCGTGAACCTGAGAAAGGTTTGCCGGTAGTTCCAGTTGATATGCCACTTTACCACGCCTTTCAAGAATAGTGAAAGGACCAATGTATCGAGGAGCCAGCTTGCCCTTGATCCCGAAACGGTGTGTACCTCTCATTGGTGTGACTCGAAGATAAGCCTTCTCGCCAGGTTGATAGACCATATCTTTGTGATGACGGTCATACTGACTCTTCTGACGAGACTGGACAGCCTTCAGAATTGCATGAATAATGCGGACTTGATCTTCGGCATGTTGGATAATATCCGGACCGATAAGTGTACGTTCCCCAGTTTCTGACCAATTCAGAGGAGTTCGACACTTACGTCCATATAACACTTCAAAGGGGGCCATCTTCAGACTAGCTTGATAGCTATTGTTGTAGGAGAACTCAGCATACGGGAGAGATTCCTCCCATTTCTTGCCGAAAGAAATGACACAAGCTAGAAGCATGTCTTCGAGAATCTGATTGACTCTTTCAACTTGTCCCTGGGATTGAGGGTGAAAAGCGGTGTTGAATGACAAATGAGTTCCCATAGCTTCCTGGAAACTTGCCCAGAATCTTGAAGTGAATAAGCTGCCACGGTCTGAACTAATCACCAATGGAATACCGTGGAGCGAAACAACTCTGGACATGTAAAGATCTGCTAGCTGACTAGTAGTAATAGTTTCCTTG
Source organism: Elymus sibiricus (assembly GCA_039707655.1). Lineage (NCBI taxonomy): Eukaryota > Viridiplantae > Streptophyta > Magnoliopsida > Poales > Poaceae > Elymus > Elymus sibiricus. Next base: position 429,093,046 of record CM077671.1, on the reverse strand, counting down.
ACAGCCAAAAAATGTGCAACTTTGGACAACCGGTCAATGACGACAAGAATAGCATCATTACCTTTCTGCGACCTGGGAAAACCAGTGACGAAGTCCATTTCAACATGGTCCCATTTCCATTCAGGAACCGTAATAGGTTGCAGAGTTTCGGCAGGCTTCTGATGTTCTGCTTTGATACGACGGCAAACGTCACATTCAGCAACATAGCGAGCAATGTCTTGCTTCATGTTAGACCACCAGAATCTTCGATGAATGTCTTGGTACATCTTGGTACTACCAGGATGAATAGACAGCGGAGTGTCATGTGCTTCCTTCATAACCTCCTGAGTCATATCATGGTTTTTCTCCTTACTCGGTACCACTAGGCGGCCTTTGAAGTACAAAGCGCCATCCTCAGCAATAGTGAAGGGTGAGGGCTTTCCTTCTGCGAGATCGAATTTAATCCTCTCGACCTCATTGTCACACTTCTGGATCCACTTGATGACGTCCACAAGATCTGGTTTAGCAACCAGGGTATTAAGAGAACCCTGGGAAACAATGTGGAGGTTCATTTTGTAGGACCCTTCAGGAGGGGGAGCGAGATAACCCTGAGGAACAATATGGAGGTTCAGCTTGCGGAATTCCTTTTGAAGAAGGGGGTGAACCTTGTGAACCTGAAGGTGATTGCAGTAAGAATTGCGGCTCAAGGCATCAGCCATTACATTAGCCTTGCCTGGGGTATAAGAAATACCCATGTTGTAATCTGCTATGCGCTCCATCCATCTCTGTTGACGGAGGTTCAGATCTGGCTGACTAAACAGGTACTTCAGACTTTGGTGATCGGTGTAGATCTCGCAACGATTACCAACAAGGTATTGCCGCCACTCTTTTAATGCATGAATTACTGCAGCAAGTTCGAGGTCATGAACTGGGTAGTTCTCTTCATGAGGACGCAATTGACGAGAGGCATAAGCAACCACTCTGCGCTCTTGCATTAAGACACAGCCCATTCCTTGATGTGAAGCATCACAATAAATACGAGTATCCGGAGGAGCAAGTACTGGAGCAGACGTCAGTTTGTCCTTAAGTGCCTGAAAGCTCTCCTAACATTTTTCTGTCCACTCATATTTAACACCTTTGTGAAGCAGATTGGTTAAGGGCTTTGCAATCTTGGAGAAGTTCTCGACGAATCGACGGCAATAGCTGGCGAGTTCGAGAAAACTTCTGATTTGCTTGACATTCTTCGGGGGAGTCCAGTCAAGAATAGCCTGAACTCGTTCAGGGTTGACCGCAATACCATCCTTGGAGATCACATGACCAAGGTAGGTTACTTCGTCCATCCAGAACTCACACTTTGAGTACTTTGCATAAAGTTGGTGTTCTCGAAGCCTCTCCAGTATAAGACGAAGATGTTCTGCATGTTCTCCTTTATTCTTGGAGTAAACTAGGATATCACCTAGATAAACCACGACGAATTTATCGAGGTAATCCATGAATATATAGTTCATCGGGCGAGAGAAGGTTGCTGGGGCATTGGTTAAGCCAAAGGACATGACGGTGTACTCGTATGAACCATAGCGAGTAACGAATGCAGTCTTGGGAATATCCTCTTCACGTACCCGGATCTGATGGTAACCCAACCTCAAGTCGAGTTTGGAAAACACTGACGAACCAGCAAGTTGGTCATACAGATCGTTGATCCGAAGAAGCGGATATTTGTTTTGAATCGTTGCTTGGTTGATGCGACGGTAATCTTGGACCAATCGATTCGTACCATCTTTCTTCTTGACAAAGAGAGAAGGTGCTCCCCAAGCAGAGGAACTTGGACGAATGAAACCCAGACGAAGCGAATTGTCAATTTCTTGCTTAAGTTCAAGGAGTTCATGTGGTGGCATCATATATGGCCGCTTAGCAATAGGAGTGGTACCAGGTACCAAGTCGATGACAAACTCGACAGCTCTAGCAGGGGAATCCCTGGAAGTTCTTCCGAAAAATCATCTTGGAAATCCCGGACAACTGGAATGTTTTCAATCCCTTCAAGAGATGACTCATTTAATGCATTCAAGGCATTTAGCCAGGCTTCAGCATCTAACAGCTTGGAATGACATGATCGGGTACAATTCATAATCAAAGAACATTACCAAGAGTTGTTGATTTGCAATGCGTAATCGATTCAGATATCAACATCCTTGATTGTCCAACAACTCAGAACACGAGGAAACTGGAGTCAGTGAAATATCATAGTTGATGAGGAGCTCATAAGAAGTTATAAAGCTCCGTGATATTTATTCAAGATACCAAGGATAATACCCGGAGGTAGATCAGAATAGAGGTTAGACTAGGGTATTGATCTGTGGAAGACAAGCACTTTAACCTGTCTAAGAATGAAATCAAAGTAGTACAACCTGGTCAGAACCACGATTGCAAAGGACAAGATCAAAGATACAATATCAAATCATACAATGAATGATTATATGAAAGGAGAAGCTTGTATGATAAGATCAACATTGTTTCCATGGGCATGAACACAAGGTTCAAGGTCGACTCCCACTTCATCAATGCATCACCTTCCATTTACACCTCGCCCTTTGATGAAGTTGTAGTTTTGAAAGTTTAACTGGAAAAACACCAGGAGAGTACTTGTGAAAACATGTCGGGTTCACACGGATTAAGGAAGGCATAGGTCCAACCCATCGGGGCATCTTAGGAACATATACCATAAGCTTCAAGAGTAATTAACACATGCTTGACAACAGAGCATGGCTGACAAAAGCATAGGATACAACTTATCAGAGGGAGAAGACACAGTTTACCAATGCATCATGTATCAGGGAAAGAAATCACAAGAATTTTAAATGAGAAGGACACTGTCGGATAATAACCCAACAATTTATTTGGCGTCCACAAAGGACCTGATGTGAGTATCGGTACCAAATCAAAGGGAGAAAGAATGCAGGGCATCAGATCATAGAACATCCAAATAATTCGATGTTTGAATAACCAAAGGAATTAAGATTCCCAATTTGGTGTATCAGAATCAGATGCTTCGATCAATACAGATAAGTTGAAGGGACTTAGATGGACAATCAACCAAGGTTGATTTAACGAGAACCAGCTCCTGATTGGAAAGACGTCTGAGCCGGACGGATAATTTATGATAAACAACTGATGACTGCGTGCATCCACACACAGGTTGAATCAATAAAATCAAATGAAAACCACAAAGGATTTACTTAAAATTGCTAGACACATGGAATTAACCATAATGCAAGCTGGCGAGAAAGGTCAAGAGCAAAAGGCTACTGAGGATTTCGGGAGATCGAATAGCAACTCGAAGGACTTGCGAAACCCAAGATAATTGAGGAGGAATGAATTCTCGAGAAGACAATTCGATGTACCTTGTAACAACAAGTACAACTAGATATGAAAGGATGAGTGACAATTGTATGTAATCATCCATAGGGGTTGACGGAGGAAGGAAATCGCAAAGGCGGTGAGCACAAGTTCTCGAGAGAACTTCGGAGAGTATCTTCGGAGTCTTCTGATGAATCGAGCCATCGTCTGAAATGAGGGGCTCTCCGGGGGAAGTAGTTACGAGAACCTAGAGTTAGAGTTAATAAAATCTTTAACCCGAAAGAGAAGAGAGATCAGAACCCAGAGTATAGACGAGGAATAAAAGATCCTAATACCACCCGATTGAGATGTGGGCCCGTAAGCCACACAACTATGTTAGTAAAAGTTTTTCAATGACTAGACTCAACTTCGGCCAAGGAGTTGGAAAGGGGGCTACCTACAGGCAGTCGGCTCTGATACCAACTTGTGATGCCCCCAATTTCGATCGTACGCTAAACATCCACGCAATGCGTACGACCAAGATTAGGGACTCACTGATCGATATCACAACACAACTCTAGACACAAATTAAAGTCATACAGCTTCATATTACAAGCCAGAGGCCTCGACGGCTCGAATACAAAGCTCGACAAGCACGAGTCAGCGGAAGCAAATAATATCTGAGTACAGACATAAGTTAAACAAGTTTTGCCTTAAGAAGGCTAGCACAAACATAAGCAGCAGATCGAAAGAGGCGAGGCCTCCTGCCTGGGAACCTCCTAACTACTCCTGAGCATCGACACTCTCCACGTAGTAGTAGGCTCCAGCGGTGGTGTAGTAGTCGTCTCCGGCGTACTCCAACTCCTGGGCTCCAGCGTCTGAACGCAGAATCGTATCGAGGGGGAAAGAGAAAGCAAAGCAGTGGTGAGTACTCATCCAAAGTACTCGCAAGACTGACATCAGAACTATGCTAAGTATGCATCAGTATCAAGGAGTGGGGTTATATCTGGACTGACTGCAGAAAGCAAGAGTAGGGGGAAGGCCTAGTCCTATCGAAGACTAGCATCTTCAGCATCTTGCAGCATTAGAAGAGAGTAGACTGGTATCTCATATATAATCATATTATTGTAGCAATTTTATTAAGCAACCACGCCCAGAGATTCTTCCTCGACTCCCTGCAAGGAAACAATCTCGGAGCCAACATTCATTTCAATTTAAAGTCACAATTATAGTTGTAGAAGGTCAAGGTATAACTCCAAGTCGTCCTGTTACCGTGGACACGGCTATTCGAATAGATTATTCATCCCTGCAGGGGTGCACCGCATTTCCAACACGCCTGATCACCTCCGGCCGGACACACTTTCCTGGGTCATGCCCGGCCTCGGGATAGCAGCACGTCGTCGCCCCACCTAGGCTCAACAAAGAGGCCAGCCCGTCGGTCTAAATCCTAAGCATACAGGGGTCGTGGGCCCACTTGCCCTACGCGCTCCTGCACGATGCGTACGCGGCCGGAAGCAGACCTAGCACACTCCAGTCCAAGAGCTGTACCGTCCAGTCCAATCCGGCGCGCGCCACTCCATTGCCGACGTCCGAAGAGCTTCGGCTGATACAATGACGCTGAGTACCCATAACTTCTCCCACGCGGTGGTTTGGTGCGTAAAAAGGCCAACGACCCAACTCAGATCAAATACCCAACCCATTAGCATTTTATTAATGCGGGGCAAGCGCGACCCATAAAGTGCGGTCCCGTCACCCCGACTCGAGGATGTGTGGCAAGGGCCTCTCCTGCCCGTCCACGCCTCATAATAACCCTTTGGATGCCTTACCGGCGCATCCCACCACATCTCACACACGGGTACCCTTGGGGCCGACCCGTCTCAAGACTGTAGGGAACTCAGGTCCACCTCAACCAGGGTGGTACCGCCTGTCCCTCCAGTCCCGTCTTTCACATGTAAACGATGTCAAGTTAAAGTAACTGTGTGTATAAAACATCAAGATGGCACCTGAGGAATCACCCTCAAAGGGCCCCGCTCGATGAAACCGTCAAGGTGGCCTTAGAGGAATCACCCTCGAGGGTCCCACACCTGAGGGGTTGCACGACAGAGTCATCGTCGGGAGCGGCGAAGGAGGAATCACCCTCGATAACCGCGACCGACTAGCTGCACTACAGAGCTAGCATCATGAGTACTTCACGAGGTGTCACCCTCGGTACTCGATAGTAGCGCTGCAGAGTCGTACAACTAAGGGGGGTGCGGTGATGTGAGGGGCCTGGCTTGTCGGTCGGTTGACCGAGTCTTCGAGTCGTCGAGTCGTCGATGAAGAAGCAGGGGCCACTGGGACTAAGGGGGTCACAGGGGATTCATTGATCAACCTATACTAAGCAGTTGATATGATTGCAGGTATGGTAGCAGTTTATCAAAAATAGGCTATGCATCAGAAATAGGAGCTAGCTAATACAGTAGCAAAATCTAATGCAAGAATGAGAGGGAAAGAAATGGATGATATCGGAATGCTCAAGGGGGGTTGCTTGCCTTGCTGCTCTGCGGCAAAGGCCTGTTCGTCAACGGTGTAGTCGTATCCGGCAGCACCGTCTGTCTCGGGGTCTACCGGTAAGAAGAGGGGGAGAAACAATAAATATAAAGCAAACAAATGCATCACGATGCATGACATGACAATATGCAGAGCTAGGCATGCACTAACGCAGTACTACACGTTGCAGACGGGTTGGAAGAATATCTGACGATATTTTCCGGGTCTCTGGCTATTACCGAACAGATGATCCTAATGCTAAATGTCCATGTTCATCATGCTAGGAGCATGTGACAGATGAACGGACAGCGTAGTCGGATTTGTCTCGTCGTTCTGAGCAACTTTCATATATAAAGTTTTTCGATCTGAGCTACGGTTTAAAAGATATGATTTTCTAAAGTTTTAAACATTTTTTCGAATTTATTTTATTTATTTATATCAACATTATCCAGAATAGTAAATGATGATGTCATCATGACGTATTGCTGGCATCAGCAGTCAACAGTGCAGTTGACTAGGTCAAACCTGACCAGTGGACCCCACTGGTCAGTGAGACAGTTCTTAATTAAGTTTTATTTAAACTAATTAGGATTAATTAGTGGGTGGGCCCTATTGTCAGTGACAGATTAGGGCTTTGATTAATTAACTAATTAATTAATAGTTTAATTAAATAAAAGGGGCAGGGGCCCACATGTCATAGACACAGGGGGGTCGGGCCCCACCTGTCATTGACTGGACCAGGTCCAGTCAGCAGTTGACCTGGTCAACAGGTCAGCGGGGTCGGCCTGGCCCACCGGCCAGCGACCCTGGCAGTGGCCCCGGCCGTGCCACGTCAGCAGCGGCGGCGCTGGGTCGCCGGAGGGGCTCCGGCGAGCACCAGAGAACGAGCCGAGGCTCGGAAATCGCCATCCTGGGGTCAAATCGTGCGCGGTTTGGTCCTATGCGTTCCTGGAGGCGAGCCGCATCCGTTGGTGGAAGCAGCAGGGCCGGAGGTGGCCGGCGTTGAGCACAGCTTCAACAATGGTGGCGGCGGCATTCGGTCAGTTTGGGCGCGTGCAAACCAGCGATCAAACGGAGCACATTTTGCGCGGGATGGACTCTACGCACGCACTGCAAGCGAACAGACTTGGCCACGGCTCCAAACGACCACCGAATGGTCGTCGGCGTTGAGCATCCGTGGCGGTGGGATCGGGCTCGCGTGGAGCTACGGCTACGGTGGCGTTCGAGAGCGCTGAGAGGGGGAGGAAGGCGCGGGGGGTGCTCACTGGCGTTGACGAGAGGGCTCGGTGCAACTAGAGGCGACGGAGAGGAGAGATCGACGGCGGCGAGTGTTCTGTCCTGAGGTTGAAGAAGCTCTCAGGCGCGGCGATGGAGACCTTGGGGGCTCGATTCGTTGCTGAGGGAGGGATTGCGAGAGCTTGCGCGGCTCTTGGACCAGTCGGAGGGGGAAGAGGTCGACGGTAGCCGCGTCTATCACCACGGCGCGGCCATGGATCCGCTCGGGTGAGCTCGAGCGCGAGCGAGGAGAGGGGCAGAGGGGAAACTGGAGCGCGCTAGGGTTTGCGGGGTGAGAGAGAGAGGCGTGGGCGTGTTCTTATCCTCGCGGGAGCGCGTGGATGGCCGACAGCGCAACGATCGTCGTTCGGACGGCGCTGGCGCCATGGCCTCCCTTCCCCTGGCGCGAGGAGGAAGAAAAGGCCGGCGCTTGCTGGGCCGGGCCAGCCTGTAGCACTTGGGCTACAGTGCTCGGCAGTCTTTTTCTTTTATTTCTTTTTTTGTTTTCTGCTTTCTGTTTTTCTTTTCTATTTCATTTTGTTTCTGCAATAATCTTCTTCAGCAAAAATGTGTGACCTACTCCAAATAATACTTTGCAATATTCTGCATGGCCACATATAGTTTGAGGGATTTTGGAAATTGTTTGCATTTTCCAATTGAATTTAATAGTACATTAAAATGCAATTTGGTGCTATTATTGATGGTGGGGTCCACACCATATATTTGGTGATGTTGTTTTCCTTAACATCATTTATTTGGTGATTTTCCCCAAATGTGCAACAATTTGTTCTTGTTGTTTGAGTAATTATTTTAGCACAATAAAATTCAATGTCCCTTTAAAAGTGAAATTTGAAATGAGATATGAATTTCAACTTGATCATATCCTATTTAGCAAAATGATTAGGCACTGATCATGGTCATCACTGTGCTTAATTACAATGATCACTGTAGCACAAAACCAGGGTGTCACATGGTGCTTCATGGCTTCAAAGTCTAAATACTGAGTAGGTAGGATGGGGTCACTAGGCCATGGTGAGACATTTAATCTCTCCGCTACACGGGAGGCATAGATTCCTCCATAAAAATTACCACTAGCAGCATTGAGCTGCAGTCTCCGTGCAACAATTGCACCAAGATTATAATATTTATTTCCAGTTATGGCAGTGTGTATGAGACTCAAATCATGAGCACACAGTGTGCTACAATCTTGTTTGCCTACGATACATTTGCCATTAAAAAGTGTGAAATATTGTATTGATGGGAAATGGATGCTCTTAATTCTCCCTTGTGCTACTCCCCTATCTTCACTTTAGCAAAGATTAACTAAAAATGACTCGTATTCAGATTTTGTTGGCTCATCAAGGGAACCCCAAGATGGAGGTTTGCATGTTTCACTGAATATGTCTAAAGGCATGGTGAACGAACGGTCATAAAGGTTGAATGAAACTCTAGACTCACGAGGAAAATATTTAAATTTCTTTGTGAATGTTTTCGTGAGTTCGAGATGTTGAGGACACTTATCTACGATGAAGGGAGCAAGTTCTGTATTGTGGATAAATTGGTCAAATTCCCCCTTAATACATGCACCTTCCATGAACTCGTCGCACGGCCACAAGCATGATTTGGTGGCGGCATCTCGCATCGAGCTTTCGCTTGGCTCAACATAAGACTGTCGAACCGAGCTTCCACTTGATGAGGCTTCCGAGGATCTCCTCCTTGAGGAACTCCTAAAGAATTGCATTTTTATTTGCTAACAAATTTCTGAAATATTTTTGAGACACAAAATTTTGTCAACAAAACATCGTGAAATTGATAGCAACTACTCCTAAGCATGCATAGAGGCCATATTGAGCATTCAAACTACTTAGAGCTCTAAGAATTCAACATGCAAGCTCATCTACAGCAGCACCAAGAGCGGCTAATTACTCTAAAAATAACCTACTAAATCAAAAACTAATTGGAGCAATGGAGGAGTCACATACCAAGTAGCAATCCCTCCAAACAGTTTCAGAAACGGAGCTTTGAGCAAAGAGATCGAAATCCGCGGGTTTGAGAGCAAGAACACGGGAATGGTGGTTGTGGTGATTTTTTTCTAGAGGTAGGGGATGATGTGGGCTAAAAGAATAAGTGAGGGGGCCCACGTGGGGGCCACAACCCACCAGGGCGCGCCTGGGGGTGCTGGCGCGCCCTGGTGTCTTGTGGGCACCAGGTGCACCACCCCCCCTCTGGTATTATTTGCACCAGAAATTCAGAAATATTCAGAAAAAAATCGTATCAAATTTTCAGAACATTCTGAGAACTTTTATTTTTTGGGTCATTTTTTATTGCACGGAGAAAACAGAAAACAGGATAAACATGGCATTTTATTTTATTTGACTAACTAAAACAGAAAATAAATGGTGGGAACAGAGAGTTGTGCTTACTAGATTCATCAACTTCGTACCTCTCAAAAATGATCCATTAATAAGGTTGATCAAGTCTTATTAACAATCACTTCCGATTAGCATGAAACCGAAGAACTTTCGTAAAACACTAAGTTACCTCAATGGGGATGTGCATATCCCCAACAATAAGTATATCATATTTCTTTTTGGCAGTAGGTAGAGGTAATTGAAAACTTCCAATAATGATGGTCGGAGATTCTTCAATAACATTTATACCATTCACTTGGAATTGTTTCTTCGGAAAGTGCACCGTATGCTCATTACCATTGATATGAAAAGTGACTTTGCTTTTATTGCAGTCAATAATAGCCCCTGCAGTATTCAAAAAGGGTCTACCAAGAATAATCGACATGTTGTCGTCCTCGGGCATCTCAAGAATAACAAAGTCTGTTAAGATAGTAACATTTGCAACAACAACGGGCACATCCTGATACGTCTCCAACGTATCTATAATTTTTGCTTGTTCCATGTTGTTATATTATCATTCTTGGATGTTTTACAATCATTTTATTACAACTTTATATCATTTTTTGGGACTAACCTATTGACATAGTGCCAAAGTGCCAATTGTTGTTTTTGCTTGTTTTTTACTTCGCAGAAAATCAGTACCAAACAGAGATGAAACGCTGCGGGGATTTTTGTGGCTTTTTTACGGACCAGAAGAAACCAGATGGGCCAAAGAACACCAGAAGAGGGTGGCCAGCCCCCACCAGGGCGCGCCAGAGGCCCCCTGGCGCGGCCTGGTGGGTGCTGGGCACCTCGGGCACCCCCTCAACCGACTATCGTGCCTATAAATTCCTAGAAAATCCAAAAACCCTAGAGGAGTCGACGAAACACAATTCCAGCCGCCGCAAGTTCCAGAACCGCGAGATCCAATCTAAACACCATCACGGAGGGGTTCATCTTCCTCATAGATGCCTCTCCGATGATGCGTGAGTAGTCCACCATAGACCTATGGGTCCGTAGGCAGTAGCTAGATGGCTTCTTCTCTCTCTATCTTATGATTCTCAATACAATGGTCTCTTGGAGATCTATTTGATGTAAACTTTTGTGGTGTGTTTGTTAGGATCCGATGAACTAGCAGGGTGTCCCGTGCATTTGCGCGACTAGATATATTAGGTTTTATTATAATTCTATTTTAAAGATCAAATTGCATATGGATGTAATTTGGCAACTATATTTCATATAAATATGCTAAAAAGCTTCCTAAAATATAATATTCATATACGTTGATTTAAGATCATTACCTTAGTTGCACCTATCATGATAATTTAATTTGATCAGTTTACCTGGTTTATTATCCTGTAAATGTGTCCCACCTTTATGCATAATTTCGACATATAAATCTTAAAAATGATAAAAAAAACACCTCACCGTGATATTCTCTTGACTATAGGAAACAACACACTCATATCTTAAACCACTTTTTTACTTCTCCGATTGCTTTATCATTAGTGGTATTTCAGTTACCTAATTTCATTAGTGTAAGTTCATGGTGTAGATGGTTGTGGTTTGCATCAACGGCACACTTCTAACTTAAACGCCCACGTGAAGCTACAAATGCATGTTTAGCACACTATTCTTTCTTGGCTATTCGCACATACGCGTGACTCTTACAATCTTTATATCACATATACATCATACATATTGTGATACCAGTCGATGATCTTCATTTGCACGACATTTGTATGATGTTCTCTAAGCGCCCCTTTCATGATAGATTGTAGCCATTTCGGTCATGGACTTTTCTGGATAAAAAACCTTACTTCATAGTACTCAATACATTTCACCTCGCCTTGGTTGGTGGCATGAATATAAAGTGAAATTTCTGTCAAAAACATTTCTAATACTACGCATTATCGTGAGCTAGGATCCACATTCTTATTGTCACTTTATATATTTGGAAATTTAGGACAATATTTTCTCAATATTAAAGGATATAATAATGAAAAATAATGTGTCAATTCAATCCTCGGTTTAGGCATTTATATTTATTCTATCGAGTTTCTCTTTCAAATTCCTTCATTTGGATATATATTTTTCTTCAAATTATTGAAGTGCCCGTCACATGACGATTGTCAAGCTGGTCGAAAGGGTTGTATAGTTTGCCTTACTCACGCCCGGCACCATTCTCCTGGGATTAATTGCGTCTAGATGTTCTCTATGTGTCCTTCTCATGATAGATTGTAATACCATTCTGACCATGGATTTTCAGAGTAAAAAAATTACTTTATTTTAGACAATACGTTTAACTTCGTCTTGATTTTTTGCGTAAATTGTTCCTTGCTGAGCATTTGCATCATAGCATGATGTCAACACATGCACGGCTCAGGCACCAGCTAAGTTACATCCATGCGCTAACTGAATATGAATAGAATAACATCCGTGGCATTGCTGTTTTACAGCCGGCAGTAGGTTTCATATACGGGATTAAAAAATTGCTCTTTTATTTAGGACCCTGATATATTCTGAACATATTTGGCAACTAAACTCGCGATCTCGAATCAACTAAAGTTGCCATGCTTAAAATCTGAACGTTCGTCATTTATCATTTCCTTTATTTATTCAAAAAGATTCCATATTTTTTTCTTTAACCTGGTAATATTTTTTTTTAAGAGTCCTAAGAGGCTTAGGAGCCTAGGACATATACTTGTGTACTCCACATAACAGATTAGTACTCCTACTTCACATCGAGTTTTCCTTTCCATGTAAGCGGTGATGAAGTATGCATCCATACATATTTGTACGTGTCAGATCAAAGGCGTGTACATGTCATTACGTTCTATGTAACGTCCATATCTTTTAAGTTTTTTCTTTGAACTCTTGCAATCTTAACGTGACTTGGTTTCTTTAAATCTGAGACGCTCTTCATTGCTAGGTATTGTTTTAATTATATAATAATAGATAGAAATAGATAGATGGAGCATTGATGAAAACAGTATATGTTAAGGCAGCTATCTATAGCATGGTAATGAGATTAAAAGTACTGAACCTTGTGTTATAAATCTAAAATCTTGTCATTTTAATGATATACATCACCAAATCTAACGCACACTGGTCCGCGATTAATGAAATAGGCAACTGTAGGTTGGGATGCCTAGAAAATAGGATTATAATATAACTTTCTAAAAAACTACAATCGAGCATGCACATGGGTAACACCCATATTCTCCAACGTCATTTATTAAATGTTGCTTTCTTTCTCGCAAAATCTGACTAAGATACACGCGTAAGTAAGCTTCTGCAAAAAGAAATTAACACCCTGAGAAAGATCCACGCGTAAGTAAGCTTCTCAAAAATAAATAACTTGCATCTTGGATTGAAATTACGTGAGAAAGATTGACATTACCATTGACGATTGCTAAGTAAAACCGAAAGATAAAGCCGCTCATCTTGGATGCTTACCAGATTCACTACATCTCAAATCATGCTGCTGATACGGAGTCCACGGGAATCAGAGCCGGCTAGTATTTATTGTTCAGAGATGCTGCTGCTGCTGCATGATGATCGAGCTAGGCCCATGCAGTGCAAGCAATGGATAGAGTCAGCCGGTGTCGCCACCAATTAGCTAGCCTAGCAACGGGAGATCAGCAAGAACACAATAATATCGAAGTACATGGTTGAATTAGATCATGTACGTGATGATCTACAGGGCACACAATCATTCGTGATTTGACATAGATAGAGGCAGCCCCTGACGCCACCAATTAGTTCGCCTAGCAATGGGAGATTAGCGAGAACACAATCAGATCGAAATACATGCTCGAATTAGTAGTGGTAGATGTGGCAAGGTTTAGCTGTTGCTACGGCGCCCGGATCCGGCCAGCATGATCATGAAAGTTCCCCTCCCTTGCTGGTAAAAACTGGAGACAGAAGAGACGCTAAGATGCGTTTTAATATTCTTCTCTTTTTCTATCACTGGAGGCGAGGAGTCTACCTCACCCGGGTGGAAGAGATGGTGCTTTTGTCAATTGATTGACTTCAAATTGAGACGCTAATGGACACCAAATGAGTCTTGCTTATGTACGATTCAGCATGTCCTTACGTGGCCATCATGTCCTTACATAGGCACATATTTTATATGTGCTAATTTTCCAATGTACGGATTGTTTTGTAATCGAACTCTTCTTTTATTTCAAGTGATCGGGCTGCTCTTGCAGATGCGTACGCCAGCACGTGGTTCTATTTTTTTTCTTGACTTGGGTCTGAATATAGAGATGAATCTAGGCCGTCTAAATATCTTAACTCTTGGGTGATAAATCTTGACCGTTGGACTCTTCTTTTTTATTTCAGGTGATCGGGCTGCTCTTGCAGATGCGTACGCCAGCACGTGGTTCTATTTTTTTTCTTGAATTGGGTCTGTATATAGAGATGAATCTAGGCCGTCTAAATATCTTAACTCTTGGGTGATAAATCTTGACCGTTACTTTTCTATCGTCTTAAAAATATAATAGATTTTGAGTTCATGGTCAGTTTCTATCCATGAATATTATTTGAGTCTTCTTTGATCTCTTATATGCATGATTAATTATAGCCTCGTATTTCTTCTTCGAATCTTTGGTTTAGTTGGGCCGACTAGATCGATTTTTCTTGCCATGGGAAGAGGTGCTTTGTGATGGGTTCGATCTTGCGGTGTTCTTTTCCAGTGACAGAAGGGGCAGCAAGACACGCATGTATCGTTGCTATTAAGGATAACAAGATGGGGTATATTCCTACATGAATAGATCTTGTCTACATCATGTCATCGTTCTTATTGCATTACTCCGTTTTTCCATGAACTTAATACACTAGATGCATGCTGGATAGCGGTCGATGTGTGGAGTAATAGAGGTAGATGCAGGCAGGAGTCGGTCTATCTATCTTGGACGTGATGCCTATATAATGATCATCGCCTTGGATATCGTCATGACTATTCGATTTTCTATCAATTGCCCAATAGTAATTTGTTCACCCACCATGCGCTATACTCATGAGAGAAGCCACTAGTGAACCCTACGGCCCCCGGGTCTACTTTTCCTATCATATTGCTTTCCGATCTACGTTTTTTGCACTCTTTGTTTTCAGATCTACAAAACCAAAAACCCAAAAATATATTGCTGCATATTTACTCTTTTTATTTGTGCTCTTGAGAGATCTATCTCTCCTATCTATCAGTACCTAATCTATCTTATTACCGTAGAGAGATTGACAACCTCTCTTTCGCGTCGGGTTGCAAGTATTTGTTGTTTGTGTGCAAGTGCTGCTTATTGGGTGGTGGTGATCCTCCTACTGGTTTGATAACCTTGGTTTCATAACTGAGGGAAATACTTACCGTCGCTGTGCTGCATCATCCCTTCCTCTTTGGGAAAATACCGACGCAGTCCAAGCCACGTCACATCCTCGCAAATACCGATAGGTATGGCAGTTGATTTGTCAGCCATTTGCAATGACATCTCGGTAGGTGTGAGTTTATTCAAACCAAGTCTTTTATATAAGGAGAAAGGCATAACACTAACACAGGCTCCCAAGTCACACAAAGCAGTTTTGACATAGTTTCTTTTAATGAAGCAAGGTATAGTTGGTATTCTAGGATCTCCAAGTTTTTTAGGTACTCCATCCTTAAAAGAATAATTAGCAAGCATGGTGGAGATTTCAGCTTCAGGTATCTTTCTTTTATTAGTGATGATGTCTTTCATATACTTTGCATAGGGGGCCATCTTTAAAATATCAGTTAAGCGGGTACGCAAAAAGACTGGCCTAATCATTTCAGCAAAGCGTTCAAATTTTTCATCATCCTTTTTCTTATATAGTTTAGGTGGAAAGGCCATGGGTTTCTGAACCCATGGCTCTCTTTTCTTTACCATGTTTCCAAGCCACAAAGTCTCTTTTATCATAACGTTTATTTTTAGGTTGTGGGTTATCAAGATCAGGAGCAGGCTCTATTTCAACCTCATTATCTTGTTCTTTATCGTGGTAAGGTTGGGCATCTTCATGAACATCATCATCATCATTTTCATTATCACTAGGTGGGTGTTCATTACCAGGCTGAGTTTCAGCATCGGAAATAGAGACATCATTATTATCAGGGTTTTTTTGTGTTTCTGGTTCACTAGAGGTATGCAAAGTCCTATCATTTTTCTTTTTCTTTTTCTTCCTAGAAGGACTAGGTGCATCAATATTAATTCTCTGAGAGTCTTGTTCAATTCTTTTAGGGTGACCTTCAGGATAGAGTGGTTCTTGGGTCATTTTACCTCCTCTAGTTACTACTCTAGCAGCAAAATCATTCATATTATTATTCATTTCATCGTGCAATTCTTTTTGAGATTTAGCAACTTATTCTAACTGAGTTTGAACCATAGAGGCATGCTTTCCTACACCTCTAACATCATTACTGATTCTAAATAGCAAGTCACTCAAGCGAGCAATCATATCAGAATTATATTTCAATTGTTTCAGAACATGTGCATTGAAATGATCTTGCTTCATAATGTAGTCGTCAAACTCATATAAGCATTGACTGGGATGTTTATTGTGAGGGATATCAAATTCATCAAACTTTAATAAAGAATTTACCTTTACCACTTGTGGAGGTGGTGGTGCATCAAGGCCATGTATTTCTTCAATAGGTGGCAAATTCTTAACATCCTTAGCTTTAATACCTTTTTCTTTCATAGATTTCTTTGCCTCTTGCATATCTTCAGGACTAAGAAATAAGATACCCCTCTTCTTTGGAATGGGTTTAAGTGGCGGTTCAGGGAGAGTCCAATCATCATAATTCTTCAATATGTTATTCAATAATTCCTCAGCTTGTTCAACAGTTCGTTCCCTGAAAACACAACCAGCACAACTATCTAGGAAGTCCCTAGAAGCATCGGTTAGTCCATTATAGAAGATATCAAGTATTTCATTTTTCTTGAGAGGATGATCAGGCAAAGCATCAAGCAACTGGAGAAGCCTCCCCCAAGCTTGTGGGAGACTCTCTTCTTCAATTTGCACAAAGTTAAATATTTCCTGTAAGGCAGCTTGTTTCTTATGAGCAGGAAAATATTTTTCAGAGAAATAGTAAATCATATCCTGGGGACTACGCACACAACCAGGAGTAAGAGTATTGTACCATGTCTTAGCATCACCCTTTAATGAGAACGGAAATAACTTAAGGATGTAATAGTAGCGAATCTTCTCAGCATGAGCAAAGAGAGTGGCTATATCATTCAGCTTAGTAAGGTGTGCCACTATAGTTTCAGTTTCACAGCCATGGAAAGGATCAGATTCAACCAAAGTAATTAACTCTGGGTCGACAGAGAATCCATAATCCTTATCGGTAACAAAGATAGGTGAAGTACCAAACTTAGGATCACATTTCATTCTAGCATTCAAAGTCTTTTCCTTATACTTGTGTAGCAATTTCTTAAGATCGTTTCTATCCTTGCAAGAAAGAATTTCTCTAGTTACCTCTTCGTCCATAACATAACCTTCAGGTATCTTAGGCATTTCAAATCTAGGAGAAGTAGGACTAATAGGTGTTTCATAGTCATCATCAGTTTCATAGGCTTCATCAGTTTCAGCAATCTCATCAGTTTCAGTA
This sequence comes from Elymus sibiricus, assembly GCA_039707655.1. Classification (NCBI taxonomy): domain Eukaryota; kingdom Viridiplantae; phylum Streptophyta; class Magnoliopsida; order Poales; family Poaceae; genus Elymus; species Elymus sibiricus. Next base: position 429,075,922 of record CM077671.1, on the reverse strand, counting down.
ATTTCATTCTCTTTAGCTCTAGCAATTTGTTTATCAAGAAATTCTCCTAGTGGCACATTCTCGTCAAGCATGGTACTAGCATCATCATAAGCATCATTCATAGCAGAGGTAGCATCATCAATAACTTGCGACATATCAGGATTACTAGCATGTGGTGGTGTTGCAAGCTTACTCATAACAGAAGGTGAATCAAGTGCAGAGCTAGATGGCAGTTCCCTACCTCCCCTCGTCTTAGAGGGAAAAATCTTAGTCTTTGGATCCTTCAGATTCTTCATAGTGATCAATTGATATAAATCCCAAGTGACTAAACAAATATAGCTATGCTCCCCGGCAACGGCACCAGAAAAAGGTCTTGATAACCCACAAGTATAGGGGATCGCAACAGTTTTCGAGGGTAGAGTATTCGACCCAAATTTATAGATTCGACACAAGGGGAGCCAAAGAATATTTGTGAGTATTATCAGCTGAGTTGTCAATTCAACCACACCTGGAGATTAAATATCTGCAGCAGAGTGATCAGTAGCATAGTAGTATGATATTTTGATAGCAGCAGTAACAGTAGTAGTAACGGTAGCAGTGATAGCAATAGTTTTGTAGCAGTTGGAACAGTAGCAGCAACAATAGTAACTTAGCAAGAACAATAAGTGGAAAACTCGTAGGCACTGGATCGGTGAACTCGTTGGATGATATTCATCATATAACAGTCATAACCTAGGGCGACACGGAACTAGCTCTAGTTCATAAATGTAATGTAGGCATGTAGTCCGTAAATAGTCATACGTGCTTATGGAAAAGAACTTGCATGACATCTTTTGTCCTACCCTCCCGTGGCAGCGGGGTCCATAAGGAAACTAAGGGATATTAAGGCCTTCTTTTAATAGAGAACCGGAACAAAGCATTAACACATAGTGAATACATAAACTCCTCAAACTACGGTCATCACCGTGAAGTATCCCAAATATTGTCACTATGGGGTTGACGGATCATAACACGTAATAGGTGCATATGACTAGGCAAGATCGGATCAAGAACATAGATATAATGGTTCTAACATAAACGGTTAAGATCTGAAATCATGGCACTCGGGCCCTAGTGACAAGCATTAGGCATAGCAAAGTCATAGCAACATCAATCTCAGAACATAATGGATACTAGGGATCAAGCCCTAACAAAACTAACTCGATTACATGATGAATATCATCCAACTCCTCATCGACCAGCAAGCCTACGAAGGAATTGCTCACTCCTGGTGGGGAGCATCATGGAATTGGCGATGGAGAAGGGTTGATGATGACGAAGACCGAAGATTCCCCTCTCCGGAGCCCCAAACGGGCTCCAGATCTGGCCTCCCGATGAAGAACAGGAGGTGGCGGCGGCTCCGTATCGTAAAACGCGATGAAACTTTCTCTCTGATTTTTTCTCCAAAAATAGGAGTTTATAGTGCCGGAATTAGGGTCAGTGGGGCCCTGAGGTGGACACAACCCACCAGGGCGCGCATGGGGGGGTTGGCGCGCCCTGGTGTATTCTGCCCAGCCTGTGGCCCCCTCCGGTGGTTCTTGGATCCAGTATTTTTTATTTATTCCAAAATAAATCTCCAAAAAGTTTCGTCCAATTCCGAGAACTTTTATTTCTGCACAAAAAACAACACCATGGTAGTTCTGCTGAAAACAGCGTTAGTACGGGTTAGTTTCATTCAAATCATGCAAATTAGAGTCCAAAACAAGGGCAAAAGTGTGAGGAAAAGTAGATACGATGGAGACGTATCAATTGTCCACATCTTTTTTCTTTTGCATATCACACAATTCTACGAACGTGTTTAGATGGGACGCGGCATCCTCATTAGGATTACCGGCAAATTGATCTTTCATGACAAGATTCAACAAAGCGGCATTAATATCACAAGACTCCACACTAGTGGCGGGAGGAGCAATAGGGGTACTAATAAAATCATTGTTATTAGAATTGGAAAAATCACACAACTTGGTGTTTTCGTGAGTCACCGTGACTACGCAAACAAGATTGCAAGCAAGCAAGAGATCTAACGAGAAAAGGGCAAACGAAAAAGAGGGTGAATAAAATGACAAATTGGTGAAGTGGGGGAGAGGAAAACGAGAGGCAAATGGCAAATAATGTAATTGCAAGGAGATGAGATTTGTGATTAGGAACCTGGTAGATGATGATGGTGTCTCCTCGGTGCCAGAGATTGGCACGTAGAAGAGACCGTTTCCTCCCCGGCAATGGCGCCAGAAATTCCTTTGACGTGGCTTGAGACTGCATCGGTATTTCCCCAAAGAGGAAGGGATGATGCAGCATAACGATGGTAAGTATTTCTCTCAGTTATGAAACCAAGGTATCGAACCAGTAGGAAGATCACCACCACCTAATAAGCAGCACCTGCACACAAATAACAAATACTTGCAACCCGACGCGTAAGAGAGGTTGTCAATCTCTCTACGGTAAAAAAGATAGATTAGGATATGATAGATGGGAGAGATAGATCTCTCAAGAACACAAAATAAAAAGAGCAAATAGAAAGTGCAGCAATATATTTTTGGGTTTTTGGTATAGTAGATCTGAAAACAAAGAGGCAAAAAGATAGATCGGAAAGCAATATGTTGGAAAAGTAGACCCGGGGGCCGTAGGTTTCACTAGTGGCTTCTCTCATGAGTATAGTAACGTGGCTTGGACTGCGTCGGTATTTCCCCAAAGAGGAAGGGATGATGCAACACAGCGACGGTAAGTATTTCCCTCAGTTATGAAACCAAGGTTATCGAACCAGTAGGAGGATCACCAACACCCAATAAGCAGCACCTGCACATAAACAACAAATACTTGCAACCCGACGCGAAAGAGAGGTTGTCAATCTCTCTACGGTAATAAGATAGATTAGGTAGTGATAGATAGGAGAGATAGATCTCTCAAGAACACAAATAAAAAGAGCAAATATGCAGCAATATATTTTTGGGTTTTTGGTTTTGTAGATCTGAAAACAAAGAGTGCAAAAACGTAGATCGGAAAGCAATATGATGGAAAAGTAGACCCGGGGGCCGTAGGGTTCACTAGTGGCTTCTCTCATGAGTATAGCGCACGGTGGGTGAACAAATTACTATTGGGCAATTGATAGAAAATCGAATAGTCATGACGATATACAAGGCGATGATCATTATATAGGCATCACGTCCAAGATAGATAGACCGACTCCTGCCTGCATCTACCTCCATTACTCCACACATCGACTACTATCCAGCATGCATCTAGTGTATTAAGTTCATGGAAAAACGGAGTAATGCAATAAGAACGATGACATGGTGTAGACAAGATCTATTCATGTAGGAATAGACCCCATCTTTTTATCCTTAATAGAAACGATACATGCGTGTCTTGCTGCCCCTTCTGTCACTGGGAAAGAACACCGCAAGATCGAACCCATCACAAAGCACCTCTTCCCATGGCAAGAAAAATCGATCTAGTTGGCCTAACTAAACCAAATATTCGAAGAAGAAATACGAGGCTATAAGCAATCATGCATATAAGAGATCAAAGAAGACTCAAATAATATTCATGGATAGAAACTGATCATGAACTCAAAATTCATCGGATCCCAACAAACACACCGCAAAAGTTTACATCAAATAGATCTCCAAGAGACCATTGTATTGAGAATCATAAGAGAGAGAGAGAGAGAGAGAAGAAGCCATCTAGCTACTGCCAATGGACCTGTAGGTCTATGGTGGACTACTCACGCATCATCGGAGAGGCACCTATGAAGAAGATGAACCCCTCCGTGATGGTGTTTAGATTGGATCTCGCGGTTCTGGAACTTGCGGCGGCTGGAATTGTGTTTCGTCGACTCCTCTAGGGTTTTTCGAATATTTGAGAATTTATAGGCATCAGAGGCGGTGCGGAAGGGGGCCGAGGAGGGCACAACCCATCAGGGCACGCCAGGGCCCCCCTGGCGCGCCCTGGTGGGTTGTGCTCTCCACAGCCCACCTCTCCATCAGTTGTTTGGCCCACTGGGTGTCTTCTGGTCAAGAAAAAATCTCCAAAAAGTTTCGTCGCGATTGGACTCCGTTTGGTATTGATTTTCTGCGAAGTAAAAAAACAAGCAAAAACAGCAACTGGCACTTTGGCACTATGTCAATAGGTTAGTCCCAAAAAATGATATAAAGTTGTTATAAAATGGTTGTAAAACATCCAAGAATGATAATATAACAGCATGGAACAAGCAAAAAAATATAGATACGTTGGAGACATATCAGCATCCCCAAGCTTAATTCCTACTCGTCCTCGAGTAGGTAAATGATAAAAACAGAATTTTTGATGTGGAATGCTGCCTAACATGTTCATCACATTCTTTTCTTTTGTATAGCATGGACATTTGGACTTATAATGATTCAAAGCAATAGTCTAGTTTTAACATAATGACTTCAATACTCAAGCATGTCAACAAACAACCATGTCTTTCAAAATATCAACACTAAAGAAAGTTATCCCTAGCCCATCATGCTCAATCATTGATCCATTCATGAAACACACTCAAATATTAGCTATGCCTAATGCTCAAGTATGATCATAGTGCCCCCTAGTTGGTGCTTATAAGAGAAGATGGAGACTCAAAGCAAAAATAAAATTGCATAAAGTAAATAGATAGGCCCTTCGCAGAGGGAAGTAGGGATTTGTAGAGGTGCCAGAGCTCAAGGTTTAAAATTGAGAGAGAAAAATATTTTGGGTGGCATGCTTTTCCTGTCAACGAAAACGACAAAGTAGCTCACAATACTTTCCATGCTAGATATATCATAGGCGGTTCCCAAACAGAAAATAAAGTTTATTCCTTTTTCCACCAAACTTTCACTTTCCATGGCGGGCCGTATCCACGGTTGCCTTCCATACCAACACTTTCCAAGGAATTTATTATTTGACAACATAAAGTAAATATTTTTTTTCTTTTTCATTTCGGGAATGGGCATCCCTATTACCGCCGCACTCTCGTGCAATGACAAGTGAATAAACACTCATCTTGAGAATAACACATCTAGCATGGAAAAATATTGGATACTCCCCACCGTTTCATGAGCGGTACGAGCACACAAAATAGAAAATTTATTTTGAAAATTTAGAGATGGCACATACAAATTTGCTTGGAACGGCATGGAAATACCGCATATAGGTAGGTATGGTGGACTCATAAGGCAAAACTTGCTTTAAGGATTTTGGATGCACAAGTAGTATTTCTACTTAGTACAAGTGAAGGCTAGCAAATAGATTGGGAAGCAACCAAACCAAAAAACCAAAATTCACATAAGTGAGCATTGAACATAACTAACACCGAATAATGCACCACAAGTAGGATATAACTTCATAGCATAACTATTGACTTTCGTGCATGCATAGGGAATCACAAACCTTAACACCAATATTCCTACTAAGCATAAATACTCATCAACATGACTCACATATTACTATCATCATGTTTCAAAACTATTACAAGGAATCAAGTTTAATTTGTCCAATGATCTTCATGAAAGTTTTTATTATATCCTCCTTGGATATCTATCACTTTGGGACTAGTTTCATATATTGCCATTGCTTTTTGGCAAGCTCAAACAAATTTAAGTGAAGCACAAGAGCATAAAGATTTCATCTCTCAAAAAGGTATAAGTGAAGCATGAGAGGATTTCTTCAAAATTTACTAACTCTCAAATTAATCTAAGTGAAGCATGAGAGTATATCTACAAAAGTTTCCAAGCACACCGTGCTCAAAAAGATATAAGTGAAGCACTAGAGCAATTTCTATAGCTCAAAAAGTTTAAGTGAAGCACATAGAGCAATTCTAACAAATCATAGCATGATTGTGGCTCTCTCAAATAGGTGTGTACAGCAAGGATACAAAGGAAAAACTAACAAACAAAGCAAGCAAAGATACAAGACGCTCCAAGCAAAACACATGATATGTGACGAATAAAAATATAGCTCCAAGTAAAATACCGATGGTCGTTAGAAGAAAGAGGGGATGCCACTCGGGGGCATCCCCAAGCTTAGTTGCTTGTTTCTCTTTGGATATATCTTGGGGCTGCGGTAGCATCCCCAAGCTTAGGCTTTTGCTACTCCTTATTCCTTCATCCATCGTGATCTCACCCAAAACTTGAAAACTTCAATCACACAAAACTCAACAAAATCTTCGTGAGATCCGTTAGTATAAGAAAGCAAATCACTACTTTAGGTACTGTTGCAAACCCATTCATTTTTTATTATTGCATTATACCTACTGTATTTTATCTTTACCATGGCTTATCCCCCCCCCCCCCCCCCCTCAATACAAACCATAGATTCATCAAAACAAGCACACAATGCAACGAAAACAGAATATTTCTTAAACAGAACAGTCTGTAGTAATCTGTACTATACCCATACTTCTGTAACTCTAAAAATTCTGAAACATTAGGACAACGTAAGGAATTTGTATGGAAACACTGTGTTAAAATTTCAGCTCAAGATCATGTTCCAGCAAAAAATGAAAATTCATATACTGGACACAAAGTTTCTGTTTCAGATTCAGCATCACTTCTACTCATCCTATGAATCATCCTAAAGGGTCTACTTGGCACAAACACTAAATAAACCATAAAAACACAATCATAACAGAGGAATAATTGTGTCAACACACAAAAACAGAAAGGAAAAAAGCAAAAAAATATTTATTCATTGGGTTGCCTCCCAACAAGCGCTATCGTTTTACGCCCCTAGCTAGGCATAATGGATAGATTCAAGTATTGTCATCTTTGGTTTTGGATCCATAGGATGCCCTCATGATTAATTCATATGGTGGCTTAATTCTTGTTCTAGGGAAGTGTTCCATACCCTTTCTCAAGGGAAATTGAAAGCGAATATTGCCTTCTTTCATATCAATCACGGCACCTATAGTGCCTAAAAATGGTCTACCAAGTATAATGGGACAAGACGGATTGCAATCAATATCAAGCACAATAAAATCAATGGGCACATAATTCCTATTTGCAAGAATAAAAACATCATTAATTCTTCCCAAAGGCTTTTTAATAGTAGAATCCGCCAAGTGCAAATTAAGAGAGCATTCTTCAATGTTGGTAAGACCAAGCACATCACATAGAGATTTCAGAATCGTGGAAACACTAGCACCCAAATCACATAAAGCAAAGCATTCATAATTTTTAATCTTGACCTTAATGGTAGGTTCCCACTCATCATGTAATTTTCTAGGAATAGAAATCTCCAACTCCAACTTTTCTTCAAAAAATTTCATCATGGCATCAACGATATGTTTAGTAAAAGCTTTATTTTGCTCATAAGCATGGGGTGAATTCAACATAGATTGCAACAAATAAATACACTCAATCAAAGAGCAACTATCATAGTTATAATCTTTGCAATCCAAGATAGTGGGCACATCACTAGTTAAAGTTTTGACCTCTTCAAACCCACTTTTATCAAAAAATTTATCAAGATTTTCACCCTCCAAATTATTGGGATGCCTTCTAGCTAAAGTTGACTCTACTTCAGTCCCTTAATTATCAATTTTAATATTACTAAACAAGGAATAAATAGAAGAAACACCAACCACTTTAAGATCTTCATCGTTTTTATAGCGGCAATCACTAGAAGACGATTTTTCTAAGATTTCTCTTTTAGCTCTAAGCATAGCGGTTCTTTTCTTACTTTCATCCATAGAGACATATAAAGCTTTAATAGATTCATCAATCTTAGGCACAAAAGCTTTCAACTTGAGATTTTCAACATCATGAGAAATTCTATCAATGCTTCTAGACATATCATCAATCTTATTCAGCTTTTCTTCTATCGTAGTATTGAAAGCCTTTTGCGCATTGATAAATTCTTTAATATTACTCTCAAGATCAGAGGTGTTCCTATTATTATTGTAAGAAGAATTACCATAGGAATGACCATAATTATTAGAGGAATTTCCAGGAAAAGGCCTAGGATTAAAATTACCTCTATAAGCATTGTTATTGAAATTGTTGCGCGAGACAAAATTCACATCTACGGATTCACTATTTTGCTCAATCAAAGTAGACAAAGGCACATCATTAAGATCAATAGGAGCATTTTTACTAGAAACCAATTTCATCAAAGCATCAACTTTATCACTCAAAGTATTAATTTCCTCTACCGAATTAACTTTTTTACTAGTAGGTGCTCTTTCGGTATGCCATTGAAAATAATTAGCCATGATATTATCTAGCAATTTAGTAGCTTCACCCAAAGTAATCTCCATAAAAGTACCACCCGCGGCGGAATCTAAAAGATTTCTAGAGACAAAATTCAATCCCGCATAAAAAATTTGTATGATCATCCAAAGATTTAAACCATGAGTAGGACAATTTCTTAGCATCAACTTCATTCTTTCCCAAGATTGTGCAACATGTTCATGCTCAAGTTGCTTAAAATTCATAATTTGTGTCCTAAGGGAAATAATTTTCACAGGTGGAAAATACTTAGTGATAAAAGCATCCTTGCACTTATTCCAAGAATCGATACTATTGCGAGGCAAAGAGGAAAACCAAATTTTTGCACGATCCCGCAAGGAAAAAGAAAATAGTTTCAACTTCACAATATCATTGTCCACATCTTTTTTCTTTTGCATATCACACAATTCAACGAACGTGTTTAGCTGGGACGCGGCATCCTCATTAGGATTACCGGCAAATTGATCTTTCATGACAAGATTCAACAAAGCGGCATTAATATCACAAGACTCCGCACTAGTGGCAGGAGGAGCAATAGGCATACTAATAAAATCATTGTTATTAGTATTGGAAAAATAACACAACTTGGTGTTCTCTTGAGTCATCGTGACTACGCAAACAAGATTGCAAGCAAGGAAGAGATCCGGCAAGAAAAAGGGCAAACGAAAAAGAGGGCGAATAAAACGGCAAATTGGTGAAGTGGGGGAGAGGAAAACGAGAGGCAAATGGCAAATAATGTAATTGCACGGAGATGAGATTTGTGATTAGGAACCTGGTAGATGATGGTGGAGTCCCCTCGGCGCCTACGATAGGCACATAGAACAGACCGCTTCCTCCCCTGCAACGGCGCCAGAAATTCCTTTGACGTGGCTTGGACTGCGTCGGTATTTCCCCAAAGAGGAAGGGATGATGCAGCACAGCGACGGTAAGTATTTCCCTCAGTTATGAAACCAAGGTTATCGAACCAGTAGGAGGATCACCAACACCCAATAAGCAGCACCTGCACACAAACAACAAATATTTGCAACCCGACGCGAAAGAGAGGTTGTCAATCTGTCTACGGTAATAAGGTAGATTAGGTAGTGATAGATAGGAGAGATAGATCTCTCAAGAACACAAATAAAAAGAGCAAATATGCAGCAATATATTTTTGGGTTTTTGGTTTTGTAGATCTGAAAACAAAGAGTGCAAAAACGTAGATCGGAAAGCAATATGATGGAAAAGTAGACCCGGGGGCCGTAGGGTTCACTAGTGGCTTCTCTCATGAGTATAGCGCACGGTGGGTGAACAAATTACTGTTGGGCAATTGATAGAAAATCGAATAGTCATGGCGATATCCAAGGCGATGATCATTATATAGGCATCACGTCCAAGATAGATAGACCGACTCCTGCCTGCATCTACCTCTATTACTCCACACATTGGCCGCTATCCAGCATGCATCTAGTGCATTAAGTTCATGGAAAAACAGAGTAATTCAATAAGAACAATGACATGATGTAGACAAGATCTATTCATGTAGGAATAGACCCCATCTTGTTATCCTTAATAGCAACGATACATGCGTGTCTTGCTGCCCCTTCTGTCACTGGGAAAGAACACCGCAAGATCGAACCCATCACAAAGCACCTCTTCCCATGGCAAGAAAAATCGATCTAGTTGGCCTAACTAAACCAAATATTCGAAGAAGAAATACGAGGCTATAAGAAATCATGCATATAAGAGATCAAAGAAGACTCAAATAATATTCATGGATAGAAACTGATCATGAACTCAAAATTCATCGGATCCCAACAAACACACCGCAAAAGTTTACATCAAATAGATCTCCAAGAGACCATTGTATTGAGAATCATAAGAGAGAGAGAAGAAGCCATCTAGCTACTGCCTACGGACCCATAGGTCTATGGTGGACTACTCACGCATCATCGGAGAGGCACCTATTAAGAAGATGAACCCCTCCGTGATGGTGTTTAGATTGGATCTTGCGGTTCTTGAACTTGCGGCGGCTGGAATTGTGTTTCGTCGACTCCTCTAGGGTTTTCCGAATATTTGAGAATTTATAGGCATCAGAGGCGGTGCGGAAGGCGGCCGAGGAGGGCACAACCCATGAGGGCGCGTCGGGGCCCCCCTGGCGCGCCCTGGTGGGTTGAGCTCTCCACACACCACCTCTCCGGCAGTTGTTTGGCCCACTGGGTGTCTTCTGGTCCAGAAAAAATCTCCAAAAAGTTTCGTCGCGATTGGACTCCGTTTGGTATTGATTTTCTGCGAAGTAAAAAACAAGCAAAAACAGCAACTAGTACTTTGGCACTATGTCAATAGGTTAGTCCCAAAAAATGATATAAAGTTGTTATAAAATGATTGTAAAACATCCAAGAATGATAATATAACAGCATGGAACAAGCAAAAATTATAGATACGTTGGAGACGTATCATATAGCACACGGTGGGTGAACAAATTACTGTTGGGCAATTGATAGAAGATCAAATAATCATGATGATATCCAAGGCGATGATCATTATATAGGCATCACGTCCAAGATAAGTAGACCGACTCCTGCCTGGATCTACCACTATTACTCCACACATCGACCGCTATCCAGCATGCATCTAGTGTATTAATTTCATGGAAAGACGGAGTAATGCAATAAGAACGATGACATGATGTAGACAAGATCTATTCATGTAGGAATAGACCCCATCTTGTTATCCTTAATAGCAACGATACATGCGTGCCTTGCTGCCCCTGCTGTCACTGGGAAAGGACACCGCAAGATCGAACCCATCACAAAGCACCTCTTCCCATGGCAAGAAAAATTGATCTAGTCGGCCCAACTAAACCAAAGATTCGAAGAAGAAATACGAGGCTATAAGTAATCATGCATATAAGAGATCAAAGAAGACTCAAATAATATTCATGGATAGAAACTGATCATGAACTCAAAATTCATCGGATCCCAACAAACACACCGCAAAAGTTTACATCAAATAGATCTCCAAGAGACCATTGTATTGAGAATCAAAAGAGAGAGAGAGAGGAAGCCATCTAGCTACTGCCTACGGACCCGTAGGTCTATGGTGGACTACTCACGCATCATCGGAGAGGCACCTATGAAGAAGATGAACCCCTCCGTGATGGTGTTAGATTGGATCTTGAGGCTCTGGAACTTGCGGCGGCTGGATGTGTTTTTCATCGACTCCCCTAGGGTTTTCTGGATATTTGGGTATTTATAGGCATCAGAGGCGGTGGAGGGGGCCCCGTGGAGGGCACAACCCATCAGGGCGCGCCGGGGGCCCCCTGGCTCGCCCTGGTGGGTTGTGGCCTCCACAGCCCACCTCTCTGGCACTTCTTTGACCCACTGGGTGTCTTCTGGTCCAAAAAAAATCTCCAAAAAGTTTCGTCGCGATTGGACTCCGTTTGGTACTGATATTCTGCGAAGTAAAAAAAAGCAAAAACAGCAACTGGAACTTTGGCACTATGTCAGTAGGTTAGTCCCAAAAAATGATATAAAATTGCTATAAAGTGATAGTAAAACATCCAAGAATGATAATATAATAACATGGAACAAGCAAAAATTATAGATACGTTGGAGACGTATCACCTTGCTGCACCTTATTTACCGTTACCATTACTTGCTCGTTACCAATTACCTTGCTATCAAACTATTTGTTACCTACATTTTCAGTGCTTGCAGAAATTACCTTGCTGAAAACCGCTTGTCATTTCCTTCTGCTCCTCGTTGGGTTCGACACTCTTACTTATCGAAAGGACTACGATTGATCCCCTATACTTGTGGGTCATCATCCACCTCAATACCTCGTTCAGATATTTTATGCCCCAAGACAATACCTTCATTAACCATAAAGTGGCACTTCTCCCAATTCAAGACAAGATTAGTTTGTTCACATCTCTACAAAACTCGATCAAGGTTGCTTAAGCAATCATCAAAAGAAGTTCTATAAACGGAAAAATCATCCATGAAAACCTCCACAATCTTTTCACAAAAGTCAGAAAATATAGCAGTCATACATCTTTGAAAGGTAGCAGGTTTATTGCATAAATCAAAAGGCATACGTCTATAAGCATAGGTTCCAAAAGGACAAGTAAAGGTGGTTTTCTCTTGATCAAATTGTGATACAGGTATTTGGGAGAAACCAGAATATCCGTCCAAAAAGCAAAAGTGTGTGTGCTTAGATAATCTTTCTAACATCTGATCAATGAAAGGCAGAGGGTAATGATCTTTTCTAGTAGCTTTGTTTAATTTTCTAAAATCGATTACCATTCTATAGCCAGTGACAATTCTTTGTGGAATGGGTTCATTTTTATCATTAGGAACAACGGTAATACCTCCCTTCTTAGGGACACAATGAATGGGACTTACCCATCTACTATCAGCTATGGGATAGATTATACCTGCTTCCAGAAGCTTTAATATTTCGGTTCTTACCACTTCTTTCATCTTAGGATTCAATCGTCGTTGGTGATCAACAACGGGTTTAGCATCAAGTTCCATATTAATCTTGTGTTGACATAGAGTGGGACTAATGCCCTTAAGATCATCAAGAGTATATCCAATAGCAGCCCGGTGCTTCCTTAGAATTTTTAATAATCTTTCTTCTTCATGTTCTGAAAGGTTAGCACTAATAATAACAGGATATATCTTTTTCTCATCAAGATAAGCATACTTCAAAGTATCAGGCAATTGCTTTAATTCAAACACAGGATCATCTTTAGGTGGAGGAGGACCTCCAAGAGTTTCAATAGGCAAATTGTGTTTCAGGAGAGGTTGTTGTTCAAAGAAATTTTTATCTATTTCATTTCTTTCACGCAAGTGCATATCATTTTCATGGTCAAGCAAATATTGTTCTAGTGGATCAGTAGGAAGCACGGCAATAGAAGCAAGACCAATTATTTCATCCTTACTAGATAATTCTCTATCACGAGGTTGTCGACTAAACTTGGAGAAATTAAATTCATGAGACACATCTCCGAAACTAACACCGACAGTTTGTTTTTCACAATCTATCTTAGCATTGGCGATGTTCAAGAAAGGTCTACCAAAGATAATAGGACAAAAGTCATCTTGTGGGGAACCAAGAACTAGAAAATCAGTAGGATATTTTACTTTCCCACACAAGACTTCAACATCTATAACAATCCCAAGTGGTGTGATGGTGTCTCTATTAGCAAGTTTAATAGTAACATCAATATCTTCTATTTCAGCGGGTGCTATATCATTCATAATTTCTTGGTATAAGGTAAAAGGGATAGCACTCACACTAGCACCCAAATCACATAAACCATGATAGCAATGATCTCCTATTTTGACTGGGACAACAGACATGCCCACTACGGGTCTATGTTTATCTTTTTCATCAGGTTTGGCAATTCTAGCAGTTTCATCACAGAAGTAGATAACATGCCCATCAATATTTTCTACCAAGAGATCTTTAACCATAGCAACACTAGGTTCTACTTTAATTTGCTCAGGGGGCTTAGGCTCTCTAATATTACTCTTGCGAACCACAGTTGATACCTTAGCATGTTCCTTTATCCTAACAGGGAAAGGTGGTTTTTCAATATAAGCGGTAGGCACAACTGGATCAACATTGTACACGATGGTTTCATCTTTAGCTATGACCGGTTCTTTAATTTCTTCTTTAATAGGGGGATGATATTTAAACCACTTCTCCTTAGGGAGATCAACATGAGTAGCAAATGCTTCACAGAAAGAGGCTACTATCTCAGAGTCAAGTCCATATTTAGTGCTAAACTTGTGAAAAACATCGGTATTCATAAGAGATTTAACACAATCAAACTCAAGCTTTATACCTGACTCATTACCTTCGTCGAGTTCCCAATCTTTAGAGTTGCGTTTAATTTTTTCTAAGAGATCCCACTTGAAATCAACAGTCTTCTTCATAAAAGAACCAGTACAAGAAGTATCGAGGATGGATTGATCATTATGAGAAAGCCAAGCATAATTTTTTTGAATAATAACTTCTCTCGGAATATCATGGTTGGGGCATGAATATAACATTGACTTAAGCCTCCCCCAAGCTAGAGCGATGCTTTCTCCTTCACGAGGCCAAAAATTATATATATAATTCCGATCACAATGAACTAGATGCATGGGATAAAATTTTCGATGGAATTCCAATTGCAATCGATTCCATATCCATGATCCAATATCATCACATACCCTATACCATGTCAATGCTTTTCCCTTCAAAGATAAAGGGAAGACCTTCTTCTTAGCTTCATCTCCGGGTAAACCTGAAAGCTTAAATAATCCACAAATTTCGTTCACATATAAGAGGTGCATATCAGGATGTTCAGTTCCATCTCCTGCATAAGGTTTAGCAAGCAGTTGTTCTACCATACTGTCGATGTCAAAACCGGCAGATCTCGGGTAGGGGGTCCCGAACTGTGGATCTTTGATCGATGGGTAACAGGAGACAAGGGAGACGATATTTACCCAGGTTCGGGCCCTCTTAATGGAGGTAAAACCCTACGTCCTGCTTTGTTTTGTATTGATGATGGGGTATCGAGTACAGAGTTGATCTACCTCGAGATCGTATGTAGTGGTCTAAACCCTAAGAGCTTTGATTGTCATCTCTGATGATCAGATTGTCTCTAATGACTAACCTGGCCTCGGCTTATATAACACACCAGATGCCTAGGATAACAAGAGTCCTAGTCGGCTACGTCGGTGGAGAGGAGTCCTTGTCTTGATCATCAAGTCTTGTGGAATCTTCCTCGTATGCATCATGGGCTATCCGAGCTGGCCCATTAGTGAACCGCACTGGGGGTCCTCGGCCCGACCCACTGGTCGGGAGACGACGTGGTGAGTACCCCCTAGTCCAGGACACCATCAGTAGCCCCCTGAACCGGTCTTCAAGTTGGGGACGCTCCTTGGTTCTTCCGAACTGTTCTTCATCTTCAGCCGTCGGTCTTGAAAACTGGTTCAACAAATCTTGCCATCTCTGATCTTGAGGATCGCCGAGGTGTATCCGAAGAGTTCACATGTCAGGCATCCGAGGAGCCCCTTTAATTTCTTGGCCTTTATCAATGCCTTATTATTTTTTACGCCACACCTCGGGTTTGAAGTGTTTCCTGTGCGGCGGTGCCCTCTTGCGTCCGAACTCCAATGCCGAACTGCATCCGAGGTGTCTTTTTGCAGCCAAGCTCCAACGCCGAACTGCATCCGAGGTTTCATAGATTAACTCGGTCTTGAAAAAGTTGAAGGAGTTTATCCGAGCTTAATGCCGGAAATAATCTTTTATGGAGCCAGCCATTCGCATCCGAGCTTTATGCCGGACTGCTTTCGAGGTGTCTCCGATCTTGAGCTTTATGCCGGACTGCTTCCGAGCTCCAACGCCGAACTGCATCCGAGCTCCAACGATGATGACCATCCGAGGTGTCATAGATTACCTCGGTCTTCAAAAATTGAAGGAATTCAGCCGAGCTTAATGCCGGAAATGCCCTCTATGGAGCCAGCCACTTGCGCCCGAGCTTTATGCCGGACTGCTTCTGAGGTGGTGCACCACCCCGACCGTGGGCTGATTTTTTGATTGGTGCAATTTATTATCTGCCGAGATATATAGCCAGTAGCCCTCAAGGTGCGTGTCGGTCTAAAACTCGGGATGCACCTAAAGGATAAAATAAAACCACTAATCCCAGTAGCCCCTGAGACTCGGGTCGATTCGCGAAATCGGCCTGAGGATCAACTCCTTGCTCGGCAGCATACTTTAGGAATTAAAATGCGTTATGCAGTAGCCCCCGAGACTCAGGTTGGGTGCGGCCGACCAACCCGAGGATCGTAATCTCGTCGGAAACTGTTTTGCACTTAAATTTTCTGCATTGAATCGTCAATGCAGTAGCCCCCGATCCTTAATTTGGGCACGGGTGGTCGAATTAAGGATCCATATTTGTTTGACACAAACTTTGTTACGTTTGACCTAATTTATTAGTAATGATTCTATGTATCTAAGTACTTTACATCATTAATGCTCGGATCCGCATTGTACAAGACTTTGTTGACCGACCATCAGCTTCAACCTCCTCGGCCAGTAGCCGAGGAGTGTCTGTCCTACTTTATAAAGCCTTTATAAGGGCAAAGATTTACAGCAAACAAGGCAATCCGGCCATACGGTTTTATAAACAAAGGTACGCAGAGAGATATGTTATATTACTACTTAACGTAAGAAACATCTTCTGGGAAAAATAGTTCATTTATAAGTTCCTTTTCCCAGGATATCATGTTGACCATGATCGTGAAACCTCAACTCCGATCAATGTGGGAGGAAAATATTGAGGATTTAGTTCGGCGAATGTTCCCAAACTTTGTGGTCTTATGAACCAAAATTTTGACTTCCGTCGTTGCCGACCAATTATATTCTTAAGATGGCTAGCTTTTGGCTTCACCCAGTCTGAGGTACTAACCCGGATGACCCGGAAGTAACAATCACAGAGGTGCCCCCTTTACCCCCTAGCCGAACAATCGGGAACGTAGGGGGTAAGCACAGGAGCCAGGCAACCCAGCTTGGCCAAAATCTTAAGTCAAATTGATGCATATCTATGGCTTTATAATGATCACTACGGAAGCCAGCTTTCGTATATTAAATACAAACGCTGATGATATGTTGGGCTCTCCAGGAATCCCGGTGTATCTATGACGAGGTGCCACAAGGAACCCTCGGTATAGTTTATTTTGACTCCGTCGCGACTGTTTATAATCTAAAGGTGGCCTATCGTCGGCTTCCACCCCTTTGTAGATGCTACGTAGGGTGTTTCCGTACAAACAAGACAACCCTTAGCCGATGTCTCGGTGCCCGGAGGCGGTTGTGTTAGTGGAAACGAGGCAATCAGATATTCGGGCTTTATAACTTTCACTTAGTCATAGGAGCATAGATATGTTGTGGGGCAACTTAATAGCCCCCGGTATACATCGACTCCTCGGATTATTCAAGGTCGAACCACCCACAACTTGGCCTTTTCAAGAAAGAGAGGCCCTTCGTTTTACTCGGATAACCTCGATCGGCTATATTTGGTTGAACACCACTTGCGGTTCGCTGACCGATTTACGCTTGTTGTGACAGTCAGCTTTTGGCTTTCTCCAACTGAGGCACTTAACCAGTTAAACCGGAAGTGACAATCGTAGTGGTTCTCCCTTTACCCCTTAGCCGAACAAAGGGGAAACGTAAGGGGTAAGCACAGGAGCCGGGCAATCCAGCTATAGACCAAAGACACAACTCGAAATCAATGCATATAAATGCGAAATACCGAGGACATTTTACCGAGGACTGCATGGAGTACCTCCGTGTATGGTGGGTTTGGTGCTAACCGCAGAACCCCTTTAATATTGCCGATGCGTGAAATGCATCTGGCGTTGTACTGCGAGAGTTATGCTTGGAAAAACCAAAAAAACTTATGCAAAAACTTTATGTTTAGATAAACGAAAATTGTATCAATCCGAAATTGGTCTAAAATTTAATTTGTGCTTTGGTCGTGCTTTAACGTGATACATCCGATCTCCGGACTCCAAGCGGGTAAGCCTTTGGCTTCAACCTCCATATCCCGAAGGTGGAGTGTTTCTCCGAGTCCTGTTTAGAGAACTAAACTCGAGCGGCTTTAAAAAGAAACCAGACTATCCGGCTATTGACCGCACACTAGCGTCGGAAAAAGGAGTAGTAGAAAAAGACTTTGCAACGACCAAGAAGATAACATTTATTATAAAACGGCTCATATAAATTTAAGAGCCCCCGGTTAAATTGGGTAAAGAAAGTTGTTTTTTGAACAAACAACATTTTTAACAAAGAAAATTCTTATTTTGAAACAAAAACATAACGCTCGGTTGAACCAAACAAAAAATTACAAACTTAAGAAATTTGAGCATGAAAGCGACTTAGCTGGTTAATATGCTCGGCGTGGATGACGCGGTTCGAGCTACGACGAGACAAGGTCCCAGCACCCAAGCCGGTCACGAGGTAGCCGACAAAGAGTTTGGCTTGATGAAGTGACAACATAACACTTCCGAAGGGCCGAGGTGAAACCCCCGTTCCAGCCGAGGAGACAATGCAGTTTAGCAGCATGTCGGCGAAGCCCCCACGTGAGTCGACCATGTCGACGACGCGATTTGGTTGATGGAGGCGAGACGACGATGTCGGCACACCAAGGCGACGACGTGACACAGCCGAAGTCGATTACCTACACGCATGAAGTAGCACAAGCAAGATAATAATAAAATAAAAATTCTTTAAAGAATTATTTATGCGAAATAAATTATTTAGAAGAGATGCAGCCTGGCGCAATGCAGATGTCGACACAGGGCATCGGCGCGGCGAGGTGAAAGAATCCAAATTCGCAGGTGTCGGTGTCAAAACCGGCGGATCTCGAGTAGGGGGTCCCGAGCTGTGGGTCTTGGATCGATGGGTAACAGGAGACAAGGGAGACGGTGTTTACCCAGGTTCGGGCCCTCCTATGGAGGTAAAACTCTACGTCCTGCTTTGTTTGTATTGATGATGGTGTATCGAGTACAGAGTTGATCTACCACGAGATCGTATGTAGTGGTCTAAACCCTAAGAGCTATGCTCATATGATGATATGATCTATGATGATCTGATTGTCCTTAATGACTAGCCTGGCCTCGGCTTTTGTAACACACCAGAGGCCTAGGATAACAAGAGTCCTAGTCGGCTACGTCGATGGAGAGGAGTCCTTGTCTTGATCACCAAGTCTTGTGGAATCTTCCTCGTATGCATCATGGGATGTCCAAACTGGCCCATTAATGAACCACCTTGGGGGTCCTCGGCCTGACCCACTGGTCGGGAGACGACGTGGTGAGTACCCCCTAGTCCAGGACACCGTCAGTAGCCCCCTGAACCGGTCTTCAAGTTAGGGACGCTCCATGGTTCTTCCGAACAGTTCTTCGTCTTCGGCCGTCGGTCTTGAAAACTGGTTCAATAAATCTTCCCATCACTGATCTTGAGGATCGCCGAGGTGAATCCGAAGAGTTCACAAGTCGGGCATCCGAGGAGCCCCTTTAAGTTATCGGCATGTATTAATGCCTCATTATTTTTACGCCACAACTCAGGTCCGAAGTGTTTCCCGTGTGGCGGTATCCTCTTGTGTCCGAGCTCCAACGCCGACCTGTATCCGAGGTGTCTTTCTGAGCCCGAGCTCCAACGCTGGTCGGCATCCGAGGTGTCATAGGATACCTCGGTCTCTGAATATTTGAAGTAGTTCATCCGAGCTTAAATATCGGGATAGTCTTTTATGGAGCCAGCCGTTCGCATTCGAGCTTTATGCTGGACTGCTTCCGAAGTGTCTTCGATCTTGAGCTTTATGCCGCAATGCTTCCGAGCTCCAACGCCGGACCGCATCCGAGCTCCAACGATGATCAGCGTCCGAGGTGTCATAAACTACCTCGGTCTTTAAAAGATTGAACGGATTCAGCCGAGCTTAATGCCGGAAATGCCCTTTATGGAGCCAGCCACTTGCGCCCGAGCTTTATGCCGGACTGCTTCCAAGGTGGTGCACCACCCCGACCGCGGGCTGATTTTTTGTGGATATTTTCGATTGGTGCAATTTATTCTCTGCCGATATATATAGCCAGTAGCCCTCAATGTGTGTGTCGGTCTAAAACCTGAGATGCCCCTGAAGGAAAAAATAATAATCAAAATTAAACCACTAATCCCAGTAGCCCCTGAGACTTAGGTCGATTTGCAAAATCGGCCTGAGGATCAAGTTCTTGCTCGGCGGCATTCGTTAGGGATGTAAACGCGGTACGCAGTAGTTTCTGAGACTCGGGTTGGGTGCGGCCGACCAACCTAAGGATCGAATCTCCTCACAAGCCGTATTGCACTTTGAATTTGCTGCATTGAATATGCAATGCAGTAGCCCCCCGAGCCTTAATTTGGGCACGGGTGATCGAATTAAGGATCGATATTTGTTTGACACAAACTTTGTTACGTTTGACACAATTTATGTGTAATGATTCTACGTATCCAAGTACTTTACATCATTAATGCTCAGATCCGCATTGTACAAGACTTTGTTGACCGACCATCGGCTTCAACCTCCTTGGCTAGTAGCCGAGGAGTGTTTGTCCTACTTTATAAAGCCTTTATAAGGGCAAAGATTTACGGCAAACAAGGCAATCCGGTCATGCGGTTTTATAAACAAAGGCACGCGGAGAGATATGTTATAAGAAACATCTTCTGGGAAAAATAGTTCATTTATAAGTTCCTTTTCCCAAGATATCATGTTGACCATGATCGTGAAACCTCAACTCCGATCAATGTGGGAGGAAAATATTGAGGATTTAGTTCGGCGAATGTTTCCGAACTTTGTGGTCTTATGAACCAAAATTTTCATTTCCGTCGTTGCCGACCAATTATATTCTTAAGATGGCTAGCTTTTGGCTTCACCCAGTCTAAGGTACTTACCCGGATGACCCAGAAGTAACAATCACAGAAGTGCTCCCTTTACCCCCTAGTCGAATAATCGGGAACGTAGTGGGTAAGCACAGGAGCCACGCAACCCAGCTTGGCCAAAATCTTAAGTCAAACCGATGCATATCTATGGCGTTATAACGATCATTATGGAAGGCAACGTTCGTATATTAAATACAAACGCTGATGATATGTTGGGCTCTCCAGGAATCCCAATGTATCTATGCCGAGGTGCCACAAGGAACCCTCGGTATGGTTTATTTTGACTCCGTCGCGACTGTTTATAATCTGAAAGTGGCCTATCGTCGGCTTCCACCCCTTTGTAGATGCTACGTAGGGTGTTTCCATACAAACAAGACAACCCTTAGCCGACGTCTCGGTGCCCGGAGGTGGTTGTATTAGTGGAAACGAGGCAATCAGATATTTAGGCTTTATAACTTTCACTTAGTCATAGGAGCATATGTTTGGGGGCAACTTAATAGCCCCCGGTATACGTCGACTCCTCGGATTATTCGAGGTCGAACCACCCACAACATGGCCTTTTCAAGAAAGAAAGGCCCTTCGTTTTACTTGGATAACCTCGATCGGCTATATTTTGTTGAACACCGCCTGCGGTTCGCTGACCGATTTACGCTTGTTGTGACAGTCAGCTTTCGGCTTTCTCCAACTGAGGCACTTAACCAGTTAAACCGGAAGTGACAATCGCAGTGGTTCTCCCTTTACCCCTTAGCCGAACAAAGCGGAAACGTAAGGGGTAAGCACAGGAGCCGGGCAATCCAGCTATAGACCAAAGACACAACTCGAAATCAATGCATATAAATGCGAAATACTGAGGACATTTTGTCGAGGACTGCATGGAGTACCTCGGTGTTTGGTGGGTTCGGTGTTAACCGCAGACCCCCTTTAATACTGCCGATGCGTGAAATGCATCTGGCATTGTACTGCAAGAGTTATGCTCGGAAATACCAAAAAACTTATGCAAAAAACTTTATGTTTAGATAAAAGAAAATTGTGCCAATCCAAAATTGGTCTAAAATTTAATTTGTGCTTCGGTCGTGTTTTAACCTGATACATCCGATCTCCGGACTCCAAGCGGGTCAGCCTTTGGCTTCAACCTCCATATCCCGACGGCGGAGTGTTTCTCTGAGGCCTGTTTAGCGAACTAAACTCGAGCGGCTTTAGAAAGAAACTAGACTATCCGGCTATTGACCACACGCTAGTGTCGGAAAAAGGAGTAGTACAAAAAGACTTTGCAACGACTAAGAAGAAAACACAGTTATTATAAAACGGCTCATACAAGTTTAAGAGCCCCCGGTTAAATCGGGTAAATAAATTTTTAACAAACAAAGCTTTTTTTGTTTAACAAAAAAAATATAATGTTTGGTTGCACCAAACAAAAAATAAAATTTCAAAGAGAGCTGAGCACGAAAACGACTTATCTGGTTAATGTGCTCGGTGCGGTTCGGGGTTGTGGCGTGACGAAGACGTAGTCCTCGGCCTGGCAGAGGTCCCAGCCCCCAAGCCCGAGGTAATCGAGCGAAGAGCTCGGGTTGAGAAGTGGCAACGCAACACGGTTGCTGCGGCGAGGCGAAGCCCCCGGTCCAGCCGAGGAGAGTAGTTCGGTAGCATGACAGTGAAGCCCCCAGGTCCGTCGACCATGTCGACGACACAATTTTGTTGATGGAGGCGGGACGACGATGTAGGCACGCCAAGGTGACCGCATGACACAGCCGAAGTCGATTACCTGTGCACACAATATAGTGCAAACCAAGAGTAATAACAAATAAAGGTAATAATATATTTAAAAAAAATCTTCTACTTAGTTAATTTAAGTGAAGCAAATAAGTAAAGGAATATGGCCTGGGCGCCGAGGTGCCTGAGCGAAGAGTTCGGATTGACGAAGTGGCAACGCTGCACGGTCGATGCGGAGAGGCAAAGTCCCTAGTCCAGCTAACATGGCGAAGCTGGTCGGCTGGTGACGCCGAAGTCCCTGGAGCAGGTTGATGAAGAGATGCCAAAGACCCCGGTCTAGCCGAGGTGACGGAGCAGGTCGGCTGGTGACGCCGAAGTCTCATGCCAGCCGAGGTGTCGAAGCAGGTTGACTGGTGACGCCGAAGTCTCACGCCAGCCGAGGTGTCGAAGCTGGTCGGCTGGTGATGTCGAATTCTCATGCCAGCCGAGGTGTTGAAGCTGGTCGGCTGGTGACGCCGAAGACCCCGGAGCGGGTTGATGAGGAGATGACGAAGCCCCCGGCATAGCCGAGGTGACGGAGCAGATCGGTAAGGTGACGCTAGAGACCCATGCCAGCCGACGTGTAAAAGCAGGTCGGCGTGGTGGACGTCAGCTTGAAAAAGTAACGGCGCGGCGATGCCGACGCAGGTCGGAATTTGTGACGAGGTCAATGCTGGCTTGATGAAGCAACGGAGCGCCCGACCCGTACAACCCGCGGATGACGAGGTTCTCTTGATGATTATTCGGCCCTCGCGATGCCGAACTCTTGGTCGGTTGACCGAGGTGATGAGAAAATTTCCTTCAAAAAGGACGCCTCACAACCCGTTCATGAAAAAGATGAACTCGGGTCGGATTAGTTTTTGTGCAGAAAATAGATCCAAAATTCGTTGTACTCATCGGACGTTTCCCGGAGTTTGGACGGTCGGATTGAGCTGAAATTTTGAGGGGTGATCGGTATAGGAATTCCGCAGCCGATGAACGGTGGGATTTTCCAAAGGATATCCGAGCTAGATACTGGACACCTCGTCCTAAACTCATCCAGATTCCTGTCCAGATTCGATAGGGCTCCGGTATATTGGAGATTGCCGGAGATTCCTCTATCGGAACGCGACGAAATTTTGCAGGGTTGTTGTAGATACAATTCCGCACAATTCCACTGAAGCAATCGTCAAAACAACGCTCGAGGAAACGGGGATGACGAACACAAATTCGCTGTCCAGAAAAAACTGCAATATGCAGACGAGCCATCGATCCTTCTAGCGATCCCACAGCGGAACTCTCAATGAAAGCACCAATGTCGGTGTCAAAACCGGTGGATCTCGGGTAGGGGGTCCCGAGCTGTGGGTCTTGGATCGATGGGTAATAGGAGACGAGGGAGACGGTGTTTACCCAGGTTCGGGCCCTCCTATGGAGGTAAAACCCTACGTCCTGCTTTGTTTGTATTGATGATGGTGTATCGAGTACAGAGTTGATCTACCACGAGATCGTATGTAGTGGTCTAAACCCTAAGAGCTATGCTCATATGATGATATGATCTATGATGATCTGATTGTCCCTAATGACTAGCCTGGCCTCGGCTTATATAACACACCAGAGGCCTAGGATAACAAGAGTCCTAGTCGGCTACGTCGATGGAGAGGAGTCCTTGTCTTGATCACCAAGTCTTGTGGAATCTTCCTCGTATGCATCATGGGCTGTCCGAACTGGCCCATTAATGAACCGCCTTGGGGGTCCTCGGCCCGACCCACTGGTCGGGAGACGACGTGGTGAGTACCCCCTAGTCCAAGACACCGTCAGCAGGGTCACCCGAATTTGCGCTAGGGTGACAACAGAATTTGGTCAACGAAGGCAAGACAACGACGTCAGTACGCCAGGGTGACAATGCCATCCGATCTAAATCCTTTACCTGCACACATAAAACAGTGCAAGCCGGACATAATAATAATATTTTTTGCATAATCAATTTACGCAGAGTATGGATAATAAAACAAATATGGCATGTCTGCAGCATAAGTAGAATTGACAGCACATGGACGTCAATGTGGATTAGAGTCCACCGGCTCAGCACAGATAACCTGCGCACAATATTGTACAAATTACAAGTACAAAGATCTTTGATAGTAAAAACAACACGAACAAATTTAATAGAAGAAATATCACCTAATTGTTCGTAGTGGTCGAAGTTGGCCGATCTCTCGTAACTTGAGCGTCTTGCGTCTGCTGCCGCGGGGCGAGAACAGACTCTGCCAAATTGCATTGACAAAGCCAGTTGCCGAGAACTGTTCGAAAGCCCTTGGTCCAGCCAACATGATGAAGCTGGTCGGCTGGTGACGCCGAAGTCCCCAGAGCAGGTTGATGAAGAGATGTCGAAGCCCCCGGTCTAGCCGAGGTGACGGAGGAGGTCGGCTGGTGATGCCGAAGTCTCATCTCAGACGAGGTGTCGAAGCAGGTCGGCATGGTGGATGTCGGCTTGAAGAAGCGACGGCGCGGCGATGCCGACGCAGGTCGGAATTTGTGACGCGGTCAATGCTGCCTTGATGAAGCAACGGCACACCGGACCCATGCAACCCATGGGGTGACGACCTTGTCTTAACGATTATTTTTCATTCACGATGCCGAACTCTTGGTCGGCTTGCCGAGGTAATGATCCAATGTGGTGGTTGTTGTTGGCTCGATGGAGCGACGGCGGAGTCGATGTCGACGCAGGTCAATAGTCGTGGAGCAACGTGGTCGGGCAGGTTTGACACCGGCGCGACGATGAAGATCGGCTCGAAAAAAACTCAAAATTTATGGGCACGTGTTTGAGAACAACACACAATACCCTAGAGAAAGAAAAAAAACTCCTTAAAAAAAGGATGTCCAATGTCCCGTTCATGAAAATATGAATTCAGGTCGGATTCGTTCTCACGCAGAAAACAGATCCGAAAATTGATGCACTCATCGGATGTTCCCCGGAGTTTGAACGGTCGGATCGAGCTGAAATTTTGAGGGGTGATCGATATAGGAATTCCGCAGCCGATGAACGGTGGGATTTTCCAACGGATGTCCGAGCTAGATACTGGACACCTCGCCCCAAACTCGTCCAAATTCCCGTCCAGATTCGATAGGGCTCCGGTATATCGGAGATTACCGAAGATTCCTCCATCGGAACGCGACGAAATTTTGCAGGGTTGTTGTGGATACAATTCCCCACAATTTCACCGAAGCAATCGTCAAAGCGACGCTCGAGAAAACGGAGATGACGAACACAAATTCGTTGTCCAGAAAAAAAACTGTTGTCAATCTGCAGACAAGCCATCGATCCTTCTGGCGATCCCATAGCGGAACTCTCAATGAAAGCACCAATGTCGGTGTCAAAACCGGCGGATCTCGGGTAGGGGGTCCCGAACTGTGGATCTTTGATCAATGGGTAACAGGAGACAAGGGAGACGATATTTACCCAGGTTCGGGCCCTCTTAATGGAGGTAAAACCCTACGTCCTGCTTTGTGTTGTATTGATGATGGGGTATCGAGTACAGAGTTGATCTACCTCGAGATCGTATGTAGTGGTCTAAACCCTAAGAGCTATGATTGTAATCTCTGATGATCTGATTGTCTCTAATGACTAACCTGGCCTCGGCTTATATAACACACCAGAGGCCTATGATAACAAGAGTCCTAGTCGGCTACGTCGGTGGAGAGGAGTCCTTGTCTTGATCATCAAGTCATGTGGAATCTTCCTCGTATGCATCATGGGCTGTCCGAGCTGGCCCATTAGTGAACCGCACTGGGGGTCCTCGGCCCGACCCACTGGTCGGGAGACGACGTGGTGAGTACCCCGTAGTCCAGGACACCATCACATACCCGAAGGAATTTTATAGCCAATATTTTCAGTAGGTGCGGTAGGTTGAGGGGAAACTAATTGTGGTTCCGGACGAGGTGAAGATACCCCGAACAAACCCCTCAAAGGATTGTTTTCCATAGTAGCAAGTAACAATAAATTTCAGCATGTAGTATAAGTTTTTCTTTACCGATTTCCACTATCAAGAGCGCTTCACTCCCTGGCAACGGCGCCAGGAAAGAGTCTTGATGACCCACAAGTATAGGGGATTAATCATACTCCTTTCGATAAGTAAGAGTGTCGAACCCAACGAGGAGCAGAAGGAAATGAGACAAGCGGTTTTCAGCAAGGTAATTTCTGCAAGCACTAAAATTGTAGGTGATAGATAGTTTGATAGAAAGATAATTGGTAACAAGCAAGTAACGGTAACGGTAAATAAAGTGCAGCAAAGTATCCCAATCCTTTTGTGGAAAAGGACAGTCCAGAACAGTCTCCAGTAATAGGCAAAGTGTTCTTGAGGGTACACGGGAATTTCATCTAGTCACTTTTATCATGTTGGTTTGATTTGTGTTCGCTACTTTGATAATTTGATATGTGGGTGGACCGGTGCTCGGGTGTTGTTCTTACTTGAACAACCTCCCACTTATGATTAACCCCCTCGCAAGCATCCGCAACTACGAGAAAAGTATTAAGATAAAATCTAACCATAGCATTAAACGTTTGGATCCAAATCAGCCCCTTACGAAGTAGCGCATAAACTAGGGTTTAAGTTTCTGTCACTCTAGCAACCCATCATCTAATAACTACTCCACAATGCATTCCCTTAGGCCCAAGGATGGTGAAGTGTCATGTAGTCGATGTTCACATGACACCACTAAGGGAATTAGAACATACATATCATCAAAATATTGAACACATATCAAATTCACATGATTACTTGCAACATGACTTCTCCCGTGACCTTAAGAACAAAGGTAACTACTCACAAATAATATTCATGCTCAAGATCAGAGGGGTATTAAATAGCATAATGGATCTGAACATATAATCTTCCACTAAATAAACCATATAGTAATCAACTACAAGATGTAATCAACACTACTAGTCACCCACAGGTACCAATCTGAGGTTCCAGTACAAAGATTGAACACAAGAGATGAACTGGGGTTTGAGAGGAGATGGTGTTGTTAAAGATGTTGATGAAGATTGGCCTCCCAAAGATGAGAGGGGTTGGTGATGATGATGGCTTCGATTTCCCCCTCCGGGAGGGAAGTTCCCCTGGCGGAATCGCTCCGCCGGAGGGCAAAAGTGCTCCTGCCCAAGTTCCGCCTCGAGACGGCGGCTTTCCGTCCTGAAAGTCCTCTCCTTATTTTTTTTCTAGGTCAAAAGACCTTATATACCAGAAGATGGGCACCGGAGGTGGGCCGAGGTGGGCACAACCCATCAGGGCGCGCCACGCGCCCTGGTGTCTTGTGCTCACCAGCGTGGCCCCCTCCGGTAGTTATTTGCTCCAGTATTTTTAATATAATCCAAAAATATTCTCCATAAAGTTTCAGCTTATTTGGAGATGTGCAGAATAGGTATCTCTGATGTGCTTTTTCAGGTCCAGAATTCCAGCTGCCGGTATTCTCCCTCTTTGTGTAAACCTTGCATATTATGAGAGAAAAGGCATTAGAATCATTCCCTAAAGCATTATTATTCAACAAAACATTATAAATAACAGTAGGAAATCATGATGCCAAATGGACGTATCACATGAGTACCATCTATTGCCCCAATGCATTCCTGAAATGGCAATACAAGACTGTGTTAGTGCTCACCTTGACCAATCCTAGCATATGAAGCAATGAACTACATATTGGTAGGAGTCCGGCCAGTTGGTGACCTAATCATCTCTCCTCTCAGCTCCCCAACAACATACAACACTTGCTTGAAGTATCTTGAGATAGTCTCCATTGATCTCCTGAACAGGTTGTGGATAACCCTGAATCTCTGGTTATGGCCAACAACATGAAGGAACATGGCCACTTGCTCTTCCACACTGTTGTGTATGCTATCTTCTAGCAGCCCCCTACTCCTGAAGATCTGGACAAGTCTGGCAAATGTTGCTCTTTTCATTCAAAGCATCCACAAAGCATATGTGTTGTTGCAGTTGTATATGTAGTTCAGATTGGAGATCCTCTCCTGCTCCCGCATAAGCATTGGAGCATATGTGATGACAGGTCTCTCAGCACGACGAACAACTCTCTTTGCATGAACATGATCCATGCCTGAATCACAGATATTAGCGTTGCTGCCTGAACTACCAGCCGCATCCTTGCGTCCATAACCTAGTCCACATCGAGGGTGCGTTGAGCAATGGGGAAATCGATCCTACACCTTGCCTAGCGGCCTAACAACGGAACCTAACATTGGGGAGAGGGGTGTTGCTTACCGGCATCGGAGACGAGGACGACGAAGGGGGGGCATGCCTGAGTCAAGGACGAGGCAACAACTCCTACTGCCGGATCTGGTGTCGCCGCCGCTTGCACATATCTGAGTCGCCACCGCATGTGGTGGTGAAGTTAGAGGAATAGACTGCCCTAGAGGTAGCGGTGACCGAGTAAATGGCTTGGGGGGAGGTGAGCCTAGATTTGGCGTCGTGCGGCCGCGTCCGATTTCCATCTCCCGCCATCCCCACTCGCTTTCGCCTTGCCCCCCCCCCCCCCCCCGCGTGCGAGCTTGCACCGCCCTAAGCCTGGCTCCTAGAAACTACCGATTCGACACTTTCTAGCGAGCCAGCCATAGGGCTGCTTTAAGCTTCATGCGAATGCGAGCCAGCCCTCTGCATTCTCAACCAAACGCACATTTCGTGACCCAACTGGGCCTGGTTGGGTCGGATGTGGGCAACCAAATGCGCCCCTAATGACGTGCACATGGTTCCTACTAGATTTGTTCGATAGGGATATCTATAGGTACCGTTGCCTCTCCTGTTTCAAAGCTTCCAGTGTGTGTGGTATGTAAGTGAGCCATGCATTGGTTGTGTTTGTAATCCACGAAAGAATTTTCCTAGCCTTGCATAACTAAGAGCATCTACAACCGGACGCCTCAAACAACCCCTCATACGCTCGCGGATGCGCCCGGTCAGTGACCGGACAGGAGAGAGAAGGAAAAAAGTGATCCAACCGGACCCCTCATATCATCCCTATACGGCCGGGCTGTTCGCGAACCCTCGTATCCATCTAAAATATATGGAGGATATGAGGGCTCGCGGACGCGCCCGGGCGCGCCCGGTCAGTCCGCGACGTAGGACGCGACCCCACCCCGGACCACCTTTTCTTTTCTTTATTCATTCTTTTCTTTCTCTCTTCCTCTCCACCAATCACATGCAAGTGACCAGACATATGAAGAAGAAAATGAGGAGTATGGCTGCGCGGACGGACAAATAGGGGACACGCCCGGTCACTGACCGGACACGTCTATGGGCGTTTAGGGGGTCATATTTGCCATGTCCGGCTGTAGATGCTCTAAGCGTAGTACATTTGGCCAGGAAGAACTCACTCGTGTGGGAGAGTCAAATCAGAGTGCCTTCAAAATTTTAACAACAAACTTCTCTTACGTGAATAGTTGCTAAGCCTAGATCTCCAGTTTCAACAATCTCACTGCGACTACGTACACTGCTAATTTCATTCACCTCATCACCATGTTACTCCAACGTCCTGGATTGTTTTTTCAAGAAAAAATCCAGCATCCTGGATTTTATCCCGTTGTCTCTACTGCCACAGCAAGAGCCCTTTGGATGTAACAGAACAACCATTCCAAACTAAAATAAACAAACAAAATAAACCTAGGCCTAAAAACCATAAGCGAGACTATGAGCCTATGTCACAACAAAAGGAGCATTGAAACCTTGCAATGTAGTAGGGCTATATTCAAACGACCATCAAAGGGGCCAACACAGACCATCAAGCATTGTATTCTTAACAGGAGCATCAACCGATGTTTTTGCATCTTAACTTCTCCATCTCTTAGATTTGACATCTTCCTCCTTGGCTTTTGTGATGCGAAGAGAAGGTATAACCGTTCGCGTTATCTCATAGTGCACTGGAGATCAAGTTTGCCATCCAACCTATTTTTGTCAACCTCCTTCTGGATTCCTGCCCATAAGTAAGGACACACAAATCTAACATATCAACTCTCAACAGGAGCTTATATGAGTTTCTTTCAAAGCAAGCTTTGTTACGGGTTTTCCATATTGCCCAGCAAAATCCCAACAACGTGAAAGTTGACCCCAATATGAATGTTTTCAGTAACCCACCAGAAATACCATGGAAAACAACTGGGCCTAGTTTAAATCCCAATTGTACTACTAATGGTGCTCCGCATATAAGTGGCAGCGAAGCAGGAGAGGAACACACGACGAATGATTTCATCCCCCGTACAAAACTATGGGGGTAATCCCCCACCCGATTATGTTTTCCCTTGTTATGTTTAGTAGAAATAACATCATTCCAAATCATACATAAGCACACTTTGATTCTGAGAGGAATCTTAGCTTTCCAAAGATATGTAAAGGATTTGCTCACACCAACATATGACAAACGTATATATATTGTTTTTGCATCAAGTTTTTGTGGACTTTGAATATTTCTATCACCGTTCCCCATAATAACACCAAATTAAACAACATGCTCCTCAAGGAACTACATTGTACTCAACAAAACTAATGACAACTAGTCCCACAAGTGTCTAGAGGCTACATCATGCATCAAAACTACTTAGAACCAAGTAAATTCAACATGCAAGCTCATATTCATGGTTACCTACAACAGCAAAATAAGGAAAAATATAAAGCATTAGAGCAAAAACTAACTGGATCAACATAGGAGTCACACACCAAGGAGTAATTCCCCCGAACAGTTTCGGAAATGGAGATCTGAGCAAATGGATAAAAAATCTCATGAAAATAAGCAAGAACACGGGCAAGAGAGCAAGGGTGACTTTTCCTGAAGGTTGAAGAAGGTTGTGGGCATGGGCACTAAGTGAGTGTGGTCCTATGGGACCCACAAGCTCACATAGCGCGCCCAGGGGGCAGGCGCCCCACCTGAGCTTGTGGCCCACTCGTGCACCCCCTGGGTTGATTTCAGCTCCTATAATTCTTATTCTACAAAAAAACATACAGAATTTTCAGGACATTCTGAGAACTTTTATTTTTGGGATTTTTTTATTACATAGATAATTCAGAAAACAAGATAAACATTGTGTTCTAATGCATTAAACTTTATTGAAACTAAAAATAACAGAGAATAAACTAAAATTTCAGAAAGTTGTTCTTACGAAGTTCATTGATCATATACTCCTCCAAAGGAATCCATTAACAAGGTTGATCAAGTCTAATTAACAAGTTGTTTCCGAGTGGCATAAAACCAAAGAACTTTTGTATAGACTAAGTTACCTCAACTGGGATATGCATGGTTCCAATTATAAGAGTTTGATATTTATTTTTGGGAACCGAAAGAGGAAATACAAAGCTTCCAACAGTGATAATCATAACCTTTCCAATAGAATTGAGACTGTTTATTTTATTTGGCTTCCTCAAGAAATAAACGATATGCTCATTGCCATTAACATGAAAAGTGCCCTTGCTTTTATTACAATCAATAACAGCCCCCATAGTATTTAGAAAAGGTCTTCCAAGGATAAAAGACCATATCAAGAATAACAAAGTCTATTAAAGTAGTAGCATTAACAACCACAACCGGAATGTCCTCATAAACACCAACAGGTATAGGAGTTGATTTGTCAGCCATTTGCAAAGAAATTTCAGTGGGAATCAACTTACTCAAGTAAAGTCTTTTATAAAGAGAGAACGGCATGACACTAACACCAGCCCCTAAATCACACAAAGCAGTTTTAACGTAATAGTTCTTAATGGAGCATGGTATAGTACGTATCCCTAGACCTCCTAGCTTTTAAAGTATTTTCAAGAATAATTTGCAAGCATAGAAGAAATTTCAGTCTCAGGTATTTTTATTTTTATTAGTGACAATATCTTTTATATATTTAGCATAAGGAGGCATTTTTATAACATCAATCAAATGTATTTGCAGGAATAAAGGTCTAAGCAATTCAACAAAGAGATTGAAAGCATCTTCATATTTGGATTTGAAAGCTTTACTAGGAAAAGGCATAAGTTTTGAATTCATGGTTCATTTTCTCTACCATGCTTCCTAGCAACAAAATCTCGTTTATCATAACGTTTATTCTTAGGTGGTCGGCCATCAAGCTCAACTTCAGGTTCTAATTCTATTTCATTATAGTAAGCATGCACGTGCAACGCACGTCTCCACCAATAGTATAAAATTCGTGTGAGTATAAATTTAAAATTCTTAAAAAAATAGAATAAGGCATAACCATGAAAAAAAACGATGCACACCAATGTGCATTTTCAGAGGACACCACCAGTAAACACACAAAAATGATGTACATGGTTCAAAGACATAACATGAGATGAACATGAGTATAATGAGTAGTCATGCACACAAGGTTCACATTTTATGGTAAAAGAACCAAGAGGAGAAACTGAACTGCTGCAATATAACCAAAGGAAAATCAGACATATCTTTTATCTAATATGCTTAAGAAATTCTCACACAAAATAGAATGTTACTTTAATATTGATCTCTTTAAACTTTTCTAAGTATATCAAGTACCGACAGAAATGGAATACAAATGATCCATTCGTCCCTAAAGAGAAGGGCGGGCCTCAATCAATTCTCAAAGCATAGTCATGGGTACATATATAGACAAAACATGTGCTTGTCCGGCAAGCACATAATTCAACGTATTCACACTCATTTCTCTTGCACCAAATCTAGAAGGATGGAAACAATATACCTAAAAGCACAAGCATCATGAAGAGGAATTTCCCATCTTTGCACTCTAAGCTTGCTCCATGTTGAAGCAGAAGCTGAGAAGATGACCATAGTTATAGACAACCATGAAGTAGAGTAAAATGCCCAAAAAGGCAGAGAAAAATATTCAAGATAGAAACAAACATGCACACATTGTAGATGGCCATATGAGCATGCCAGGTGAAGCATGGTACCTCATCAGAAGGCAAGCAATCGAGCTCCTCTAGCATGATACCTACCACCACCGATTAATCTCGTATAATTTTTGTTGGCCTGGGGATCATAATTGTTGCAATTGCATTAGTCAAAATGCTTTTAACATTATAGAAAAGCAAGACAAAAATAATTCTCCGGGAGCACAAGTTACATGTCAGATATGATTTTTGCCTTAACTTGAAAGGAATGACTGAAGCGAACAATTCTCCAGCCAGATTTTTTATCTTTGAATATGTACTTCTAAATTCTAACGTTTTTTTGCTAGTAACAAAACATCTAATGTCTTACAAAGAAGCATTGTATTCTATGCCACCCACACCATGCAAAATACATTAACCATTTAGTAATTAATGCACCTTTGCTTCTAAGTAAGAGATATAAAGCAATAGTGTTTGTTGTTTGTGCAAGGTCAAACAGTTAAGAACTACATAGCAAAATCAAGCAAGGCTTAACAAATGCCAGAATGATGCATTCTGCTTTAGCATAGCCTAATGAATACCAAATAAACAACCCTCTCAAAATGTGAAAAGTAACAAATTTCCTCCCTACCAATAGCATTTCAGAACCATATTTCTGATTGACTAAAATGACATGTGTGAACAATGGCTAAATTCATAGAAGATAATTGTTAATTTTAGTCACCAATTTAATTGATTCCCAAACCTGGCAATCTGGTATAGACCTTCAGAACCTCATCATTACCATACCACAAAGCACCTCACATGTTACATGCATCAGAGCTAAAGCTAGTTCATTTTACATGCATCAGAGCTAAAGCTAGTTTGACCCTGTATCTCTCCTTCTCGGAGCCCTGCACTGCTAAACTCTCCTTCTGTTCAATGAAATGAAACGCAAAGTCTTTGTGTTTTCTCGAAAAAAGCTAGTTTATTCAACAACAGTGAAAGTACTAATTGGCGACTAATTTGCTCACCCTCCTGCAGGAAGTTGAGAAGCATGTAGCTAAAACGTGTTGTTTGTTCTGCAATAAATTTAAATGGAGTACTCTTCACTTGCATAGATACAATAACTCTTATCTTTAAAATCTCACCATGATAGGAGGGGTCTGGATCAAATGGAGGCAAAACTTGAATTCAACCTAGGCGACATGGGCGCTCTCCTGACTTCTGTGTGGTGTCTCTCTGTGCCGTGTATGCTGTTACATCCGCACTGTAGTTAGCTCTTAGTTCTTCTATATCAGTGTGACAACATTCAGATGAACCAAATTGTCAGAGACCATGTTCATGATGAATTA
Organism: Elymus sibiricus; assembly: GCA_039707655.1. Classification (NCBI taxonomy): domain Eukaryota; kingdom Viridiplantae; phylum Streptophyta; class Magnoliopsida; order Poales; family Poaceae; genus Elymus; species Elymus sibiricus. The sequence goes on along the minus strand of CM077671.1, from coordinate 429,041,314 downwards.
AGAAATGTCAATGTGAATAATTAAGGGCAGGTTCTGGGCCTACGCGGGACACTGCAAAAAACACCGTGAGAAAACTCTGTTAGATCCATCACACCTATAAACTCTGAACCCAAGTAGCACAATAGAATAAATCTTTGTTAAATCGGTCAATCCGTCCAACCACATTTATTGATGTGTTTATCCAAGAACAATATTTGTTAGAATAGCAGTAGAGTAGACAGACATGGTAAATCTAGCCAAATAGGAGAGAAAGTGTGCAGTGAGGGAGCAAAGAGAAGCTGGGACTCAACCTTTGAACCCCATCCAATGACGTTGATCTGCTTGACGCCCTTGCACACCTCCGGGAGCAGTGGGAAGATGTTCTGCACGCCCGTCACGATATACAATAGTGGCACACGCAAAAGAAAAAACATCAGAAACCAATTCGGAAGGAAGGAGAAGGAATGGAAGAGGGGTCGGGTGTGGACCTCTTTGTGGCCGACGTGGAAGATCTTCTCCTTGTTGGAGATGACGATTTCGAAGTCAAGTGGCGGAATGGTGGCGCTGACCTTGGCCGAGGCGACGACCATGGCGGCGATCGAGGTGGCGGCGCACAAAGTGTAAGCTTAAGCTAAAAGAATACAAAAAAAGAGGAGGGACAATTACTTCAATATTTACACTTTATAGTGCTTCTAATATCACCTCATGCTAAATTGATACAGCAGCAACATCAAACTAACTATTGCCATGGAATATATTTTTGAGAAGAGAGAGACTCAAAATACCCTAGATCCGACGCTTATACAAGTTTCGGTAAAAAAATGCTTGTACAAGTATGCAGACTAAAAATATTTTGACTACCTACATAACAAAAATTGTGGGGTTTCAAGTCAACTCATAAATATAGTAGCAAATACATCTACCAAGATAACAAGATTGGGGGATTTCACATCAACATATCGTTGTACTACCACAAGTAGCTCCTGAAACAAAACACAACAGAATAAACAATAATGTTTAGTTTGCAAAGTAGTGTCCATTGAATAGTCATGAAGAATAGATTGCATCAACAACACATAATCAAACTCAGCAAGCAAGGCAAGGGTACAAGTTAACTCACTATGGGCATAGATCATATTGACTTCACCAATGTCTTTTGCACATTACCCTGACTAACATGGTCAATACAATAGTCATCTACCAAATATTGTGGGGATGGAAGTTAAACAGTACAGAAGCATAACAATTCATCTGCTAAAACTGGATTAAACAAAGGGAACTTCTACACAGGATGGGCTGTGCCCGATTTCTACAAGATATAGCGGCCATCGATCACCTTGGTTCACATGGGCTGCAACCATCGATCCTCCGGTGTTCTGTAATTCTGCACGGGATGCAAAATTGCTGCTTAGCCTCTTCATCCATGCCGTGAGTATCCTTTTCTCCATTGTACACATGCTTCATAACAAAAATTGGGGCATTTACTAACAAAGATTATAAAGCAAAAAAATGTAGAAGAAAACAACACACGGACTATACATAGAAAAAAGCAAGGACAAAGATAAGATGTGCAACTGAACATGATAAAAAGGAGCTGCTACAGGTGGGTGTACATGCAGAGGTTCATTATTTGCAACTGAACATTGAGAAAGAAGGTTTCACGGGTGGTGGAACTCACCTGCGACGCCGTTCTCATCGCCTTCTCAGTCGCGTGGCCTCCTGGTTGTCCACTCCTTTGTTCAGTCTATGTGGATCATTCTGGGCATCCTTCACGGCACAGGGCCTCGATGGCGTTCCACAGGCTGCTGGCGGCGGAGGGCGACGTGAGGCGCAATGGCGCTGTGCGGGGACCCGAGGACTGTGGACGTCCGACTTCCTGCTGCTCCCGCCAACCTTCTACTTATCAATGCTCGAGCGGCTCGACCTCTCGTTGGCCTGGCTGTGGGGCCACCGGCTACTCTCCTCGGCCTCGCGCGTCGCGGAGGCGCCCACCTCCTCCAGTCCTCCTCCTCCAACCACGTCCCGCTCCACCGGAGGAGATCGCCGAGCGGAACGCTTTCGTTGCGGCGCGCCTCGCCACCTACTTCCCTGCAATGTCTGACCTCGCGGTCTACTGCCGCGACCCCTCCACGCTCGCCAGCCTCGCACCCTGCTAGTGGGTGACGCTCGGCAGCGTCGACCTCCCCGGCGGAGCGGGTCTCGAACCTCCTCTGCAGGCCGCCTGCCCCGCGCTCATCGCGCTCGACCTGTCCGAGTTCTACTGCTGAACGGAGGATGTGCTACCGGTGCTCGACGCGCACCCTGTCGCCGCCACCAGGCTCACCGACCTCGACCTTGGCCTCGCCAACGCCTCCAATGGCTTCCACAAAGCCGAGCTCGGAGCCATCGCGGCCCGCGTGCCCCGGCCTCCGGTGGTCATTGCATCATGTAGTGGGAACGGAGAGAGGGGGAGAGATTAGTGAGTGAGGAGAGGGAGAGAAAAGGGAGGATGGCATTGGGCGTGGCTGACCGGCAGAGGAGGTTGGTGGCGGCTTGCAGGAGCACGGGCGGCGACCAGAGGCAGGGTCGACTCGGGGGAAGCACGGGGAAGGAGCGGTGACGCGACGTTGTTGCGGATCCATTTTTCTCAATCCTTGGAGAGAAAGAAGGATCGGGAGACAAGATTCAGATGGAATCAACTCGAAAATCAGGGAGCTGCACGCGGGGATCGGGGACGCGCAGCGATAGAAGGCAAACCAGTGCGTCTGCTCGGCAAAACATTGCATCAAGACGTCGATCTGGATGGCAGACCATTGAAGTAATATGGGCAGTACGATATATTTAAATTGATTTGATCAGAGGGTCCTGTTTATCCCATGTATAATCTGTTATGTGGTTTTAGATAAATTTATGTTTGCTCTTTTAATAGTACTGGAGATCAGATTATTTATTATCATTAGGTGAGCATCTACATGATCATCGTTAACATCATTATTATCATTATCATTATCACTAGGTAAATGCTCATCATCACATTATGTCTCGGCATCAGAAATAAAAACATTATTAGGATTCTCACCAGGTTTATCTATAAAAGCATGCAAAATTCTATTCCTACTCCTTGTCTTTTCCTTCTTAGGTGAATTAGGTGCACTATCATTAATTCTCTGAGAATCTTATTTGATACTTTTAGGATGACCCTCATGATACAAAGGTTCCTGAGTCATTCTACCACCTCTAGTTATTACTCTAATAGCATTGTCATTAAGTTTATTAGACACTTCCTTACACAAATCATTTTGTGATCTAGATACTTGTTCAAGCTAAGTGTGAACCATAGAAGAATGCTTACATAAACCTTTGACATAATTGGAAATTCTAAATAGCACATCACTCAAGCGTTCAAGCATAATAGCATCACGTTTAAATTGATCACTTATTTGCCCATTGAAGTTTTCTTGCTTAACGATAAAATTTCAAATTCATCTAAGCATTGACTTGGAGATTTATTATAAGGAATATCACCCTGATTCAAACCTATAAAGAGAGTGTTCCTCTACTACATGTGTCGGAATATCAAGTCCAAGAACTTCTTCAATAGATGGTAGATTCTCAACATCTTCCGATTTCATACCTTTCTCTTTCATAGATTTCTCAACTTCTTGCATATCTACTAGGCTAAGGAATATAATACCTCTTTTCTTATGAGTTGGCTTCAGAAGTGGTTTGGTAAGTGTCCAATCATCGACATTTCCCAATAAGTTATTCAATAAATCCTGATCTTGTTCAACTGTTCTTTCCATGAAAACAGAGCCAACACAACTATCTAGGCAGTCCCTAGAGGCATCAGTTTGTCTGTTATAAAAGATATCAAGTATTTTATTTTTCTTAAGAGGATGATCAGGCAAAGCATTTAATAATTGCATAAGTCTCCCCCAAGCTTGAGGGAGATGCTCTTCCTCAAGGTGCACAAAGTTATATATTTCCTAAAAGACAACTTGTTTCTTATGAGCAGAAAAATATTTTTCAGTGAAGTAATAAATCATATTCACGGGACTACGCACACAACTAGGAGCAAGATCGTTAAACTATACTTTCACTAGAAATTTTGCCCTATTTTGCAACGCTTCACTTGTGTCATGTATAACCGTACATTTTCTGGTCGTCACCCCCATCGTCACCGAAGCGCCGTCATAAAAAATAAAAATTTGACGGTACCACTTTTTTGGTCACACAAGATCGCATTTTAGGCGACGAACCAAAAAATGTCACCGATGTCCCTTTTCGTTGGCGGCCCAAACTGTCGCTTATTATAGCCCAATCTGTTGCCTGAGATCGTTTTGGCAACGATAGTCCGTCACCGATGATCGGTCCACAGGTTTGACCAGACAAAGATTCTGACAAGTGGGGCTAGCAGTTGCTGGCGTGGCTTCTTCCATGTGGGTCCTGTTGGAAATATGCCCTAGAGGCAATAATAAAGTGGTTATTATTATATTTCCTTGTTCATTATAATCATTTATTATCCATGCTATAATTTTATTGATTGGAAACACTAATACATATGTGGATACATAAACAACGCTGTGTCCCTAATATGCCTCTAGTAGACTAGCTCGTTGATCAAAGATGGTCAAAAGGTTTCCTAGCCATAGACATGAGATGTCATTTGATAACGGGATCACATCATTAGGAGAATGATGTGATGGACAAGACCCAAACTATGAACGTAGCATATGATCGTATCAGTTTATTGCTATTGTTTTCTGCATGTCAAGTATCTGTTCCTATGACCATGAGATCATGCAACTCGCTGACCCCGGAGGAATACCTTGTGTGTATCAAACGTCACAACGTAACTGGGTGACTATAAAGATGCTCTACAGGTATCTCCGAAGGTGTCTGTTGAGTTGGCATGGATCGAGACTGGGATTTGTTACTCCGTGTGACGGAGAGGTATCTCAGGGCCCACTCGGTAATACAACATCACAACAAGCCTTGCAAGCAATGGGACTAAAGTGTTAGCCACGGGATCTTGTATTACGGAACGGGTAAAGAGACTTGCCGGCAATGAGATAGAACTAGGTATAGAGATACCGACGATCGAATCTCGGGCAAGTAACATACCGAAGAACAAAGGGAACAGCATACGGGATTAACTGAATCCTTGACATAGAGGTTCAACCGATGAAGATCTTCGTAGAATATGTAGGAACCAATATGGGCATCCAAGTCCCGCTATTGGTTATTGACCGTAGAGGTGTCTCGGTCATGTCTACATAGTTCTCGAACCCGCAGGGTCTGCACACTTAAGGTTCGGTGACGTTTCGGTAGTATAGAGTTATGTATGGTAGTGACCGAAGGTTGTTCGGAGTCCCGGATGAGATCCCGGACGTCACGAGGAGCTTCGGAATGGTCCGGAGGTAAAGATTGATATATAGGAAGTCCCCCTTTGGTCACCGGAAAAGTTTCGGGTACTTCGATAGTGTACCGGGAGTGTCGGGAGGGTACCGGGGGACAATCGGGGGGGGGGGGGGGGGGGGGCTCTCGCCCCAAAGGGTCTCATGGGCTGTGGGAGGAGTCAAACCAGCCCCTAGTGGGCTGGCCGAACCCCCCACTAAGGCCCATGCGGCTAGGGGTGGGAAAAACCCAAAGGTGGAAAGGGTTTCCAAGTGGAGAGGAGAAATCCTACTCCTAGTAGGATTGGAGTAGGACTCCTCCACCTCCCACTTCGGCCGCACCAAAGGGGCAGCCCTAGGGGCGCCGGCCTCCCTCCCCTCCCTCCTATATATACTAGAGGGAGAGAGGGAAAAAGCACTTCAACCCAAAAAAAGGCCATAGTGCAGCCCTCTCTCCTGATAGATTGATTCCTCTAGTTTTCAGCAGTGCTTAGGTGAAGCCCTGCTGGAATAGTTCCACCGCCGCCGCCGCCGCGCCGTCACGCTGCCGGAGAACTCACCTACCTCTCTGCTCCCTTGATACGTCTCCAACGTATCTATAATTTTTTATTGTTCCATGCTATTATATTATCTGTTTTGGATGTTTTATATGCATTAAAATGCTATTTTATATTATTTTTGGGACTAACCTATTAACCTAGTGCCCTGTGCCAGTTTCTGTTTTTTCCTTGTTTTTGAGTATTGCAGATAAGGAATATCAAACGGAGTCCAAACGGAATAAAATTCTACGATGATTTTTCTTGGACCAGAAGGAATCCAGGAGACTTGGAGAAGAGGCCAGAAGACCCACGGGTGGGCCACAAGCCACCTGGGCGCGCCCCTGGGGGGCGCGCCCCCCGCGCCCAGGTTGCTTGTGGGGCCCCCGTGGCTCCTCCAACCCTAATTCTCCGCCTATAAATTCAGAAATATTCCCCCAATACCAAAAGGAGCCACGATAATACTTTTCCACCGTCGGAAGCCTCTGTTCCCGCGAGATCCCATCTTGGGGCCTTTTTCGGTAATCTACCGAAGGAGGATTCGATCACAGAGGGCATCTACATCAACTCCATTGCGCCTCCGATGATGCGTGAGTAGTTCACCTCAGACCTTCGGGTCCATAGCTAGTAGCTAGATGGCTTCTTCTCTCTCTATGTTCTTCAATACCATGTTCTCCATGATCTTCATGGAGATCTATCCGATGTAATACTCTTTTGCGGTGTGTTTGTCGAGATCCGATGAATTGTGGATTTATGATCAGATTATCTATGAATATTATTTGAATCTTCTCTGAATTCTTACATGCATGATTTCATATCTTTGCAAGTCTCTTTGAGTTATTGGTTTGGTTTGGCCAACTAGATTGGTAATTCTTGCAATGGGAGAAGTGCTTAGTTTTGGGTTCAATCTTGCGGTGTCCTCACCCAGTGACAAAGTAGGGGTAGCGAGGCATGTATTTGTATTGCTGCCATCAAGGGTAAAAAGATGGGGTTTTCATCATATTGCTTGAGTTTATCCCTCTACATCATGTCATCTTACCTAATGCGTTACTCTGTTCTTCATGAACTTAATACTCTAGATGCAGGCAGGAGTCGGTCGATGTGTGGAGTAATAGTAGTACATGCAGAATTGTTTCGGTCTACTTGACACGGACGTGATGCCTATATGCATAATCATTGCCTTGGATATCATCATAACTATGCGCTTTTCTATCAATTGCTCGACAGTAATTTGTTCACCCACCGTATTATTTTCCTTCAAAAGAGAAGCCTCTAGTGAAACCTATGGCCCCCGGGTCTATTTTCCATATTATATTTTCAGATCTATAAACCAAAAATACCAAAAATACTTTGATGCAATCGTTTTACTTTTATTTTACTTTTCGTTTTAGTAATCTTTTATATCTATCTCTATCACATCTCATCCTCGCAAGTAACCGTGAAGGGATTGACAACCCCTTTATAGCGTTGGGTGCAAGTGTTTGATTGTTTGTGTAGGTGCAAAGATTGGGGCCTTGCTTGTACCTCCTACTGGATTGATACCTTGGTTCTCAACAACTGAGGGAAATACTTATCTACTTTGCTGCATCACCCTTTCCTCTTCAAGGGAAAACCAACGCAAACTCAAGAAGTAGCACGAAGGATTTCTGGCGCCGTTGCCGGGGAGGATACATAGCAAGTCAAGACATCAAGCCTACCAAGTACCCATCACAAACTCATCTCTTGCATTTACATTATTTTCCATTTGCCTCTCGTTTTCCTCTCCCCCACTTCTAAAACGATTTTCAGAAAAAACCAAAAAGATTTGCCTTTTTATTTGCCTTTCTTCCGTTCATCTTTTCGTTTGCTTTTTGTTTGCTTGTGTGCTAGATTGCTTGCTTTGTCACGATGACTCAAGAGAATACCAAGTTGTGTGACTTCTCCAATACTAATAATAATGATTTTATTAGTACTCCAATTGCTCCCGCCACTAGTGCGGAATCTTATGAAATTAATGCCGCTTTGCTTAATCTTGTTATGAAAGAACAATTTTCCGGCCTTCCTAGTGAAGATGTCGCATCCCATCTAAATACTTTCGTTGAGTTGTGTGATATGCAAAAGAAGAAAGATGTGGATAATGATATTGTTAAATTGAAGCTATTTCCGTTCTCACTACGAGATCGTGCTAAAACTTGGTTTTCATCTTTGCCTAAAAATAGTATTGATTCATGGAATAAGTGTAAAGATGCGTTTATTTCCAAGTACTTTCCTCCCGCTAAGATCATCTCCCTTAGGAACGATATAATGAATTTTAAGCAACTTGATCATGAGCATGTTGCACAATCTTGGGAGAGGATGAAACTAATGATTAGAAATTGCCCCGCACATGGTTTGAGTTTATGGATGATTATACAAATTTTTTATGCGGGATTGAATTTTGCTTCTAGAAATCTTTTAGATTCCGCCGCGGATGGTACTTTTATGGAACTCACATTAGGAGAAGCTACTAAACTCCTAGATAATATTATGGCAAATTACTCTCAATGGCATACCGAAAGATCTCCTACTAGTAAAAAAGTGCATGCTATTGAAGAAATAAATACTTTGAGTGAAAAGATGGATGAATTAATGAAATTGTTTGCTAGTAAGAGTGCTCCTATTGATCCTAATGATATTCCTTTGTCTTCTTTGATTGGAAATAATAATGAATCTATGGATGTGAATTTTGTTGGTAGGAACAATTTTGGTAATAACGCGTATAGAGGTAATTTCAACCCTAGGCCGTTTCCTAGTAATTCCTCTAATAATTATGGTAATTCCTACAACAATCCTTATGGAAATTATAATAAGATGCCCTCTGATCTTGAGAATAATATTAAAGAATTTATTAGTTCGCAAAAGGTTTTCAATGCTATGATTGAAGAAAAATTGCTCAAGATTGATGATTTGGCTAGGAACGTTGATAGGATTTCGCTTGAGATTGATTCTTTGAAAATTAGATCTACTCCACCCAAGCGTGATATTAATGAGTCTTTAAAAGCTATGAGAACTTCTATTGATGAGTGTAAGGAAAGAACCGCTAGAATGCGTGCTAAGCATGAATGGCTTGAAAAAGTGTGTTCTCGTGATAATAATGATGAAGATCTTAAAGTGATTGATGTGAATCCTATTGAATATTTGTTTTCTAATACAAATCTTGATAAAGGTGGGACTAGAGATAAGTCGACTTTAGTTAAAAGTCGTCCCAATGATTCGGAGTTTATAGATCTTAATGCTAAGATTGATAAAAGTGGGATTGAAGAGGTCAAAACTTTAAATAGCAATGAACCCACTCTTTTGGATTTCAAGGACTTTAATTATGATAGTTGTTCTTTGATTAATTGTATTTCCTTGTTGCAATCCATGTTGAATTCTCCGCATGCTTATAACCAAAATAAAGCTTTTACCAAACATATCGTTGATGCTATGATGAAATCTTTTGAAGAAAAACTTGAGTTGGAAGTTTCTATACCTAGAAAGCTTTATGATGAGTGGGAACCTACTATTAAGATTAAAATTAAAGATTATGACTGCCATGCTTTGGGTGATTTGGGTGCTAGCGTTTCCAGGATTCCGAAAACTTTATGTGATGTGCTAGGTTTTCATGATCTTGATGATTGATCTTTAAATTTGCATCTAAAAGATTCCACTATTAAGAAACCTATGGGAAGGATTAATGATGTTATTATTGTTGCAAATAGGAATTATGTGCCTGTAGATTTCATTGTTCTTGATATAGATTGCAATCCTACATGTCCTATTATTCTTGGTAGACCTTTCCTTAGAACGATCGGTGCAATTATTGATATGAAAGAAGGAAACATTAGATTCCAATTTCCGTTAAGGAAAGGCATGGAACACTTTCCTAGAAAGAAAATTAAATTACCTTATGAATCTATTATGAGAGCTACTTATGGATTGCATACCAAAGATGACAATACCTAGATCTATTGCGTTATGCCTAGCTAGGGGCGTTAAACAATAGCGTTTGTTGGGAGGCAACCCAATTTTTTTTTATGTTTTTTTTTGTTTCTATTTTTGAGTGCTTTACACATTATTACCTCTGTAGTAATTGTGTTTTATTGCTTTAATTAGTGTTTGAGCCAAGTAAGACCTTTGGGATGGTCTACGGTGATTGTTGATTTGATTTTGCTGAAAAACAGAAACTTTTGCGCTCAGTCCAGGAATTTTATAAATTCACCAGAGAATCGAATGAGTCTGAAATTTTTACACCAGATTGATATACAAATTGCCCAGATTTTCCTAATTTTTCAGAATTTTTGGAGTTACAGAAGTATTCGAAGTTTACAGATTGCTACAGACTATTCTGTTTTTGACAGATTCTGTTTTCTTTATGTTGTTTGCTTATTTTGATGTATCTATGGGTTGTATCGGGGGGTATGAAACATGGAGAAGTTGGAATACAGTAGATATTACACCAATATAAATAAAGAATGAGTTCACAACAGTACCTAAAGTGGTGATTTATTTTTCTTATACTAACGGATCTCACGAGTTTTCTGTTGAGTTTTGTGTTGTGAAGTTTTCAAGTTTTGGGTAAAGATTTGATGGACTATGGAATAAGGAGTGGCAAGAGCCTAAGCTTGGGGATGCACAAGGCACCCCATGCCATATTCAAGGATACCAAAGAGCCTAAGCTTGTGGATGCCCAAGGCACCCCAAGCCATATTCAAGAATACCAAAGAGCCTAAGCTTGGGGATACCCCGGAAGGCATCCCCTCTTTCGTCTTCAATCCATCGGTAAATTTACTTGAGGCTATATTTTTATTCACCACATGATATGTGTTTTGCTTGGAGCGTCTTGTATGATATGAGTATTTGATTTTTAGTTTGCCACAATCATCCTTGCTGCACACATCTTTTGAGAGGGACACGCATGAATCATGAATTTATTAGAATACTCTATGTGCTTCACTTATATCTTTTGAGCTAGGCAATTTTGCTCTAGTGCTTCACTTATATCTTTTTAGAGCACGGTGGTGTTTTTATTTTATAGAAATAATTAAACTCTCGTACCTCACTTATATTATTTTTAGAGTCTTTAAACAGCATGGTAATTGGTTTAGGTTATGAATTTAGTCCTAATATAATGGGCATCCAAGAGGGATATAATAAAAACTTTCATATAAAGTGCATTGAATACTATGAGAAGTTTGATTCCTTGCATATAGTTTTGAGATATAAAGATGGTGATATTAGAGTCATGCTAGTGAGTAATTGTGGATTGGTAGAAATACTTGTGTTAAAGTTTCTGATTCCCGTAGCATGCACGTATGGTGAACCGTTATGTAACGAAGTCGGAGCATGATTTGTTTAATGATTGTCATCCTTTGTGTGAGGGTCGGGAGCGCGCGATGGTTAACTCCTACCAACCTCTCCCCTAGGAGCATGCGTCTAATACTTTGCTTCGATAACTAATAGACTTTTGCAATAAGTATGTGAGTTCTTTATGACTAATGTGAGTCCATGGATTATACGCACTCTCACCCTTCCACCATTGCTAGCCTCTCTAGTACCGCGCAACTTTCGCCGGTACATTAAACCCACCATATACCCTTCCTCAAAACAGCCACCATACCTACCTATTATGGCATTTCCATAGCCATTCCGAGATATATTACCATGCAACTTCCACCGTTCCGTTTATTATGACACGCACCATCATTTTCATATTGCTTCGCATGATCATAAGATAGCTAGCATGATGTTTTCATGGCTTGTCCGTTTTTTGATGTCATTTGCTATGCTAGATCGTTGCACATCCCGGTACACCACCGGAAGCATTCATATAGAGTCATATTTTGTTCTAGGTATCGAGTTGTAATTCTTGAGTTGTAAGTAAATAAAAGTGTGATGATCATCATTATTAGAGCATTGTCCCATGAGAGAAAAGAATGGTGGAAGCTATGATTCACTCACAAGTTGGGATGAGTCTCCGGACTTTACAAATAATAAAAGAGGCCAATGAAGCCCAAATAAAAAAAGAGGCCAAAGATGCCCACCAAAAAAAATGAGAGAAAAGAGAGAAGGGACAATGTTACTATCTTTTTTTTTCTTCCACACTTGTGCTTCAAAGTAGCACCATGATCTTCATGATAGAGAGTCTCCTATTTTGTCACTTTCATATAACTAGTGGAATTTTTCATTATAATGCACACCCACTTAGTTTCTTTTTGAGCTTTCATACACTTATAGCTCTAGTGCATCCGTTGCATGGCAATCCCTACTCAGTCACATTGATATCTATTGATGGGCATCTCCATAGCCCGTTGATACGCCTAGTTGATGTGAGACTATCTTCTCCTTTTCCTCACAACCTCCACCATATTCCATTCCACCTATAGTGCTATATCCATGGCTCACGCTCATGTATTGCGTGAAAGTTGAAAAGGTTTGAGAACATAAAAGGTGTGAAACAATTGCTTGGCTTGTCATCGGGGTTGTGCATGATTTAAATACTTTGTGTGGGGAAGATGGAGCATAGCCAGACCATATGATTTTGTAGGGATAACTTTCTTAGGCCATGTTATTTTGAAAGGACACAATTGCTTTGTTAGTATGCTTGAAGTATTATTGTTTTTATGTCAATATTAAGCTTTTGTTTTGAATCTTACGGATCTAAACATTCATGCCACAATAAAGAATATTACATGGATAAATATGTTAGGTAGCATTCCACATCAAAAACTCTGTTTTTATCATTTACCTACTCGAGGACGAGCAGGAATTAAGCTTGGGGATGCTTGATACGTCTCCAACGTATCTATAATTTTTTATTATTCCATGCTATTATATTATCTGTTTTGGATGTTTTATATGCATTAATATGCTATTTTATATTATTTTTGGGACTAACCTATTAACCTAGTGCCCAGTGCCAGTTTCTGTTTTTTCCTTGTTTTTGAGTATTGCGGATAAGGAATATCAAACGAAGTCCAAACGGAATAAAATTCTACGATGATTTTTCTTGGACCAGAAGGAGCCCAGGAGACTTGGAGAAGAGGCCAGAAGACCCACGGGTGGGCCACAAGCCACCTGGGCGCGCCCCTGGGGGGGACGCGCCCCCCTGGCTTATGGGCCCCCCGTGGCTCCTCCAACCCTAATTCTCCGCCTATAAATTCAGAAATATTCCCCCAATACCAAAAAGAGCCACGATAATACTTTTCCTCCGCCGGAAGCCTCTGTTCCCGTGAGATCCCATCTTGGGGCCTTTTTCGGTAATCTGCCGGAGGGGGATTCGATCACGGAGGGCATCTACATCAACTCCATTGCCCCTCCGATGATGCGTGAGTAGTTCACCTCAGACCTTCGGGTCCATAGCTAGTAGCTAGATGGATTCTTCTCTCTCTATATTCTTCAATACCATGTTCTCCATGATCTTCATGGAGATCTATCCGATGTAATACTCTTTTGCGGTGTGTTTGTCGAGATCCGATGAATTGTGGATTTATGATCAGATTATCTATGAATATTATTTGAATCTTCTCTGAATTCTTACATGCATGATTTCATATCTTTGCAAGTCTCTTCGAGTTATTGGTTTGGTTTGGCCAACTAGATTGGTAATTCTTGCAATGGGAGAAGTGCTTAGTTTTGGGTTCAATCTTGCGGTGTCCTCACCCAGTGACAAAGTAGGGGTAGCGAGGCATGTATTTGTATTGCTGCCATCAAGGGTAAAAAGATGGGGTTTTCATCATATTGCTTGAGTTTATCCCTCTACATCATGTCATCTTACCTAATGCGTTACTCTGTTCTTCATGAACTTAATACTCTAGATGCAGGCAGGAGTCGGTCGATGTGTGGAGTAATAGTAGTACATGCAGAATTGTTTCGGTCTACTTGACACGGACGTGATGCCTATATGCATAATCATTGCCTTGGATATCGTCATAACTATGCGCTTTTCTATCAATTGCTCGACAGTAATTTGTTCACCCACCGTATTATTTTCCTTCAAAAGAGAAGCCTCTAGTGAAACCTATGGCCCCCGGGTCTATTTTCCATATTATATTTTCAGATCTATAAACCAAAAATACCAAAAATACTTTGATTCAATCGTTTTACTTTTATTTTACTTTTCGTTTTAGTAATCTTTTATATCTATCTCTATCAGATCTCATCCTTGCAAGTAACCGTGAAGGGATTGACAACCCCTTTATAGCGTTGGGTGCAAGTGTTTGATTGTTTGTGTAGGTGCAAAGATTGGGGCCTTGCTTGTACCTCCTACTGGATTGATACCTTGGTTCTCAACAACTGAGGGAAATACTTATCTACTTTGCTGCATCACCCTTTCCTCTTCAAGGGAAAACCAACGCAAGCTCAAGAAGTAGCATCCCTCTTGCTGGATCAAGAAGGAGGAGATCGTCATCGGGTTGTACGTGTGCTGAACGCGGAGGTGTCATCCGTTCGGTACTAGATCGTGATTGGATCGCGGGACGCTCGGCGATTTGGATCGCGAAGACGTTCGACTACATCAACCGCGTTTCTTAACGCTTCCCGCTTTGCGATCTACAAGGGTACATAGATCCACTCTCCCTCTCGTAGATTCTCATCACCATGGATAGATCTTGCGTGTGCGTAGGAAATTTTTTGTTTCCCATGCAACGTTCCCCAACAGTGGCATCTGAGCTAGGTCTATGTGTAGATGAGATCACGAGTAGAACACAAAGGAGTTTGTGGGCGTTGATATTCAAATTGCTTCTTGCCTTGGTCTTTTCTTGATTCGGCGGTATTGTGGGATGAAGCGGCCCAGACCAACCTTACTCGTACGCTTACGAGAGACCGGTTCCATCAACTGACATGTAACTTCGTTGCATAAAGATGGCTGGCGGGTGTTTGTCTCTCCTACTTTAGTCGGATCGGATTTGACAAAGGCGGTCCTTGAGAAGGTTGAATAGCAATTTTTGTATCACCGTTGTGGTTTTTGCGTAGGTAAGAATAGTTCTTGCTAGATACCCGTAGCAGCCACGTAAAACATGCAACAACAATTAGAGGATGTCTAACTTGTTTTTGCAGGGTATGTTGTGATGTGATATGGCCAATTACATGATGAGATATATGTGATGTATGAGATGATCATGTATTGTATAGAATATCACGACTTGCATGTCGATGAGTACGGCAACCGGCAGGAGCCATAGGGTTGTCTTTAATTATTTTCGCCGTTTTGCTTTACTTTATCGCTATGAGTTAGCAATAGTCGTGGAAGCAACAGTCAGCGCGACAACCTCATGGCGACACGTTGATGGAGATCATGGTGTCATGCCAGTGACGATGGAGATCATGACGGTGCTTTGGAGATGGAGATCAAAAGCACAAGTTCATGGCCATATCATGTCACTTATGATTTGCATGTGATGTTAATCCTTTTATGCATCTAATTTTGCTTAGGACGACGGTAGCATTATAAGGTGATCCCTCACTTAAATTTCAAGATAAAATTGTGTTCGCCCCGAGTGTGCACCGTTGCGAAAGTTCGTCGTTTCGAGACACCACGTGATGATCGGGTGTGATAGACTCTACGTTCGCATACAACGGGTGCAAGCCAGTGTTGCACAAGCGGAACACTCGGGTTAAACTTGACGAGCCTAGCATGTACAGACATGGCCTCGGAACACAAGAGACCAAAAAGTCGAACATGAGTCATATAGTAGATATGATCAACATGAAGATGTTCACCATTGAAAACACCTCAACTCACGTGATGATCGGACTTGAGTTGGTGGATTTGGATCATGTGACACTCGAATGACCGGAGGGATGTCAATTTGAGTGGGAGTTTTTAAGTAATATGATTAACTAAACTCATTATCTTGAACAATAGTCTAAGTTGTTTTTGCAAAATTTATGTTGTAGATCATGGCTCGCGCAGTAGCACCCCTGAATTTTAATGCGTTCCTAGAGAAAGCTAAGTTGAAAGATGATGGAAGTAACTTTGTGGACTGGGCCCGTAATCTAAGGATTATCCTTACGGCTTCCCAAAAGGGTTATGTCCTTGATGCACCGCTTGGTGATCCACCCGCTCCAGTTGAGTCTCCAGACGTTGTGAACGCCTGGCAGGCTCGTTCTGATGATTACTCAATGGTTCAATGTGCAATGTTGTATGGCTTAGAACCGGGACTTCAAAGACGTTTTGAACGTCATGGAGCATATGATATGTTCCTTGAGTTGAAGTTTATCTTTCAGAAGAATGCCCGGATCGAGAGGTATGAGACCTTCGATAAGTTCTATGCTTGCAAGATGGAGGAGAACGGGTCTGTCAGTGAACACATACTCAAAATGTCTGGGTATTCCACACGTCTAGCTGAATTGGGGATGCCCCTTCCAGTAGAGGCGATCACTGACAGAGTTCTTCAATCATTGCCACCTAGCTACAAGAGCTTCGTGTTGAACTATAACATGCACGGGATGAACAAGTCAGTCGCCGAGCTGTTTGCGATGTTAAAAGTCGCTGAGTCTGAGATTCAGAAGGAGCATCAAGTGTTGATGGTCAATAAAACCACTAGTTTCAAGAAGAATGACAAGGGTAAGAAGGGTAACTCCACGAAGAGTGGCAAAGCAGTTGCCCCTCCCGTGAAGAAACCCAAGGCAGGACCCAAGCCAAAAACTGAGTGCTTTCATTGCAAGGGAACTGGTCACTGGAAGCGGAACTGCCCCAAGTATTTGGCTGACAAGAAGGCGGCCAACAACATACAAGGTATCTATGATATACATGTTATTGATGTGTACCTTACCAACTCTCGTTGTAGTGCCTGGGTATTTGATACCGGTGCGGTTGCTCACATTTGCAACTCAAAACATGAACTGCGGAATAGACGGAGGCTGGCAAAGGACGAAGTGACGATGCGCGTGGGAAATGGTTCCAAGGTTGATGTGATCGTCATCGGCACGCTCGCTCTTCGATTACCATCGGGATTAGTGATGAACCTGAATAATTGTTATTTAGTGCCTGCGTTAAGCATGAACATTATATCTGGATCTTGTTTATTGCGAGACGGTTACTCATTTAAATCAGAGAATAATGGTTGTTCTATTTATATGAGTAATATCTTTTATGGTCATGCACCCAATGTGAGGGGTTTATTCTTCTTGAATCTCGATAGTGATGATACACATGTTCATAACATTGATGCCAAAAGATGTAGAATTGATAGTGATAATACCACTTTCTTGTGGCACTGCCGTTTAGGTCATATTGGTGTAAAACGCATGAAGAAGCTCCATGCTGATGGACTTTTGGAGTCACTTGATTTTGAATCACTTGACACATGTGAACCATGCCTCATGGGCAAGATGACTAAAACCCCGTTCTCTGGAACAATGGAACGGGCAAGTGACTTGTTGGAAATCATACATACTGATGTGTGCGGTCCGATGAGCATTGAGGCGCGCGGTGGTTATCGTTACTTTCTCACCTTCCATGATGACTTAAGTAGATATGGGTATATTTACTTAATGAAACACAAGTCTGAAACGTTTGAAAAGTTCAAGCAATTTCAGAGTGAAGTTGAGAATCATCGTAACAAGAAGATTAAATTCCTACGATCTGATCGAGGAGGAGAATATCTGAGTTATGAGTTTGGCAGTCACTTAAGACAGTGTGGAATTGTTTCACAATTGACACCGCTTGGAACACCACAGCGTAATGGTGTGTCCGAACATCGTAATCGAACCTTATTGGATATGGTGCGATCTATGATGTCTCTTACCGATTTGCCACTATCGTTTTGGGGTTATGCATTAGAGACAGCTGCATTCACTTTAAATAGGGCACCATCGAAATCCGTTGAGACAACGCCATATGAACTATGGTTTGGCAAGAAGCCAAAGTTGTCGTTTCTTAAAGTTTGGGGATGTGATGCTTATGTCAAAAGCTTCAGCCTGAAAAGCTGGAACCCAAAGCGGAGAAATGCGTCTTCATAGGATACCCAAAAGAGACAGTTGGGTATACCTTCTATCTCAGATCCGAAGGCAAAGTGTTTGTCGCTAAAAACGGAACATTTCTTGAGAAAGAGTTTCTCTTGAAAGAATTGAGTGGGAGGAAGATAGAACTTGATGAGGTTGTTGAACCTTTACTTCAACCAGAGAGTAGCGCAGCGCAGAAATATGTTTCTGTAGAGCCTACATCAGTTGAAGAGGAAGTTAATGATGATGATCATGAAGCTTCGGATCAAGTTGCTATCGAACCTCGTAGGTCGACAAGGACGCGTACTGCTCCTGAGTGGTACGACAACCCTGTCTTAGAGGTCATGTTGTTGGACAACGACGAACCTACGAGCTATGGAGAAGCAATGATGGGCCCGGATTCCTAGAAATGGTTAGAGGCCATGAAATCCGAGATGGGATCCATGTATGAAAACAAAGTATGGGCTTTGGAAGTATTACCTGAAGGGCGAAAGGCCATTCAGAACAAATGGATCTTTAAGAGGAAGACGGACGCGGACGGTAACGTCACCGTCTATAAAGCTCGACTTGTGGCAAAGGGTTTTTCACAAGTTCAAGGAGTTGACTACGATGAGACCTTCTCACCCGTAGCGATGCTTAAGTCCGTCAGAATCATGTTAGCAATAGCTGCCTTTTTCGATTATGAAATTTGGCAGATGGATGTCAAAACAACGTTCCTTAACGGTTTCCTTAAGGAAGAGTTGTATATGATGCAACCAGAAGGTTTTGTCGATCCAGAGAATGCTGACAAAGTTTGCAAACTCCAGCGATCCATTTATGGACTGGTGCAAGCATCTCGGAGTTGGAATCTTCGCTTTGATGAGGTGATCAAAGCGTTCGGGTTTATACAAGTTTACGGAGAAGCTTGTATTTACAAGAAAGTGAGTGGGAGCTCTATACGTTTCTAATATTATATATGGATGACATATTGCTGATTGGAAACAATATAGAAATGTTGGAAAGCGTGAAGGAATATTTGAACAAGAGTTTTTCAATGAAGGACCTAGGAGAAGCTGCTTTCATATTAGGCATCAAGATCTATAGAGATAGATCGAGACGCTTAATAGGACTTTCACAGAGCACATACCTTAACAAAGTTTTGAAGAAGTTCAAAATGGATCAGTCCAAGAAGGGGTTCTTGCCTGTATTGCAAGGTGTGAAGTTGAGTAAGACTCAATGCCCAGTGACTGCAGAAGATAGAGAAAAGATGAGTGTCGTCCCCTATGCTTCAGCCATAGGCTCTATCATGTATGCAATGCTGTGCATAAGACCCGATGTCAGCCTTGCCATAAGTATGGCCGGAAGGTTTCAAAGTGATCCAGGAGTGGAACACTGGACGGCGGTCAAGAATATCCTGAAGTACCTGAAAAGGACTAAGGACATGTTTCTCGTTTATGGAGGTGATCAAGAGCTCGTCGTAAAGGGTTACGTCGATGCAAGCTTTGACACTGATCCGGATGACTCTAAGTCTCAAACCGGATACGTATTTATTCTTAATGGGGGTGCGGTAAGCTGGTGCAGTTCCAAGCAGAGCGTGGTAGCTGATTCTACATGTGAAGCGGAGTACATCGCTGCCTCGGAGGCGGCGAAGGAAGGTGTCTGGATGAAGGAGTTCATGACAGATCTTGGAGTAGTGCCTAGTGCACTAAACCCAATGGCTCTGTTCTGTGACAACACTGGTGCCATTGCTCTAGCCAAGGAACCAAGGTTTCACAAGAGGACCAGACACATAAAGCGACGTTTCAATTCCATCCGCGATTACATCAAGGAGGACGACATAAATATTTGCAAAGTGCACACGGATCTGAATGTTGCAGATCCGATGACTAAACCTCTTCCAAGGGCTAAACATGATCAACACCAGAACTGTATGGGTGTTAGATTCATTACAATGTAAATCACATAGTGATGTGAACTAGATTATTGACTCTAGTGCAAGTGGGAGACTGTTGGAAATATGCCCTAGAGGCAATAATAAAGTGGTTATTATTATATTTCCTTGTTCATTATAATCATTTATTATCCATGCTATAATTGTATTGTTTGGAAACACTAATACATGTGTGGATACATAAACAACACTGTGTCCCTAGTATGCCTCTAGTAGTCTAGCTCGTTGATCAAAGATGGTCAAAAGGTTTCCTAGCCATAGACATGAGATGTCATTTGATAACGGGATCTCATCATTAGGAGAATGATGTGATGGACAAGGCCCAAACTATGAACGTAGCATATGATCGTATCAGTTTATTGCTATTGTTTTCTGCATGTCAAGTATCTGTTCCTATGACCGGAGGAATACCTTGTGTATATCAAACGTCACAACGTAACTGGATGACTATAAAGATGCTCTACAGGTATCTCCGAAGGTGTCTGTTGAGTTGGCATGGATCAAGACTGGGATTTGTTACTCCGTGTGACGGAGAGGTATCTCAGGGCCCACTCGGTAATACAACATCACAACAAGCCTTGCAAGCAATGGGACTAAAGTGTTAGCCACGGGATCTTGTATTACGGAACGAGTAAAGAGACTTGCTGGTATCGAGATTGAACTAGGTATAGAGATACCGACGATCGAATCTCGGGCAAGTAACATACCGAAGAACAAAGGGAACAACATACGGGATTAACTGAATCCTTGACATAGAGGTTCAACCGATGAAGATCTTCATAGAATATGTAGGAACCAATATGGGCATCCAGGCCCCGCTATTGGTTATTGACCGTAGAGGTGTCTCGGTCATGTCTACATAGTTCTCGAACCCGCAGGGTCTGCACACTTAAGGTTCGGTGACGTTTCGGTAGTATAGAGTTATGTATGGTAGTGACTGAAGGTTGTTCGGAGTCCCGGATGAGATCCCGGACATCACGAGGAGCTCCGGAATGGTCTGGAGGTAAAGATTGATATATAGGAAGTCTCGTTTTGGTCACCGGAAAAGTTTCGGGTACTTCGGTAGTGTACCGGGAGTGCCGGGAGGGTACCGGGGGACCATCGGGGGGGGGGGGGGGGGCTCTCGCCCCAAAGGGTCTCATGGGCTGTGGGAGGAGTCAAACCAGCCCCTAGTGGGCTGGCCGAACCCCCCACTAAGGCCCGTGCGGCTAGGGGTGGGAAAAACCCAAAGGTGGAAAGGGTTTCCAAGTGGAGAGGAGGAATCCTACTCCTAGTAGGATTGGAGTAGGACTCCTCCACCTCCCACTTCGGCCGCACCAAAGGGGCAGCCCTAGGGGCGCCGGCCTCCCTCCCCTCCCTCCTATATATACTAGAGGGAGAGAGGGCAAAAGCACTTCAACCCAAAAAAAGGCCATAGTGCAGCCCTCTCTCCCGATAGATTGATTCCTCTAGTTTTCAGCAGTGCTTAGGCGAAGCCCTGCTGGAATAGTTCCACCACCACCGCCGCCGAGCCGTCGCGCTGCCGGAGAACTCACCTACCTCTCTGCTCCCTCTTGCTGGATCAAGAAGGCGGAGATCGTCATCGGGCCGTACGTGTGCTGAACACGGAGGTGCAGTCCGTTCGGTACTAGATCGTGATTGGATCGCGGGACGCTCGGCGATTTGGATCGCGAAGACGTTCGACTACATCAACCGCATTTCTTAACGCTTCCCGCTTAGCGATCTACAAGGGTATGTAGATCCACTCTCCCTCTCGTAGATGCTCATCACCATGGATAGATCTTGCGTGTGCGTAGGAATTTTTTTGTTTCCCATGCAACGTTCCCCAATAGGTCCATCGTGGGTTTTATCACTGACGGGCCCGTCAGTGATAAGTCGGGCGTGAAGTTTGACCGGTCAACACCGTTGACATATGGGCCTAGAACATGCTGACGTGGTTGTATACAAGTGGGACCAGACATTGGTGACGACATGCATTTACGTCACAATTACCGCCACACGTAAAAAAACGTAATTCATATATTATTAAATTTGGTGGCGAATCTGTATTTAATTTGTAGTTTTGGGAAATAGATTCAAAGTTTGATTCGCTGGAATATGAGAATTCAAACATTGGCAACATATCTTTCATTATAAGTGAATCCTGACATTTTACAAGGAGAAGTAGAGGACATAGTCTTGGGCAAAGGAAAATTAAGTTGACTATAAGCATGAGGCCATCGGTGTTCTTGAGGCGTTGTCTTGTGCTGACTGCGTGGACTTCCTTAACAGGTGTCGGAGCATTGCCTCCAGATGTCTTTGCCTTTTTTCAAAGACAATGGATTTCTTCTGATGATCCATCTTAATCTCTTATGGTTGTTTCTTCTTGAGTTCTTTAATTTCTACTATATGGGCAAAAAGTATTTCATTCAGCTCTTCATGAAACACATCACTTGCCTTTTTTGCATCTGCATCCAGAGTTGCAACGATGTGTTGCAGCTCACGGGTGTGTTCACGAGAGGATGGATTCTTCCTGGAGGAGGATGAGACGCCGATGCTCGATAGTAACGTCCTCGGGGCGCCGGAGAGTGTGACTCCGCCTCTCCGACGTCCATCGTCGAGAGGGCATTCACCGCCTCCCACGCCTGCTGCCTCGCACGACGGGCACGTCGCGCCATGTTTGCGTCCGCGGTGCGCCAACATAGGGGTTGCACATCTCCCATGACGGACGGACGCTAAACGGACTGCACCGCCTCCGATGAGGCAACGACGCCGGATCCATGCACCGGTTGTGCGGATGTAATGGATTCCCGGCGTTGCGAGTCCGAGCACTGTCGTCGATCGATCGCCTCCCGGGAGCGGCGGAGCGCAAGCCGGACGGTCATCTCCTCCTCGGGACCGCGTGGGATGAGCTCGTGGTCGACGGATCTGGAGGTGAAGGACTCGGATTCGCTGCCCGACATGCCGGAGAAGGCCGGAGATCGCCAGAGGTGAGCTTGGGTGGCGGATGGGAGTGAAGTGGAGTGGCTAGGGTTTGGTCCGACGAGCGGATGGAGACGAATATATGCGGGGTCAATGCGGGCCAGGCCGACGTGCCCGGGCGCGCCCATATCAGCCCCATATTTGGGCTGGATATGAGCGGTGCCGGTCAGTCCAGACGTTTAAGGCCCATTTGAGGCGCCCGACTGATCGAAATTTCGTGACCGGCCAGTGACCGGACGGCCCGTCCGGACGTATGAGAGAGGTTTGGAGAGCCAGACTTAGATGCTTTAAGAGTAACTCCAACGAACGCGCTATCTAAGCGGCGCGCTGCAAAAAAACCCGGTTTTAGCGCGTGCAGAGCCAAGTTGGGCGGTCGAGCAACTGCCAAAAAATCACGCACACGCTAAACTCGGCCCAGCGCGCGGACCAAAACCTCATCGCGCGCGGTGTATTTGGTGCGCCCGCTCCCGCGCACTGGACAACGACGACGTGCGCGCGACTCCCCCCAATCGCCAGATCTCACCTCCCAGGCGCTAGTGCCGCCGCCCGGATACTTCCCCCTTGCTCCGGCGCGCCGCCACTGCTTTCTCCACCTGCCCCGCTCGCCGCCGCCCCTCGAGCGCACCATCCTTCCGACAAACAGCGCCCGATGACCGTTTGGAGCTCAGCGCCCATAAGGTGTTTTACAAAACGCTTGCAAGGTATGTATATTTCAACTTTATATTTTGTAGATGAATTTGATGCATGTTGTTTGTAGTTTTAAACTAGTTTAAATGCAATATTGTAGATGAGTTCGTCCTACGATTCTTTCGACGAAGAATTTGATATTCAAGAGTAGGAGGACCTCGCAATAATCGTAGCTATGCACGTTAATAAAAAACCGAGGCACGATGGTGCGGTAATGGGTCGTCTGAAATTGTGGAGGGATAAGATCGATGCCCACAACAGATTGATAAGGAACTATTTTGCGGAGGGTGCCACATACCCCGAGTCCTACTTTCGACGCCGTTTCAGGATGAGCATCGAGCTGTTCAAACGCATTGCAGAGAAACTGGCGAACCATAATCTAACTCGGGCATAACACATTTCAAAAGGCGACTATCGCTTTGCGTATGTTGGCATACGGTATTCCGGCGGATCTCGTTGATGACCAATTGGCCATGGGTGAGAGTCAAGCCATCATGTGTGTCAAGCGCTTCGCAGTCGGAATTGTGCAAGTGTTTGGTCCGGAATATTTGGGAGCTCCCAATGCTGAAGACACCGCAAGGATTTTGGAGATGAACAAAGCTCGTGGGTTCTTAGGTATGCTTGGTTCAATAGATTGCATGCATTAGAGTTGAAAGAAAACTACCCTAATTTGCTCTTGTGAGAGGACCGACTAGATTTTGGGATCAAAAGATCCTTTGGTACATCATGAACGCTTGCGTGATCATGCATAACATGATCATCAAGAATAAGCGTAGGCAAGATTTAGACTATTTTCGGTATGAATTGTTGGGACATCCCGATTTATTGCCTCATATCATGCCATTCGACGTGTCGAAACGCATGATGATTTTCAAAAGGATCTAATCAAGGAGTGGTGGGCATGACATGGCCGCCAAAATTGTTTCATGTTGTATTGTTGAACTATTTGTTGTATTGAAAAATAAACTATTTGTTTGAGTTGTAATAATAATTGAACTATTTATTATTGATTTATATTTTTCTGTTTGATCTTTTTGGTTTTATTGTGGTGAGAGTTAGTGTGTGTGCTCGGCGCGGGCGCTGTAAATTTAGCGCGCCTGTTGGAGCTGTTTCGCCGCGCCCAATTTTTCAGCGCGTGCGGGAGCAGGCATCATGCCGCGCGTTAAAAATGCCTATTTCAACGTTGTATAATTTTTTTAGCGCACCGCACCGTTACGCGTCTGTTGGAGTTGCTTTAAGTTTAATAAAAGATCCTCCAGAGAACAAGAAGCATAACTAACACATTATTATGAGCACACTATGGCACACCATGGCACGATCTGAAGTGGGTGAGAAATGGAGCTGGAGATAATTGCAGAAAATACAGACAGCTGGAGCCAAGCCAATCCGCTTCCCGGTAGGACCCGCCCACTGGATAGACGCGGAAAACTTGCGGCCCCCGAAACGACCAGAAGCAGCCGCTCCGCGCGATGGCGATCCAACGGACCAGACCTCCCCCGACGGCGGCCCTCGGACCCGCATCAGACGGCCAAGAAGAAACCCTAGCGCCCCTCGCCGCCCATATATAGGGCCACCCCTCTCGCCCTAACCCCTTCCTGCCATTCCCCCCTGCCCGCCGCCGCCGCCCCCTCCTCTCGGCTCCTTCTCCTTCCTTCGAGGTGAGCTCCCGATCCCCCCCCTCCCCCTCCCTTCGATGCGTTTGTGGTCTCCGATGGCGATGGCTTCAGATCTATGGCTGTGCGTCTGTTTAGTCGCTGCAATCCGCGAGTAGATCGGGTTCTAGGCTCCGTTTCGCGGTGATTTCGTGCTGTTCTCGTCCGTGGGTTGAATGATTCGTGCATGCTTCTGTTTCATATCCGTGGCCTGCTGGTAGATAGGGTTTTAGATTCTCTTATGAGCCGATGCATGTTGTACTCGTCCGTAGTTTGGGGGATACGCGTTTGCTTCTGATTCGTAGCGATGATCTGTTGGTAGATCGGGTCGCAGTTGTTTATTTTGAGCTGATGCATGTGGTTCTCGGTTCGTAGTCTGAAGGATTTTCTCCGTGTGCTAGCTTAGTTGATGTTATTCTGCCTGTAGATCTAGTTTAGTATTCTCCTGTGGCTGATGCAAGTTGTTTTTGGTCGTAATTTTGAGGAGCTGGTCATGCTGTAGCCTTGATGTAGGATTTATCTGTTATCTGTTGCTAGCCTTGGGTATGTCGCTCATGCCGTAGTCAGATTTGTTCTACCTCTGTTTGCTTCTAGGATCTGTGAATCGTCAGTAGAATTTATATGATTTCCTCCCCTGCAGTCTCTGGTATATATGTCCTGCCATACCATGTTTTTGTTCTACTCAAAGTTCATTGGATCTCACTCGTGCCTGCAGATTGATTGGCTTGAGTTTCACCTTACCTAATTAAACTCGAGTTTGTATCTATATATATGGCCATTTCATGTGTTAGTCTTGACAGCTGCTAAATTTGGTACTAGGTATCTTATGTTCTGACTCTTGTTTATTTTGCTCTTTCAGTTTCAGCCATGGGTAAGGAGAAGACTCACATCAACATCGTGGTCATTGGCCATGTCGACTCTGGCAAGTCGACCACCACTGGCCATCTGATCTACAAGCTTGGAGGCATTGACAAGCGTGTGATCGAGAGGTTCGAGAAGGAAGCCGCTGAGATGAACAAGAGGTCATTCAAGTACGCATGGGTGCTTGACAAGCTGAAGGCCGAGCGTGAGAGGGGTATCACCATTGATATTGCCCTGTGGAAGTTTGAGACCACCAAGTACTACTGCACCGTCATTGATGCCCCTGGTCACCGTGACTTCATCAAGAACATGATTACTGGTACCTCCCAGGCTGACTGTGCTGTGCTCATCATCGACTCCACCACTGGTGGTTTTGAGGCTGGTATCTCCAAGGATGGCCAGACCCGTGAGCACGCTCTCCTTGCTTTCACTCTTGGAGTGAAGCAGATGATCTGCTGCTGCAACAAGGTATACTAGCTGTTCCAACTTTAAATGCTGATTCGTATGAGTTACCTATGATGTGTGTACTACTTTGCTATCCATTTGATACAGAATTACTAGGTCAATGTCCATGTTCATTATTACATACATTTGCTGTGAACTGATTGCCATTTGTCTCATTACTAGTAGTTTCACTCCATGTGAACTGACTGGCATTTATCTCATCATTAGCCTTGATTGATATTTGTTCTACCCAGTAGTTATTTTGCTATATGGTTGATGTGAATTCGCAGAATGACTGACTTTATAAATGCACATGTTATTTGGTATACTGAATTCACGTGTAAAATTTATGGTGCTCCATGTTGTGATTCTTGGGTGATTGCACAGCATTTCTTCACTAAATCACTAGTAGAACTTCTGTTCAGTTGCAAGCATAGCTTCAATGAGTAGTTCCATCATATGTTACTTATTGTGTTTCTTATCTTAATTTACAAGTGCAATTGTTTGTTTGCTCATTATCTCTTGTTCCATGCACCTTTCATATGAGTACTTGGCCTATACATGTATGCTATTTCTAATTATATCTATTTCCATCATTACATACTAGTGCTTGTCAACAGTTGTGTTTTTCTGATGTGCTTGCTCTTCTCTACTACAGATGGACGCCACCACTCCCAAGTATTCAAAGGCCCGTTATGAGGAAATCGTCAAGGAAGTCTCTTCCTACCTGAAGAAGGTTGGCTACAACCCTGACAAGGTTCCCTTCGTCCCCATCTCTGGGTTTGAGGGTGACAACATGATTGAGAGGTCCACCAACCTTGACTGGTACAAGGGCCCTACCCTTCTTGAGGCTCTTGACCAGATCAACGAGCCCAAGAGGCCCTCAGACAAGCCCCTGCGTCTTCCCCTCCAGGACGTTTACAAGATTGGAGGCATTGGAACTGTGCCTGTTGGCCGTGTTGAGACTGGTGTCATCAAGCCTGGTATGGTTGTTACCTTTGGCCCCACCGGTCTGACAACTGAGGTCAAGTCTGTTGAGATGCACCACGAGTCTCTCCTGGAGGCGCTTCCTGGTGACAATGTTGGCTTCAACGTCAAGAACGTTGCCGTGAAGGATCTGAAGCGTGGGTTTGTTGCATCCAACTCCAAGGATGACCCTGCCAAGGAGGCAGCCAACTTCACCTCCCAGGTCATCATCATGAACCACCCTGGTCAGATTGGCAACGGCTACGCCCCAGTGCTGGACTGCCACACCTCCCACATTGCTGTCAAGTTTGCTGAGCTGGTGACCAAGATTGACAGGCGATCTGGTAAGGAGCTGGAGGCGCTGCCCAAGTTCCTGAAGAACGGTGACGCCGGTATCGTGAAGATGATTCCCACCAAGCCCATGGTTGTGGAGACCTTCGCCACCTACCCTCCTCTTGGCCGTTTTGCTGTGCGTGACATGAGACAAACAGTTGCTGTTGGTGTCATCAAGGGTGTGGAGAAGAAGGACCCCACTGGTGCCAAGGTTACCAAGGCTGCCATCAAGAAGAAATGAGTGCTCCAGCGTCTGCCATCGAGTTATCTAGCAGAAGTTTTAGCGTCCAGTCTTTTTTGGAGAATCTTAGTGTATGTTAAGTGTTGTTTCTGGGCGTTGTTGCACTTTGACTCCTGCACCTGTGTGCCAGCTTATGATGTGTCCTTTAAATACTCTATTTCGATTCCATTATCGTGCTCTTATCCCATTTGTGGTTTTGTCTGCCTGTGTTGAATGCTAGTAATAGATAGGTATGATTACCTGCTTTCCCATTTGCAATTTCACTCTGCTATCATACTGAGAGCTTCATTCTTGCCATATATTACCGGAGTAACTGTGATTCCTGCCATGTACTCTCTCTGTTCCAAAATAAGTGTAGCAGATTGTACTAGATCATCGACACTTATTTTGTGACGGAGGGAGTATTACAGTAGTAACTTGCCATTTGATTTTGTCTGTGCGCCTCTCTCACCTTTGGCTTCTTGAGGTTGACCTTTCTCAAAGTTGCCCAGTCATAGAGGCACATAGAGCTAACTGTTTATGGCTATGCTTCCTAAGTCTCAACTTTGTGCTCATCTGAACTTCTCTGCTCATTGCCTTCTGATTCTGAGAAATTAATTCTTCATCTTTTACTCTTTTTGGCATCCTGCTTGCTTATTTTGTTTGACAATGAGGATTCTATCTGCAAAATGGATGCTCTGTGGATTCAAGCCCCCTGTTTCTGGGAGAACCTATTGATGAAGCAGATAATATGACATCAATCGACAAATCTGAGACTGTATAATATTGTGCTGCTTATTGCCCAGTGATTTTGGTAGTAATGTTGAATTCAGGTGCTTGATTTGTTTATTTAGCAACTGCCTTTGCTCCATGCTATCTTTCTTAAATTTAAATTAACTGTGGTTTTTCGATGATGATTCTGTCTGCAAAATAGATGCTCTGTGGACTCAAGCCCCTGTTTCAGGGAGAACCTCTTGAGAAAGCAGATGTAAAATGACATCAAATGACAAATCTGAGGTATTCCATATTTTTCCTAGTATTATAACGTCAATCAACAAATCTGTTGTTTTCCATGACATTGTTCTTCCATGTGAAGCAAAAGGCTATGATGAGAAAAGTCATGCACCACTCTGAAGAAATTTATCTCTTTGTGCTGATAAAGGAAGCTTACAACCCATTTTACATCTGAGCCACCTCATGGAGACCCACTTTTGTATTTTTTATTTATTGTCTCGCCATAGATGTCTAGTGTTTTTTCAGAAACTGTTTCCAGATTTAGCCATTGGGAAATACTCCCTCCGTAAAGAAATATAAGAGCGTTTAGATCACTAAAGTAGTGATCTAAATGCTCTTATATTTCTTTACAGAGGGACTACTTTAGTTTTGAACATGAGTCTTAAGATTAACTAGATCGGGGGAGTAATGTAACCAGATGACGGGGGTCGCCCAAGAGCGATCCTACCATGATGCGGACTGAAATTACATGGAGGTCAAATGATGGTTATCTTTTCATTCCTCTTTATCTTGAATCTTTTTTTTCCCTATTGGTGGCTTCGGGAACCTGGTTGCATTGCACTTGAATTACTTGTTTTGGGTTTGATCATTCTGTCTGCAAAATGGATGCTCTGTGGAAGCAAAAGGCTATGATGAGAAAAGTCATGAACCATTCTGAAGAGATTTATCTCTTTGTGCTGATAAACAAACTTTACAACCCTTTGTAAATCCGAGCCACCTCATGGATACATATTTTGTATTTTCTGATTTGTTTATCCGCTATTTTTGACGTAGACGTCTATTGTTTTTTTATGAACTGTTTCCACCCTTTGCCTTCAGGAAAATACTGTAGTTTGAAAATAGGTCTTGAAGGTTAACTGGATTTAGGGATAATGTACAGAAGCAAATGATGAAGGTTGCCTATGAGCGATCCTACCATGATGCGGACTGAAGTTACATTGAGGTCAGATACATTTGCCGCTGATGGGTCCTCTTTCCAATCCCCCTTCCTATCTTGTTCTTATTTCCAACCCCCCTATCCAGAATGGATTTCCCCTTCCTATTTTGAATGGGCGAGTCTAAACAAATGGAGTGCCCTCATCTGATACCTGTGTTTTCCCCCTATGCAGCTCAGTATCTGGTTTCGTGAACCTTGTGGCATTCATCTGAATTACTTGGTTTTCCGATGATGATTCTGTCTGCAAAATGGATGCTCTGTGGAAGCAACAGGCTATGATGAGAAAAGTCATGCACCACTCTTAAGAGATTTATCTCTTTGTGCTGATAAAGAAACTTACAACCCATTTTACATCTGAGCCGCCACAAGGATAAATACTTGTATTTTCAAATTTGTTTATCTGCAATTTTTGCCATAGACATCAAATGTTTTTCGAGAAAATGTTTCCAGCTTTTGCCATTGGAAAATACCGCCTTGTTGAAACCCGGATTGGAGGAATAACGTACAGAAACCGGATGACGAGGGTTGCCTGTGAGCGATCCTACCATGATGCGGACTGAATTACATTGAGGTCAAAACATTTGCTGCTGATGGTTCTTTCCAATCCTTCCTGTCTTTAACGGATTCCACCCTAGTTGGGGATGTGATAAAAAACAAATGGAGTGCCCTGTTCTATTTGTTGGTACCTTTTTATCCGCACCTTTCGTGAACTGTGTCGCATCATATCTGAATTGCTTACGGTTTTGCCAATGATGTTTCTGTCTGCAAAATGGATGCTCGAGCCCCTGTTAAAGGGAGAACCTCTCAGAGAAAATGACAAGAATCGGCAAACCTGAGGCATTGTGTAAAACAAAAATCATTTACCGGAGCTTGTATTTTTGTTGCTTAATGTTGTATACTCCCTCCGTTCCTAAATATAAGTCTTTTTAGAGGTTTCACTAGAAGACTACATACGGATGTATATAGACATGCTTTAGAGTGTAGATTCACTCATTTTGCTCCGTATGTAGTCTCCTAGTGAAATCTCTAAAAAGACTTATATTTAGGAACGGAGGGAGTATATTGCTTGATGAAGTGTTTCATCTCTCCAGTTTGTTATATATTGCTTGATGAAGTGTTTCATCTCTCCAGTTTCTTGTTTTTGCAATTTTAGAGTATCAGTTTGCCAGGACGTGGTTTCCCAAACTATTGTCTTTTCCTGATTGCAGAAACCTATTCATGCACAAGAAACCTATTCATGCACAAGGAGCTGCTTAACCTACTGGATAATACTCCCTCTGTCCGGAATTACTTGTCGCGAAAATGGAAAGAAATGGATGTACCTAGAACTAAAATACGTCTAGATGCATCCATTCCTATGACAAGTAATTTGGGACGGAGGGAGTATGAAGCACATGGTGTTCTCCTTCTGGGTCATGATTGTAGCCTTGTACAGATGATAGAGGGAACATTGTACTGTGATTATATCTGTTTTTGTAGGCTTGCCTTGCCTGGTCAGATCCCACACCTTAGCCAGAGTCCTTGTAATTCTTGTGATAAATTATGACATGGACATGCAATGCTGATCTTAAGGCATCTCCAACACCGTGCCCGCAAACGTCCGGACCGACGACGACTATAGTGTTTTTTTTCAAAACAAGCTGGCGACCACTATGATTGGTAGCCTACTGTTTTTCGATTTTAATCCTCCAAATGCAAAGGCTCGTTGGAATCAGTTGCCACTCAAGATGACACTTGTAAACAGTTTTACAAGTGGTGGCTCGTTTGTGATTAAACGAACTGTGATTGCCAATCTGAGGCAAGGCCTACGAGTAGTTCCATGTTCATTGCTAATCAACTGCGTCAAATAGAGTGGTCATGGTCTACCACATGGCTAACGAGTAATTCGTTTATGAGCATCATTTTTTTTCTTGTGGGTCGTTTATGAGCATCATGAATGCAGAGTCAAATTTCGACATAATGCTGGGCCAAAAGAGCTTTTATTCCTGAATCCTGATTCGAAAATTGTCCACATCGTCAGTTTATTTAATAGGTCGACCAACCAGTGTTCACTTCTTTAAAGTTATCTCTAGCTTGGACTTAATATTACTAACTGAGCACTCACACTCGTCATATATACCAACAAGGTCCCCTTCCAGCTCCCATCTTTTATTCCTTCGTACACTAGCATGATGGAATGGGTGGCACTATAGAAGCTTCTTGTATCCTGCAACGACCCATTGCTTCGTCTCTTGTCCTTTTTAACCTAACTCCATGTGAGGGTTAGCTTCTCCTAGCTGCCAGCTCATAGGGTAACAAACTGTTGGTGGATTATGTCGTCGCGTACACATCAGCTTGCAGTTCTGGTAATTATGTGTGGCATATTCATTTCATTGTGTCATCCACATGTGTATGCCACACAATGTATATTATTTACCAAATGTATGCGTACTAGGCACATTATCTAAACATATATATGTACGTGGTATACTATAGTGGTGCGTCTATAAAGAGATTATAGAAACTGCTTGGAGGGGATGCTAACACCGTTTCCCCCCTAATCTTCGAATGAATATGAGGAGGCAAAAAAAGAAAAAAGAAAAACATACGTTGATTGAAGCACAACAATGAATGGGTCAATGATCAGAGCTTTGCCTCGATACATCCCCACAACCCACCCTCTCCCGAAAAACTTTGAAGCAGTATTTTTTTTTGCTGTAGCAATAATTGAGATGACTTGGGCCATTGGATGGTTACAAGAGAAAATGTCTTCAACCTTTAAATGAACAATCTCCAATCCTGAAATGAAATTCAACAACTTTAGGAGTCATCTGTGCCAACGCCATTAGCAGCGCTACCGCCCATGGCCTAATGCTATGCCCTCATCCTCCTCGTGAATATATCCAATGCCGCTGCATTTCAGTCGATACCATTGAACTACTATACCCGCACTCATCCCATTTATTTCTTCTCTTGTGCCTCAGAGCGTTTGTACTCCCTCCGTTTCTTTTTAGTTTGCATATAAGGTTTGGTCAAAGTCAAACTTCATAAACTTTGACTAACTTTATAGGACAAAATATCAACATTCACAATATGAAATCAATATTACTAGATGTGTCATGATGTTAATTTTCATAGCATATAGCTTTGGTATTGTAGATGTTGATATCTTTTGATATAAATCTGGTCAAACTTTGCATTGCTTGACTTTGACCAAATTTTATATGCACACTAAAAAGAAACAGAGGGAGTATGATGAGTGGCCCCATCTTGGTCAATAAGCAACCCATATCTCTTCTTGCCCTTGGGTATACTGAGTACAAGGGTCACAATGCCAACAATGGAATTAAGATCCATGATGAAGGTGCTACCGATTTGTTTGTCATCATCATCTATTGTTATCCTAAAAAGGCCAAGAAGATCGGTTTCACCACCAATATGTATGCTTACAATGATATGATGAGCATGTTATTCTGGCAGTCTACTTGTGCCAAGGTTGATGACCCGTGAAAGTGCAATCATTCTCTTAATCGTATTTTGACATTGACGACAAACATACTTATAGGGGACTAATCTGTTTGCTAAGTAAATCTACAGGCTTTAGTCCCCGTGAATACATCGTGTGATCCATAGACCCCTCAAAATGATGATAACTCAAGAGATGTGCGACAACGAAGAGAAGTACATGTTTTTCATTTGGCTCTTGAGTTATAGGGATCTCACCCTATTAAGAGGGGACCAATGATTTTTTCGCAAAGGAATTGATGAGCTCACAATCATCATGATATGCCTAATCTACCACAAGTCCAATGCCAAACATCCTAACCAAAACTTATATTTCATGACTGTCTCGATAGATTTGGCCCACACTATTCGGGTAAATGTGCTAGTGGCACCCGAGAGCTAAAACATGTGGCCGAAGGTCGGCCAGACTGTCTGGCCAACTGTCGAGGTAAATGTGGCGGAGGCACCCGAGAGCACAAACATGTGAACGATCGTCGACCAAACTGTCCAACAAGTGTTCGAGCATATTTTGATCAGACATTCCGGCCCCTGTTCCTCGATCTGTTGGCTCGGCGTGATGACTTAGACAATTTGCGGCGGCCAGGCTATCCAGGTAAATGTGGTAGTGTCACTCGAGAACTAAACCATGTGGACGGACGTCGATCAGACTGTGTAGACAACTATCCGGGCAAATGTGATGGGAGGCACCCAAGAGCGCAAGCATATGGCCGAATGTCAGTCAGACTGTCTAACAACTATCCAGGTGTATTTTGACCGGACTTGCCAGCCCCTGTTTCTCAATCTATCGGCTCGACTGTCGACTAAGACAATTTCCAACGGCCGGACTGTCCGGGCGCATTTTGCCTGGAGTACCCGGCTGTGTATTTTCTACCCAAAATGGCTACTTTCCTTCTTATGAATACCCTTCCACTTACCAACACAAGATAAGAACACCAAATCTTAGAAAATCCTCCACATCCTTCTCCCCACACAAAATTGAAGGTTCACTACAAAATCTTCTCTATTCAGTGACAGAAAACCTAGTGGCAAAGAACAAACCGTCGCCTAAAATCATTTTCTATGACGGTCACTGTCACTAGCACATTTCTCCTCAGACATTCCCATCGGTAACTTTGTTGATCTTTTGGCCTGATTTTAGGCGATGTTTTTATCCATTGCTAAGCTGGTATATTATCTGGGACGGTTATTAGTGTCGCAGAAATTATTGGGACGACACCGTCATGAGTTATTTCGGGATATTAGCAACAAAATGGCACATGCTAGTGTCTCTGCAGGCTACCTTCAAGCGGCGGCCGGTTGCATGTTTGTAGTCCGCCTAGAGGCGTGTGTGCACGTAACTTGGAGGCGTGTGTGCGGCTGGTGTTGAGGCGTGTGAGCAGGCCGCGTCAGATATTCTCACCGAAAGACGTGCCTTTAACCAGCGGACGCCGCGCCACTATGGTAGTCTGCGCGTACTGAATGAGTGAGATGAGGCTGATATCTCCTTTTTATTGATCCGGTGTTGGAACAAGAAAGGGTATCCCACACCTATTTCCCAGAGGTGACCCCGAGTATCGAACCCACGAGAGGAAGATTCCCTTGAAGCAATGGTCTCTAGCAAGCTTTTGCCAAAGTGTCAAATCCAACTTTTGACCGGACCAACAAGCAAATAGTGATTCAAACACTTATAATAAAAAGAAGGTACGGGGATGAGGTCTTAATTCTTACAACCATGTATTTGCATTGGGATAAAAAATGATATTAGTTTGTGCTCGGAAGTCACCCATCAAGAGTTGCTTGCTTCATATCGGAGTGGGGGATGTGTCCAAATAACATCTTGACTAGCACAAGTCCTGCATCAAGAATCAGTTGTCCTACCGAAGGCCCTATCCGTCTCGAAGGGTTGCCCCGATAATTAAGATAATAATATCAGGCAAAAGCATACACCTCATGAATCCCCAAGGATATGATCCATGTTACCCTACTAAACCTTACTGTCACCCGTATTCGATATAACACTTCACGGTCCCCTTGCTCCTAGCCTCACTAGTGTTCGATCACCAGAATCCTGGGTACCTGCAGGGATGAAGATCGCGGACAAGACAAGAGACACTTCACGTAACAATTTTATTTCACACATACAAGACGTTGTGTGAAAGACTTCCATTGATCCCCTCAACAAATACCTGGGGTTGCAAGGCTCATGCCTCACCCCATACCTTACCGGACTACTCACACATGAAGATCCGATCGCGAGAAAAATATATTAAAGAACATATCTTGGGATTGATTGGTTGCAATATGTCTTACACCAGATGCCTTGTGTGATGCACGATTACAAGTATGAAATAGATGAGAGAGCACTATGGTGGTGGAGATGGCTATGGAGATGAAAATGGCGGCGGCTAGGGTTTGTGGATGAATATGACGATGAAGAGGTTCTGGTTGTGTCGTGGTTTTGTCACGGCAGATGTCCTCGTGCAAGGACTTAGGTGTGAGGCCATCGCCGCTAGGTGGCGACTCAAAGGGGTTAAACGGGAACAGGAGGCGAGTTTACCCAGGTTCGGCCCCTCCGATGGAGGTAATAGCCTACGCCCTGCTTTGTGTCTATATTGATGATGATCTCGATTACAAGGGTGCGGAATCGCTAACCTAGCTTTCGAGGGTGTGTAACTTGTCCCTTTCGGTCCTAGGGGCTCGCCTTTATATACAGGTTGAGACCCTAGGGTTTACAACAGAGTCTGAGTCATATTATAACTCGTAACCTATCATGTCTCTAACACGCCTTGCCTCTCAAGCAAGGAATCTTCTGGCGTCTTCTGCCCTGTGGGACATGAGTCGCCGTCTCCATGTGCTCGGACCGCCTGACGACTTACTCAGCAACCGCCTTATTCGCCTTATCGTCACGACACGACCCATCTGTTGGAAATATGCCCTAGAGGCAATTAATAAAGTGTTTATTATTATCATATTTCCCCGTTCATGATAATGGTTTATTATTCATGCTAGAATTGTATTGACCGGAAACTTAATACATGTGTGAATAGATAAACAAATACTGAGTCCCTAGTAAGCCTCTACTAGACTAGCTCGTGGATCAAAAGATGGTCAAGATTTCCTGACCATGGACATGAGTTGTCATTTGATAACGGGATCACATCATTAGGAGAATGATGTGATGGACTTGACCCAACCGTCAGCATAGCATATGATCGTTCAGTTTAATGCTATTGCTTTCACTATGTCAAATACACGTTCCTCTGACCATGAGATCATGCAACTCCCGGATACCGTAGGAATACTTTGGGTGTATCAAACGTCACAACGTAACTGGGTGATTATAAAGGTGCACTACAGGTATCTCCGAAAGTGTTTGTTGAGTTGGCATGGATCAAGATTGGGATTTGTCACTCCGACTATCGGAGAGGTATCTCTGGGCCCTCTCGGTAATACAGCATCACAGAAGCCTTGCAAGCACCGTGACTAAAGAGTTAGTTGCAAGATGATGTATTACGTAACGAGTAAAGAGACTTGCCGTTAACGAGATTGAACTAGGTATTGGATACCGACGATTGAATCTCGGGCAAGTAAATACCGCCGGACAAAGGGAACAACGTATGTTGACATATGAGGTTCACCGATAAAGATCTTCGTGGAATATGTAGGAACCAATATGAGCATCCAGGTTCCGCTGTTGGTTATTGACCAGAGAGTCGTCTCGGTCATGTCTACATCATTCCCGAACCCGTAGGGTCCGCACACTTAAGGTTCGATGACGATATAGTATTATATGAGTTATGTGATTGGTGACCGAATGTTGTTCAGAGTCCCGGATGAGATCACGGACATGACGAGGAGTCTCGGAATGTCCGAGAGGTAAAGATTGATATATTGGAAGATAGTATTTGGCCTCCGGAAAAGTTCCGGAAGGTTCCGGATATTTATCGGAGTACCGGAGGGGTTACCGGAACCCCCCGGGGAGTTGCATGGGCTACATGGGCCTCATAGGGGAGGAACACCAGCCCACCAGGGGGCTGGCGCGCCCCCCCATGAGGGGTCCGAATTGGGCTGGGGATTTGGGGGCCGCCCCCCCTTTCCTTCCCTCTCTCTCCCTCTCTCCCTACTCCTAGTAGGAGTAGGATTGGGGGGAGGGTGGCGCCACCACCAAGGGGAGTCCTAGTAGGACTCCTCCCCCCCTTGGTGCGCAGCCCCTTGGCTGCCTCCTCCCCCCTCCCTCCTTTATATACGGAGGAGGGGCACCCCTTGGAGACACACAATTGTCCCATAGCCGTGTGCGGTGCCCCGATCTCCGTTTTCCACCTCGGTCATATTTTCGGAGAGCTTAGGCGAAGCCCTGCCGGAATCACTT
Organism: Elymus sibiricus; assembly: GCA_039707655.1. Classification (NCBI taxonomy): domain Eukaryota; kingdom Viridiplantae; phylum Streptophyta; class Magnoliopsida; order Poales; family Poaceae; genus Elymus; species Elymus sibiricus. The sequence continues at coordinate 429,003,624 of CM077671.1, read as the reverse complement.
CACCGTCACCGTCGCCACGCCGTCGTGCTGACGGAACTCATCTACTTCCTCGACGTCTTACTGGATCAAGAAGGCGAGGATCATCACCGAGCTGCACGTGTGTAGAACTCGGAGGTGCCGTACGTTCGGTACTCGATCGGTGGAGCTTGAAGGATTGTTCGACTACATCAACCGCGTTGTGAGACGCTTCCGCTAACGGTCTACGAGGGTATGTAGACACACTCTCCCCTCTCGCAGCGATGCATCTCCATGGATAGATCTTGCGTGAGCGTAGGAATTTTTTTGAAATTCATGCTCCGTTCCCCAACAGTGGTATCCGAGCTAGGTCTATGCGTAGATGTGATTTGCACGAGTAGAACACAAACGAGTTGTGGGTGTGGGTGTATACATATTGCTTGCCGTTACTAGTAGTTACTTGATTCGGTGGTATTGTGAGATGAAGCGGCCCGGACCGACATTACGCGTACGCTTACGCGAGACAGGTTTCACCGCTACGTGCACTCGTTGCATAAAGGTGACTGGCGGGTGTCTGTCTCTCTCACTTTAGTTGAATCGGTTTCAATGAAGAGGGTTCTTTTAGAAGATCAAAAAGCAATCACTACACCACGTTGTGGTTTTGCGTAGGTAAGAACGGTTCTTGCAAACCCGTAGCAGCCACATAAAACTTGCAACAACAAAGTAGAGGACGTCTAACTTGTTTTTGTAGGGTATGCTGGTGATGTGATATGGCCAAGACATGATGTGATATAAGTTGTTGTATGAGATGATCATGTTTTGTAAATTATCAGGCAACCGGCAGGAGCCTTATGGTTGTCTCTTTATTGTATGCAATGCCAACGCTATGTAATTGCTTTACTTTACCGCTATGAGTTAGCAGTAGTAGTAGTAATAGCAATAATTGGCGAGACGACCACGATGCTATGATGGAGATCAAGGTGTCACGACGCTACGATGGAGATCAAGGTGTCACGACGCTACGATGGTGATCAAGGTGTCAACCCGGTGACGATGGAGATCATGACGGTGCTTTGCTGATGGAGAAAAAAAGCACAAGACGATGATGGCCATATCATGTCACATATATATATTGAATTGCATGTGATGTTAATCCTTTTATGCATCTTATTTTGCTTAGGACGACGGTAGCATTATAAGATGATCCCTTCACTAAATTTCAAGATAAGTGTTCTCCCCTAGTATGCACCGTTGCGAAGGTTCGATGCTTCTAAGCACCACGTGATGATCGGGTGTGATGGATTCTTTCGTTCGCATACAACGGGTGTAAGCCAGTTTTACACACGCAGAATACTTGGGTTAAACTTGACGAGCCTAGCATATACAGATATGGCCTCGGAACACAAGAGACTGAAAGGTCGAACATGAATCATATAGTAGATATGATCAACATGAAAGATGTTCACCATTGATAACTAATCCACCTCACGTGATGATCGGACGTGGTTTAGTTGATGTGGATCATGTTACACTTAGACAACTTGAGGGATGTTAATCTAAGTGGGAGTTCTTAAGTAATTTGATTAATTGAACTTCAATTATCATGAACATAGTCTAAATAATCTTTGCAATTGTATGTTGTAGATCAATGGCCTGCGCTGTAGTTCCACTGAATTTTAATGCGTTCCTAGAGAAAGACTAAGTTGAAAGATGATGGAAGCAACTATGCGGACTGGGTCCGTAATCTGAGGATCATCCTCATTGCTGCACAGAAGGTTTATGTCCTTGATGCACCGCTAGGTGTCGCGCCCCCTCCCTCGTCTGTCGACGTTATGAACTCCTGGCAGACACGTGTTGATGACTACTCGATAGTTCAGTGTGCCATGCTTTACGGCTTAGAACCGGGGCTCCAAAGATGTTTTGAGCATCACGGAGCATATGAGATGTTCCAAGAGCTGAAACTTGTATTTCAAGCTCATGCCCGGGTCGAGAGATATGATGTCTCCGACAAGTTCTTTAGCTGTAAGATGGAGGAGAATAGTTCTGTCAGTGAGCATATACTCAAGATGTCTGGGTTGCATAACCGCTTGACTCAGTTGGGAGTTAATCTTCCAGATGATTCGGTTATTGACAGAATTCTCCAATCACTGCCATCAAGCTATAAGGGCTTTGTGATGAACTATAATATGCAAGGAATGGAAAAGTCTATTTCCGAGCTCTTCGCTATGCTCAAAGCTGCCGAGGTAGAAGTTAAGAAGGAGCATCAAGTGTTGATGGTAAAGAAGAGCACTAGTTTCAAGAAGGGCAAGGGAAAGAAGGGGAACTTCAAGAAGAACGGCAAATCAGTTGCTGCTCCCACGAAGAAACCCAAGTCTGGACCCAAACCCGAGACTGAGTGTTTCTACTGCAAGGGGACTGGTCACTGGAAGCGGAACTGCCCCAAGTACTTGGCAGATAAGAAGGATGGCAACGTCAACAAAGGTATATTTGATATACATGTTATTGATGTGTACCTCACCAATGCTCGTAGTAGCACCTGGGTATTTGATACTGGTTCGGTTGCTCATATTTGTAACTCGAAACAGGAGCTACGGAATAAACGAAGATTGGCTAAGGACGAGGTGACGATGCGCGTCGGGAACGGTTCAAGAGTTGAAGTTATCGCCATCGGCACGCTACCTCTACATCTACCTTCGGGATTAGTTATGAACCTAAATAATTGTTATTTGGTGCCTGCGTTGAGTATGAACATTATATCTGGATCTTGTTTATTGCGAGACGGTTATTCATTTAAATCAGAGAATAAAGGTTGTTCTATTTTGATGAATAATATCTTTTATGGTCATGCACCACTTGTGAATGGTTTATTCTTGTTGAATCTCGATCGTGGTGATACTCACATCCATAATATTGATGCCAAAAGACGCAAAATTGATAATGATAGTACCACATATTTGTGGCACTGCCGCTTAGGTCATATCGGTGTTAAACGCATGAAAAAACTCCATGCTGATGGACTTTTGGAATCACTTGATTATGAATCATTTGAGACGTGCGAACCGTGCCTTATGGGCAAGATGACTAAAACTCCGTTCTCCGGAACAATGGAGCGAGCAACAGACTTGTTGGAAATAATACATACCGATGTGTGCGGTCCAATGAGTGTTGAGGCGCGCGGTGGATATCGTTATGTTCTCACGTTCACAGATGATTTGAGTAGATATGGTTATGTCTACTTAATGAAACATAAAGTCTGAAACGTTTGAAAAGTTCAAAGAATTTCAGAGTGAAGTAGAGAACCATCGTAACAAGAAAATTCTTACGATCTGATCGTGGAGGAGAATATTTGAGTTACGAGTTTGGCACTCACTTAAGACAATGTGGAATTGTTTCACAGTTAACGCCACCTGGAACACCACAGCGTAATGGTGTGTCCGAACGTCGTAATCGTACTCTATTGGATATGGTACGTTCTATGATGTCTCTTACCGATTTGCCACTATCGTTTTGGGGTTATGCATTAGAGACAGCTGCATTCACTTTAAATAGGGCACCGTCTAAATCCGTTGAGATGACACCGTATGAACTGTGGTTTGGAAAGAAACCTAAGCTGTCGTTTCTGAAAGTTTGGGGCTGCGATGCTTATGTAAAAAGGCTACAGCCTGATAAGCTTGAACCCAAAGCGGATAAGTGCGTCTTCATAGGATACCCAAAAGAAACTGTTGGGTACACCTTCTACCACAGATCCGAAGGCAAAGTTTTCGTTGCTAAGAATGGATCCTTTCTAGAGAAGGAGTTTCTCTCGAAAGAAGTGAGTGGGAGGAAAGTAGAACTTGATGAGGTAATTGTACCTCCTCTGGATAGTAGTACGCCACAGAAAGAAATTTCTATGACACCAACACAAACCAGAGAAGAAGATAATGATGATGATCATGAAACTTCGGAGCAAGTTGCTACTGAACCTCGAAGGTCAACCAGGACACATTCCGCATCAGAGTGGTACGGAAATCCAGTCTTGGAGGTTATGTTGTTAGACAACGGTGAACCTTCGAATTATGAAGAAGCTATGGCGAGCCCGGATTCCGAGAAATGGCTTGAGGCCATGAAATCCGAGATAGGATCCATGTATGAGAACAAAGTGTGGACTTTGGTAGACTTGCCCGATGAACGGCGAGCTATTGAAAATAAATGGATCTTTAAGAAGAAGACGGACGCTGATGGTAATTTCACCGTCTATAAAGCTCGACTTGTTGCTAAAGGTTATCGACAAGTTCAAGGAGTTGACTACAATGAGACTTTCTCACCCGTAGCGATGCTAAAGTCTGTCAGAATTATGTTAGCAATTGCCGCGTTTTATGATTATGAAATCTGGCAAATGGACGTCAAAACGGCATTCCTAATGGATTCCTTAAGGAAGAATTGTATATGATGCAGCCGGAAGGTTTTGTCGATCCTAAAGACGCTAACAAAGTATGCAAGCTCCAGCGATCCATCTATGGACTGGTGCAAGCATGTCGGAGCTGGAATACTCGCTTTGATGAAGTGATCAAAGCGTTTGGGTTTATACAAACTTATGGAGAATCTTGTATTTACAAGAAAGTGAGTGGGAGCTCTGTGGCATTTCTCATATTATATGTAGATGACATATTGTTGATGGGAAATGACATAGAATTTCTGGAAAGCATTAAGGGTTATTTGAACAAAAGTTTTTCGATGAAGGATCTCGGAGAAGCTGCTTACATATTAGGCATCAAGATCTATAGGGATAGATCAAGACGCCTCATTGGACTTTCACAAAGCACATACCTTGACAAGATTCTGAAGAAGTTCAAAATGGATCAGTCAAAGAAAGGGTTCTTGCCTGTATTGCAAGGTGTGAGATTGAGTAAGACTCAATGCCCGACCAAGGCAGCAGATAAAGAGAAGATGAGTGTCATCCCCTATGCTTCAGCCATAGGCTCTATTATGTATGCCATGCTGTGTACCAGACCTGATGTGTGCCTCGCTATAAGCTTGGTGGGGAGGTACCAAAGTGATCCAGGAGTAGATCACTGTACAGCGGTCAAGAATATCCTGAAGTACCCGAAAAGGACCAAGGACATGTTTCTCGTTTATGGAGGTGACAAAGAGCTCGTCGTAAAGGGTTACGTCGATGCAAGCTTTGACACAGATCCAGATGACTCTAAGTCACAATCTGGATACGTATTTATTCTTAATGGTGGAGCGGTCAGTTGGTGCAGTTCCAAGCAGAGCGTCGTGGCGGGATCTACATGTGAGGCGGAATACATAGCTGCTTCCGAAGCAGCACATGAAGGAGTCTGGATGAAGGAGTTCATATCCGATCTAGGTGTCATACCTAGTGCATCGGGTCCAATGACTATCTTATGTGACAACACTGGAGCAATTGCTATAGCAAAGGAGCCCAGGTTTCACAAGAGAACCAAGCATACAAAGCGTCGCTTCAACTCCATTCGGAATTTGATTAAGGATGGAGACATAGAGATTTGCAAAGTACACACGGATCTGAATGTGGCAGACCCGTTGACTAAACCTCTTCCACGAGCAAAACATGATCAGCACCAGAATGCGATGGGTGTTAGATTCATTACAATGTAATTGACTCTAGTGCAAGTGGGAGACTGTTGGAACTATGCCCTAGAGGCAATTAATAAAGTGTTTATTATTATCATATTTCCCCGTTCATGATAATGGTTTATTATTCATGCTAGAATTGTATTGACCGGAAACTTAATACATGTGTGAATAGATAAACAAATACTGAGTCCCTAGTAAGCCTCTACTAGACTAGCTCGTTGATCAAAAGATGGTCAAGATTTCCTGACCATGGACATGAGTTGTCATTTGATAACGGGATCACATCATTAGGAGAATGATGTGATGGACTTGACCCAACCGTTAGCATAGCATATGATCGTTCAGTTTAATGCTATTGCTTTCACTATGTCAAATACACGTTCCTCTGACCATGAGATCATGCAACTCCCGGATACCGTAGGAATACTTTGGGTGTATCAAATGTCACAACGTAACTGGGTGATTATAAAGGTGCACTACAGGTATCTCCGAAATTGTTTGTTGAGTTGGCATGGATCAAGATTGGGATTTGTCACTCCGACTATCGGAGAGGTATCTCTAGGCCCTCTCGGTAATACAGCATCACAGAAGCCTTGCAAGCACCGTGACTAAAGAGTTAGTTGCAAGATGATGTATTACGTAACGAGTAAAGAGACTTGCCGTTAATGAGATTGAACTAGGTATTGGATACCGACGATCGAATCTCGGGCAAGTAACATACCGCCGGACAAAGGGAACAACGTATGTTGACATATGAGGTTCACCGATAAAGATCTTCGTGGAATATGTAGGAACCAATATGAGCATCCAGGTTCCGCTATTGGTTATTGACCAGAGAGTCGTCTCGGTCATGTCTACATCATTCCCGAACCCGTAGGGTCCGCACACTTAAGGTTCGATGACGATATAGTATTATATGAGTTATGTGATTGGTGACCGAATGTTGTTCGGGGTCCCGGATGAGATCACGGACATGACGAGGAGTCTCAGAATGTCCGAGAGGTAAAGATTGATATATTGGAAGATAGTATTTGGCCTCCGGAAAAGTTCCGGAAGGTTCCGGATATTTATCGGAGTACCGGAGGGGTTACCGGAACCCCCCGGGGAGTTGCATGGGCTACATGGGCCTCATAGGGGAGGAACACCAGCCCACCAGGGGGCTGGCGCGCCCCCCCATGAGGGGTCCGAATTGGGCTGGGGATTTGGGGGCCGCCCCCCCCTTTCCTTCCCTCTCTCTCCCTCTCTCCCTACTCCTAGTAGGAGTAGGATTGGGGGGAGGGTGGCGCCACCACCAAGGGGAGTCCTAGTAGGACTCCTCCCCCCCTTGGTGCGCAGCCCCTTGGCTGCCTCCTCCCCCCTCCCTCCTTTATATACGGAGGAGGGGCACCCCTTGGAGACACACAATTGTCCCATAGCCGTGTGCGGTGCCCCGATCTCCGTTTTCCACCTCGGTCATATTTTCGGAGAGCTTAGGCGAAGCCCTGCCGGAATCACTTCACCGTCACCGTCGCCACGCCGTCGTGCTGACGGAACTCATCTACTTCCTCGACGTCTTACTGGATCAAGAAGGCGAGGATCATCACCGAGCTGCACGTGTGTAGAACTTGGAGGTGCCGTACGTTCGGTACTCGATCGGTGGAGCTCGAAGGATTGTTCGACTACATCAACCGCGTTGTGAGACTCTTCCTCTAACGGTCTACAAGGGTACGTAGACACACTCTCCCCTCTCGCAGCGATGCATCTCCATGGATAGATCTTGCGTGAGCGTAGGAATTTTTTTGAAATTCATGGTCCGTTCCCCAACACCATCTTGAATATAATTCCATAGCTGCCATTACATTGACCCGGCCCAGTAGGACGGGTTATATCGTGGGGTTATATCCCCGACATTAGGCCCCAGATTGATTTGAATTCATTCATGTCAATTTCCCTTACTTTCTCTTGGCGGCTTACCATCTGCCTGTATCTGTGTTCTTGATGGATCTCGAAGTGCCGTCCACGTTGTGATGTCACCCGCCAGAAGTCCAGGGAACCAATGATGACATCACGATGAATATGAGTGTATCCACATATCTCGAAAATCAAGGCGTCTTTGTTTCCCAAAATTACTGTGTCTCCTTGATTTTCGCGCCCGCTGGCTGCCTCTTCGGGTTTCTCTCCTTTAAATATTTACTGGAGGGTTCCTTCTTTCACTTTTACCTCGCCCTTCTCACTTCTTCTTCTTCGCGCCCGTAGGTTTCGTCGCACCAGTGCTACTGTTCATCTATCGCCGGTGACCACTCTCAGGACGACAACGACACCGCGCCTTCATCGAGGTCCAGCTGGTCGTCTCCGCTGCCCCCCGGCTTCCTTCAGGTAAATCGTTCTTCTTCCCTAGATCCATAGTAGTTCATCGGAGTTCTTGAGCGCTCTGGTAGTTCTTCTCGCATTCATCACCATTGCTCGTTCATATGTAGATTCTGTGAGCCTTATTGTAGAAACAGAGTGGCTTTGAACGGCAAATTCATTTCTCGCATAACGTCTTCAAACCCACCTTAAGAATCTGTACATTAGACTACTGCTGCTCCCATGCCTTGTTGTTAGGTTTAGCAAATATTTTCCTTTTTCAAATCTTTTGTAGATCCGTAATTGTAGCCAGTTTGGTAGAAACTTGTTTGTTCCATACTTAGCAAAAAACCAGAGGTCTTTGATTTAGCGTAAGTCACCCTTGTTTTCACTGACTCAATAATGGTAACCCGCCATGTGATAGACTGCTATATCAAGATGCTGGCTTCTCATGAGGCGACTTATCCATTGTAAATGATTAGGCCGTCTTATTTTAACCATATGCTTAAGCCGCCCCTTTTACTTTATCCAGGAAATTTATTATGTCGAAATCCAACACCTGCAACTGGGTGGCCTCCCAAGTTTCTGAACTCATTCTGAAAGATTACCAAGATTAGGGGTTTTTGCCGCCTAAAGAAGTAATTGGCTGGCGGGTTGCCCTTGGAGAGGAAATCCCGAAACCGTAAGAAGGGGAAGTGGTAGTATTCTTGGATCATCTTCTCAGAGGCTTTTCTCCTCCCGTCCCGGGTCAAAATTCTTTCGAGATGTTCTGCATTTCTTCCATATTCATCCTCAAGATCTGGGTCCCAAATCCATATCCAATCTTTGTCAGTTCCAAGTGCTCTGTGAGGCGTATCTGCAGATAGAACCCTCTGTCTCCCTCTTTAGGGACTTTTTCTACTTGAATCGCCAGATTGAATGTGCTGATGGCCCCAGTCTAGAGCTTGGCAGGGTCTCAATCCAGAGGAGGAGAGACGTTGCCTTTCCTGGTGCCATTCTGCCAAGCCACCCTAAAGGGTGGAATAAAACTTGGTTCTATTGCCGGAATACAGCCCCAGCTGACGAGAACCCTTTACCGGGTTACAGACCCAATCGTCTTCCCATGGACCTCGAATTTCCTGGCTGGGCTCCTCCAGAAGAACGCGCTCAACACACTCCTATATATCCAAAGTTGAGGGCCTTAGTAGCCAATGGGTTAACTGGAGTCAACTTGACCCGGTGCTGGGTATCCTGGAGTATTTTGCCGCTAAGCCGCCGTGACAATCTAATGTGCACTTACTCCGGCGACTTAGATGACTCCCAAAGATATAGCAATTTAACTTTGGGTGCCGATGAAATAAATCGGATCGTGAAGAAGCTACTGGGTGAAAGTCAAGCCGATTGCAGCAAAAATGGATTGAAGCCCTTTTATGCTCTTAACCCGGCGCCTTCAGTAAGAATCTTTGGCAACTTTATGTCTGACTTGTATAAATGTCTCTTTTAAACTCTAAATCCTTACCAGATATTTTTGATCGTCATCTTTGTAGGCTAAGTCTTCATTTTGGGGCAAGAAGCGAGCAAAAACTGCAGCCAAGAAAACCAAAGCCCTCCCAAGTTCAAAGAAAGATAAGGCGGTCGTAGAAGAGCCATCACTCATGGGCGAGTCAGCAGCAGCCGATGTTCAATCGGAGGTCGAAATCAATTTCCTTTAACCGTATTTTATTGAATCTAGCCGATGCCTTCTTTTCTTAGGGCGATGTCGAGACAAAATGGGCCGAAGATTTTGAGGTAATTTCCATTTCCTCTGGCTCAGAATCCTTGCTTCCAACAAGAACAAGGCGGGTCATTCGGAAAGTAAGCTTATCTCATCCAGATGCTTATTTGGATCCCAATTTTGTTTTGAAGAAAACTCAGCATAAATCGAGGCGCCAAACTCGGAGTGGTAATGGTGACCTTACAGACGGCTTACCAAATAAACCAGTCGCCCATAAGCGACCAACTGTGGTACCTTTCAGTCCAATTCTTTCTTCTAAGGCTGGTTTAAATTAACAACCTTTTAATCATTCTGATTCCATTTATTAGGAGTCACCACCTTCGTCAGGCGACTCAACCGCCTCCAAACTGCCACCCCTTGTCATCAACCCTGGGTAAATTTTCATTTTGTTATATGCTTGCCTTTGTGGCCCTTTTTGTATATTCTTGATTCTGTCTTCTTGTTTTGTAGGGCTCAAGCCAAGGCTAAGAAGAGAAAAGTTGGCGAGCCGTCCACTGACCCTGAGGCCCCTAAGCCGGGGAACCCTGATTTGGTAACCCCTGAAGTTCATGCAGATCAGCCTAAAGATCATCAGGAGACCCAAACTGATTTACCCCGTCAAACTGAGCTAGCAAGTACTGATGTTATGGACACTGAAGTTGACCCGGCGGCCAATCTTAATCCGCCTAGTCCTCCAAAGACAACTGAAGATGATCCTTGTGATAAAAATGAGGAGATCGTCATTACTGGGTCGAGTTATACCGTTCCTGAGGTCTCCAGAGTGCTGGCAAAACTTGTTGCCAAAGATGAAACAGTATTGCCTGAGAAGGGAAAAGCCAAGCTGGAGCTTCCAAGTTATGAGAGCATGAGTGCTGAAGAACTACATGCTGGTTATTTGGACCGTCTTGCTACGAGCCGGGAGATGGAAGTCGGCCTTGTCAGCATGATGAAAAACAAATACGAGGTATGTTCCTCTTTGTTGTGTACTCCATATATCCTTTTATAGCCCCCAAGGGCTGGCTCATCTTCTTGAGATGAGTCGGGTCTTGTAAATAATTATGAAGAATTCGACCTGTAGCCCTAAGGGCCGGCTCATCTTCTTGAGATGAGTCGGGTCTTGTAAATAATTATGAAGAATTCAACCTGTAGCCCCAAGGGCCGGCTCATCTTCTTGAGATGAGTCGGGTCTTGTAAATAATTATGAAGAATTCAACCTGTAGCCCCAAGGGCCGGCTCATCTTCTTGAGATGAGTCGAGTCTTGTAAATAATTATGAAGAATTCGACCTGTAGCCCCTAATGGCCGACTCATCTTCTTGAGATGAGTCGGGTCTTCTCCATATCCTTGTTGTGGAAAAACTGACATGCATTAGCCCCCAAGTGTCAAATACTCCCTCCATCCCAAAATAAATGTCGTTGATCTAGTACAAAATTTATACTAATCTAGTACTAAATCTGCGACACTTATTTTGGGACGGAGGGAGTATATTGTTTTGCAATCTGTTTGAGACTTGTTACAATTTTTCTTTGTCATGCGATACTGCATCCTGCTACCGGCTTATGACCGTTGAATGTCATGGCTCTTATTATGCAGAAAGCTCTACAAGCAGCCGAGTCAAGTGTGACCGGTTTGAAGAAAGATCTGGAAGTAGGGCAACATGCCCGAACTGCTGTTGAGGAGAAACTTCGCCTTGCTTTGGAAGAATTGGAGAAAACCAAAGCCCACCTTGAAAAGCAAAATAAACCCTTTGAAGCTGAGAAAGCCGCCTTGTTGGAGCGCGCAGAAAATGCCGAGGGCTAGTTGAAACCCATGACGGAAGAGCTATTCGGGTTAAAGCGGCACATTGCCCATATGACCCAGGCTATCTTTGGTAAGTATCTTGTAGTAACTTGCAAAGATACCTATGTTCATATATAAGCCGTCTGGCGACTCACACGCTAAAATTGTTTTGCAGGCCCACGAACATGTAACCTTCAAGATAACAGTTTGCTTATGCTGAAGGCTGTATATACATTGACCGAGCAACTCTATGCTGGAAGCTATCTCGCCATCAAGGCTGTTATGGGGAACAAAGAGCCGGTGAAGCTCATCAAGGATGTGCTGAGGTTTCTCTCAACGATTCCCAAACAAGTTGAAGAATTGAAAAGGTCAGCCGCCAGAGCTGGTGCAACATCTTCTTTGAGCTGGGCTCTTGCCTATTCAGAGGAGCTTGATCCGGCAGAAATGGCCAAAGGGTTTCCCGAGCTCAAGGATGATGGCTCGGCTTTCGGTGATGCTGACTATCTTAAATGTGTCAAGACATCTCGAGTGTTGGCCACACAACTTGTCGCTGAAATGGAGTTGAAGAGTTATCAGGCGGCTTACGATGCAAACAACTCACGAGTTCGGCCACCTTCCTTTGTACCGGTGAACCCGATCCCTGAACGTCGTAAGCACATTTTCGCCCCTGATGTTGACCCGTCCTCCATCCTGAATAACGAAGCCGTTTTCCACGCCTTGACCCATTGCAACTAGGATGTGGACAACCTTCAGATCGAAGAGCCGGAAGATCCAGTGGAGGATGACCCAGAGGCGGCTCAGGCGAGAGGTCAGCCTGAGGTTAACCCAGACGGCGCAGAGGGTGAATCACAGAAATGATACGAGAAACAATTTAAGTCGCACGATGTTTCTAGCCCCCAAGTGTTGGGCACAACATGAATATTTTGCGGCTCCAGAGATGAGTCTGTAATAGGAGTAGTTTGTAAAAGTTCTGTCATGCCTTCGTGCACGTTTGCATTTGTGAAGGTACTTAAGAAACTTTGATCCTTTGATCTGTTTTGATAATTGTTGACTGTGCCGCTCTCTTGCTTGTCTTTGAATATCTCTGTTGTGCTCGATGAGTCTTTTGATTGAAACAGAGAGGACAGGCCAAAGAAATGAGCTGGCAAAGAAACTTGGCTTTTGAAGCTCAAGTCTTGTTTAAATAATATTGAAGAAGATAATGATTGAACTGGTCATAATATGACAATGGTTGATAACCCGGACACTCATGTGTGAGCCGACAATAAAATAATGCTATACCTACAAACCTGTAAGGTAGTAATAATAGTTTTATAACAATATCAAGTACTGTTAATAAGCCGACTTAGTGAGGCTCGGCAAGAAGAAGCTGGCTTTCGAGGCTCAGCGAGATAGACCAGCTCTTCTAAACTGGTTTGGAAACTCCAATCATTTGGTCCTGGTTATGATAAACCATGATGAGGATTAGGCCGAAAATTTATTTTTCTGCAAAAGTTTACGATGTAACCCGGTTTTGAATACCGGCTTTTCATAAACAAATATATAAATATGCATGCATGATGCAATGATGCCATGTAAAATGATGCATGTATATGATAACAAAGTAAAAAATGCCGGCTTTTGAGGCTCGACATGAAGACCGGCTTTCGAGGCTCGAGTCTTGCTTCCATGAAGCGGGTATGATAACCCATGGTTTATCCTAGCTCTGTGTGTGCCTGCTCTCACGTGACTCAAGCCAATGTTTTAACCTTGAGAAGTTCAGGGTCCAAAAAAGGATTGACTTGTCAAGAGTACACGGGGTCACCTAATCGGAGTCGCATCAAGCATACAGGCAGGTTTAACCATATGTGGCATTTTTTTTGCTGGGCCAAGAGGGTGAGAAAGCTGAACTCGGTGAGTTGGAAGCCCCCAAATGCCCAAATAAATTGTGGCATTTTTGCCGGGTCACAAGGGTGAGAAAGCTGAACTCGGTGAGTTGGAAGCCCCCAGGTGCCCATTGTTTCAGAAAATAAAGACTCATGCTCAATCTGTATGCTAATACGACAAAAACTCCGAACTTCGGGTGTGCCGGCTTTATTATATTTGAAACATAAAGAAGTATGTACAGAATTTGTGGGGGGGGGAGCCGAGTTGTTTTCTCTTTGGAGGTATATAACCCTTCTCATGAATTCCCCAGACAACATGAATTATTATTTGAGAATTCGGGTACTAGTGGTACTGACCTCTATTTAACTGCTTGGGGTTACTCTGGAAACCGCCTTGGTTGTTATGTTAATTTCCTAGGCCAGGATGTTGCCCATTGCCATTATTTGCCTGATGTTGAAAACCAGCCCCCGAGCCGCCCTGCGACCCGCCAGGACCATGCTGACCCGGGTGTCCACCACCGTTGCCCCCTTGATGATTCTAGAAGGCTTGGTTGCGGAATTCTTGCATGATGTAACCGTTTTCCCATGAGTGGGTTGCCGGCTTATCCTGAGTACTATGCTTGGGACACGGTGCTTTGAGCGCCTCCTCGTAATTACGAGGCTTATTCCCATTGTAAGTCCCTCCAGGGCGACCATTACGACATTGGTTTTTGAAGCCAACATTGGTATTGGCAACGAAATCCGACCCGCCATCTGGCTGCTTCCGCTTGCCATTGTTATTCTGGGTTCCCTGGTTACCATCGTGATTATGCTGGCCTTTACCACCTTCACCTTTATTTCCTTTGCTAGTCTTGTCCTCATCTGAGCCGGGAGCCTTCGTGCTGTCTGACTCGGCGTATCTGGTGAGAACATCCATTAAGTCGCCCATGTCCTGTACCTTTCGCTTGAGCCGCCCGAGCTTCTGGACCAGCGGCTGGAAGTGGCAGTTCTTCTCTAGGATCAGGACGGCTTGAGCCGCCGTGATGCTGTCTGATGAGTGTATGATTTCTGTGACCCAACGAGTCCAATGATGGGTTGACACGTCCATGCATTGGACGCAATGTTGAAGGTCCACTATCGTCATTGGCTTCTTGCACGTGCCCTAAAAGTTCTTGATGAAGCGCTGCTTAAGTTCTGACCAAGTATTGATGGAATTGGGCGGTAAGTTCTTCAGCCATGTTTGAGCCGGTCCTTCCAGCATCATGGTCAAGTACTTGGCGCATACAACGTCACTGACATCCAGCATATCCATTGCCAACTCGTAGCTTTCGATCCAAGCCGCTGGCTCAAGATCCGTCGTGTAATTTGGCACTTTGCGAGGCCCCTTGAAGTCTTTGGGCATACGCTCGGCGTGGAGAGCCGGGGATAAGCAAGGTATCCCAATCATCCTACTATTTGTTCCTGCCCCCCAGCCTCCGGCTGGGGATGAAGCTGTTGAATCGCCCGTGCTGCCGCCTCCGCCTCTGCCCGTTGCGCACCCCTGGCTGCATCAACAATCGCCTGAGCCCCTGATGGGACAGGCCGGGTCGGGGAAACTTGAGGCTGTTGCCTGCATCCACTGCTAGAAATAGCTGAAGACTCCACCTGGTGACTCTTGCTGCGGCTGGCATATGGGGTGGAGTGCATCCGATCACAACTATAAGAATACTGTGCTTGCTGCACTACTGTTGTTTTTAGCATCTCTATGGCGTTCTTGGCCTCAACATCAACAGGGATATTTCCATGAATAGGTAGTGCTTCCAGGTGCCGGGTTGTCGCCAGCACATTGTTAACAGGGTTGGAAAAGTGACCCCGTGGCATCTGGAAACGTCGTGGCGGCGAGTGAATTGGTGGTGGTTGAGCCGGCTCGTTTTGTTGACTTCCGAGCGGCTGCCCAGCCCCCAGAGTCTGCTGAGGGGTATTAAAAAGTTGCTGCGGCTCGAGGTTCGTTGGTAGCCGGCTCCGGTGTCTCCTCTGGTAAACCGCCTCAGATGCATCTCTCTGAAGTCCTAACTGCCAAGCCTCGGCCTTAAGGCACTCTGACTCATTATGTATACGAGCCTGTAGCTCCGCCATCCTGGCGTTCTCAGCATCGATTTCCCTCTGTACCTCGGTCATCTAGTCACGTAGTTTGGTTAACTCCGTGTTGCGCTCTTCTTGATTTTCTGCAGTGACATGACTCTCCACAAGCTTTGCCATCTCAGCCATTAAATCTGTCATGGCTTGAGACGGCGTCTTGCCAGACCCGCCGGAACCACACGCCGCTCCAACCGTGGATGGGTTTTGAGCCGCCGCGGTTCCTGCCATGTAGACAACAACCTAGCGAGGTGACTCATGGAATTCCTTAGGGGCTTCAATCTCCAATGAACCCCCGAGTCTGCCATCATAGAGAGGACAGATCGACTCAGTTTCCCCCATGGAAGACTCTCCATCTGAGTTGACGTGGATGTCGCCGCTGCCCACCGGCTCATTCGGGAGGCAAACTCCCTAGGTGAAGCCGACAAACACATGACGCCGGCCGGCTTGATCCCGGCTGGGTCGGGCACACCGAGCTGGAATGTTGGTGCAGATGTCCGACTTGGAAACCGTGGCGCCGATCCTGCCAAAGGGGACCCGGTATTGGTGCTCAGTTGAGCCGGCCTTGCCACCCCAGACTGGATCGTTGATGTAGGTCTTGTCGCGACGACTCTTGATCATCTGATCAACCATGAATTTTCGGAACCCTGGACAGGTTCCCTTCGAAAACTCAACTCCACCGGGCGAGAGCCCCACGGTGGGCGCCAACTGTCGTGGTTTTGTCACGGCAGATGTCCTCGTGCAAGGACTTAGGTGTGAGTCCATCACCGCTAGGTGGCGACTCAAAGGGGTTAAACGCGAATAGGAGGCGAGTTTACCCAGGTTCGGCCCCTCCGATGGAGGTAATAGCCTACGTCCTGCTTTGTGTCTATATTGATGATGATCTCGATTACAAGGGTGCGGAATCGCTAACCTAGCTTTCGAGGGTGTGTAACTTGTCCCTTTCGGTCCTAGGGGCTCGCCTTTATATACAGGTCGAGACCCTAGGGTTTACAACAGAGTCCGAGTCATGTTACAACTCGTAATCTATCATGTCTCTAACACGCCTTGCCTCTCAAGCAAGGAATCTTCTGGCGTCTTCTTGCCTGTGGGCCATGAGTCGCCGTCTCCACGCGCTCGGGCCGCCCGACGACTTACTCAGCAACCGCCTTATTCGCCTTATCGTCACGACACAACCCATCTTGAATATAAATCCAGAGCCGCCATTACATTGACCCGGCCCAGTAGGACGGGTTATATCGTGGGGTTATATCCCCGACAGGTTGTGCTCGACGCTGCTCTTTTGACATTTCGACAGATTCCCCTTTATAAAAGTTGTTCAGGTGGATGACATGCCTCGGTTTCCACGCCAAATGATCGCTCATGCAAGCGCGTGCGGTCGTATGAAACACCGTCTTTGGCTCTGGTTGCCTCCTGGCGCATCTTGGTGACTTATTCCTTCTTCATTTTCCTTCCTTTCCATTCTCCCATGTGATTTCTTCCCTTTTTAGCCCATTTCCCATGGAAAACATTAAAGAGAGTATTTGTGGAATCCTTTGCATTCATAAGTCATTAGTGGCAATATCGGAGCGAATATATCACTTTTAATGAAATATCCCGATTTAAACAAGGTTGAAATGAGTGTAAAAATATCACTCATCAACTCCCCCAAGCTTAAACTTGATTGTCCTCGAGCAACAAAAAGAGAAATCCGAAGCATAAGGAACTCAGTTGTTTAAACCGAAATAACGAGAAGGTTTTGGTTCACTTACGATCGGTATGACCAGATAGCCCTCCGCTTCTTGACCTGAAAACTTAGCATAGATATAGCGGTGGCATGGTTATAATGCAAGTGTTAGTGAAGCAAAGATAACCAACACAAAGTTTCTGATCTACTAGATAAAACAACTTTGCAACACTTCATTTCATTTAATCTAGACAACACTTGCTTGCCGGGAATGCACGGAAGAGTTTTAGATAGAGCCATAAAAACATTAGTTAGGGAGAGAAAGAATGTAGTAAAATATGATGCTCAAGTGCTCATTAGCACACCCACAATTGTCGCCTCCTCTAGGCTCTTAAACACTTTGTTTCAATCATTGTTTGCTGGAACTTTGATTGTCATGTGAAGGAGATTATGCCAAATAAGTGATCATGCATAGGTTTTCGTTGTGCCTTAATGTTTGGGAACTATGGACCTTTAGCAATAATGTCTATTTCGAGCTCCCTTGATCAGTCCCCTTTATTTACCACATACCACTGGTGCAATGACGTGCTATACAAACGATTTTTAACCCCTTTCCGCGACGAACATTCAAACCGTCGCCTTGCCTGTGTGGGCGATAGGGGGGTCCATCCCACACGACACGGAAAAATCATCGGCCATGGTGATCAACAAACACAAACGTTTGACAAAACTAAGCATATGGGATGTACGCATCTATCACAAACGAGAGTCATCGATCAACCGTTTGAGATATGGCATACTTCGCATGAGACCCATCTTTGCTACTCGTGTGAGATCACATTAGCATCGCACGCGCTATTATGTGCCGCACCGTTTATGATGCGCGCTACATCACAACTAGTTCATGATTGTAAATCGTGTAGGATGAGGCGTATATCACACACATTTAATTCTACCATGACCGACTGTGATATGATATGAGAATGCATACGTTTATCCTTAAAAAATCATATGCGAAGGTTGTATCTATCCCACACGCTGCGCTATTGATAAACGTTTGTGATTTATAAAATGTCTCAGACGTGTCATCCATACTTCCCAAACGTGTCATTCATACTACCCGTGTCGTATGAAGGCCTATCCCATGCATTCTTCTTTGACCAACATTTACGATGGGCATGACATCAGTTCCAAACTCTGAGCTATTGCTAGGTTCTTCCCCATCCCGGCTTGCGGCATGCACCGCAGGTCGGGACAGTAGGCCTTCAAAGCCCCACCACTTTGAGTTCTGTATGGGAGAAGGGTGATAAGGTTTTTGGGGAGCGCTCTGCGCGACTACTGACTTCTTCATCACAGACGCCTCAGACGCTGATGACCACTTCCCTAACGACGACTTCTTCCCCAACATCAACAACCTCTTTGACAACATGGTCTGCGACAACATCAATGCCAACGCCAATGCTACTGTCGCACCTCAGTATGTGTTCGTGTTTTTCTTGTTCGAGATCCTGCTACAGTTTCTTCTTCTAGTATCTTCTAAATATGTTTTGCTCTAGTTCACATCTTCACATATTGTTTGCCTACTCTCTCTTAGATTGCATGACCTGTTTTATCTCTGTTATGATAGTCATGTTTTATCTACTCTTTATGTTAATAAAATCATATAGTAAACTGCTCATATTTCCAACCGGTTCTTGCATCCTTTATAGTTAGACTAACCATCCAATCAGGATCGCACCATCAGATGTTGTATGTGAATTGCTCCCTCCATTTATAAATATATGACATTTTAGATAGTTCAATATACACTACATACGAAGGAAAATGACTGAATCTACACTCTTAAATACGTCTATATACATCCATATGTAGTTCATATTGAAATCTTAAAAAATCTTATATTTAGAAACGGAGAGAGTAGTTGTTTCGGCTTTCAGAAAGGCCCATGCACACGTCATCATTCCAACGACTCTCATGCAATCAAAATTGACATCGGTGTAGTTACATCTAACATTCCAACTAGGGGTGCTTCAATAAGGACATGGAGACAATTTCATGTATGTGAAAAAACCTCTGGTCGCCTCCACAAGAGCAAAACTCTGTCCATACTTTTCAAGCTTGACATAAGAAAGGCTTTTGACTCTGTCAGATGAGAGTATATCATTGACATCCTCCAGCAGAGGGGGTTCCCGAGCACCTTTCGAAATTGGATAACCACCCTCTATGCAACTCCTCCTCGCAGGTTCTCCTCAACGGCATTCCCGGCAGCCCCATTACCCATGAAGCAGCCTCCGATAGGGGGATCCTCTCTCACCCCTACTATTCGTCATTGCAATTAACCCCCTACAAAAGATCCTCGATCTGGCAACTAGGAAGGGGTTGCTTCACAAAATCCGTGGTTGTGGGCCCATCATGAGAACATCCCTCTATGCAGATGTGATACGTCTCCAACGTATCTACTTTTCCAAACATTTTTGCTCTTGTTTTGGACTCTAATTTACATGATTTGAATGGAACTAACTCGGACTGACGCTGTTTTCAGCAGAACTACCATGGTGTTGTTTTTTGTTGAGAAATAAAAGTTCTCGGAATTGAACAGAACTTTCTAGAGGGAATATATAAAAAATACTGGAGTGAAGATCCACCGGAGGGGGGCCACTAGTTGCTCACAAGGCAACAGGGCGCGCCCACCCACCTGGGCACGCCATGTTACCTTGTGGGACCCACATGGCTCCGCTGACCCTATTTCAAGCCTATAAATTCCTATTTCACGATAAAAAAAATAAGAGAATAGTTTTCATCGCGTTCTACGAGACGGAGCCGCCGCCACCTCCTGTTCTTCCTCGGGAGGGCTGATCTGGAGTCTATTTTGCGGCTCCGGAGAGGGGAATTCATCACCATTGTCATCACCAACCCTTATCCGTCAACAATTCCATGATGCTCACCACCGGGAGTGACTAATTCCTTTGTAGGCTTGCTGGACGATAATGGGATTGGATGAGATTTATCATGTAATCGAGTTATTTTGATAGGGCTTGATCCCTAGTATCCACTATGTTCTGAGATTGATGTTGCAATGACTTTTCTATGCTTAATGCCTGTCACTAGGGCCTGAGTGGCATGATTTCAGATCTGAACCTATTATGTTTTCACGAATATGATAGTGTTTTGGATCCTATCTTGCAAGTTGTATGCACCTATTATGTGTTATGATTCGTAGACCCCAAAGTGACAATAGTTGGGATCACCTCTGGTGATGACCGTAGTTTGAGGAGTTCATGTATTCACCAAGAACCAACTTCTAGAACTACAGGGACGACATAGGAAACTCTGCGTCAATAGGGATGATCTGGCAGAAGAACTTGAGAAGATCAAGCACGAACAGAAGAATCCCATTGAAGATGAAGACATGGATAAGCTAGCTTAGTAGTAGCCCCACCATGAGAGAATAAAGATGAACATTTTTGCGATTAGAGTATCTGACCATACCAAACTTATGTGGGTGGCGATACTATAGAATTGATTGAACTTTATGAATGTGTGGACCTAAGATTTGATGTTTTAACTTTTGTGCCATTGAGTTGTTTGTTAATTTTAGTATGTATACATCCCTCTATCCCTCTCTCTTACCTATCTCATCCCAAAACCCTTGGACCCAATAGATGGTGAATGAAGATGGACTAGTATTTTCTGGATTGATGACTCACTTGGAGACAGAACAATGGATTCGGAACATGGAGGATCACCTGAGGAATAACTTTGTTGCAAGGAAGGAGATGGTCCAGTATGCTCTTTGGTACTTTGCAAAAGGTGTTGCAACTTGGTGGAAGATGCATAAAGCTATCCATGGATGGCAAGGAACAATCACTTGGGAAGAATTCAAGATGACTCTGCAAAAATCTCATGTGGTCACCAACACCGAGAAGCCCCGTTGCAATAATATGAAAAAACCTTGTGCATGCAAGATATGTGGAGAGATAGGACACACCCACAAAGAACACAATGATGGATGCCCTCATTGTGAAGGAAATCACCCAGCTGAGGAATGCCCAACTTGGCAGGTTACATGTTTTTTATGCGAAGGAACTGACCACTACCCTGCTCAGTGCCATACTTACCCCATGGTCTAACAAATTATCTAGAATTAGAAGGAAGAAATGAAATAAGCCCTCCAAGGAGGTATGAAAGTATCTGCGATAAAGGAAGATGTTGAAGATGCACCGGAAGAAAGCCCAACCAAACTATGCACCAAGTCATGTTATACATGTGGAGAAGAAGGACACATTTCTCAGTATTGCATGAAGAAAGGAAAAGAGTATCTGGGAGACTTCCCGACAACAAAAGTGCAATATGATCCTCAGGAGATAGAAGGAATGATCAACCTGGGCCAGAAGAAAGGCCAAGTAAGTGGAGGAATCAAATGTTTGCATTGCAGCCTGGAGAGACCCCATTGTTATTGCAAGAAGTATGAGCCAAACATCAGTAAAGGAGCCCAACTCCAGAAGAAGAGGGAGACCTCATGGTTTTCTGCACGGAAGGACTGAGCCACTTCACATGTCATCAGTGCAATAAGTCGGGACACTACTCTATACCTGCCTGGAGAAGAAGGCTAAATATGAGTAGTTGAGTTTTGGATATTGGAAGCAATAAGTGTAATAAGAAGCACTCTTAATTTCATGAGGTTCTGGAGTTGAATTATGTAATGGAAGCCTCAAAGATTGTAATGAGTTCATGAATCAATAAAAAAATAATGTGTCATGAATTCCTATGTTAAATCGTATGAGATGTTACTCTATGAACAAAGATCTCTGACCATTTTCGAGGATATGAGAAAATATGTTCCATGCATGCATTTGTACATTTAATTTTAAGTGTGGTAGTAATCGGTAAAACCACAGGAACCAAGGAAAAAGAATGTACCGATCATGCCAAGGATTCTGGACAAATGAATACATATGAAAGTAATGCTGAACCATAGCAAACTATGTGGATGTCAGCATTTGTAATAAAGTACTTGATGAATTTGGAGTTTTGAGAAGAGATTAAGGATGTAATAAAGGGTTGATTATGAAAGAATATGATTTATTGATGAACCAATACCTTTTAATGGTGAACAGACCAATATGTGTCACCCAGAGTAGAGTTTAGACAAAAATAAGTCTAAGAATTATTTGGATATGTTGGTTAACCCGAGAGTATGAAGGAATGAAGTACTATCGGATTTAAAAGAGGTGTAATGTTGGAATATGGAACAATAGTAACTCCACCGATGAGTTAAAGCTACACAAGTGATGAACTGGTCCCATAACCCACAGACCCCCAGGAATTAACAAGGATCACACACTACCTTGATGAAGGAAGAAATTTAGAAGAAGCTATGATAACGTGAGCAGACGTCACATAGGAGAAAATGACAACTCGAGAGTTGTGAAGAAACGATAGATGTTTTGTTCAGCTTGCAGAATCAATGGGTTTATCCAAACTTCATTCGTGGACAAGATATATTCTGCAATGCATGTGAGGATGCCCAAGTGTTAGAATACGTGATTCGCTGTCTGCGTATGTAGTAATGATTCAAGTACGGGATGGATTGGCCCCCATACCGGAGACTTTTAGCATGAACTACCATATGTTGATGGAAAATCAGAGAGACTTGAAAGCTTACAAGAGTGTCGGTACGACCAGCCAAAAACCTTAGAATGGCACGACGATGGAACCCTGTACAGGCAACCATTGCCAATCATAGGATATATGATGATATTTAACCCAGACCCATTTCCTATAGGAGAAACCATTAATTGATTTACCACCATGAAATTTTGATAGTTATTTAGTATTGGAGATAGACCTGCCAGATAAGAAGACCCAGTGTCGGAAGAACTCTACCAGGATGAAAGGACACAAGATCTGATGAAATTGTTATGCCCCTCTCGGAAGAGCCCAGAGTAAGAGCTTTTCCGAAGAATATGAGAAGACCGACACCGTCAACTCTAAGGATGGAGTACATGAATTTTGATGGGCCCATGACTTTGAATCTAAATGTGGTAGCCCCACACCCTTGTGACGATCAATGAATTTTTCAAGAAGACCCCAACCCTAACGTTCTTCTAGCCTCTTTGAATCTCGAGGACGAGATTCATTTTAAGTGTGGTAGTTTGTAGCATCCCAAAACTCTAAGTTTTGGAATGTTATATTATATTAACTATATTGATTGATTGAGTGAATGATTTATTGAAAATGAGTGGAATTGAAAACTTTTGAAAATGAAAAGAGATGGAATAAAAAGGACTTTCCCAAAAGTGTTTCTGTTTGAAAATGAATTGATTTCCATTTTGAATATTTTGAAAACTTCATGCCACTCAAGGACCTTCATGAGAGAATATGAAGTGAATTATTCAACCTTAAATGAAAGAGAGTGGGGAGTTAAAGAAACACTATTTTTGAATTTGGATCCTTTTCATTTTGAATTTTAAATAAATCCAAATGCCCAAGGCCATATTCAAAATAAATAGAGGAGCAACATGACACTCCAAACCATGGGCAAATTGGAATTTCATTTGAATTTATAAACCCAGAAAAATATTTGGAAAACATTTGATATTTGAATCAAAGTCATTTTTGAATCTTGGAAAATAACTGTTTTTAAAAGTATTTCGAATGTCTCTGAAAATATGTTCAAGTGTTAGATTATATTTTCTGGTCATTTTGTAATATAATATGCCTATATTAAAGTTTATTTTATTTGCCTTGTTTTTCCTTTTCCTTCTCTGTTTTATAAAAAAGAAAAAAAAGGAAACGTCTTTAAAAAAACGGCTGAAGCCCACGTACCAGACCGGCCCAGCTAGACACCGCAGGCCCAGCCCAGCGCGGCGACCAAATCCCTTAGGATCCGGCCACCGATCCCTTCCCCGTTTTCCCTCTCTCTGGCGTGTGGACCCCTCCGCCCGCACGAAGCTTCCGCGCGGTCGCCTTCTTCCTCCTTCCAAATTCGCCGGAGTCCGCCGCCGTGCCAAATCGCCTCGCGATTTCTTTCCTTCTGTCGTCGCCCTCCTCTCCAAGACTCTGCCCCTATAAATATCGCCCCTCCCGCAACTCGTTTTCGCCCGAAGCCCCCTCGCCCGACCCCTCCCCTTGCCGGAATCTCTCATCGGACCTAGCTTCGGCCATCGCCCGCGTTTGCTCGTTGCCATCGCCGCTCTCCCCGAGCCCTGATACTTCTCCAACGTATCTATAATTTTTGATTGTTCCATGCTATTATATTATCATTCTAGGATAATTTTTGAGTAATTATTAACCAATTTATATTATGTTTGAGCACTAACCTATTGACCCAGTGCCCAGTGCCAATTCCTATTTTTTGTGTGTTTTTTGTTTCGCAGAAATTCCATATCAAACGAAGTTCAAAAGCGATAAAAATTTACGGAGATTTTTCTTGGAATATATGTGAATTTTTGGAGTTGGAATCAACGCAAGACGATGCCCGAGGGCCCCACAAGCCAATAGGGCGTGACCTGGGGGGGGCGCCCTGATGGCTTGTGGCCAGCCCTTAAGTCGGTTGAGGCTCTCCTTCCTCCGCAAGAAAGATATTTTCGCGATAAAAATCCCCTCAAAATTTCAGCCCGATCGGAGTTACGGATCTCCGAATATTTAAGAAACGGTGAAGGGGTCCAAAAACAGCCACGAAAACAGAGGAGAGACAGAGAGATAAATCCAATCTCGGAGGGGCTTCTGCCCCCCGGGAGCCATGGCGGCCATGGACCACAGGGGAAACCCTCCTCGCACCTAGGGAGGAGGCCAAGAAATAAGAAGGAGGGGCTCTCTCTCTCCCTCTCTCCCGGTGGCGCCGGAGCGCCGTCGGGGCATCCATCGTGACGGCGATCTACACCAACAACTTTGTCGCCGTCACCACCAACTCTCTCTCCCTCTATGCAGCGGTGTAAAACCTCTTCTCCCCGCTGTAATATCTACTTAAACATGGTGCTTAATGCTATATATTATTATCCAATGATGTGTGGCTATCTTATGATGTTTGAGTAGATCTCTTTTGTCATACGTGTTAATTGTGGTATGATGTTATTGATATGAGTTGTATGTTGATATGGTGCTGTCCTAAGGTGCCTTTCGTGAGGCGCACACATGAAGGATTCATGCTGGAGGGTTTGAAATATGTTCATGATTCACTTATAATGGATGGCTAGAGTGACAGAAGCTTTCACCCGAGTAAGGGGATTGTTTGCGTATGGGAGTAAAGAGGACTTGCTGTTTAATGCTATGGTTGGGTTTACCTTAATGATTTCTAGTAGTTGCGGGCGCTTGCTAGAGGTCCAATCATAAGTGCATATGATCCAAGTATGGAAAGTTTGTTAGCGTATGCCTCTCCCTCATTGCATATGATATTTATCTATCATGTTATATTCAATTGCCTATGGACAATCTTTCTCTTGTGTTACACAAAAAGCTTTCTACTAAACAATTTAATTTATTGTTATTTTATTAAAACAACACCTAACTTTTATTTCTACGTTCTTTATTACCTTGCAAAACTATCCATTACATCTACAAAGTACTTCTAGTTTTATTCCCGTGAAGTAGTTTCATACTTGTTGTGGGTAAAGTAAGCGTTAGCGTGCGTAGAGTTGTATCGGTGGTCGATAGAACTTGAGAGAATATTAATTCTACCTTTAGCTCCTCATTGGGTTCGACACTCTTACTTATCGAAAAAGGCTACAAACGATCCCCTACACTTGCGGGTTATCAAGCCCTCGCCACCACCACCATCTACCTCACCTCGCTCCAGTACACCAAACCATCCACCTACCCGAGCCCAAAACCCATCGGAACCCCGACGCCGTTGACACCCGAGCGCCACCGCCGCCATCGACGTTGCCCCGCTCGTCCCGGTCGTCCCCAACCTCCGCCACCACCACCTACGTGCTCCCCGTTGACGCCCGCATCACCTGGTGCCCTCGCCTTCGCCGAAAAACCACGGGAACATCACCAGAGACCAACAGGAGCTTTGGACCTTGCCGGAACCTCGCCGGAGTTCATCCCCACCCTCTATATGCCACCTTGCCCGTCTGATCTAGCATCTACAGTGTAGATTAGATCCAACTTACCGTTTCGGTTTTAGTTAAAAGAACCGACAGTTTTTTTATTTTAATAAACCAAATTGTTATCCGCTAGATTTCGGCCGTCCGCCCGTAGTCCTAGCGCGCACACTCCTCTAGGCCAACCAGGAACTACCACGTGTAGCCTGTCCGACCCGTAGTGCTAGTTTTTATTTTCTGTTTTCTTTAGTTTACAAAAAAAGTTCCTGTTTTAGATCTTTAATATCTTTTATGTTTTAAGTCCAATTTGAGTGATTCTTTTTTGCATAAGATCTTAAATTTCATGGAATTTCTGTTGGTGCAATTAGTTTTACAAATTTGAATAGTTTAAATTTGAATTGGTTCAAATTTGTTCTAATCACCAATTTGACAACATCTTGAGTTTAAAAATAGATTTTGATTTGATTCTTTTTGCTCCTGTTTTCTTATTGTTTTGTTTATCCAGAGGAGCAATAAAATTTATTTTTGTTTGTATTTTATTTCTGTTTAGATCAAATTCAAAATCTGGCTTGTTTAGGTGGTTTTGTTCAAAAAGAAAAGCATTTCCTTTAATTTCTTAGTTTTCTTTTCTCATTTTTTGACAAATTGTTTTATGTTTCTGTTGGTCAATAGTAGCCACTTTTATTTGAAGATTAAAATAATTTTTATTATTTTTGTTTCTCTAGTTTTTAGCAAAACTTGTTTAGGTCATAAGTAGAGTTTATAAAAGCTTTTCAATTAATTCTTTTTGCTACTAAAACTTTAAGTAAAATAATTTCTATTATCTTAGTTGTTTTATATTTTCTTTTCTGTTAATTTATTATTTTAGTGTTTTCTTTGCTGCAAAGTTTTATTAGGACAAAAACTTGTATTGCTTAGTGTGTTACTCTTTATAGTTTCTTTAGTTGTTCTTCAAAAGTAATTCCTTTTTGCTAGTAAAAGATTTACTAAAAAGTTTTCTATTAAGTCTTAAATTTTGATGTTTTGTTGCTCTTGATAATAGGTTAATTATAGAGAAAACTATTCTTAGTTGCTTTGACAAAGTTTTATGGTTTTAACTTTTGTCTTAAGTATTTCCTTCATCTCAACACTAGTGTGTTTAGTATTTGCTTTTGTTCCTTGATTTTTAGAATGATTGCTAGAGTGAATGCTTATGTGAATGTCATGTTTGTATAATATAGATTTCATCGGAGAGTGACGAATTGTTCTATCAAGTTTTTCTGAGAGCGATATTATCTTCATCAACTATACCAGGCAGGTTCACTTTGACCATGCTTTTCATACCTATGATTTTATTGCATTTAGTGTCACCATTTCACCATCTCCTCCAGTAGTGATGTTGATTCTTGTAGTTGAGTAGAATGCATGAGGTAGGAACCCACACCCCTGTCATCAAGCCCCGGGAACGTTACTTATCTTAAATGCTATGCTATAGTAGACGAGGTTTGGTATGAGTGTACGTGAGTGGTGTGACAAGGAGGACTTTACGTCAAAGACGACTACTCCATGATGGCATCTTTAAGACCTCAAGACTTCAAGACTCGAGACAAGATTTTCAATACACACTACTGGGTGAAGGATGGATTTGATGGGCACCCTGGAGTAACCAGTGGATGGCCGGGATGCATGGAGAAGCGCCATGACATCTTGCGGAAGCTTACCTGTGCAGCCACAAGTCACTATGGGCTCTGGCTTGGTTGATCATCGTAGTGACTTTGACTGGACCAGTGCTGCGAGAAGTAGATGTACGGTAGGATGGGATGGGCACTAGCAGTGGTCAGGGAAACTCTTTGAAAGGCCATGTTTTGTTCGTCCTGTTCTCAAACACCCGGCAGTGCGAGGACTTACAAGGAGGGAACGATTCTTGTGGGTAAAGTGCACAATGCTACAGAGTTAAAACCTAATCGATTACCCGCGTCCCTGGTTACGGGCAACTTGAGCCTCTGGACTTGGATCTATCTCTGAACTCTCAACACTGGATTGATAACTAATTGTGGGCAACTTATGATACTTGAGGGCTATCGACATCGGTTGGCGGAACCATGTCATGGTAGATAACTCTGTAGTGAAGACTCCTGATATTCCTTTGATGTAGGGAAAATTATAAAACCAACTTTTATGCAAAAACTCAGACCCAGAGCCATAAAGTCACATTGCATATTGTATAGACTTTTCATCTGCTTTCTATTGTGATCTTGTCGGTACATTCAATGTATTGACCTACACGGCTGCAACGTATCATGTTGTAGGAGTTCTACAACGAGTAAGAGTACGATATAGGGTTACGGTCTACACTCAACTTGTCGTTGGCGTTGATGGGACTCCACACCCCTATTATTTTATTTCCGCTGTGATATAAGGTATACTCTGGATCTACGGTAATTATTTTACATGTGATGCTATGGTATTTCATTGAAGTACTGTGTGTGCCAGCATACTGATCCAGGGATGGCACATAAAGCACAGAGGCACCGATCCATTTGGGTCGGGTCGCTACATAGATCTATTAACAGTCTTTTGCAAGATCAATTTTATTTCATGGTTACTCAATTCAACTTGACCACTAAACTTAGAATGGTAAGGTGATGCAATCCTATGGTTAACATCATATTTAGCTAGAATTTTACGGAAAGCTCCATGAATAAAGTGTGAACCACCATCAGTTATTAAATATCTAGGGACTCCAAACCCCGGGAAGATAATTTCTTTGAGCATTTTAATAGAAGTGTTGTGATCAGCACTACTAGTTTGAATAGCTTCTACCCACTTAGTAACGTAATCAATAGCAACTAAGATATGAGTGTACCCATTAGAGGAAGGGAAAGGTCCCATATAATCAAAACCCCAAACATCAAATGGTTCAATAGCAAGTGAATAATTCATAGGCATTTCTTGATGTCTACCAATGTTACCAATCCTTTGACATTCATTACAAGAAAGGACAAACTTACGTGCATCTTGGAAAAGTTTAGGCCAATAAAAACCAGACTGTAGTACCTTGTGTGCAGTTCTGTCATCAGCGTGGTGCCCTCTGTAGGCCTTGAAATGACACTTTCAAAGGATCTGTTCATGTTCATGCTCAGGTACACAACGTCTAATAAAACCATCTACTCCCTCTTTATATAGATGTGGGTCATCCCAAAAGTAATGTCTTAAATCAAAGAAGAACTTTTTCTTTTGTTGGTAGGTGAAACTAGGTGCTATATATTTAGCAACAATGTAATTAGCATAATCTGCATACTAATGAGTATTACGAGAAGCATTTATAATAGCTAATTGCTCATCAGGAAAATTATCATCAATAGGAAGTGGGTCATCAAGAACATTTTCCATCCTAGACAAGTTATCTGCTACAGGATTCTGAGCTCCCTTCCTATCAACAATATGCAAATCAAACTCTTGAAGTACAAGCACCCACCTAATTAGTCTAGGCTTAGCATCTTTCTTTTCCATCAGATATTTAATAGCAGCATGATCAGTGTGAATAGTAACTTTGGAGTCAACAATATATGTTAAAAATTCAACAGGTAAAATTCTTTTTCAATAGTAGCATAATTTCTTTGAGCACTTTCTAGAGTCTTACTAGCATAATGAATAACATTCAATTTCTTGTGTACTCTTTGACCTAGAACAACCCCTACAACATAATCATTAGCATCACACATAATTTCAACAGGTAAATTCCAATCAGGTGGTTTAACAATAGGGGCAGTAATCAATGATTTCTTAAGTATTTTAAAGGCTTCTACGCAATCATCATCAAAAACAAATGGAATATCTTTTTGAAGAAGATTAGTTAATGGCCTAAAAATATTTGAGATGTCTTTAATGAAACGCTTATAGAAACCGACATGACCAGGGAAACTCCTTATACCTTTAACATCTTTAGGACATGCATGGCATTTTCTCTATTGCATCAACTTGGCTTTGTACACTTCAATACCTCGTTCAGAAATTTTATGCCCAAGTACTATACCTTCATTCACCATAAAGTGGAACTTCTCCCAATTCAAGACAAGATTAGTATCGTCACATCTCTACAAAACTCGATCTAGATTGCTTAAGCAATCATCAAAAGAAGTCCCGTAAACGGAAAAATCATCCGTGAATACCTCGACAATCTTTTCACAAATATCGGAGAATATAGCAGTCATACATCTTACGACTACCGTCTTATGATTACCCCCTCTCGCAAGCATCCGCAACTATGAAATAAGAATTAAGATAAATCTAACCATGCATGAAACATATGGATCCAAATCAGCCCCCTTACGGAATAACACATAAACTAGTGTTTAAGCTTCTGTCACTCTTGCAACCCATCATATACTTATTACTCCCCAATGCCTTTCCCTAGTCCCAAATATGGTGAACTGTCATGTAGTCGACGTTCACACAACACCACTAGAGGAAGAATAACATGCATATCAGCAAAATATTGAATGAATACCAACTTCACGTGATTACCTTAACAAGAATTCTCACATGTCCTCAAGAATAAAAGTAACGACTCGCAAATCATGTTCATATGCTTAAGGATCTGAACATATAATCTTCCACAAAATAAACCAATTAGCATCAACTACGAGATGTAATAAACACTACTAGTAACCCACATGTACCATTCTGAGGTTTTGGGAAAAATATTGAATACAAGAGATGAACTAGGGTTTGATATGAGATGGTGTTGGTGAAGATACATATGAAGATTGGTCCTCCCACAATGATAGGATCGTTGGTGATGTCGATGACTTCGATTTTCCCCTCCCGAAGGGAAGTATCCCCGGCAAAATCACTCCGCCGGAGAGCAAAAGTGCTACTGCCAAGGTTCCGCCTCGAGATGGAAGCGCTTCATCACAAAAGTCTTCCTCTTATTTTTTCTAGCGTAAAAGGCTTCATATAGCAGAAGGAGGGCACCAGAGGGCTATTGTGGGCCCCACAAGACATCAGGGCGTGCCCTGGGGGGCACCCTATTGTCTTGCGGACAACAGGTGACCCCCTCTGGTGGTTATTCATTCCAATATTTTTTATATATTCAATAAAAAAATCTTCATGAAATTTCAGGTCATTTGGAGCTCCGTAGAATAGCTGTTTCTGTTGTAGCTCTTTTAAGTCCAGAGTTCCAGTTGCCAGTAATTTCCTTCTTCATGTAAATCTTGCAAATTAAGAGAGAAAAGGCATTAGAATTACATCATAAAGTGAAATAGTGACTAAAAAGATTATAAATAATAATAGGAAAACATGATGCAAAATGGACGTATCACTGCATTATACGACATTGACTTGGGCGGACGTGGCGGTGGCGCCGGTTGTGGCGTCGGACGTGGACGTGGCAGCGTCCATGGTGATGGTGTCATGGACTAGGGGGTACTCACCACGTCATCTCCTGACCAGGTGGGTCGGGCCGAGGACCCCCATGGCCGTTCACTAACGGGCCACTTCAGGCAGCCCATGGCATATACGAGGAAGATTCTACAAGACTTGGTGAAGACAAGGACTCCTCTCCACCGACATAGCCGACTAGGACTCCTGTTATCCTAGGCCTCCGGTACATTATATAAGCCGAGGCCAGGCTATTTGATAGATGATTATGAGATACATATTCACATCATCATCACCCCTAGGGTTTTAACCACAAACATACGATCTCGAGGTAGATCAACTTTGTACTTGCTACACCAATAATACAACAAGAGCAGGACGTAGGATTTTACCTCCATAGAGAGGGCCTAAACATAGGTAAAAACCTCGTGTTCCTTGTCTCCTGTTACCATCGATATGATCTCATAGCTCGGGCCCCCCTACCCGAGGTCTGCCGGTTTTGACACTGACACATGGCATCAGCGGGCGCCTTGGCCGTGGGCGCAAGTAGGTGGTGACCGTGGTCATGGCCACAACTACGCGGTGACCATGGCCATGGCCACAACTACGCAGTGACCGTGGCCATGGCCATAACTACGTTGTGGCCATGTGGCCATATTAGTTTGTTATAATAGCTTGTATTATTAGGTGTTGTGCCGGATGGTGCTGCAATGCAACAATTTTGGGAGGAATTCAACTATTCGGCTTTATCTTAGCAATGCTTTTAAAATTATGTGACTGAAATGTGACTACGTCTGTGTGTACTGCAATGTTTGAAATTCAAGCAAATTTCAGTGAAAGTGAAATTGATGTTGTGTACCACTGAAACTGTCCATTTATAAAGGCATATGCGTTGTTAGCATTTTCAATTCATGTATTATTAGTTGTTTTAATTTGCAAGAGTGTTGCACTATGATCGTGTTCAGAAGACATGACATGCATATCAGATCGTACCACATAGTTAAAATCATTGCTGTATAGAAGCAAATATTAACGCAATACTTAGCATGCCATACTTGACAACCTTATCATCCATATATACTACTTAACATGCATTACTTAACAATCGGGATTTCAGGAAATCATTGGCCTGGAACTGCATCACAGAATATCGTCAATGAACAGGAAAAGCCCTTCAGTGCCTTCGTACGACATCATCATAACATTGGCTCCCATTTTCAAATGTGGACGCATTGCCATCACAGCCTCCCATATAATAATGTGAATGGTTCCAATTCTTGGGGATATTATGTATCTTGCCATAAACTTCTTGTTGTGACCAATACCTAGTGTGATTAGACCATGTCTGGGCATTAATTCAGGAACAACTGAAGGCGGCAAGATCTGTTAAAAGAAGAATAAAACAATCATGACACTGTATGAAGCAATAGTTCATTGAGAGCATATTTAACATAAAAGCTTTGTACCATGATTTTGTGAATGATACAATTCACTACTAGGGAAAAGCCTAGTAGTAGCGCTGGAAATACCCATACCAGTAGCGCTGGTGGGAGCGCTACTGATAAGGCGCTACAGCTAAGTTTTAGAAGTAGCGCTACTTCAACCAGGGCTACTGGTAAGTATAGTTAGCAGTAGCGCTGCTGATAACAATGCTACTACTAACTATCTGTAGCACTGCACCACAACAAACGCTGCTGCTAAACTAGCGCTGCTGCTAGACGCCCACCAACGCTACTGCTAAGATTCCTGCTTTTGCATATTTATTTCCCCTCTACGTATTTGTGTATGCTCTATACAGTAGTTTCATCATATCATAATAAACATACAATATTCTTATCATATCATACACATACAGTAGTCTCGTCATATCATCATCATCATCATCCAACACAAATATCATCATCCCGAAAATAGCCATACACAAGTCATGTCTCGAATAAATGCAACTGCATGGTCATGGCACACATACAAGTTTCATCATCTCTATCTAAACCATGATGTAGAAGAGAAGAGCGATTGGTATGAGCAAGAGCGCGACTATGTAGTACTTCTTGAGGCGTCGGTTTCGCTCCCTCTCTTGCCGGAGCGTCCACCTCAAGTAACTATTTTCTGATTCGGCTCTGCTGTTGAACCCTCTGTGGCTAGCGCCCGGGTACCTGTCCACCTGGGCCTGAGCGTCTGGCCAGTGGTCGTACACTCCTGGAACCCTCCCAATGAATACGGCATAGGAGTCCTTCGCTATCTCTGATCTATGTACCTGCATCATCAGTTGATGAATTCATCGATAATATGCAACATAATGTACTTGAGAAACACGAAGAGACAAAGTTAGCAAAATACAAGCAACCTATAGTAAACATAAATAACGAAGTTCCTCGTACCCAAACTAATTAACTAGAGCGATCTACGCTAGTTCAGGAGGATGGTTTAATTATATCACAGAGTTTTGTCGCGCATAAATTCAAAGTTTTGTC
This sequence comes from Elymus sibiricus, assembly GCA_039707655.1. Classification (NCBI taxonomy): domain Eukaryota; kingdom Viridiplantae; phylum Streptophyta; class Magnoliopsida; order Poales; family Poaceae; genus Elymus; species Elymus sibiricus. The sequence continues at coordinate 428,969,732 of CM077671.1, read as the reverse complement.
ATAGGAAGACAGTAGTGACTAAACAGACACATTGTCATCGTCAATCACTCCTCCATGTCGACGCTCCAATCTTCATAGTCAGGGAGGAAGCACCCGAGCTTCGTGAAAGGCTTCAGGTCTAGACGTTGAGTGACTAGCAGTGCTCGGACATCATACCGCGTCATTGGCCCATGGTAGAACATCCCTGTTTGTTCGAGGACCTCCTTCATGATCACTTGGGCAAGTTCACACTGTACGTGATAAAACTCAGCTCGGATTCGATGATCCGGTGTCCTTCCTATGCTTGTGGCCCAGTTGACAATCTCGGCATCGTTGGAAGTAGGCGACATGCGAAGGCGTTGATTATCATTTCTGTAGTCCAACATGTGATGCATGAGGTAGAATCCATCAGCCTTACTATCCTTCGGTTGTTGGATGCAGCAGAAGTCGGTCTTATGGCCGAAACCCAGCCTATTCTTCTTGTGCTTTTTCACCTTGATATATCCACCAGACTGGCTGAAGGTTATCATGGCACTATCGAGAACACTCCTTATGTGCATGTAATCCTTTTTCTTGATGTTCCTCGATGAGTCCAAGTACAGAGCATGGGAGTATTCTGGGTACAGAATGATGAGGACGGCGCCCCCCCCCCCCCCCCCGCTGCACAAAATAAGTACACCTCAAATTAGACTCCATGCATGCAAGGAATGATTAAAACTTACGAAAGGATATCCGCGGATGACTTATGTGGGATTCTAAGGCAGGAGAATCGTTTCCTTGTCCTTATTGGCGACCATGAACTCGCCGATGTACTTGCTTGCATAGTCACGGTGCTCTTTGCAGACTGCCAAGAAGCTCCCATATATATAGTACGGGTCCGCGATGCAGATATATTTTATGTTCTTGCGCCTGATGATGTAGTTCAGATACAGCGTATACATGCGGATGAACTGAAAATCCATCTTGGTCATGTGGAACATGTCGTAGATGTAGTCAAATCGCAGGATGAACTTATCCGCGGGCCATCTCTCGACATGCAACTTCCCACCCGGCACCTGAGCCGCGTAAAGCGGGTATCCTGGATTTTTCGAGACGAGAAGGCTTTTCTCTCTCGCCAACACATCTTCATGAAGTCTCCTTAGATCATTGTTCAGTATGTCCTCTAGCACTTTTCGAGGTAGGATCGGGTGGCCGGTGACATGGAACTGCTCCGCACCTTTGACATGTATTCTGTCTACCTTCCGGGGCTGCAGAGGCGGCTGGCTGCTTGAAGCAGCTCTGGCGCCTTTAGAACCTTTCCTGTCCGGTCTCCTCCTTTTCTTCTTGGCGGGTGGCGGTAGTGAGCCCACCATACCTTCCCTGACCACTGCCCCCGTGTCGTCGGGCTCAGCAGTGCACGACCCTCGCGTTGGTGTTGCTGGGTAGAGGCGGCATCTGGAGGCGTCTCCTGTGAGGATCGCATGAAGAGAAACTTCTTGCAATCAGCCTTAGGATGTTCCGGCTCTGGCAAATCAGGCAGCATCAAGTCATCTCCATGCTCATAGCTTGAGTCATAGACCCGATCCATCAATCCTCCATCCTCATAGCCGGTATTGATATACTTGAGAGGGTCATCATCATCCTCCTCCATGACATCATCAGTATTTGCTTCTTCGACGGGGGCGACATCATCAGGCACTAATGGAGGCTCTCCGTCACTTCGTCCGCTATCACCCGGCACGACGGGTGCAGGTAATTGGGTAGGTGGGGTGGTGTTCATACCTTGTTGAGGCATTGTCGTTGGCGTGCTCCCGCGTGCCTCCACACGAAGAAGAATCTTCGGCCAAGGCAGGAACCAACTCTTGCATGCGACAATCCATTTAGGGGTCTTGTCGTCTCCCTCGAGTGGTATCGGAGGAGGCAAATCCTCGAAGCCCGCTTTGCCACTGGCCACGCAAACCTTGAACACACCATCGGGCATCTGTCGGTTGTGCAACATGTGGTCCTTCGGCTTCATGATCATTGCCTTTCCCACATCCACCTTCTAGCCGTTGATGTCGTACAATATGGTGCACGGGGTTTTGTCGGCCTGCGAAGACATGTTTGCGACGTCAGACATCCGAAAGGCAACTGAAATGGAAGACTATAGATATGCTGGTGAAGAGGGTGTGACGCGTAATTACCGTGAGGGCGTCGAGCTCAGCCAAAGACGAAGCCCCGCCGAGCACGCCAGAGACGGAGGACGAGCTGCTATGAACAGGAGCGAGATAGGGTACGGGAGCATGTGCGGTTGCGTGAGCAGGTGATGGTGGTGCGATGTTGACTGAATTGCTCCCGACATAGCTGGGAAGGGGAAAGTCCGCTGGCCCTTTATCTAGATTTTTCTTCATCCAATCGATAACTGCCGGAATCAAGCTGCTAATGGAAGATGCGACGTCAGCCTTGATGGCAGCTACCACTGCACTGACCGCTGCATCGACTACTTTGACCAACTCTTCTTTGGTCTCAGCTTTGGTCTTATCAACCACAAGCGCGACCTTCTCATCGATGGTTTGTTGAGTAAGCATCCGTCTCTGCCTTTTTTTTTCTTCGGCTTCTCGTGGTAGTACGTCATTCACGAGGTGCCATCTCCGGCGCCGTGCACACGTCCATACGACGGCGGTTTGTCCTCCGAGACCCTTTTCAGTATGTTCAGGGCCCGGTTGAAAGGGGTGTCCCACTTGGGCCTCACCAACGACTGAGACGACTCGTCGCTTTCGGCCACCTTTTGGTGCTGCTCTTTCTGCAAAAGGAACGTGGATGGTTTACAAATGTGACAAAAAATTTAGTCGAATTGATTAGAAGCTAATATAAGGTGGTAATATAACAATTACCAGTAGTCTCATGAACTCCCTCGTGTTCGGGTCCGTGTAAAAGATCTTATTGACGGGGTCCCACTTGTACCGGGCCCTGATGAAGTCACGCTCCTGCGGCTCGGTGAACTCCGCCAAGGGGTCTGGGATTCCATGACTTTCACGTTCGGCGTCCTCCTTGGCCCATACGTGCCTCTTACCCTCGTAACCACGGCTTCCGAGGCGGTGGGGAGGTGTGTTCCTGGCCTGGAGCGCCTTCATTTTCTCTGACTTTTTCTTGGCTTCTTTAGCGCAAGTCTCCTTGAAATTTTTGAAGTCCTCTTCCTTTAGTCTCGGATTGTCAGCATGAATCTTGGACCACGGTTCATTCTTCGCAATCGCTTTTATCACCCTTACTTTCCAGGCGGCCAAGCCATTGCTGAACATCCCCATCGCCTTGTTGTTTATCTTTGTCATGGGTTCGTCTTGCCATGGAAGTTTGCTTTCATTCCGGCCAGGGAACAAGAACCTATTGTGCAACTTCGTTAGGAGCATGTGATCCATATGTGGTATCTTCCTTAACTTTTCGCCGTTGATGTTGGAGGTTTCCCTGAGGATGCATCCTAGTTGATTGTCGTAGCACGCGCACGCTTCCTCCAGCGCCGTTGGCTCTAATTTAACGAGGTGCTTCACCATGAGCACAATTTTTCCGATGCCGAGCACGTTTGGTTTTCGTGCCCTCTTCGGCTTCAGTCCTTTACCGGCTTCGCCAGCATCGTTGTCGGTCTCGGGGGTGGTGTCGGTGCTGGTGCCGGGTGTTGGAAATATGCCCTAGAGGCAATAATAAATTAGTTATTATCATATTTCCATGTTCATGATAATCGTTTATTATCCATGCTAGAATTGAATTGATCGGAAACTTAGATACATGTGTGGATACATAGACAACACTATGTCCCTAGGGAGCCTCTACTAGACTAGCTCGTTGATCAAAGATGGTCAAGGTTTCCTGGCCATAGACATGAGTTGTCATTTGATAACGGGATCACATCATTAGGAGAATGATGTGATGGACAAGACCCAAACTATGAACGTAGCATATGATCGTGTCAGTTTATTGCTATTGTTTTCTGCATGTCAAATATTTGTTCCTATGACCATGAGATCATGTAACTCGCTAACACCGGAGGAGTACCTTGTGTGTATCAAACGTCACAACGTAACTGGGTGACTATAAAGATGCTCTATAGGTATCTCCGAGGGTGTCTGTTGAGTTGGCATGGATCAAGACCGGGATTTGTTACTCCGTGTGACGGAGAGGTATCTCAGGGCCCACTCGGTAATACAACATCACAATGAGCCTTGCAAGCAAAGTGACTAAAGTGTTAGCCACGGGATCTTGTATTACGGAACGAGTAAAGAGACTTGCCGGTAATGAGATTGAACTAGGTATGGAGATACCGACGATCGAATCTCGGGCAAGTAACATACCGATGAACAAAGGGAACAGCGTACGGGATTAACTGAATCCTTGACATAGAGGTTCAACCGATAAAGATCTTCGTAGAATATGTAGGAACCAATATGGGCATCCATGTCCCGCTATTGGTTATTGACCATAGAGGTGTCTCAGTCATGTCTACATAGTTCTCGAACCCGCAGGGTCTGCACACTTAACGTTCGGTGACGTTTCGGTATTATTGAGTTATGTATGTTGGTGACCGAAGGTTGTTCGTGTTGGGGAATGTTGCATGGGAAACAAAGAATTTCCTACGTACACGCAAGATCTTTCCATGGTGATGAGCATCTATGAGAGGGAGAGTGGATCTACATACCCTTGTAGATCGCTAAGCAGGAAGCGTTAAGAAACGTGGTTGATGTAGTCGAACGTCTTCGCGATCCAAATCGCCGAGCGTCCCGCGATCCAATCACGATCCGTCCCGATCTAGCGCCGAACGGACGGCACCTCCGCGTTCAGCACACGTACAGCTCGATGACGATCTCCGCCTTCTAGATCCAGCAAGAGGGAGCGGAGAGGTAGATGAGTTCTCCGGCAGCGCGACGGCGTGGCGGCGATGGTGGTGGAACTGTTCCAGCAGGGCTTCGCCTAAACACTGCTGAAAACTAGATGATTTGATCTATCGGGGAGAGAGGGCTGCACCGTGGCTAGGGTTTCTTGTGCTGCTGCCCTCTCTCCCCTCTAGTATATATAGGAGGGAGGGGAGGGGCTGGCCGACCTAGGGATCCTCCTAGGAGTCGGCCAAAGGAGGTGGAGGTGGAGGAGTCCACCTCCAATCCTACTCCTAGTAGGATTCCTTCCCTTCCCCACTTGGACTTTCCTTTCCCCAAAATTCCAGCCGCATAGGCCCACTTGGGCTGGCCGCCCAGCCCACCAGGGGCTGGTGCGCCACCCTAAGGCCCATGTGGCCCTCTTGGGGTGTGGTGGGTCCACTTGATGGACCCCCGGAACCCATTCGTCACTCCCGGTACACTGCCGGAAATGCCCGAAAACTTTTCGGAGTTCAAACACCACTTTCCTATATATCAATCTTTACCTCCGGACCATTCCGGAGCTCCTCGTGACGTCCAGGATCTCATCCGGGACTCCGAACAACCTTCGGTCACCAACATACATAACTCAACTATACCGAAACGTCACCGAACCTTAAGTGTGCAGACCCTGCGGGTTCGAGAACTATGTAGACATGACCGAGACACCTCTACGGTCAATAACCAATAGCGGGACCTGGATGCCCATATTGGTTCCTACATATTCTACGAAGATCTTCATCGGTAGAACCTCTATGTCAAGGATTCAGTTAATCCCGTATGTTGTTCCCTTTGTTCTTCGGTATGTTACTTGCCCGAGATTCGATCGTTGGTATCTCTATACCTAGTTCAATCTCGTTACCGGCAAGTCTCTTTACTCGTTCCGTAATACAAGATCCCGTGGCTAACACTTTAGTCACATTGCTTGCAAGGCTTGTTGTGATGTTGTATTACCGAGTGGGCCCCGAGATACCTCTCCGTCACATGGAGTAACAAATCCCAGTCTTGATCCATGCCCACTCAACAGACACCCTCAGAGATACCTGTAGAGCATCTTTATAGTCACCCAGTTACGTTGCGACGTTTGATACACACAAGGTAGTCCTCCGGTGTCAGTGAGTTGCATGATCTCATGGTCATAGGAACAGATACTTTACATGCAGAAAACAATAGCAATAAACTGACACGATCATATGCTACATTCATAGTTTGGGTCTTGTCCATCACATCATTCTCCTAATGATGTGATCCCATTATCAAATGACATCTCATGTCCATGGCTAGGAAACCTTGACCATCTTTGATCAACGAGCTAGTCCACTAGAGGCATACTAGGGAGACAATGTTGTCTACGTATCCACACATGCAATTGAGTTTCCAATCAATACAATTATAGCATGGATAATAAACGATTACCATGAACAAGGAAATATAATAATAACTACTTTCATTATTGCCTCTAGGGCATATTTCCAACAGTTCGGAGTCCCGGATGAGATCCCGGACGTCACGAGGAGCTCGGGAATGGTCCGGAGGTAAAGATTTATATATGGGAAGTCATATTTTGGCGACCGGAAAAGTTTCGGGTTTTTTTGGGTATTGTACCGGGAAGCTTCTAGAAGGTTCCGGAAACTTCCGGAGGAGTCCGGAAGTCCACCAAGGGTTCCACCACGTCCCAAGGGTTTGCATGGGCTGAGGGGAGGCGCCCTGGCCTTATTGGGCCATGCGCACAAGTCCCTCAAGGCCCATGTGGCTTGGGAGAGGTGGAAAGTCCACCTGTTTATGGAAAGGGGGGGAATTGGACTAGGAGTCCAACTCCTCCCCCTTGGCTGTGCCCTAGGGCTTGGAGGGGCTGATCTCCATGCACCTCCACCTATATATAGAGGGGAGGGGGCGCCCCAAGAGCACACACGAAGCCCTTGGCGCCCCTCTCTCTCCTTAGATCGTTTTCTCCTCCATTCGCGGTTTCGGTAGCGCTAGGCATAGCCCTGCCGGGATAGCACCACCACCACCGCCACCACGCTGTCGTGTTGCCAGAGAACTCATCTACCTCTCCGCTTTCCCTTGCTGGATCAAGGAGGTGGAGATCGTCATCGAGCTGTATGTATGCTGAACGCGGAGGTGCCGTCCGTTCGGCGCTAGATCATGATTGGATGGCGGGACGGCTTGCGATTTGGATCGCGAAGACGTTCGACTACATCAACCGCGTTTCTTAACGCTTCCTGCTTAGCGATCTACAAAGGTATGTGGATCCGATCTCCACTCTCGTAGATGCTCATCTCCATGGATAGATCTTGTATGTGCGTAGGAAATTTTTTGTTTCCGATGCAACGTTCCCCAACAGTGGCATCATGAGCCAGGTCTATGTGTAGATGAGATCACGAGTAGAACACAAAGGAGTTTGTGGGCGTTGATATTCAGATTGCTTCCCTCCTTAGTCTTATCTTGATTCGGCGGTATTGTGGGATGAAGCGGCTCAGACCAACCTTACTCGTCCACGTACGAGAGACCGGTTCCATCGACTGACATGTAACTTTGTTGCATAAGATGGCTGGCGGGTGTCTGTCTCTCCCACTTTAGTTGAATCGGATTCGACAGAGGCGGTCCTTGTAGAAGGTGAAATAGGAACTTGTATATCACCGTTGTGGTTTTGCGTAGGTAAGAATTGTTCTTGCTAGATACCCATAGCAGCCACGTAAAACATGCAACAAAAAATTAGAGGACGTCTAACTTGTTTTTGCAGGGTATGATGTGATATGATATGGCCAGAAACATGATGAGATATATGTGATGTATGAGATGATCATGTTTTGTATAGATTATCACGACTTGCATGTCGATGAGTACGGCAACCGGCAGGAGCCATAGGGTTGTCTTTAATTTATTCTCGCCATTTTGCTGTACTTTATCGCTATGAGTTAGCAATAGTTGTAGAAGAAATAGTTGGCGCGACAACTTCATGGCGACACGTTGATGGAGATCAAGATGATGGAGATCATGGTGTTATGCCGGTGACGATGGAGATCATGCCGGTGCTTTCAAGATGGAGATCAAAAGCACAAGATCATGGCCATATCATGTCACTTATGATTTGCATGTGATGTTAATCCTTTTATGCATCTTATTTTGCTTAGAACGACGGTGGCATTATAAGGTGATCCCTCACTAAAATTTCAAGATAAAATTGTGTTCTCCCCGAGTGTGCACCGTTGCGAAAGTTCGTCGTTTCGAGACACCATGTGATGATCGGGTGTGATAGACTCTACGTTCACATACAACGGGTGCAAGCTAGTGTTGCACATGCGGAACACTCGGGTTAAACTTGACGAGCCTAGCATGTACAGACATGGCCTCAGAACACAAGAGACCGAAAGATCGAACATGAGTCATATAGTAGATATGATCAACATGGAGATGTTCACCATTGAAACCACCTCATCTCGCGTGATGATCGGACTTGGGTTGGTGAAATTGGATCATGTAGCACTCGGATGACCGGAGGGATGTCAATTTGAGTGGGAGTTCTTTAGTAATATGATTAATTGAACCCATTATCATGAACATAGTCTAAAGTTATATTTGCAAAATTATATTGTAGATCGATAGCTCGCGCTGTAGCTCCCTTAAATTTTGATACGTTCCTAGAGGAAAAGTAAGTTGAAAGATGATGGTAGCAGTTATGCGGACTGGGTCCGTGATCTGAGGATTGTCCTCATTGCTGCACATAAGGCTTATGTCCTTGATGCACCGCTCGGTGCGCCACCCCCTCAAGCGTCGTCTGTGGATGTTGTGAACATCTGACATACACGTTCTGATGAGTACTTGATAGTTCAGTGCGTCATGCATTACAGCTTAGAATTGAGGCTCCAAAGACGTTTTGAACATCACGGAGCATATGAGATGTTCCAAGAGCTGAAATTGGGATTTCAGGCTCGTGCCCTTGTTGAGAGATATGAGACCTCCAACAAGATTCTTTGCCTGCAAGATGAAGGAGAATAGCTCAATCAGGTGAGCATGTGCCCAGATTGTCTGGGTACTACAATCGCTTGAATCAAGTGGGAGTTCATCTTCGAGATAAGATAGTGATTGACAGAGTTCTCCAAGTCACTGCCACCAAGCTACTAGAGCTTCGTGACGACTATAACATGCCAGGGATGGAGATGATCCCTGAGCTATTCGCGATGTTTGACACCGCGAAGGTAGAAATCAAGAAGGAGCATTAAGTGTTGATGGTTAGTAAAACCACTAGTTTCGAGAAGGGCAAGGGCAAGAAGGGAAACTTCATGAATGGCAAGCCAGTTGCCGCTCCAGTGAAGAAACCCAAGATTGAACCCAAACCCGAGAGTAAGTGCTTCTATAATAAGGGGAACAATCACTGGTAGCGGAACTGCCCTAGATACTTGGCAGATAAGAAGGCTGGCAACATCAACAAAAGTATATTTTATATACGTGTTATTGATGTGTACCTTACTAGTACTCCTAGTAGCACCGGGGTATTAGATACCAGTTCAGTTGCTAATGTTAGTAACTCGAAATAAAAGCTACGGAATAAACGGAGACTAGCTAAAGGGCGAGGTGACGATGTGTGTTGGAAGTGTTTCCAAGGTTGATGTGATCACCATCGCACGCTCCCTCTACCTTCGGGATTAGTGTTGAACCTAAATAAATGTTATTTGGTGTTTGCGTTGAGCATGAACATGATTAGATCGTGTTTATTGCAATACGGTTATTCATTTAAGTCAAGAGAATAATGGTTATTCTGTTTACATGAATAATACCTTCAATGGTCATGCACCCAATGTGAATGGTTTATTAAATCTCGATCGTAGTGATACACATGTTCATAATATTGATGCCAAAAGATGCAAAGTTAATAATGATAGTACCACATACTTGTGGCACTGCCGCTTAGGTCATATTGGTGTTAAACGCATGAGGAAGCTCCATGTTGATGGACTTATGGAATCACTCGATTTCGAATTGCTTGATACATGCGAACCATGCCTCATGGGCAAGATGACTAAGACCCCGTTCTCTGGAACAATGGAACGGGCAAGTGACTTGTTGGAAATCATACATACTGATGTGTGGGGTCCGATGAGCATTGAGGCGCGCGGTGGATATCGTTATTTTCTTACCTTCATTGATGATTTGAGTAGATATAGGTATATTTACTTAATGAAACACAAGTCTGAAACATTTGAAAAGTTCAAGCAATTTTAGAGTGAAGTTGAAGATCATCGTGACAAGAAGATAAAATGTCTATGATATGATCGTGGAGGTGAATATCTGAGTTACGAGTTTGGTATGCAACTTACGACAATGTGGAAATTGTTTCACAACTCATGCCGCCTGGAACGCCATGGTGTGATGGTGTGTCCGAACGTTGTAATCGTACTCTATTGGATATGGTGCGTAGTATGATGTCTCTTACCGATTTGCCACTATCATTTTCGGGTTATGCATTAGAGACAACTACATTCACTTTAATAGGGTACCATCTAAGTCCGTTAAGATGACACCGTATGAATTATGGTTTAGCAGAAACCTAAGCTATCGTTTCTTAGAGTTTGGGAATGCGATGCTTATGTGAAAAGACTTCAACCTGATAAGCTCGGACCCAAAGGGGACAAATGCATCTTCATAGGATACCCTAAGGAAACAGTTGGGTATACCTTCTATCTCAGATCCGAGGGCAAAGTGTTTGTTGCTATAACGGGTCCTTTCTCGAGAAAGAGTTTCTCTCGAAAGAATTGAGTGGGAGGAAAAGTAGAACTTGATGAGGTTATTGAACCGTCACTTTAGTTGGATGGTAGCACGATGCAGAAACATGTTTTCTGTGGCGCCTACACCGAATGAAGAGGAAGTTAATGGTGATGATCATGACACTTCGGATCAAGTTACTACCGAGCCTCGTAGGTCGACAAGAAATCGCACCGCCCCTGAGTTGTACGGCAATCCTGTCTTGGAGGTCATGTTGTTAGACAATAGTGAACCTACGAGCTATGAAGAAGCAATGGTGGGCCCGGATTCCAACAAATGGCTAGGAGCCATGAAATCCGAGATAGGATCCATGTATGAAAACCAAGTATGGACTTTGGTAGACTTGCCCGATGAACGGCAGGCCGTTAAGTACAAATGGATCTTTAAGAAGAAGACAGACGCTGATGGTAAATATCACCATTTATAAAGCTCGACTCGTCGCACAGTAGTTTTTGACAAGTTCAAGGAGTTGACTACGATGAGACTTTCTCACCCGTAGCGATGCTAAAGTCTGTTGGAATTATGTTAGCAGTTGCTGCATTTTTCGATTATGAAATCTGGCAGATGGATGTCAAAACAGAGTGTCCTTAACGGTTTCCGTGAGGAAAGGTTGTATGTGATACAACCAGAAGGTTTTGTCGGTCCTATGGATGCTAAAAGGTATGCAAGCTCCAGCGATCCTTCTATGGACTGGAGCAAGCATCTCGGAGTTGGAATATATGCTTTGATGAGGTGATCAAAGCTTTTGGGTTTATACAAAGTTTATAAGAAACTTGTATTTACAAGAAAGTGAGTGGGATCACTATAGAATTTCTGATAAGTATATGTGGATGACATATTGTTGATCGGGAATGATGTAGAAATTTCTGGAAGGCATAAAAGGTTGTTTGAAAGGTGTTTTTCATAGGAAGACCTGGATAAAAGGCTACTTAAATATTGGGCATCAAGATCTATAGAGATAGATCAAAACGCGTGATAAGACTTTCAATAAGTGCATGCCTTGACAAGATTTTGAAGGAGTTCAAAATGGATCAGTCAAAGAAGGAGTTCTTGCCTGATTTGTAAGGTGTGCAGTTGAGTGAGACTCAAAGCTCGACCACGGCAGAAGAGAGAAGAAGGACGAAGGTCGTCCCCTATGCCTTAGCCGTAGGCTCTATATAGTATGACATGCTGTGTACCGCACCTGGTGTGTGCCTTGCCATGAGTCTATCAAGGGGTACATGAGTGATCCAGGAGTGGATCACTGGATAGCGGTCAAAATTATCCTTAGTAACTTGAGGACTGAGGACATATTTCTCGATTATGGAGGTGATAAAGAGTTCGTCGTAAAGAGTTACGTCGATGCAAGCTTTGACACCAATCCGGATGACTCTGAGTAGCAATCCGGATACGTATAGTGGAGCACCATTTGGAATAGCTCCAAGCGGAGCATGGTAGCAGCATCTACAGTATGACATAATATTTGCAAAGTGCACACGGATCTGAATGTTGCAGACCCGTTGACTAAAAACCTCTCTCACAAGCAAAACATGATAAAACCCCAGAACTCATTGGGTGTTAATCACATGGTGATGTGAACTAGATTATTGACTCTAGTGCAAGTGGGAGACTGTTGGAAATATGCCCTAGAGGCAATAATAAATTAGTTATTATCATATTTCCTTGTTCATGATAATCGTTTATTATCCATGCTAGAATTGTATTGATCGGAAACTCAGATACATGTGTCGATACATAGACAACACTATGTCCCTAGTGAGCCTCTACTAGACTAGCTCGTTGATCAAAGATGGTCAAGGTTTCCTGGCCATAGACATGAGTTGTCATTTGATAACGGGATCACATCATTAGGAGAATGATGTGATGGACAAGACCCAAACTATGAACGTAGCATATGATCGTGTCAGTTTATTGCTATTGTTTTCTGCATGTCAAGTATGTGTTCCTATGACCATGAGATCATGTAACTCACTGACACCGGAGGAGTACCTTGTGTGTATCAAACGTCACAACATAACTGGGTGACTATAAAGATGCTCTACTGGTATCTCCGAGGGTGTCTGTTGAGTTGGCATGGATCAAGATTGGGATTTGTTACTCCGTGTGACGGAGAGGTATCTCAGGGCCCACTCGGTAATACAACATCACAATGAGCCTTGCAAGCAAAGTGACTAAAGTGTTAGCCATGGGATCTTGTATTACGGAACGAGTAAAGAGACTTTCCGGTAACGAGATTGAACTAGGTATGGACATACCAACGATCGAATCTCGGGCAAGTAACATACCGATGAACAAAGGGAACAGCGTACGGGATTAACTGAATCCTTGACATAGAGGTTCAACCGATAACGATCTTCGTAGAATATGTAGGAACCAATATGGGCATCCGGGTCCCACTATTGGTTATTGACCGTAGAGGTGTCTCGGTCATGTCTACATAGTTCTCGAACCCGCAGGGTCTGCACACTTAATGTTCGGTGACGTTCGGTATTATTGAGTTATGTATGTTGGTGACCAAAGGTTGTTCGGAGTCCCGGATGAGATCCCGGACGTCACGAGGAGCTCCGGAATGGTCCGGAGGTAAAGATTTATATATGGGAAGTCATATTTTGGCGACCGGAAAAGTTTCGGTTTTTTTTCGGTATTGTACCAGGAAGCTTCTAGAAGGTTCCGGAAACTTCTGGAGGAGTCCGGAAGTCCACCAAAGGTTCCACCACGTCCCAAGGGTTTGCATGGGCTGAGGGGAGGCGCACTGGCCTTATTGGGCCAGGCGCACAGGTCCCTCAAGGCCCATGTGGCTTGGGAGAGGTGGAAAGTCCACCTGTTTATGGAAAGGGAGGGAATTGGACTAGGAGTCCAACTCCTCCCCCTTGGCTGCGCCCTAGGGCTTGGAGGGGCTGATCTCCACACCCCTCCACCTATATATAGAGGGTGGATTGAGAGCACAATGTCGTCTGCACAATGTCATCTACCTGACGTCTGTTACTTCAGATCATGTTCCCCTCCTGTTGCGACTGCATGGTGTGGATGCAACAAAATAGGGCCCTAAACCTTTCAGATATGAGGTTGCATGGGAACGGGATTCCATTCTACCTTCGGTAGTGAGCACGGGATGGGCTCGCTCGCCTGGTGGCTCTGTCGAGCAGATGAGGAATAAATTGGGCTCTCTGTCAGGCGATCTTGGAACCTGGGACCATGTGCAGTTTGGCAACGTCAAGCAAGAAATTGGCGTGTTAAAAAACGAGCTCAAAGTCTTGCGGGGAGTTCCAGGTCATACCGTACCATCTCACCGAGAACTAAAGATAAATGAACGTCTGGTTGAGCTATTTCATCGAGAGGAGATCCTCTGGAGGCAACGAGCTAGAGTCGAATGGTTAATGCATGGTGACAAGAACACATACTTCTTCCATATGCGGGCAATCCGAAGGCAGCGGAAAAACCGCATTAAAGCTTTGAAGCGGCATGATGGAGAACTCACCGAGGATACATCGGAGATGGAGGAACTAACGACCGCTTTCTACAAAGATCTGTATACTTCAGAGGGGGTGACAGCCATGGATCGAGTCCTTGACACCGTACCGAGAAAAGTCACACATGAAACGAATGAGGCGCTGAATGCCCCATACAGCACTGAGGAGGTTAAGGTAGCCCTTTTTCAGATGTTCCCTACTAAGGCTCCAGTGCCTGATGGATACCCAGCCCATTTTTTCCAACGCCATTGGGATATATGTGCCGAGGAAGTCACAAATGTGGTGATAAAGATAGTGGAAGGTAAAGAATCAGCGGCGTGCTTCAATGAAACTGTCTTGGTCCTTATACCAAAGGTAAAGAAACCAGACTCGCTATCTCAATTTAGACCTATCAGCCTTTGCAATGTACTTTACAAGATCGCCTCAAAGGTCATATCTAATCGGTTGAAGCTGATTCTGCCTGAGATAATCTCTGAAGAGCAATCCGCCTTTGTCCCGGGAAGATTAATCACCGACAACATCATTACAGCTTATGAGTGCCTTCATTTCATGAAAAGAAACAAGGCAAAGAAACATCAATCTTTCGCCCTAAAGTTAGATATGACGAAGGCATATGATAGAATTGAATGGCCCTACCTTAGGGCAATCATGCTTAAGCTGGGTTTCAACGAGAGATGGGTGGATATAGTTATGTCACTTGTGACAACGGTAAAGTTTTCAGTTATGTTGAATGGGAAAAAGTTGGAGGAGTTTGAACCATCTCGTGGAATTAGCCAAGGGGACCCCATATCTCCGTACTTATTCTTGCTAGCAGCAGAGGGCCTGTCGTGCCTGTTAAAATCCCAAAGTGAGTCATCCAATCTTAGTGGTCTTCAAGTGGCACCCTCGGCGCCACTGGTAAGCCACCTGTTATTTGCTGATGACAGCCTGCTGTTCTGTAAGACAAACGGTGCTGGAGCTAATGAGGTGAACCTGGTCTTGAATACTTATTGCCAAGCTTCAGGACAACGCATCAATTATGCAAAATCATCAATATACTTCAGCAAAGGGGTGCCAGAGAATGTAAGAGTGGACATTAAAACTTTGTTGAATATCCCCAATGAGACTCTAAATGAGAAATATTTGGGTATGCCTTCAGACATAGGAAACTCAAAGAATGGTGCTTTTAAGTATCTAAAGGATCGGCTTTGGAGCAAAGTGCAAGGGTGGATTGAGAGCACAATGTCATCTGCGGGCAAAGAAGTGTTGGTCAAATCGGTAGCTCAGGTTGTACCGGTGTTCTCCATGTCGTGCTTCAAACTTCCGAGAGGCTTATGTGAACATCTAAATATGCTCATACGGAAATTCTGGTGGGGCTGTAAGGACGGCAAGCGCAAACCACATTGGGTCTCTTGGAAGGCGATGACACAACCAAAAGGTATGGGCGGCTTGGGGTTTAAGGACTTCGAACTATTTAATCTCGTGATGCTAGCCCGCCAGGCTTGGCGGATGTTGGAAAATCCCGAGAGACTGAGTGCTCGCATTCGTAAAAGTGTTTACTTTCCAAACACAACTATTCTGGAAGCCACTTTGGGTGGACACCCTAGCCAGATCTGGAGGGCGATCGTTGAAGGGCGGGACACTTTGAAACTGGGTTTGATTCGGTGGATTGGCAACGGAGAAACAACTCACACTTGGAATGATAACTGGCTACCAAGAGATGAAATGATGCGGTCATACGGATGCCGGATAGTTAACCCTCCAACTTTGGTATCTGAGCTCATTGATCATACCACAGCGTCGTGGGACGAACACCGGATCAGATAGGTTTTTCTGGCGATGGATGCTCGCACCATTATGGGGATCCCGCTGTGCACGCGCTACACTACTGACTTCTGGAGCTAGAACTTTGAGCGGAGCGGAATTTTCTCGGTCAAATCGGCATATCGCATGTTGGTCGCCACTCACCTTTGCCATGAGGCATTGTTGGAAGGAAATGCAGCTGCGTCCTCTTCGTTGGGAGAGGAGAGCCAGTGGAAAAGCTTATAGAATATCAAGGTTCCAGGGAAAGTTAAAATGTTCCTATGGAGACTATCCAAGCATTCCCTACCCATGGAAGATGTACGAGCACGTAGGCATATGGCCGACAATTATCTCTGCGGATTATGCGGAGCGGTGGACTCGTGGAGACACTCCCTCATCAGCTGCACAAATTCCAGATGCACGTGGGCACTAGTAGATGATGAATTGGCTGAGAGGCTGGTAACTATATCTGAGCCAAATGCTAAGCAATGGCTTTTTACACTCATTGAAGAGTTATCACATGAGAAGTTTGTGCTGATGGCTGTCACACTATTGACTATTTGGACAGCTAGACGCAAAGCTATACACGAGCAGATTTTCCAAACCCCTCAAGGCACGTTCTGCTTTGTAAGAAACTTCATCTCGGAGCTTGCCATACTTTCAAACCAGAGGACGGCTCCCACCATGAGTGGAGCTCCGGTCGCCCAAGTTGGACGGCAGAGAGCACCACCTCCTGGGTAGGTTAACATTCACGTTGATGCCGGGGTTTGAGCGGGGCGAGGAGGATCTACTGTTGCAGTATGTCGGGATGGGCAAGGAAATTATATTGGCAGCTCGGCATTGGTCATCGCTGGTTTGGAGGACCCCCTGATCCTCGAGACCATAGCATGTAGGGAAGCTCTAGCACTTGCCGAAGATCTCAATCTGCAAAATCTGATGATTGTCTTGGACTCTAAACAAGCTATAGCTGATATAAAAAAAGGTAGTGCAGGGAAAAATGGGTCGGTGGTTCATGAAATTCAAGCTAGATCAAGTCATTTTAGTTGTAATTTTTCTTTCGAAGGGCGTGCATCCAATATGGAAGCACATAGTTTAGCTAGATTCTCTCTTGATAGAGGTCTGGGGCGCCATGTATGGTTGTGCCAACCCCATGACCTAAGTTGTATCCCACTCCATGTGGTTTTTGATGAATAAAGCAGTTTTACCCCCTCAAAAAAACCGATATATAGAGGGGAGGGGGCGCCCCAAGAGCACACACGAAGCCCTTGGCACCCCTCTCTCTCCCTAGATCATTTTCTCCTCCGTTCGCGGTTTCGGTAGCGCTAGGCGTAGCCCTGCCGTGATAGCACCACCGCCACCGCCACCACGCTGTCGTGTTGCCGGAGAACTTATCTACCTCCCGCTCTCCCTTGCTGGATCAAGGAGGCGGAGATCGTCATCGAGCTGTACGTGTGCTAAACGCGGAGGTGTCGTCCGTTCGGCGCTAGATCGTGATTGGATCGCGGGATGGTTTGCGATTTGGATCGCGAAGACGTTTGACTACATCAACCGCATTTCTTAACGCTTCCCACTTAGCGATCTACAAGGGTATGTGGTTCCGATCTCCCCTCTCGTAGATGCTCATCTCCATGGATAGATCTTGAATGTGCGTAGGAAATTTTTTGTTTCCCATGCAATGTTCCCCCACACCGGTGTCGGTGTCGGGGTTGGTGCCACTGCCATCCTGCACCCGCAACCGGTGTTCATCCAGGTATTCGAAATAATGATTTGCTGCCTCGACGGGGTCTTGTTCGGGGTGACCAAAACCCCCGCTTCCTCGTGGCTAGACATGTTTCCTACGATTAATTAAGTATGCTAGTTTAATTCTAGACCGAATAAAATGAATAATGAAGAAAAAAGGGCCTATGTTTTGCCAGAATGTTGATTCATTCCCCTTCCGGCAAATCTCGGGCACTCGATATGTCCTAGTTTCTAGCAAAAGTCATGCCGAAATTCACAGAAATTTTTGGCATGACCTTTACTAAAAAGTGGACATATGGAGCGCCTGAAATTTGCCGGAACGGAAATGAATCAACATTCCGGTAAAACATAGGCCACTCGGATATTCTTGGACAATTGTCCATTCAACCAACATTAATCATATCAACAATAATGGAATATGCAAATGAACATCAATGGCATACATCATATACATCATATAACATCAAATGAACATCAATAATTCCCTAGAGGGGGTTCTTTCTGATTGGTCAGATTCATTTTAGGTGGGGGTTCGTTTTGAGCATCCGAAATGTTTCGCAAAAACACATGAGTTGCGTGCGTGGGATGCTAGAGTTTTGGCAAAGGGTTCTTTCTGATTAGTCAGATTCAACCATCCACGGATAGATTGTCTTTCTCTAATCGATCTCAACCGCTTCTTTCTTCTCTCTCAGATTCTATGGCAGACACCTTACATCACACGGATCACGCTCTTTCCTCCCAGTAAAATCCAACAATCTTTCTATAGCTCCTGGATAACTACCGCCAAAAGTTTCTTCATTGGTTATTATTACACAATAAATCTAAAAACACGTTTAGTTTAGTAAAAATATATTATGAATCTGAAGAAAAAAATGCTGAAATTAATTTATTCAACTAATTGCATGCACCCTCTATAAATTTCTTCGCCATGTATCACCCACTCGTCAATTAATGGGTTACAAATTGTTTCTCTCCCTCATGAAAATAAAAGGTTCTGCAACTTCTGGGTATAGTCGTGCCCCCACAACTCCACCAGTGTTGGAGCATCCAAATACCGCACGGTTCATGTGCGTTGATTTCCGATAGGATTTCACTGAACCAGTGGTGGAGCATCCAAATGCTGCCCTAAGCTAGAACCCTCATGAACCCTAGAACCTAGAACAGAGAACCCTAGAAACCTAGAACAGAGAGAGGGGGAGGTGGGGGTCGGCCAGTCGGTACCTGAAGGGAGGCAGAAGGGGACGCTGGAGGAGGAGGCGGAGGCTGGAGCGGCGACACAGACGAGGAGGAGGTAGGAGCGGCGGCACGAACGAGGAGGAGGCCATATAAGTGGCAGAGGGCGGCTCGGGTGATAACCCACAAGTATAGGGGATCGCAACAGTTTTTGAGGGTAGAGTATTCAACCCAAATTTATAGATTCGACACAAGGGGAGCCAAAGAATATTTGAGAGTATTAGCAGCTGAGTTATCAATTCAACCACATCTGGAGATTAAATATCTGCAGCAGAGTGATCAGTAGCACAGTAGTATGATAGTTTGGATAGCAGTAGTAACAGTAATGGTAACAGTAGCAGTGATAGCAATAGTTTTGTAGCAAGTGTAACATTACCAATAGCAGTAGTAACTTAGCAAGAACAATATGTGGAAAACTCGTAGGCATTGGATCGGTGAACTCGTTGGATGATATTCATCATATAACAGTCATAACCTAGGGCAACACAGAACTAGCTCCAGTTCATAAATGTAATGTAGGCATGCATTCCGTAAATAGTCATACGTGCTTATGGAAAAGAACTTGCATGACATCTTTTGTCCTACCCTCCCGTGGCAACGGGTTCCATAAGGAAACTAAGGGATATTACGGCCTCCTTTTAATAGAGAACCAGAACAAAGCATTAACACACGGTGAATACATGAACTCCTCAAACTACGGTCATCACCAGAAAGTATCCCGACTATTGTCACTCCGGGGTTTGCGGATCAGAACACGTAATAGGTGCGTATGACTAGCAAGATCGGATCAAGAACATAGATATAATGGTGATAACATAAACGGTTCAGATCTGAAATCATGGCACTCGGGCCCTAGTGACAATCATTAAGCATTGCAAAGTCATAGCAACATCAATCTCAGAACATAGTGAATACTAGGGATCAAGCCCTAACAAAACTAACTCGATTACATGATGAATCTCATCCAACTCTTCACCGACCAGCAAGCCTACAAGGGAATTACTCACTCCCAGTGGGGAGCATCATGGAATTGGCGATGGAGAAAGGGTTGATGATGACGAAGACCAAATATTCCCCTCTTCGGAGCCCCAAACGGGCTCCAGATCTGGCCTCCCGATGAAGAACAGGAGGTGGCGGTGGCTCCGTATCGTAAAACGCGATGAAACTTTCTCCTTTATTTTTTTCTCCAAAAATAGGGTTTTATAGCGTCGGAATTAGGGTCAGTGGGGCCACAAGGTGGGCACAACCCACCAGGGCGCGCCGGGGGGGGGGGGGGGGGCTGGCGCGCCCTGGTGTCTTGTGCCCAGCCAGGGCCCCCCCTCCGGTGGTTCTTGGCTCCAGTATTTTTTATTTATTGTAAAATAAATCTCCAAAAAGTTTCGTCCAATTCTGACAACTTTTATTTCTGCACAAAAAAACAACACCATGGTAGTTCTGCTGAAAACAGCGTCAGTCCGGGTTAGTTTCATTCAAATCATGCAAATTAGAGTCCAAAACAAGGGCAAAAGTGTGAGGAAAAGTAGATACGACGGAGATGTATCAACTCCCCAAGCTTAACCCATTGCTTGTCCTCAAGCAATACAGTTGACAAACTGAAAGTGATAAAGAAAAACTTTTATGAACTCTTTTGTTCTTGTTTACATATATATGCTTTAGTAGCACCCAAGTTTTCAGCAAAGATTATGACTAACTATGACAACAATAACTCTTAGAAATTATATTAACTCATATCAATGACATAAGCAACTAGCGAGCAATAATAACATATCTCAAGCGCCAACACTTTGTCAAAACAATCGTGATATAATATGACAATAGTGGTATCTCGCTAGCCCTTTCTGAGACCGCAAAACATAAATGCAGATCACCTCCAAAGTTCAAGCAGCGACTAAACATTGTAATGCATGGTAGAAAAGATCCAGTCATGCTGCACCGAACATTAACTATACACAATGCATGAGGATGGCAATAGTGCTCTCAGGTCTGACGCTTATTTGAGACGGTGATGACTCAACATAAAAGTAAATAGATAGTCCCTTCGCAAAGGGAAGCATGGATTTGCAGCGGTGCCAGAGCTCAAGGTTTAAAACAGAGATATATATAATTTTGGGAGGTACACCCTTCCTGTCAACGTTGCGACCAAGAGTTATCAATATCTTCCATGCTAAACACATTAGCGGCAGTTCCCAAGCGGTAAAAGTAAAGGTTTACTCCCCCTCCACCAACAATCACACTCCACGGCTAGCCGAATCCACTGGTACCGTCCATAGCAACAACATTCCTGGGGGAGTTTTGTTTAGTTATTTGTAATTTTTGATTTCGGGACTGGGAATCCCTATTACCGCCCCTCTCGTGTAAGGACAAGTGAATAAACACTCATCATGAGAATAACCCGCTTAACATGGAAGATACTGACTGCTCCCTGTCGCTCCATGAGCGGTCCGGCACACAAAACAGATGTTCATTTGAATTTTTAGAGGTGGCTGATACGTCTCCAACGTATCTATAATTCTTGCTTGTTCCATGTTGTTATATTATCATTCTTGGATGTTTTACAATCATTTATAACAACTTTATATCATTTTTTGGGACTAACCTATTGACATAGTGCCAAAGTGCCAGTTGCTGTTTTTGCTTGTTTTTTACTTCGCAGAATATCAGTACCAAACGGAGTCCAATCGCGACGAAACTTTTTGGAGATTTTTTTTGGACCAGAAGACACCCAGTGGGCCAAAGAAGTGCCAGAGAGGTGGGCTGTGGAGGCCACAACCCACCAGGGCGAAACCAGGGGGCCCCCGACGCGCCCTGATGGGTTGTGCCCTCCACGGGGCCCCTCCACCGCCTTTGATGCCTATAAATTCCCAAATATTCAGAAAACCCTAGGGGAGTCGACGAAACACAATTCCAGCCGTCGCAAGTTCCAGAACCTCGAGATCCAATCTAAACACCATCACGGAGGGGTTCATCTTCTTCATAGGTGCCTCTCCGATGATGCGTGAGTAGTCCACCATAGACCTACGGGTCCGTAGGCAGTAGCTAGATGGATTCCTCTCTCTCTCTCTCTCTCTCTCTCTCTCTTATGATTCTCAATACAATGGTCTCTTGGAGATCTATTTGATGTAAACTTTTGCGGTGTGTTTGTTGGGATCCGATGAATTTTGAGTTCATGATCAGTTTCTATCCATGAATATTATTTGAGTCTTTTTGATCTCTTATATGCATGATTTCTTATAGCCTCGTATTTCTTCTTCGAATCTTTGGTTTAGTTAGGCTGACTAGATCGATTTTCTTACCATGGGAAGAGGTGCTTTGTGATGCGTTCGATCTTGCGGTGTCCTTTCCCACTGACAGAAGGGGCAGCAAGGCACGTGATGAGGTTGCCTACCATGGGTAGGGTCCCCAACCTGACATCTAGGGCCCACCTGTGGTCCCTCATTATCATTAAAGCCTCTGTGCCAAGGATGCATTCGGATGCATATGAAGATACACTCGGACGCATCAAGTCACTCGGACGTCCATGGTGCATTCGGCCAGATGGGAGCTCAGACGTCTCAGAAGATGCAGCGCCCGAGGGACTTGAAGAGACGCTCATGGTGTCATTAATTTTGCGTTACCAGTAACGTTTCACTTATTCAGCCGTTCCTGTAATGTTACATTGATTGTCATTAATAACCCTAATGATGGCGCTCGGCCGGTGATGGCGCACTCTATATAAGCCACCCTCGGGCGCCATAGCAAGTGTTGCGACCTCTTGTAATCCATACCCCCCCCCCATAAGCAAACACCAAGCCTCCGGGCTCGAGACGTAGGGCTTTTACCACTTCCGAGTGGGGCCAGAACTCGTACACATCCGAGTGCAACATCCGTGCCGTAGCTAGGCTTCGCCCCTCCGTTCGTACCCCTCGTACTATTGTCAGGCTAATTCCCTCGACAGTTGGCGCCCACCTTGGGGCTGCGCGTCTAGCGAATTCCAACGCAAGTGGAATTTTCATTCTCTCGATCACCATGATGACACTCTGCGGTGAGATCCTCTTCGGTTACCTTAGCTTCATCGCCGACGATTCGGCGTGGCTGCAGGAAGCGCCGCTGGACACCGATGTGTTGCCCGCCCGAGGGGCAACTCATTTCAGCGCAACGACATTTGGAGTCCTACTCCGACAACCATATTCAACGTACCAATCGGCATCCCCATCCCCCGCTGTGGCTCGATGCAAACGCTCCGGACGCTCGCGGCTGCAGCGTTGGATCAAGCACGCCGCGGCACTCCAGGCCAGGGTCGGGAAAGTGGCCATGCTCAACGCCAATGAGTCCGTCCACAGCCTTTTCCCCTCCTTGGATGATGAACCGTCTGATGCATCCGAGCGCGAGAGCAGCGGAGACGCTGCGGAGGTCCTAATGGCCGATACCACGCGAGGTGCTCCTCCTCCTGGATATTCCACGGGAGGTACCCGCGATCGAGATGGTAACCGCAACAACACTGGCTCCGACGGTTACGTCCCCTGACCCCTTACTCGGGAGCAGCGGGAGGAACTCGGGCGCAGGAACGATCAGGTTCTTCTCACTCCCATCACGGGGACTACCCCAGAAGAGATTGCCTTGGAGGCCACGCGCCAGGCCACCTTGGCTGAACGCAAGCGGCTCGAGTGACTTCAACAGTCACTCGACGAGTGCGCGGCAAGGGAACGACCCAGTTCCAGCCGCAGTTGCCGTCAGCTTTTTCCAGAAGATCGGCCATACACTATCCCAGTGATGCGCACGCCGCTGTTGAACTTAGCAGCGGCCACTCGGATCGCCGACTCAATCCAGCCGTCTGACTCAGCGGCTAGCGAAGGCATTCGGCAAATCCAGGCCTTAGTGAAAACTGCTTTGCAGCAAAACTCCGAGGTATCACAGTCACACCAACGAATTCATAGCAAGTCTGTTCGTGCAGACACAATTCAGTCGGCTCACAGTCCTCTCATGCCAAGGAAAGACCGGCGAACTCCTCCTCTCCCGAGAGGTCTGCATGGAGGACGCTGGCGCGACGACCGCGACGTCAGTCGGACACCCCCTCCGAGGGGCGGTTCATACAGCCAACGTCCCTATGACGGCGGCCGACCTATCATGAGGGACCGTGAGCGAAGCCCTGTCCGGCACAGAGGTTACAGTGAAAATGACCAGAGACCACCGCAGTTTAATGCCAGGTCCATCATCACTCAGCAAGTGGTTGATCGGAACAGAGACAACAGAGACCAAGTGAGTGGTTGGGGTATTTCCGGTCTCGGATGCTTTAGCAGATACATCCGGGAGGCTGAGATACCACCCAACTACCGGATAGCGACTGGAATCGGCAAGTTCAACGGCGAATCCAAGCCGGAGACTTGGATCGAGGATTATCGAGTGGCTGTCCATATCGGCGGCGGCAACGATTTCGTTGCGATGAAGCACCTTCCGCTCATGTTGGAAGGATCTGCGCGAGCGTGGCTGAATCAATTGCCCGCCAATTGCATTTACTGTTGGGAAGATTTGGCCCGACTGTTTGTCAAGACATTCGAAGGCACGTACAAGCGCCCGGGTGGATTGACAGAACTACATCACTGCGTTCAGAAGAGCAACGAGACTCTCCGTGAGTACATCCAGCGCTGGACCACGCTGCACAACACCGTGGAAAATGTAACCGAGCATCAGGCCGTGTGCGCCTTTAAGGCGGGCACTCGGTATCGGGAACTGATCTTGAAATTCGTCCGAGCTGGGGATCTGTCCCTTAGTCAGGCCATGGAGATTGCGAATAAGTACGCCAATGGCAAGGAAGAAGACCGCCTCCGTAGCGGCAAGGGACGAGCTGGCAACGGCCCTCAATCGGGAGGTAATGCTGGAAAAAATCAGAAGCGAAAGGCAGATGCCTCCGGTAAGGCAGAGGTGGTAGCCGTTCAAGGGCAAGGCCAAGGCAAACCGAAGCCGAAGAAAAAGAAGAAAGAGTGGACTCCCAAGAAGAAATCCGACTCTAAATCCGACATTCTCGATCAACCGTGCCAGATTCATACCAAGACGGATGAAGAAGGCAACGTTGTGCTCCTGAAGCACACCACTCGGAATGTCGCTTGCTCAAGCAGGAGATGGGCGCGGAGCCCTTGAGTGAAAAAGTTGATGTCGAGGATGATGAAGGAACTTCCGAGTACCCACAAGTTGATAAAGTCCTTATGATCTTTGCTGACGTCGAAAGCAAGAGGCAGTTGAAGGTTGTCAATCGGGAAGTCAACATGGCAGTTCCGACTGCCACCAAATACCTCAACTGGACGAAGACACCTGTTACTTTTGACCAGTCCGACCATCCGCCTCATATAGCCACCCCTGGGAGGCAGGCGCTGGTCGTTGACCCGGCTGTGGGCTTCGTCCGACTGCGTAAGGTCCTGATGGATGGAGGCAGCGGACTCAATATAATTTATGCTGACACGCTCAAGGCAATGGGCATCCCGATGTCTCAATTGAGCAAGAGCAACATGCATTTCCACGGGATTGTCCCTGGGAAGAAGGCGGAGTCACTCGGCCAGATTGCTCTGGACGTCGTGTTTGGGGGCGAAAAGAATTTCCGAAAGGAACGGTTAACCTTCGAGGTGCTGGACTTCCGTAGCGCTTACCACGCCATCCTGGGTAGGCCCACCTATGCGCATTTCATGGCCAGACCATGTTACGTGTATCTCAAACTAAAGATGCCAGGGCCAAAAGGCGTGATCACTGTGACTGGCTACCGGAAGATAGCCGAAGAGTGCCTACAGCAGGGCTCCAAGATCGCCAACGAGCAGGTGCTCGCGGTCGAGCTCGAAGGATACAAGAAAGAGGTGGACACGGCCGATTTGCTTAGGTCAAAACGGCCAGCTTCGGAATCGGCCTTTCAGTCGGCTGGCGAGACCAAGCACGTCCATGTTCACCCGAATGACCCAAGTGCTGCTCCGACAAACATCTCCACATCACTCGGAGAGAAATAGGAAGCCGAACTCATCCAGTTCCTCCGTGAGAACTGGGACATCTTTGCATGGAAGCCGTCTGACATGCCCGGTGTACCCAGGGGACTGGCTGAGCACCGACTCCAAACCGATCCCAAGGCCAAGCCAGTCAAAGAGTACCTGCGTCGATCTTCCGTCGAGAAGCGCAAGGTGATTGGCCAAGAAATTGCTCGACTCCTTGCTACCGAGTTCATTCGCGAGGTTTACCATTCCGAGTGGCTCGTGAATATCGTTCTGGTGCCGAAGAAGGACAAATCACTTCGCATGTGTATTGATTTCAAACACCTCAATCGGGCCTGCCCGAAAGATCATTTTCCTTTACCCCGCATAGATCAAATAGTCGACTCTACTGCCGGATGAGAACGCCTGTCGTTCCTGGATGCGTACTCCGGGTACCACCAGATCCGAATGTACAGGCCTGATGAAATAAAGACAGCCTTCATCACCCCATTCGGGTGTTTTTGTTATGTCACTATGCCATTCGGCCTGAAGAATGCTGGAGCTACTTTCCAGCGCATGATCCAGAAATGCTTGCAAAAGCAGATCAGTCGGAACGTGGAGGACGATATCGTGGTCAAGTCTAGGAATGGTTCCGACCTCCTGACTGACCTCGCTGAAACCTTCGCGAACCTCCGATGATTCGGAATAAAGTTGAATCTAGCTAAGTGCACATTCGGAGTGCTTGCCGGAAAGTTACTCGGTTTTCTCGTTTCCGAACGAGGCATTGATGCCAATCCAGATAAAATCGGCGCCATAGTCCGAATGAAGCAACCAGAACGCTTGCATGACATACAAAGGCTCACAGGTTGCCTTGCGGCCCTGAGCCGATTCATCTCGAGACTCGGTGAGAAGGCACTCCCTCTCTACCGACTGATGAAAAAGCCTGACAAGTTCGAGTGGACTCCTGAAGCACAAGCCGCGTTCAAAGAACTCAAGGCATTGCTTTCCACCCAGCCGGTGTTAGCTGCTCCGGGCAGCCAGGAACCTCTACTCTTGTACATCGTAGCTACCATCCAAGTGGTGAGCTCCGTCCTTGCCGCAGAGCGCGAGGAGCCGGGAAAAACATTCAAGGTTCAAAGACCCATATATTACATCTCAAAAGTGTTGACCCCTTCCAAGCAAAGGTACCCGCACTATCAAAAGTTGGTCTATGGTATTTACCTGACCGCAAAAAAGGTGGTTCACTACTTCCAAGATCACTCGGTCACGGTCATTAGCAACGCTCCCCTGTTGGAGATCTTGCATAACAGAGACGCTGTTGGCCGAGTGGCAAAATGGGCAATTGAGCTCCTTCCGTTGGAGATCAAGTTTGAAGCCAAGAAAGCAATCAAGTCCCAGGCATTGGTTGATTTTATGGCCGAGTGGATTGAGCAAGAGCAGCCAACCCCGAGCGTCCCCGAACACTGGACTATGTTCTTTGATGGATCCAAGATGCTCAATGGCTCGGGGCTGGTGTGGTTCTCGTTTCTCCCAAAGGAGACTGGCTGAACTATGTCCTCCAAATTCATTTCGATTCATCAAACAATGAGGCCGAATACGAAGCTCTCCTGTATGGGCTCCGTATGGCCATCTCACTCGGCATTTGTCGTTTGATGGTCTACGGTGATTCGGACCTTGTTGTCAACCAAGTGATGAAAGAGTGGGACATTCGGAGTCCAGCTATGACCGGTTACTGCAACGCGGTCAGAAAGCTGGAGAAGAATTTTGAAGGTTTGGAGCTGCATCACATTCCTCGTGCAAAGAATCAGGGGGCAGACGACCTGGCAAAGATCGGGTCCACTCGACGAGTAGTCCCTAAGGACATATTCCTTGAACATCTGCGCGATCCAACAATCGCAGAAGATCCTTTCACAGAGGAGCCCCCACAAGCAGTCGGTCCATCAAATCCGACTGAGGTTGACGTCCCGGCCGTGGTCGATCTGGTCCACGAAATGCTGGTAATCACTCCCGAGTGGACTCAACCTTATTTAGCGTATTTTCTCCGGCAAGAACTTCCCGAGGACGAAGAAGAAGCTCGCCGAATCATCCAACGATCCAAGGCATTCGAAGTCTTAGGAGATCAGTTATACAAGAAAAGCACTACATGAGTCGTTCAAAAATGCATCTTCTCGGAGGAAGGACTACAGATCTTACACGAGATCCACTCGGGAACCTACGGCCATCACACATCCTCTCGGACTTTGGTCGCTAAGGCTTTCCGAGCGGGGTTTTATTGGCCCCGAGCCAATGAAGCAGCAAGAGATTTGGTCGACCTGTGCATCGGGTGTCAATTCTATAAGAACAAATCCCACAAGCCTGCGTCTGCGCTAAAGACGATCCCTCTCACTTGGCCGTTCGCCGTGTGGGGTCTTGACATCGTCAGACCTTTGCGGACCGGAACGAGTGGATTTACCCACCTGCTTGTAGCGGTTGACAAGTTCACCAAGTGGGTTGAGGCGAAGCCCATCAAAAGCTTGGATTCGGCTACTGCCGTCAGTTTCATTCGGGAGATCATCTTCAGATTCGGCGTGCCGCATGTCATCATCACAGATAATGGGAAGAACTTTGACTCGGACGAGTTCCGTGAGTTTTGTTTCTCTCAAGGCACTCAGGTAAACTATGCTTCAGTGGCTCACCCGTAGTCGAATGGACAGGCGGAACGAGCAAACGGGATGATCCTCCAGGGGCTCAAACCTCGATTGATGAGAGACCTGAAGTACGCTGCGGGGGCCTGGG
The DNA here is from genome assembly GCA_039707655.1 of Elymus sibiricus. NCBI lineage: Eukaryota > Viridiplantae > Streptophyta > Magnoliopsida > Poales > Poaceae > Elymus > Elymus sibiricus. The sequence goes on along the minus strand of CM077671.1, from coordinate 428,941,208 downwards.
TCGAAGAGCTGCCATCCGTCTTATGGGGCATACAAACAACCCCGAACCGCTCTACAAAGCGCACTCCTTTCTTCATGGTATATGGATCAGAAGTTGTGCTGCCGAGTGATCTTCAACACAATTCCCCCCGAGTGGAACAATATGATGAGGCTGAAGCAGAAGCAACACGTCAGGATGGTCTTGACCTCTTGGAAGAAGAGAGAGAGCTAGCCCTCATCAGATCGACGCTCTATCAGCAAGATCTGAGGCGTTACCACGACAGACAGGTCAAGGGCCGAGCTTTTCAGGAAGGAGATCTTGTTCTCCGACTAGACCAGCAAAAACCCCATAAGCTGGCGCCTCCGTGGCAGGGGCCGTATGCGATCTCCAAAGTCCTGCACAATGGAGCCTAGCGGCTCTACAATATCGAAGATGGCGTAGAAGAGCCTCGAACTTGGAATGCGGACCTACTTCGCAAGTTCTACACGTAGAACACGACGACTTTAGTTTGTCATTCCAATAATGAATCCGAGTAATCTCGATGAATAAAGTTTCGTTCCTTTATATTTTGTCGAAATTTAACTCTTTTCACTCTGGTGAATTATTCTCCCTTATCACCCCCAGTGGGTGCAAAATGCTTAGATGCGACCCCGCGTCGCCTAATTTGAAAACCGTTTCGAGTGGGACATTCTCCACACTTGGACACTAATAACCTACAAGTATAGGGGATCGCAACAGTTTTCGAGGGTAGATTATTCAACCCAAATTTATAGATTCGACACAAGGGGAGCCAAAGAATACTTGAGAGTATTAGCAATTGAGTTGTCAATTCAACCACACCTGGAGATTACATATCTGTAGCAGAGTGATCAGTAGCACAGTAATATGGTAATTTGATAGCAGTAGTGACAGTAACAGTAGCGGCAACAGTAGTAGCAGTAGTTTTGTAGCAGTTGGAACAGCAGCAACAGCAATAGTAACTTAGCAAGAACAATAAGTGAAAAGGTCGTAGGCACTGGATGGGTAACTCGTTGGATGATATTCGTCATGTAACAGTCATAACCTAGGGCGATACAGAACTAGTTCAGTTCATCAATGTAATGTAGGCATGTATTCCGTAAATAGTCATACGTGCTTATGGAAAAGAACTTGCATGACATCTTTTGTCCTACCCTCCCGTGGCAGCGGGGTTCATAAGGTAACTAAGGGATATTAAGGCCTCCTTTTAATAGAGAACCAGAACAAAGCATTAACACATGGTGAATACATGAACTCCTCAAACTACGGTCATCACCGCGAAGTATCCCAAATATTGTCACTATGGGGTTGACGGATCATAACACGTAATAGGTGCATATGACTAGGCAAGATCGGATCAAGAACATGGATATAGAGATGATAACATAAACGGTTCAGATCTGAAATCATGGCACTCGGGCCCTAGTGACAAGCATTAGGCATAGCAAAGTCATAGCAACATCAATCTCAGAACATAATGGATACTAGTGATCAAGCCCTAACAAAACTAACTCGATTACATGATGAATCTCATCCAACTCCTCACCGACCAGCAAGCCTACGAAGGAATTACTCACTCCCGGTGGGGAGCATCATGGAATTGGCGATGGAGAAAGGTTGGTGATGACGAAGACCGAAGATTCCCCTCTCCGGAGCCCCGAACGGGCTCCAGATCTGGCCTCCCGGTGAAGAACAGGAGGTGGCGGCGGCTCTGTCTCGTGAAACGTGATAATTCTTTCTCTCTGATTTTTTTCTCTGAATTTAGGAATTTATAGTGGCGGAGTTAGGGCAAGTGGGGCCACGAGGTGGGCACAACCCACCAGGGCGCGCCCTGGTGGGTGATGCTCACCCTGGCCCCCCTCTACGGTGTATTTTGGCTCCAATAATTCTTATTTATTCTGAAATAAATCTCCAAAAAGTTTCATTCCATTCCGAGAACTTTAATTTCTGCACAAAAACAACACCATGGTAGTTCTGCTAAAAATAGCGTCAGTCCGGGTTAGTTCCATTCAAATCATGCAAATTAGAGTCCAAAACAAGGGCAAAAGAGTGAGGAAAAGTAGATACGTTGGAGACGTATCAACTCCCCCGAGCTTAAACCTTTGCTTGTCCTCAAGCAATTCAGTTGACAAACCGAAAGTGATAAAGAAAAACTTTTATGAACTCTTTTGTTCTTGTTTACATATATATGCTTAAGTAGTACCCAGGTTTTCAGCAAAGATTATCACTAACCATGTCAACAATAACTCTTAGAAATAATATTTACTCATAACAATAACATAAGCAACTGGCGAGCAATAATAAGATATCTCAAGCGCCAACACTTTGTCAAAACAATCATGATACAATATGACAATAGTGGTATCTCGCTAGCCCTTTCTGAGACCGCAAAACATAAATGCAGAGCACCTCCAAAGTTCAAGCAGCGACTAAACATTGTAATTCATGGTAGAAAAGATCCAGTCATGCTGCACCCAACATCAACTATACACAATGCATGAGGATGACAATAGTGCTCTCAGGTCTGACGCTTATTCGAGAAGGTGATGACTCATCAAAAAAGTAAATAGATAGTCCCTTCGCAGAGGGAAGCATGGATTTGCAGCGGTGCCAGAGCTCAAAGTTTAAAACAGAGATAGATATAATTTTGAGAGGTACACCCTTCCTGTCAACGTCACGACCAAGAGTTATCAATATCTTCCATGCTAAACAAATTAGCGGCGGTTCCCAAGCGGTAAAATTAAAGGTTTACTCCCCCTCCACCAACAATCACACTCCACGGCGAGCCAAATCCACGGGTACCGTCCAAACCAACAACATTCCTGGGGGAGTTTTGTTTAATTATTTTTGATTTTTGATTTCGGGACTGGAAATCCCTATTACCGCCCCTCTCCTGTAAGGACAAGTGAATAAACACTCATCATGAGAATAACCCGCTTAGCATGGAAGATACTGACCGCCCCATGTCGCTTCATGAGCGGTCCAGGCACACAAAACAGATGTTCATTTGAATTTTTAGAGGTGGCACATACAAATTTCCTTTGGAACGGCAGGGTAATACTGCATATAGGTAGATATGGTGGACTCATCTGGCATAACTTGGTTTCAGGGTTTTGATGCACAAGCAGTATTTTTGCTTAGTACAGGCGAAGGCTAGCAATTAGATTGAGAAGCGGCCAGCTAGAGAGCGAAGATGGTCATGAACATGCATTACATATAATCAACATTGAATA